>LR738715.1:531682741-531793693 GCA_902687465.1 Secale cereale
AGAGAGGAGTGGGAGGGGCGACCGAAGGAGGAGGAGGCAGTGGGTGGTGGGAGGAGGGCTGCCGGCGGAGGAGGGAGGAGGGATGAGGGGGCAGCCGGAGGAGGAGGGAGGAGGACGCGGTGGGAGGAGGGGGGATGGAGGGAGTACCTCGGTGGAGGAGCAGCGCGGCGGCGGCGGAGGAGGACGGCGGTGGCGGACGACGGGGTGTGCGGGGGAGATTGACTGAGAGGGAGAGTGAGAGGGTCGGCCGCGTGGGGAGGATAAGGTAGGGTTAGTAGTAGCGCGGGTTCGGGAATGGCGCTGCTGCTACGGAGCATTGCAGTAGCGCTGGTTATGTATACGCGCTACTGCTAAGTGGGGCTAGCCATTTTCGCCTAGTTCAAACTTAGCAGTACCGTGTTTCGCCAGTATTCGCTACTGCTAAAGTGATAGTAGTATCGCGGTTCATTTACATGCTCTACTACTAAGTAGAAGTAGCGCATGATTTTGTCCAACGCTACTGCTAAGATGTTGTGTATAAGCTTTTTCTAGTAGTGCTATTGCCTTTGCACTCTCCAACCCCTCCCTTTACCTTCATATGCAATGCTTTACTTTCCGCTGCCACAACTCTAGAATTGCATGTGTAGGAAGATTGCTTGACTTGTGCTAAGTTGCTAAAATCTGCCAAAACATAAAATTGGGAAAAGGCTATGTTTTTATTTGGTAAAGTAGTCTAATCACCCCCCTCTAGACATAATTTCGATCATACAAGTGGTATCAGAGCTTTGGTCCCCATTTTCCTTGATTTACGTAGCTTTGGTGATCATGGCCTTGGTTTCACAACCTAGGAGAGTATGGCGTCTAGCGAGGGAAGTTACCACCGCAGAGGTCTTTACTTTGATGGCACTAATTTGGATAGTTGGAAGCATAAGATGAAAATGCATATTCTTGGACATAACCCCGCTGTTTGGGCTATTGTGTGTATTGATTTGCAAGGTGAATTCTTCGATGGGAAGGAACCGAATCGTGAAATTACCGCTGAAGAATTGAAGATGTTGCAATACAACGCTCAAGCTTGTGATATCCTCTTCAATGGATTATGTCCTGAAGAATTCAACAAAATCAGCCGTCTTGATAATGCAAAGGAAATTTGGGATACTTTGACTGATATGCACGAAGGTACCAACTCCGACAAGTAATCCAAGTTGGATGTGCTTTAAAGTCAACTTGACAAGTTCAAAATGAAGGATGGTGAAGGTGTCGCTGAAATGTACTCTAGGCTTGCTCTCATCACAAATGAAATTGTCGGCTTAGGAAGTGAAGAGATGACCGATAGATTCATCATCAAGAAGATCCTAAGAGCCTTGGATGGAAAATATGATACCATGTGCACATCGATCCAAATGTTGCCCAATTACAAAGATCTCAAGCCAACAGAAGTCATTCGTAGAATTTTTGCTCATGAGATGTCACTTAAGGATAAAGAAGAGCTTCACAACAAGTCTAGTGGCGCTCACAAAGCTTCATGTGATGCTCCTACATCATCAAGTGAGAAACAAATCTTCAATGAAGAATTGAGCTTAGTGGTGAAGAACTTCAACAATTACTACAAGAATAGAAGCAAAGAAAGAAGTTCCAAGTCAAGGTCCTACAATGACAAAAGGTCTTCTAGTCGTGATCGGAATAGCTAAAATCGTGGGAGACCCGGACACTACTCAAATGAGTGTACGACTCCACACAAGAGAAAATAAGATTCACCTAAAAGGAGAAGTAGAAGAGAAGATTCACCACCAAGAGAGAGAAGGAGTAGTGATGATTGTTATGAATGAAGGCCCTCTCGTAGAAGCAAGGATTTGGAAAGGAAAGACAAATCATCAAGGAGCTATACAAGACAAAGACATCAAGCTCATGTTGGTGAATGGGTATCTGGTTCCGACTCCGATGACCACTCCGAGAGAAGCTATTACTCTGACTCCGAAATACTCAAGATGAAGGTGTTGCCAGAATTGCTCTTGTGTCATCCAACTCCTACCATATATTTGACTCACCTAATGAAGGAATTGGAAGATGCTTCATGGCTAAAGGCCCTAAGGTATCACACCCCGAATATCTTGATTTCAATAGTGACGAAGAAGACTTGCTAGGAGATGATGATTTACTTGTTGGTAGCACTAGTGATGAAAACTATGATGAAATTGCTATTAATCATGCTAATCAAGATAAAATTAATGACGATGATAAGAAGAAGATTGAGCATCTAACTAAAGAACTAAATACTCTTAAGTTAGCTCATGAACCTACCTTAGAAGATCGTCGAGAACTTTTGAGGACTCATGGGAAGCTACGCTTTGAAAAGCTCAATCTAGAGCAAGAGCATGGGTTCTTAAAAAAATGATGATCTTTGTAAGAAAAGTTCTTCTTACATTGCAGCATTTACTCTTGTCTACTTACATGCCACAAGTAAAATCTAGCAATAAGAACAAGAAAGATTCTTCCTCTAGTAGTAACAACAATCATGATAAATCAAATATTATTGCTTCTAGTAGTTCTCTTGATTCAACTAATGATTCTCTTAGCCAAGTTATACTTGAGCAAGAAAATAGCTTATTGATGGGAATTATAGAGAAAGGTGTTTATAGGAGCCTTCTTGGGAGTTAGAAATTGGAGGAAATTGTACGCAAGAAAGGAAGGCATCGGAAGAATCAAGGTGTTGGTTTTGAACGAAAGTTCAATGCCAATGGAGTTGAGCGGGAAGAAGATCAATACCCCAAGACAAAGTTTGTTCCTCAACAAGAGAAGTATGATCCTACTTCCTTCAAGGGGACACAATCTCAAGACAATCTTCCACCACAAGACCACAAGCTAAAAGGCAAGGACAAGCTTCAAGAGGAGATTGATGCATTTGAAGAAGCTCCAAAGGCCTTGGTTAAGTGGGTTCCCAAGACTACGTCAAGTTCTACTTCATCAAGTACATCTAGAACTCCAAGGATTCTCATCAAGATGATGTGGATCCCGAAGAAGAAGAACTAGAGAGTTCTTGAGGGTGACTACGCCAACATACTTCACTCATATTCATATTGGCAAGGACGAGTGCACTCAACTTCCACATCTTGCACTATTTCAAGGAGTCACAAACCCTCTTGTTGGTAAGGCAAGGGACAAGGTAACCTAATGCTCTCATGGACATCATCTTGTGTGTACTTCACTCTATGTCCATGGATATCCTTGTTTGTTCCTTGTGGGACTAACCCATTTAGGTATTGAAAGTGAAACTCACTCCAATGGATTGCTCCAAATGATCTACATCAACATTGAGCATCTACATCTTCAACACCTACATGAAGTCATCATCGACAAAACCCAAGGTTAGTTCATCCTCTTAGGGGGGATATCACATCCAGGGGAGCTTTACTCTAAGAACTGAGCTAAAGCAACTCTAGTGGTGTGAACACAAGAATGCTTTATGTAAAAGTGGTAACCCCACTTGAGCTTAAACGATGAGTATGACCTATGGTCAAATGTTCTCATTTGACTCCTAAGTCAATATACTCATATATAGATGACCTAGTTATCGCCATTTGCTTGATAGATGCTAGAGTGTTTGTGCATGCTTTGCCACATATTTCATTTGCTATCTTATTGTGTGAGCATGTTGAGTGCATATTTTTCTCATTCGAGGACATCCATTTGTTGCTTTGATTGTTTGGCTTTCTTCTTTCGCCAAATGGATGGACAAGAATGCCTAAGAACTCCCTCTAGCTGTCTATTCTTTTCTTGTCTCAAACTCTATTCATGCTACATCACAAAGTTTGATCAAGTCAGATTCGAGTTCTCTGGGTGAGGAGCACTCGGAGCCGCCGATTCGTCATAGACTTAAACTTACAAAACCTCTGAGTGCATTTCAGTCTGACCGATTCATGCCTTTTAGTCATACCGAGTTCATTAAGTTGATCTAGGTTTCAATCTCGGTGCAACAAATTTAAACAGTTCGGTCTCACTGACTTGCAGTAACCGCTTGCGATTCTGTATCTCGATGCCACCGAGCTGTTCCACTCGTTCGCATCGATAGGGTCTGGATATATATACCCGCGTGTTGAACTTTGATTTTTTTTTCCGAAACTCTTCGCCCGCACCTGTCCAGCTCTGCCGACTCGAGGTCTCCCGATCATCTCCTCGTCACCAGCGACCCCCTGCCACTGGTCTCCGCCGCCATCAACGGGAATCTTTGCCGCTATTGTTCTTGTAGTGAACTCATTGCCAAGTTAGGATATGAGTTCGATCCTTTGTGCTTTCTCAACCTGATTCTTAGCAAAAATTCAATGCCATGATTCTTGCCATGTTTGAGATTATCCTATCCATCAAAAACTTCCTTTAGATTAGATTTGATTCAAAATCTTAGGATTAGGTTTCCGTTGAACTCATCTCGGACCGACCGAGTTGTAGAAATCGGTCCCACCGATTTGGCTTAGGCCATTGCACTTGTGAATTTCAATCTGACCAAGACTTACAAATTGGTGTGACCGAGTTCGACTCTCAGTGAAACCCTAGCAATCCTGGAGTCACCAACCTGTGTCTTGGTCTGACCGATTTCACTAGTTTAGACTCTAAAGTTGCTTCGGTGTCACCGAGTTCAACAAATCGGTAGCTCCGAAATGCTTTCTGTAGAAACCTAAAACTAAGTTTTTGACTTATTTGTTTTGCAAAATCTCTGCACTTGGTGATGCTCATCCACTCTATCTCAACTATATCTACTCACAGGGTCAGCTTACAGTTTCAGCCATGTCTGAGGGCACTGATAGCCAAAACATGTCAATGGAGTAGGTAAATCTTAGTGAGGGCTCTAGTCCCTTCAACAATAGCTACTATGAGAGCAGAAGAAGCACTCCAAGCAATCTGCCAAAGGCTGCCACCAAGACAAGTAAGAAGAAGAATTCTGACAATGAGGATGAAGATTTTGTGGCTCATGAGGAAGTCACTTCAAAGAAGAAGGTTGTCCACAAGGAGTATGGCACTGCTGCTGCAACCAAGCCTGGGTTGCATAAGAAAACTCCAGCCAAGAGAGTGCCAATGTCAAAAGCCAGATCTTCCACTCAAGAAACTATGGTGTTTAATCTTGAAACAATAGATGATGAGCCAGCTAGAACAAAGAAGATAGCTATGAAGACTACTACCAGAGTGATTGGAAAGCCATCTGTGAGAGATGATGATGATACTGATGATAATGCACATGAGCATGTCGCACCTACTGCAAAGACTCAGAAGCTGATGGGGGATGCAATCAAAGCCAGGGCTGCCCCATCCTAGTCCAAAGCTGCCCCAAGGCTTCAACACCCAAGAGATCCACCAGAGACATTCGTGCAGCTGAGAAGAACAAGGCCCCAGTGCCAGAAGTTCCAGAAGAAGAGCAAGATCAAGAAGAGGAATCTTCAGATGATGATGACTCTATGATGCTTAGAAAGCTCAAGCCAAAAATTCCAGATCATAATGATGCTCACCTTGTTGCAGAAAACATGCAGCTGAGAAAGGATGCAGGTCTGAGATGTTGGAGATAGACTGATCCATATGCTACCAGAAGGAGAACTGCCATGGACTATAGATTTCACACCAAGGAACAACAAGATTTCTATGAGACATTCTTGTTGGACAAGAAGCCCATTGTTTGTGATATGAAGTGGGTTGACTGGAAATACATTGACAAGAATGCTGATTTCTTTCCTGGTGTGCATGAAAGTTTCAGGCAGAATGAGGTTGACAAGTTTGTTGGAAAGAAATTGACCAGATGGAATGATGAGATGATCATGCAATTCTACTCCACTGCTCATTTCTATCCAGATGGAAGGATTGTATGGGTGACTGAAGGAACCAAATATCAATCAACAGTTGCTGAATGGGCAAGTTTGATCAATGCCCCCAAGGAAGATTACAATGACATAGATCTATATGCCAAGCCCAGGAAGGATCATGACTTTGTGGCAAACATGTATAAGACAATTCCTGACAAAGACTTGAAGACACACAAGCTTGGTTCTATATATCACCTGATGTCTGGACTGACCACTATCAACGCCATACTGAGGCACACTTTGTTGCCCAAGTCAGGAGATCATAGGATGATCCGAGGTCACTCCATCAACTTTCTCCATATGTTTGATGTTCCAGAGAAGTTCAAGGTCATGAGCCCGATTGTAGAGACAATCAAGAGGACAGCAGCAGACCACAAGTGGTCTTGTGGATATGCCCCCCACGTTCAGATGCTGATTAACTCCAGGTTGGAGAAAGGGACATATCTACTTAACTAGAGGCATTTACCTCTAAGGCTGGATTTTGAGGACAATGAAGGTGTCATGGATGCATCCCATCCTACATCTGTTGAAGGCCAAGAGAATATTGCACAAGCAAAGGCAGCAAAGCTAGCAAGTTCTTCTAGAGTCCCCAAAACCAAGCAAGATGAGCTTAGCCATCTGCTTGAAGCCACTCTGAGGATTGATAAGAGTTTGGCCAACTTGACTCAGAATGAAGAGAGTCCTAAGAGAATAGTGGAAGCTAAATTCTATGATCTTGATGTGAATATCACTGAGATACAGACTGCTGTGGAGAAGCTCATGGAAGATGCAGAGGACAGAGATACCACTAATGTTTTCTAGAGAGGCCCAAGAGGACCAAGATCTTCAGCTATGCCAGTTGTTGAGCCCATGCCTACACTTTCAGCTCCTGCAGCCACTGCCATAGTTGTTCCTCTGGTATCAACTCCTCCAGCTCCACAGACTTTGTTCGAAGTGTTTGTAGATGCTCTTGTCTCCACGCCATCTACGTACACCGGAGCCACCAGTGAGATGACTTATTCAGCAGCTCCCGGAGATTGTGCCTAGAGTGACGTATAGCACTATGCATTTTCAAGCTTTTTGGTAACTTGGTGCCAAAGGGGGAGAACGTGTATAAATCATTAGGCTTCAAGAGAGAGTGTTTTCTTCTCTTATTTGGTTTTTTCTTGCTACCTCGTTTGTTTGATCGTTTGGTTAATGCTACAATTTACTTTATGCACTTGATCATATCATACTATGCTTAATGTGTGCCTAATTTATTGTGTATGATCATTCACTTGGTTCTTTTGGTGATGAGTGCTTGTTGCTTAAATCTTATCATTTTGAGCACTCCACCAAGATGTATGTGACATGGAAGACTAACCCATGATCCTAATCGATTGCGTAATTGCATTCAAAAGCAAATCTTAAATAATGCACAAATTTAGGGGGAGCTCTTGCTTATCACATACTTCCCAAAGCGGTGATATATTTCACTCTTGTTATCATTTGTCGAAGCTTTGATCTATATGTTGTCATCAATTACCAAAAAGAGGGAGTTTGAAAGTGCAACTAATCTCCGGGTGGTTTTGGTAATTAATAACAACATATATCTCATTGAACTAATATCCTTTCAAAATAAATATTTTAGGAAGTTCAATGATTGGCATGGCATGGATTAGAGACGTGGACCCCTCAAAATGCTAAGGACAAAGATTGGCAAAAGCTCAAGACTCTACATTTTCATTTTAGTGATCCAAGATCACATTGAGTCCATAGGAAAAGCCAATACTATTAAAAGGGGATGAGGTGTTGCTTAATGGCTTACTTGCTCAAAATACTTAGTGATATGCTCCAAAAACCCTCAACCACTTTCTCATTTCCACATATATCCTAAACCTAAAAGTCAAACTTGGCCCCACCGATTTGATCTATTCAGGGCCACCGAGTTCACTTGACATAGCCACTGCCACAAACCCTAATCAGTTCGGTCTCAATAGGGATCTCGGTCTCATCGAGATGGGATTGCAAACTCCCTGTTTCCCTTTGTAATTTTTCGGTCTAACCGAGATGAGCGATCAGTCCCATCGAGTTGGCAATGGAAACTCTCTATTTCCTTTTTGTAACGTTTCAGTCTCACCGAAATGAGTGACCGGTCCCACCGAGTTTGCCTAGCCAAGTCTCTATTAGCCTATTACTGAAATCGGTGTCACCGAGTTCATGTGATTGGTCTCACCGAGATGAGATTTAGCCCTAACCCTAATGCATCGGTCTCGCAGAAATGCCTAACATGCACATTTTGAACTGCTTCTGTCTGACTGAGTTCATTTATCCGTACTGACCGAGTTGGGTCAAATGTGTGTAACGGTTGGATTTTGTGTGGAGGCTATATATACCCCTCCACCCCTTCTCCATTTGTGAGAGAGCCATCAGAATGTGGCTACACTTCCACTACTCATTTGTGGAGAGAGAACCACCTACTCATGTGTTGAGACCAAGACATTCCAATCCCACCACAATAATTTTGATCTGTAGCCTCCCCGAAGTTGCTTTCCACTCAAATCATCTTTCCACCGTAGCCAAATCTATGAGAGAGAGTTGAGTGTTGGGGAGACTATCATTTGAAGCACAAGAGCAAGGTGTTTGTCATGAACACACCATTTATTACCTTTTGGAGAGTGGTGTCTCTAAGATTGGTTAGGTGTCACTTGGGAGCCTCCGACAAGATTGTGGAGTTGAACCAAGGAGTTTGTAAGGGCAAGGAGATTGCCTACTTCGTGAAGATATACCCTAGTGAGACAAGTACTTCGTGGGCGTCGACTATGGTGGGACAAACAAGGTTGCTTCTTCGTGGACCCTTCGTGGGTGGAGCCCTCTGTGGATTCGCGCAACCGTTACCCTTCGTGGGTTGAAGTCTCCATCAATGTGAATGTACGATAGCACCACCTATGGGAACCACGCCAAAAACATATGTGTCTCCATTGAGTTTGCACTCTCCAACCCCTCCTTGTCGGTACGAAACGACACCTATGGGATCACTGGAATCCCTTCTACGGTTGGCGGGCGCGAGGTTGTGCAAAGAGCGGGTCTAAGAGTCAGCACAACGATCGTTTACCCGGGTTCGGGCCACAAGGATGCGTAATACCCTAGTCCTGCTTTGGTGTATATTTGAGTGTTCTTGAGTTCTTGAGCTAGCTACGGTGCCTATCCAGCTTTCCAGGATCCGAATCCCCCTTCAGTATGTCGTGGGCCTCCTTTTATAGCCTAAAGGGGCTGCCATAGTGGCACATAGGAGGTGGAAAGGTGTACAGTGCATAGGCTTACCCCATGCCATTACGGGAGAAGACACTTTAAATGCGCTGCTTATTTGTCCATTTACTCTATTGGGGACGGAAAAGGAATCCGTCCTGTCCATGGCCGCTCCGTCTGGTCGCGACGCGCGTCCAGGCCAGCGAGGCAGTCAGCTGAGGTGGCATGGTGGTAGGGTCTTCAGGAAGATCTGCATACCACCACATAGGTGCTTGGTTAGCTGGCCCAGGAACCACGTATCGCCACGTGGGTGCCTTCTTGGGACAGCGGGTCAGCCGCTAAGCTAGGGTGGCGACGGGGCGGCAAGGGCTTGTCGCAGTCTTGCTTCTGTTCCCGGCAAGGGTCTTGCCGGGGCCTCTGTGAGTGTCCCTCGGCAAGAGGCTTGCCGGGGCTCCGGGGTGTCTTCGGCAAGGAGCCTTGCTGGGGCCTCGTGGGCGTCCTCGGCAAGGAACCTTGCGATCGCCGTGTCTTCTGGTTCTTATCTTCGGAGTCATAGACCTTTGTCTTCACAAAGATCTGCATGCCATCACATGGGCGCTTCCCGAGCCTTGGCTCCAATGTTGTTGATAGCGTTGGAGCTCAAAGGCTTCAAGGGTGGCTGTGACGGAGGTGTTTGGGTGAATCGCTCAGCCAAGAGTCCTTGTTAGGGTAGAGCATGTCTCCTTGCTTGGTCTTCTCGAGCCACCGTCTTGGCATTGTTCTGGCAACTCTGCGTTTCTGGCTTCCCGCCTCTGCTCTGTTATGTTTGGTCATAGGCATGACTCTGACTGCCCGTGCACAAGTAAGGGGTAAAAAAGAGCGCCCCTACTTTTGTACACCGACAAGAGCCCCCGGGCCTGGACCATTCATAAGCGCAACACGTTATTGGGCTAGGCCCAGAATGGTGCCTGGGCAGTTGGGTTGGATTTTTTTTACCGCAGTAACTCCTCCAATGGTTGCGCTTCCCCATGATCTACGCTGACGTGGGGGTCGTGCGTGCGGCGGTTTGCTGTGTGCTGGTGTCACGTCACAGTAAATGGTAAGGGAGGGCGGCCCGCACCTTCCCCATAAAAAGGGGAAAAACCGCAGGCACGCCACTCATTTACCTCCTGCGCTTCTCCAATCTCGCGCCCGCTGTTCTTCTCCTTCTTCCCTAAGCCAGAGCTCTCACCTCCGCTCGCCGCCGCCGTGCTTCCTTTTGCTCTCGATCCCTCTCTTTCTTCCACGGTCGTCATGGCGCCCAAGTCCAGCAAGGGCAAGGCAGCGGTCGAGGATGCGGGGGAGAAGGAGCTGCCAAAGAGTGAGTTGGCGGTGCTCCGGATGAAGCACACCTACTTCCCTCTGACGATCGATGTGGTCCACCTCAGGGATTACTTCAAGTCCTTGTGGGGGTGCAAGACGACGGGGCATCCATCAACGCACGTCATCCCTGCTCAATTCGCAAAGGCCGGCCCGAATCGGTACCCTTTCTTTGTTGACTACTTCTATTGCAGCCTCTGTCCTCCTTTCTCCGATTTCTTCAATGATATCATGCACTCCTACGGCTTCCACCTCCTTGATTTCACGCCGAGCACTGTGGCGTTTATGGCTTTCTTCGCCCACCTCTGCGAGGGTTTCGCCGGGGTGGTTTCCAGTATGGCGCTCTTCCACCATTACTTTTACCCTCACATCCAGGGGGCGCCATCTCCGGCTGCGTTACCTGTATTCCACGGGCCCAGGAGAATGGCACGTATCCGGATGGCGCGCAGAAGGAGAGGTGGGTTGAGTAGGAGCCGGTGGTTGTGGATAAAGGAGGAAGACCCACTGGAGTTCTGTCGAGTTCCTCAGAGCCCACCAGTCCGTCGAAAGGACTAGGGGTACGTCGACATCAACGACAAGAAACTTTCGATCGCCACCACCAGGATCCACCGTCTTACTCAGTCCTGGCTCACACTGGAGATGATTGGGGCTGATTTCATCCGCCGCCAAATCACGCCATTGCACAACAAGGGGAGGCCGGCTTGGCTTTTCCAGAACGTGGCCGACGTCATGAGGCTTCGCCCTAGCCTGAAGCACAACTTCACGGTGATGTAGCACGCCCATCTATGCCAGAAGCTCTTCCAGCTTGACATGGATCGTGATGGCAGGGCCGAGAGGTCCGGCAAGGCCGCCAAGACCAGCAAGGCCATCAAGGGGCCACTATTTGGGTTGCCGGCGGGAGTGTCCCGCTAAGCAATAACTCTAGCCAGTCCGACATCATCGCCATGATGCCGGATTTCAATGCGCACGGCCTTGACCCGTGTTGGGTCGAGCCGGCGGCGGATCAGGTGCAGGAGTTCTTTAACACTTTGTCGGAGAAGCGCGTCCACGACGAGCCGTTGCTCGTCCATGATACCACCCAGGTGGAAACTCAATTACATTGCCGCCAGGGTGGCGGAGGCGGCGCTTGTCCTGGAGGCCGGCAGCGCCGGCCACGTGGAGAACGAGGCCAATGTGGCCGCTGAAGAGAAGGAGCTCGCCGAGTGGGCGAAGTCCGCTGGGGAGGCCAGCCGTGCGGGCGCCTACGCTGACGCTCCCCTTGTTAAAGACGTGGTCGAGGAGTCGACCGACGAGGAGGCCGAGGCCGCAAACCCTCCCATCACGGTGAGGCGGCGGGTCCTGTGGCGAGCTGGCTCGGGGGAGCCGGTCCGGCCCGATAGCATCTTGCGGCGGCAACAGCCCCCGGAGCAGCTCGTGCGCGAGACGAGGTTGATGGCGGCCGCGACGGAGAGGAAGGCGGGGAAGACCGCGGTGGTGATGAGGACGGCGGTTGCCTCCTCTTCGTCCAGGCGTGGCCGGACCCCATCTCCTTCTCCCCCTCCCGCAGATGTCCCTATGGACGTCGACTATGACCTTGGGTCTCTTAGACCAAGGAGGAAGAGGAGGAAACCAGAGGAGGAGGAGGAGGAGGAGAAGACGGAGGACGAGCAAGCATCTCCCCCTCACATTATCTCCTGGCTCCATTTCTGCATTATATTTTTTTATCCAATGTTGTCTCTGTAGGGATACGGAGACACTGGCCCAGAGGGCGGTGAAGAGGGCCAAGGCATCGTCCGCCGATAAGCCCCCGACGGGTACTTCAGGCGTGCCGCTGGTGGTGGAGAGCAGCCCAGACAACAGCCCCCGGTGTAAGTTCGCTACTCACTCTTCCATGGACGAACATTGGGGCATGAATTCTCGACGCTGACCTTGTCGGCTTTGTAGGTGGGGAACGGCAGCAGGAGGGCCCGCAGGGGGGCCACCCCCAATATGCCGCCCCCTTCGACTACACCGCCCCGAGGGGCGTCTCCGGCAAGGGCATCGACCGCTGAGCCTGCGCCCGTGGAGGAGGAGGCGAGGAACTTGAGCACTGGTGGCTCTTCCCCGGCAATGATCGTTGGCGAGGAGAGTGCCACTCCTTCCCAGCCTGGTATGGATGATTTGCCCTTGTTCTCTCCAAGTTGAGTTTTGACCTTGGGCACTGCCTCACTTTTTACTTTGACTTTTTGACTCTCCCTTGATGGACTGGGTGGATGTCGAGCCCACCGTCGAGGCCGAGGCCGAGGCTGACAGGATTGCTGCCGAGGAGGCCGCCAAGGCCACTCCGGAGGAGGCGGCCCAAGGGTCTTCCGAAGAGACCGGCGGAGCCGGCGCCGAGGAGGCCGGCAAAGGGGCCGCCGGAGGGACCGGCGAGGCTGCTGCCGAGGAGGCCGGCAAGGCCGCTACCAAGGAGGCCGACAAGGCCGCTGCCGAGGAGGCCAACAAGGCCGCTGTCGAGGAGGCCGGCAAGGCCGCTGCCGAGGAGGCTGGCAAGGCCACTGCTGATGACCAGCCTTCCTCCTCTGCTGCCTCTGGCTCGGGTCATTACCTGAAGGTGAGCGATGACTTGTTCGTCCACCTCCCATGGATGGTAAGTAGCAGGGCGCCAACCGAGGGGGAGGTGTTCGATGATGAGGAGCTCGCCGCCGCTGGTCTTGAGGTCGTTGACGAGCCGGGCGCTGGCGGCGGCGGTTCTCAAGATGAGCAACTCCTTCGGGCCATGAGCGCCAGCTTCCAGAAGCTCCAGGTACTTTACCGCGCCTGCCTGGACAAGGCAAAGTCCAGGTCGGCAATGGTGGATAAGGTGAAGGACGACTTCCAGGAGCGCGTCGCCCTGACGAAAGTCTGGTTTGACGAGTCCCGGAGTGAGTTGAGGGCTTCCCAGGAAAAGCTAGACGAGCGCGCCTGAGACCTCATGCTAGCGCAGTCAGATTTTGAGAAGGCCCACAAGGAGGCCAAGGAGTGAGCTGCTAATGATGAGGCCGCTCACAACCAGCACCAAGCTCAACTGAACTCTCAGGAGGAAGACCTCGTCGCCCGTGAGCAGGCACTCACCGCTGCACTCCGCGGCAAGGACGAAGAGATTGACAAGCTTGTCACGCGGCGGACCCAGGAGCTGGAACAGAAGCACATTGAGGCCCTCAATGCCCAAGCTCGGGTCCATGCTGGCAAGGTAAAGGAGCTGGAGGTGGAACGGAATGGACTGAGCGAGCGGCTCCTGGGGCTGACCAAGGAGAAGGACACGATCCACGCTACACTGATGGATGCGCAATCCGAGGTTCTCGACAAGGCCGAGCAGCTCTCCACGGCCCAGGAGTCCATCAAAAATCTGAAGCTCGAATTGGAGGGCCTCAAGGCGATGCTCACAAAGGCCAAAGCTCGGGCGGAGACTCTAAACAAGGGCCTGGAGGAGGAGAAACGGGTGCGCAAGGATGACGTTTCTGGCTACGTAGAGCACGTAAAGGGCGAGAACCTCTGGATCAGCTACCTTGTTGCCATCGCGGAGGAACTTACTGCGTAGCTGGCCGTCATGGGTATGCCAAGCTGCAGGTTCTCCCGGGAGGTGAACCTCTCCATCCACACCACCTTGATCGTGTTCTTCGAATGCATCCTTGAAGCCTTGGAAAAGCTCACCTTCGATCGGGCGGCTTGTCTAGCCGACGAATCCTGGGGGCTCTGCTGGAGCGCCTTGACCAAGGTCCTCACCAAGGTCGCCTACTGGAACCCCGACCTCGACTTCAACGCCGCGCTGGATAGCCTGCCGGATGATGCGGATCTCACGATGCTCAAGGAGCGTATCAAGCCCATCATTAGCTGCGTCGACGGAATCGAGAGGTAGAAGGCCAGCGCCGGGATTAGGCACCCCGTTTCTTGTTGCCGCTGCAGGTTCACAACCAAGACAAAATTTATCTTTAGTTAGAACCGGAGCAACACTAGATGTATCATAACTCTGTAGTGCCTTGAAGTAATGCGTGCTGTTTTCCTGTTTGATTTCTCTCTGTATGTCCACCCTATGCTTAATTGGATCGGCTTGCCGGCGCGTAAACCCAGGCCACGGCGCTTTGAGGACGGATCCTCAATGGACTGCCGGGTGTGCTTGCTGCTGGGCAAACCGCCTTACGTTCTCAGCGCGGCCATTTCAACTGTTGAGCGGACTCGAAACAGGACAAAGGTGTTGCCAGTAATGGAAAGGCTACCCCGCCGTTCTCGACGCGGCCACTCGAGCTGTTGAGCAGACTCGAAACAGGACGAGGGCCTTGCCGATAGTGGAAGGGCCCCATTGCATAAATGTTTATCATGCAAAGAGCAAGATCTCCGAGGAGAATAACTTTTATGAAAAGAATGGAATTATTTAAAGTTTGCGCGTCTTATCTTTTCTATTGTCATGTGGGCGCCCACCGCACTTGCTGATGATGCCCCGCACTCTCGGTCATCTTCTTCGTTGGAAGCCATGACGATGAAGAACTGCTACACTAACTGCTAGACCAGATTTTCACAACTGTAGCCCCCTACCTGGCGCGCCAAAGATGTCGGTATAAAACGACACCTATGGGATCACTAGAATCCCTTCTACGGTTGGCGGGCGCGAGGTTGTGCAAAGAGCGGGTCTAAGAGTCAGCACATCGATCGCTTACCCAGGTTCGGGCCGCGAGGATGCGTAATACCCTAGTCCTGCTTTGGTGTATATTTGAGTGTTCTTGAGTTCTTGAGCTAGCTACGATGCATGTCCGGCTTTCCAGGATCCGAATCCCCCTTCAGTATGCCGCGGGCCTCCTTTTATAGCCTAAAGGGGCTGCCACAATGGCACACAGGAGGTGGAAAGGTGTACAGTGCACAGGATTATCCCATGCCATTACGGGACAAGATGCTTTAAATGCGTTGCTTAGGTGTCCCTTTACTTTATCGGGGACGGAAAAGGAACCCGTCCTGTCCATGGCCGCTCCGTCTGGTCGCAATGCGCATCCAGGCTAGCGAGGCAAGCAGCTGAGGTGGCATGGTTGTAGGGTATTCACGAAAATCTGCATGCCACCACACAGGTGCTTGGTTAGCTGGCCCAAGAACCACGTATCGTCACGTGGGTTGCCTGCCTGGGCCAGCGGGTCGGCTGCTGAGCTGGGGCGGCGACGGGGCGGCAAGGGCTTGCCGCAGTCTTGCTTCTGTTCCCGGCAAGGGTCTTGCCGGGGCCTCTGTGAGTGTCCCTCGGCAAGAGGCTTGCTGGGGCTCCAGGGTGTCTTCGGCAAGGAGCTTTTCCGGGGCCTCGTTGGCGTCCTCGACAAGGAACCTTGCGATCGCCGTGTCTTCTGGTTCTTATCTTGGGAGTCATAGACCTTTGTCTTCACAAAGATCTGCATGCCATCACGTGGGCGCTTCCCGAGCCTTGGCTCCAATGTTGTTGATAGCGTTGGAGCTCATAGGCTTCAAAGGTAGCTGTGACGGAGGCGTTTGGGTGAATCGCTCCCGCAAGAGCTCTTGACGAGGGCGCGCAGGCTGCCCCGGCAAGTGTCCTTGTTGGGGGAGGGCCTGTCTCCTTGCTTGATCTTCTCGAGCCACCGTCTTGGCGTTGTTCTGGCAACTCTGCGTTTCTGGCTTCCCTCGTCTGCTCTGTTATGTTTGGTCACATGCGTGGCTCTGACTGCCCGTGCACAAGTAAGGGGTAAAAAAGAGCGCCCCTACTTTTGTACACCGACACTCCCTTTACCTTCATATGCAATGCTTTACTTTCTGCTGGCACAACTCTAGAATAGCATGTGTAGGTAGATTGCTTGACTTGTGCTAAGTTGCTAAAATCTGCCAAAACTTAAAATTGGGAAAAGACTAAATTTTTATTTGGTCAAGTAGTCTAATCACCCCCTCTAGACATACTTTCGATCCTACGGTCGGCTTGTCCGATCACCTTCAATCATAGGGATCACCCAACCAGTATCCGTCATGGAGGTTCGGCAACCCTAGTACTCGACCCTATAATCGATGGATACCATCTTACTCGAGTCCTTATGGACGTTGACAGTAGTCTCAACTTGATATATCAAGACACTGTCCGCAAGATGGGAATAGACACGTCATCAATCAAGCCTAGCAGCACTACCTTTAAAGGAGTGATACCTGGCTTAGAGACCCGCTGCATAGGCTCGCTAACACTGTAGGTTGTATTCGGCTCTCCAGATAATTTTCGAAGTGAAGAGCTAATCTTCGACATCGCTCCTTTCCGCAGTGGATATCATGCACTTCTCGGAAGAAATGGCTTCAGCCGCTTCAATGCAGTCCTGCACTATGCTTATCGCAAGCTTAAAATGTGTGGACCTAGAGGCGTCATTACAGTCAATGGGAATATGGAGCGCTTCCTCTGTACAGAGGAGGGTACTGCAGCCCTGGCAGCCAAAGTTCAAAGCGGCATATTCAAGACCAGAGACACTGCTAAATGTGTCCGGCCTGTATTGCAATGCAGCAACTCAGATGAACCTGAGCTTTATTAGCAGTTATGCCTCCGTCGACTGCTTTACAAGGTTGTGGCATACGTACTTTCTGTACACAACTACGCCCTTAAAATACCTTGGGCAGCGCCGGGGGCACACTGCGGAAAAACAATCCATAGTACGGCTCGACTCTATTCGGACATTAAATATATTTTCGTTACAAGTTCATCAAAGAACCCACATTGCATATGGTTGCGTAGGGAATTTTTTTCCAGATTTTCTCTTCATTTTTCACAGGCAGCCATCAGACCTCTCTCCTTTAAGGATGTGTCACAAAGGAGAAACGACGCAAACGTGCAGCAGAGCTTTATTGGGATTTTTCCTTTATCAGTCATCTTAGGCTCTGTGTAACCTTTCCCTTTATTATTTTTCTTTCTTTTGGCATGTAAAATTTCCAAGATACTGTTGGCATTATCTGTAACCACATGGCTCGCCGTATTAATAAGGGTATAAAAGAAGCAGTTTGGTTCCAATTTGTTTGGAGTTCATTTTACATTACCATATGTGTTTTCTCCCTACCTCAAATTGTCACATGTGCCTCAATCTAGATTTAACACCAGGGGTTGTATTTGGCCTAGCACACTTCAAAGTCTGAACACCTATAGGGAACTATTTGGCGTCCCGGATATTGCGTTATATGCATCGGCTCCGAATCATGTCTTTGGGCTATAGTTGGGTTGACCGGCTCCTGTGCTTACCACCTTACGTTTTGCATTGTTCGGCTAAGGTAGTAAAGGGAGAACCACTGCGATTGTATTTCTGGTTCATCCGGTGAAGTACCTCAGTAGATAAAGTCGAAAACTAACTGTCACGATAAGCAAGAGCTGATCGGCGATTCGACGACTTAGTATTATACTACAGATCGTTAGTGATCTACTCTGTGTTACACGAGGGGCTGGTCTTTGCCCAGCCACGTAGAGTAGGCACCGTAATCTGGATAGCCGCACATGCACAAGGGGCTAGTACTTAGCCCCACAGTCAAACTCTTATGGCTAAGTGAAAGAAATAAAGCTGAATAGTCTGATTGTCTGGTTCACTTTGCGGACACCTCCTTTACGGACCAAGACGTTGGGTAAAGTGTAGTCACGCAACATGACAAACACCCTTGTAGCATCTACATGGGGGATGAAGCCGACGACTGGAAACTTTCAAATATAGCAATAAACAGCCGCACAGGAGGAAAAGTCGCTTGAAATATAAGGCGCAAAAATATATACATATTGGTTCATAAGCATAGTCTTTACAACTTGAATAAACTTAATCAAAAGCCATGCCCTTTGAGCACTGGCCCTCCACAATGTGGGCTCCTTCTAGGATGTCATCGAAGTACCTCTCCGGCCTTCGATGATCCTTGCCCTCGGGCGGGCCGATGGTCACCACTTCGGTGGCCTTCATCTTCGCCCAGTGCATCTTGACACGGGCAAATGCCATTTGGACACCTTCAATATAGGTCGAACGTTTCGCAGCATCGACCCGCAGCCTCGCATCGACGAGCCACTTCACCAATCCAAAGTAGCTACTATGGATTGGCTCGGCGGACCAGAGCCAGACTATTAAGTCCTTCATGGCTGCACCCGCCATGTATGCTACTCGAATAGCTGCTTTAACTGGTCATTCAGAGGTACTGGATGTTCTGGTGCAAGGAATTGCCACCAGAACAACTTCTGTGTTGTGTTCCCCTCCTGAGATCTGAAGAATTAGGCGGCGGCGGTGAAACTCTTCGGGAGATCCACAAACGCGCCTGGAGAACTCCACAATCACGTCAGCGACACATATTTCTGACCCCCAAAGATACTCTGCAGAAGAAAGGCCTTACCAGCCGCTATCTGTCGCGCATGTTTGATCTCCTCGCGAGCATTCTAGGACTCGCTACGCGCCTCCTTGGCAACATTGAGAGCTTTATTGAGCTCGGATGTTTGGTCCGAAGTCTTCTCCTCCAGCTCCTCGCATTTGCCAATGGTGTCTCACAGCTCTTGTTCGACTTCGGCCACCGGAGACTCATGTTGACGGCGGGAACCCTGTTCGGCCTCTAGCTCGGCAGCCGCTTTGTCAGCGGCTGCCTTGTTCATCTTGGCCTCCTTCTTGGCCTGAGCAAGGGTGCCCTTGAGGGTCTCGACCTCGGCTGTGCCAACTATAATCACACCACACAATGAGTTTACTCTCTTAAAGAAACGTACTGTCTTTTTGCATAATAAATTTCTAAGGTACGCATACCTTGCATTTCATCGAACCGCTTGTTAATGTGGTCGAGTTCCTCGTCAGCTTTTTGAAGCTTCCGACTGAGCTCAGAAACCTCTGCGGCCTGGATGGATGCCGCTAACAGGGAAGCTTGCTCAAATAAATTGCACAGTATGTTGTATTAGCAGATACTATGCGGATCCTCCATCCAATTCCTTTCAGAATCAGACAAAGCATCAGGGGCTAGAGTCCGTACACAGGTTTATTATCCTATACAAATAAAATGTAAAGTTTGCTTAGAATATTACATCGCATACCACAAAGCATGTCAGCAGGCTGTTGAAGGCTTCATTGAGTCCGCTTTTGGCAGACTGAACCTTTCCCCTAACCACACCCATCAGGGACGGTGTGCCGCCACGATGGAACCATCTAGCAGTGCTTCTTCAAGCGTGTTCGGTGCCTCCGGGTTAATGGAGGACGCCGTTGGAGCTGGTGCTCCTCCGCCTATCGTTGGGGGCTGCCTTCCCGATTCCGGAGCGATGTTGGCCTCCGGAATGATGTTCGACGGGAGGCCGGATTTCTTGGACTCCCCGCCGTCGGTTTCCATAGGGACTGTTTCCCCTTGGCAGATGGTGGCCGAGGTGTTGACCTCGGATACCCTCTCGTCCGCCCCGCTCCCACCTCCTCGCGCAGGGCACACTCGCAGGGAAGTCTCCTCGGTGTCCCCAAGTATGATGGGAGATTGAGCCCGCGGCGGCGTGTTACTCTCCGCTATTTCAGCTCACAGAGAGCTCCCTGACGATAATGGTGTGCTGGGGAGTGTGTGTGGAGGACTTCAAAACAACAAATAGAATTGCTTATGCAATGATAACAAACTGACCGAAGATAATAACTGAAGTATGAACACTTATGATTCGTCCAGGGGCTTGCTCCTGGGTTGTCTTCGGAAATCAGCTTCGGGCTCTGAGTCCGTGCTGTCCGGGATGTTTAGCTTCCTCCTCGACGCCCCTTTCCCCGTGTTTTTGGGGGCAGCCCTCTTCTTTCCCTTCCCCTTGATGGGGGGATCACTTTCCACCTCCTCCTCCTCTTCTTCTTCATCATGGGAGGAGTGGGTGTGGGTCTCTTCAGATAAATCTTCCGAAGAACCCTTAGAGCGGGGGCCACTGTTGACCTTCTTCTCCGGTGCCTTGTATGGCGCCGGCACCAGCATTGCCGTTAGCTGAGACATGGCTGGGTTCTCAGGCAGTGGAGCCGGACATTCGATCTGCTCCGCTTTCGTTGTCCAGGCCTGTATGGAACGTAAAAGTTCTAACTCCTGTTATAATTGAAATATGGACAGGGTAAGTCTTCGGCAAAATCATGCTTACCTCTGTAGCCAGAGTCACGTTGTCGAAACCGATGTCTTCGGTCTCCTTTGGCCACTCCTTCTGGGCCTTGAAAAGCTGCTTCCATATATCTTCGTGTGTAGTGCTGAAGAAGCGCTTCAAGGTCTGTGGCCCCTCTGGATTGAACTCCCATAAGCGGGAGGCCCGGAGTTGGCAAGGAAGGGTGCGGTGAAAGAGCATCACCTGAATCACGTTAGTGAGGTGGGTGCCCTTCGCTATCATGCTAGAGATGCAATTTTGGAGTGTCTTCACCTCCGATTGAGACCCCCAATCGAGGCCCTTGGCAGTCCATGAGGTGAGCCTCTCTGGGGGTCCGGATCTGAATTCGGGCGTGGCCGCCCATTTGGCCTCACAGGGTTCAGTGATGTAGAATCACTCCTGCTGCCATACCTTGTTAGTTTCCACAAAGGCCCCTTTGGGCCAGGTTGCGTTTGGGAGCTTGCTTATCATAGCTCGCCCGCAGTCCGTGTGCCGCCCGTCGACCACCTTCGGCTTGATATTGAAGGTCTTGAGCCATAGGCCAAAGTGTGGGGGACGCGGAGGAAAGCTTCACACACGACTATGACAGCCTATATGTGAAAGATAGAGTTCGGGGCCTGATCATGGAAGTCTAGCCTGTAGAAGAATAAGAGACCCCAAACAAAGGGGTGGAGCGGAAACCCCACCTTCCGAATAAAGTGAGGGATTAACACAACCCTCTCGCCAGGCTCTGGGATGGGGATCACATGATCCTAATCAGGAACCCGGTGCGCTATGTTTTCGGCGAGATAGTCGGCGCTCCTGAGACTCTTCACGTTTTTCTCCGTGAAGGTCGAGGCCTCCCACTTGCCCTTGGAACCAGATCCAGCCATTGCTAGAGAAGGAGGCGGTGGCGGAAGGGATGGGAGCTGTGGGCGCTGAGGCTAAGAGATTGGGAAGCAAGGGCTAGAGGAGAGCGTGAGGTAAAAAGAGGGGATCTATGTCCTTTTATAGGCGGTAAATACCAAGTGTCCCCCACTCAAGCGATAAAACAAACATGTTCCAAACGTAATCGTGTGTAAGGTGTGTTTGGTTTACCCAAATCATATTGGTGAGGATCCCACATTAAGAGGGCACGATCTCTGCTTCGACAAGACGTGTCAATGGAGGCTATGCCTGGAAACATGAAACCAGAGCCAAGAAAATGGTTCAAAATATTAAAGGGTCAAATAATGATGTGTCACTGGAAAGTTGCCAGTAAAGACACAGTGTTTGTTTTGACACATTGCCTTCGTTGCTAAGGGTTGTACTAATCATGCAGAGCCGGACATAGTTCCTTTATGCAGGAAATAAACTTCATATGTTTGGAAGGAGGAACCCGTCTTGCAATACCAATGACAGTATGCGTGTTGGACTCATCGTCATTGAAGACTGGTTCAGGGGCTGCTGAGGGAGTCCTGGATTAAGGGCTCCTGGGGTGGCCGGATTACTCGTTATGGGCCGGATAGGTGGGCCGTGAAGATCACCATAGAAGATTATCCCTCGTATCCGGACATGACTCCTGTATGCATAGGATGGCAAGTTTAAAGTCCGGGTGTAATGTTTCCTTCCTCTGCAAGATGATTACGTACATCCCTAGGTCCCTCCGGTGCATATATAAACCGGAGGGTTTAGTCCATAGGGACAATCACAATTACCATAGTCTATACTTCTAGGGTTTAGCCATTACGATCTCGAGGTAGATTGTAGGATCAAAAGTATGTCTGGGGGGGTGATTAGACTACTTGACCAAATAAAAATCTATCCTTTTCCCAGTTATAATTCTTGGAAGATTTTAGCAACTTAGCGCAAGTCAAGCAATCAACCTACACATGCGATTCTAAGAGTATAGCAACGGAAATTAAAACAATTGCATATGAAGGTAAAGGGAGGAGTCTGAGGGAGCAAACATAATGTAAACACAGAGATTTTTTACGTGTGGTTCCGATAGGTGGTGCTATCGTACATCCACATTGATGGAGACTTTAACCCATGAAGGGTAACAGTTGCACTAGTCCACGAAGGGCTCCACCCATGAAGGATCCACGAAGAAGCAACCTTGTCTATCCCACCATGGCCATCGCCCACGAAGGACTTGCCTCGCTAGGGTAGATCTTCACGAAGTAGGCGATCTCCTTGCCCGTACAAACTCTTTGGTTCAACTCCACAATCTTGTCGGAGGCTCCCAAGTGACACGTAAACAATCTAGGAGACACCACTCTCCAAAAGGTAATAGACGGTGTGTCGATTATGAACTTGTCGGGGAACTTAGCGGAATTCAAAAAAATTCTACGCTTCACCAAAATCAATCTAAGGAGTCATCTAGCAACGAGGGATAAAGGAGTGCATCTACACACCCTTGTAGATCGCGAGCGGAAGCGTTCAAGAGAACCTGGATGATGGAGTTGTACTCATCGTGATCCAAGTCACCGATGATCCCAACGCCGAACGGACGGCACCTCCGCGTTAAACACACGTACGGTGCAGCGACGTCTCCTCCTTCTTGATTCAGCAAGGGGGAAGGAGAGGTTGATGGATATCCAGCAGCACGACGGCGTGGTGGTGGATGCAACGAAAATTCTGTAGGGCTTTGCTAAGCACCTAAGGGAGGAGGGAGATGTGTAACAGGGGGAGAGGGAGGCGCCAGGGACAAGGGTGCGGCTGCCATCCCTCCCCCCCACTATATATAGGGGCCAGGGGGGCGGCGGCCAAGGGGAGGCTTGCCCCCCAAGGCAAGGGGGCGCCCCATCCCTAGGGTTCCCAACCCTAGGCGCAGGGGGGAGGCCCAAAGGGGTGCGCCAGCCCACTATGGGCTGGTTCCCCTCCCCCTACGGCCCATGGGGCCCTCCGGGATGGGTGGCCCCACCCGGTGGATCCCCGGGACCCTTCTGGTGGTCCCGGTACACTACCGGTGACCCCCGAAACTCTCCCGATGGCCGAAACTGGACTTCCCATATATAATTATTTGCCTCTGGACCATTCCGGAACTCCTCGTGACGTCCGGGATCTCATCCGGGACTCCGAACAACATTCGGGTTACCGTGTGCATATATCTCTACAACCCTAGCATCACCGAACCTTAAGTGTGTGGACCCTACGGGTTCGGGAGACACGTAGACATGACCGAGACGACTCTCCGGTGAATAACCAACAGCGGGATCTGGGTACACATGTTGGTTCCTATGTGTTCCTCGATGATCTCATCGGATGAACCATGATGTCAAGGATTCACTCAATCCCGTATGCTATTCCCTTTGTCTATCGGTATAGTACTTGCCCGAGATGCGATCGTCGATATACCGATACGTTGTTCAATCTCGTCATGGCAAATCTCTTTACTCGTTCCGTAATACATCATCCCATGACTAACTCCTTAGCCACATTGAGCTCATTACGATGATGTCTTACCGAGTGGGCCCAAATATACCTCTCCGTCATACGGAGTGACAAATCCCAGTCTCGGTTCGTGCCAACTCAATAGATACTTTCAGAGATACCCGTTGCGTACCTTTATAGCCACCCAGTTACGTTGTGACGTTTGGCACACCCAAAGTATCCCTACGGTATCCGTGAGTTGCACAACCTCATGGTCTAAGGATAAGATACTTGACATTGGAAAAGCTTTAGCATTACGAACGATGCTTAGGATTGGGTCTTGTCCATCACATCATTCTCCTAATGATGTGATCCTGTTATCAATGACATCCAATGTCCATGGTCAGGAAACCGTGACCATCTGTTGATCAACGAGCCAGTAACTAGAGGCTTTACCAGGGACACGTTGTGGTATATGTATTCACACATGTTTCACTGTTTCCGTACAATACATTTCAAGCATGAATAATAGACAATTATCATGAGGAAGGAAATATAATAATAACCATTTTATTATTGCCTCTAGTGCATATTTCCAACAGTCTCCCACTTGCACTAGAGTCAATAATCTAGTTACATTGTGATGGATCGAACACCCATAGAGTTCGGGTGTTGATCATGTTTTGCTCGTGGAAGAGGTTTAGTCAACAGATCTGCGACATTCAGATCCGTATGCACTTTACAAATATCTATGTCTCCATCTTGAACATAATTTCGGATGGAGTTGAAACGGCGCTTGATGTGCTTGGTTTTCTTGTGAAACCTGGGCTCCTTGGCAATGGCAATGGCTCCAGTGTTGTCACAGAAGAGAGTCATCGGGCTTGACGCGCTTGGAATGACTCCTAGGTCGGTGATGAACTCCTTCATCCAGACTCCTTCCTGCGCTGCTTTGCAAGCAGCTATGTACTCCGCTTCACATGTAGAATGCGCCACGACGCTCTGCTTGCAACTGCACCAGCTAACTGCCCCACCATTCAAAATATACATGTGTCCGGTTTGTGACTTGGAGTCATCTAGATCTGTGTCGAAGCTAGCATCGACATAACCCTTTACGACGAGCTCTTCGTCACCTCCATAAACGAGAAACATATCCTTAGTCCTTTTCAGGTACTTCAGGATGTTCTTGACCGCTGTCCAGTGTTCCATACCGGGATCACTTTGGTACCTCCCTACCAAACTTATGGCAAGGTTCACATCAGGTCTAGTACACAACATGGCATACATATTAGAACCTATGGCTGAGGCATAGGGGATGACACTCATCTTTTCTCTATCTTCTGCCGTGGTCGGGGATTGAGCCGTGCTCAATCTCATACCTTGCAATACAAGCAAGAACCATTTCTTGGACTGATCCATATTGAACTTCTTCAATATCTTATCAAGGTATGTGCTTTGTGAAAGACCAATGAGGTGTCTCGATCTATCTCTATAGATCTTGATGCCTAATATGTAAGCAGCTTCTCCAAGGTCCTTCATTGAAAAACTCTTATTCAAGTAGGCCTTTATGCTCTCCAAGAATTCTACATCATTTCCCATCAGCAATATGTCATCCACATATAATATGAGAAATGCTAGAGAGCTCCCACTCACTTTCTTGTAAATACAGGCTTCTCCCCAAGTCTGTATAAACCCAAATGCTTTGATCACATCATTAAAGCGAATATTCCAACTCCGAGATGCTTGCACCAGCCCATAGATCGAGCGCTGGAGCTTGTATACCTTGTTAGCATTCTCAAGATCGACAAAACCTTCCAGCTGCATCATATACAGCTCTTCCTTGAGGAAGACATTAAGGAATGCCGTTTTGATGTCCATTTGCCATATCTCATAATCATAGAATGCGGCAATTGCTAACATGATTCGGACGGACTTCAGCGTATCTACGGGAGAGAAAGTCTCGTCATAGTCAATCCCTTGAACTTGTTGATAACCTTTAGCGACAAGCCGAGCCTTATAGATGGTCACATTACCATCCGCGTCAGTCTTCTTCTTAAAGATCCATTTGTTTTCTATGGCGTGCCGATCATCGGGCAAGTCCACCAAAGTCCATACTTTGTTTTCATACATGGATCCTATCTCGGATTTCATGGCTTCAAGCCATTTGTTGGAATCCGGGCCCGCCATCACTTCTTCATAGTTCGAAGGTTCACCTTTGTCTAACAACGTGATTTCCATGACAGGGTTACCGTACCACTCTGGTGCGGAATGTGTCCTTGTGGACCTTCGAAGTTCAATATTAACTTGACCTGAATCTTCATGATCATCATCATTAACTTCCTCCCTAGTCGGTGCAGGTACCTCAGGAACAATTTCCTGCGCTGCGCCACTTTCCGATTCGGAAGGGGTGACTGTCACCTCATCAAGTTCCACTTTCCTCCCACTCACTTCTTTCGAGAGAAACTCTTTCTCCAGAAAGGATCCATTCTTGGCAATGAAGACCTTGCCTTCGGATCTGAGGTAGAAGGTGTACCCAATCGTTTCCTTTGGGTATCCTATGAAGACACATTTTTTCGATTTGGGTTCGAGCTTTTCAGGTTGAAGTTTCTTGACATAAGCATCGCAACCCCAAACTTTCAGAAACGACAGCTTAGGTTTCTTGCCAAACCAAAGTTCATACGGTGTCGTCTCAACGGATATTGACGGAGCCCTATTTAAAGTGAATGCGGCAGTCTCTAAAGCATATCCCCAAAAAGATAGCGGTAAGTCGGTGAGAGACATCATAGATCGCACCATGTCCAGCAGAATACGATTACGACGTTCGGAAACACCATTACGCTGAGGTGTTCCGGGCGGTGTCAATTCTGAAACAATTCCACAGTTCCTTAGGTGTGTGCCAAATTCGTGACTTAAATATTCACCCCCATGATCCGATCGTAAGAACTTTATTTTTCTGTCACGTTGATTCTCAACCTCATTCTGAAATTCCTTGAAATTTTCAAAGGTCTCGAACTTGTGCTTCATCAAGTAGACATACCCATATCTACTTAAGTCATCTGTGAGGGTGAGAATGTAACGATAGCCTCCGCGAGCTTCAACACTCATTGGACCGCACACATCGGCATGTATGATTTCCAATAAGTTGGTCGCTCGCTCCATTGTTCCGGAGAATGAGTCTTGGTAATCTTGCCCAAAAGGCATGGTTTGCACGTGTCAAATGATTCATAATCAAGAGACTCCAAAAGTCCATCTGCATGGAGCTTCTTCATATGTTTGACACCAATATGACCAAGGCGGCAATGCCACAAGTATGTGGGACTATCATTATCAACTTTACATCTTTTGGTATTCACGCTATGAATATGTGTAACATCACGTTCGAGATTCATCAAGAATAAACCATTAACCAGCGGGGCATGACCATAAAACATATCTCTCAAATAAATATAACAACCATTATTCTCGGATTTAAATGAGTAGACATCTCACATTAAACGAGATCCAGATACAATGTTCATGCTCAAAGCAGGTACTAAATAACAATTATTAAGGTTTAAAACTAATCTCGAGGGTAGATGTAGAGGTAGCATGCCGACGGCGATCACATCGACCTTGGAACCATTCCCGATGCGCATCGTCACCTCGTCCTTCGCCAGTCTCCGCTTATTCCGCAGCTTCTGCTTTGAGTTAAAAATGTGAGCTGCACCGGTATCAAATACCCAGGAGCTACTACGAGCGCTGGTAAGGTACACATCAATAACATGTATATCATATATACCTTTGACGTTGCCGGCCTTCTTATCTGCTAAGTATTTGGGGCAGTTCCGCTTCCAGTGACCCGTTCCCTTGCAATAAAAGCACTCAGTCTCAGGCTTGGGTCCATTCTTTGGCTTCTTCCCGGCAACTGGCTTACCGAGCGCGGCAACTCCTTTGCCGTCCTTCTTGAAGTTCTTCTTACCCTTGCCTTTCTTGAACTTAGTGGTTTTATTCACCTTCAACTCTTGATGTTCTTTCTTGATCCCCACCTCTGCTGATTTCAACATTGAATACACTTCGGGAATGGACTTCTCCATCCCCTGCATATTGAAGTTCAACACAAAGCTCTTGTAGCTAGGTGGGAGCGACTAAAGGATTCTGTCAACGACCGCTTCATCTAGGAGATTCATTCCCAACTAAGACAAGCGATTGTGCAACCCAGACAATTTGAGTATGTGCTCGCTGACAGAACTATTCTCCTCCATCTTACAACTGTAGAATGCGTTGGAGACATCATATCTCTCGACTCAGGCATGAGCTTGGAAAACCATTTTCAGCTCTTGGAACATCTCATATGCTCCGTTGTGCTCAAAACACTTTTGGAGCCCCGATTCTAAGCTGTAGAGCATGTCGCACTGAACCAGGGAGTAATCATCACAATGCGACTGCCAAGAGTTCATCACATCTTGGTTTGCCGGGGCGGGAGCGTCACCTAGCGGTGCTTCTAGGACATAAGTTTTCTTGGCAGCTATGAGGATGATCCTCAGGTTACGGACCCAATCTGTATAGTTGCTACTATTGTCTTTCAGCTTGGATTTCTCTAGGAACGCGTTGAAGTTGAGGGTGACATGAGCGTGGGCCATTTGATCTACAAGACATATTGTAAAGAATTTAGACTAAGTTCATGACAATTAAGTTCATGTAATCAAATTTAATGAACTCCCACTCAGATAGACATCTCTCTAGTCATCTAAGTGAAACATGATCCGAATCGACTAAGCCGTGTCCGATCATCACGTGAGACGGACAAGTCATCAACGGTGAACATCTTCATGTTGATCGTATCTTCTATACGACTCATGTTCGACCTTTCGGTCTTCCGTGTTCCGAGGCCATGTCTGTACATGCTAGGCTCGTCAAGTGAACCCTAAGTGTATTGCGTGTGTAAATCTGGCTTACACCCGTTGTATGCAAACGTTAGAGCCTATCACACCCGATCATCACGTGGTGCTTCGAAACAACGATCCTTAGCAACGATGCATAGTTAGGGGGAACACAATTCTGGAAATTTTAGTGAGAGATCATCTTATTTACTACCGTTGTTCAAACAAATAAGATGCATAAACATGATAAACATCACATGCAATCAAATAAAGTGACATGATATGGCCAATATCATTTTGCTCCTTTGATCTTCATCTTCGGGGCACCATGATCATCTTTGTCACTTCGGGGCACCATGATCATCTTTGTCACCGGCATGACACCATGATCTCCATCATCGTGTCTTCATGAAGTCATCTCGCCAAACATTACTTCTACTACCATGGCTAACGTTTGGCAATAGTAAAGTAATTACATGGTGTTATTCAGTGACACGCAGGTCATACAAAAAATAAGACAACTCCTATGGCTCCTGCCGGTTGTCATTCTCATCGACATGCAAGTCGCGATTCCTATTACAAGAACATGATCAATCTCATACATCACATATATCATTCATCACATCTTTTGGCCATATCACATCACATAGCACATGCTGCAAGAACAAGTTAGACGTCCTCTAATTGTTGTTGCAAGTTTTTACGTGCCTGCTATAGGTTTCTAGCAAGAACGTTTCTTACCTACGCCAAAACCACAACATGACATGTCAATTTCTATTTACCCTTCATAAGGACCCTTTTCATCGAATCCGATCCGACTAAAGTGGGAGAGACAGACACCCGCTAGCCACCTTATGCAACTAGTGCATGTCAGTCGGTGGAACCTGTCTCACGTAAGCGTACGTGTAAGGTCGGTCCGGGCCGCTTCATCCCACGATGCCGCCGAATCAAGATTGGACTAGTAGCGGCAAGAGAATTGAAAAAATGTACGCCCACAACTGCTTTGTGTTCTACTCGTGCAAGATGCTACGCAAAGACCTAGCTCAGATGCCACTGTCGGGGAATGTAGCGGAATTCAAAAAATTTCTACGCTTCACCAAGATCAATCTAAGGAGTCATCTAGCAACGAGGGATAAAGGAGTGCATCTACATACCCTTGTAGATCGCGAGCGGAAGCGTTCAAGAGAACCTGGATGATGGAGTCGTACTCGTCGTGATCCAAGTTACCGATGATCCCAGCGTCGAACGGACGGCACCTCCGCATTCAACACACGTACGGTGCATCGACGTCTCCTCCTTCTTGATCCAGCAAGGTGGGAGGAGAGGTTGATGGAGATCCAGCAGCACGACGGCGTGGTGGTGGATGCAACGAAAATTCTGCAGGGCTTCGCCAAGCACCAGCGGGAGGAGGGAGATGTGTAACGGGGGAAGAGGGAGGCGCCAGGGACAAGGGTGCGGCTGCCCTCCCTCCCCCCCCCACTATATATAGGGGCCAGGGGGCGCCGGCCCTAGGAGATGGAATCTCCTAGGGGGGGCGGCGACCAAGGGGGAGGCTTGCCCCCCAAGGCAAGGGGGGCGCCCCCCACCCCTAGGGTTCCCAACCCTAGGCGCAGGGGGGAGGCCCAAAGGGGTGCTCCAGCCCACTATCGACTGGTTCCCCTGCCCCTACGGCCCATGGGGCCCTCCGGGATGGGTGGCCCCACCCGGTGGACCCCCGGGACCCTTCCGGTGGTCCCGGTACACTACCGGTGACCCCCGAAACTCTCCTGATGGCCGAAACTAGACTTCCCATATATAATTCTTTGCCTCCGGACCATTCCGGAACTCCTCGTGACGTCCAGGATCACATCCGGGACTCCGAACAACATTCGGGTTACCGTGTGCATATGTCTCTACAACCCTAGCGTTACCGACCCTTAAGTGTGTAGACCCTACGGGTTCGAGAGACACGTAGACATGACCGAGACGACTCTCCGGTCAATAACCAACAGCGGGATCTGGATACCAATGTTGGTTCCTACGTGTTCCTCGATGATTCCATCGGATGAACCACGATGTCAAGGATTCACTCAATCTCGTATGCTATTCCCTTTGTCTATTGGTATAGTACTTGCCCGAGATTCGATCGTCGGTATACCGATACCTTGTTCAATCTCGTCATGGCAAGTCTTTTTACTCGTTCCGTAATACATTATCCCATGACTAACTCCTTAGCCACATTGAGCTCATTACAATGATGTCTTACAGAGTGGGCCCAAAGATACCTCTTCGTCATACGGAGTGACAAATCCCAGTCTCGGTTCGTGCCAACTCAACAGATACTTTCGGAGATACCTGTTGCGTACCTTTATAGCCACCCAGTTGCATTGTGACGTTTGGCACACCCAAAGTATCCCTACGGTTTCTGGGAGTTGCACAACCTCATGGTCTAAGGAAAAGATACTTGACATTGGAAAAGCTTTAGCATTATGAACTACACGATCTTGTGCTATGCTTAGGATTGGGTCTTGTCCATCACATCATTCTCCTAATGATGTGATCCCATTATCAATGACATCCAAAGTTGATGGTCAGGAAACCGTGACCATATGTTGATCAACGAGCCAGTAACTAGAGGCTTTACCAGGGACACATTGTGGTCTATGTATTCACACATGTATCACTGTTTCCGTACAATACAATTCAAGCATGAATGACAGATAATTATCATGAACAAGGAAATATAATATTAACCATTTTATTATTGCCACTAATGCATATTTCCAACAGAACTCCTTGCTCAAATGCTTCAAATGATAGTCTCCCCAACACTCAAATAGCTCCTCACAGATTTGGATATGGTGGAAGAATTATTTGAGTGGAAAGCAACTTGGGGAAGGCTAGAGAACAAGACTCATATGGTAGGAATCGAATATCTTGATCTCAACACTTGAGTAGGTGGTTGTCTCTCAGAACATGTATGTTGGAAGTGTAGGTATGTTCTGATGGCTCTCTCCATGAATGAAGAGTGGGTGGAGGGGTATATATATCCTCCACACAAAATCACACAATTTACCAAACTCGATGGGACCGATTCATAGAACTCGGTGAGACCGATTTAGTTCATAATGTGACCGTTAGGCATTTCGGTGGGACGGATATGATCAACTCGGAGAGACCGATTTCATTAGGGATATGGCATAACGTAATCTCGGTGAGACCGATTACACAAACTCGGAGGGACCGAATTTGTTAATAAGCACACCAGGGAGTTGGTCAGGGAAACTCGGTGGGACCGATTCGCTCGTTTCGGTTGGACCGAAACGTTACGAAAGGGAAACAGAGAGTTTGCATTGCGAACTCGGTGGGACCGATCGCTCTTCTCGGTGAGACCGAAATGTTACGAATGGAAACAGAGAGTTTGCAATCCCATCTCAGTGAGACCGAGATCCCTTTCGGTGGGACCGAAATGATTAGGGTTTGTGGCAGTGGCTATGTCAAATGAACTCGCTGGCGCCTAATAGAACTTTTTGATGGGGCCGAGTTTGACTTTTGGTTTGGGACATATGTAGATGTGAGAAAGTAGTTGAGGGTTTTGGAGTTTATCACTAATAATTTTGAGCAAGAAACCCATTAAGCAACACCTCATCCCCTTTTAATAGTATTGGTTTTCTTATGGACTCAGTGTGATCTTGGATCACTGAAATATAAAATGTAGAGTCTTGACCTTGAGCCAATATGTGTCCTTAGCATTTTGAGGGGTCCACATTCCTAATCCATGCCATGCCAACCATTGAACTTTCCCGAAATATTTATCTTGAAATAGCATTAGTTCAATGAGCTATATGTTGTTAGGAATTACCAAAACCGCCCAGGGATAGTTGCACTTTCAATCTCCCCCTTTTTGGTAATTGATGACAACATATAGATCAAAGCTTCGACAAATGATAATAAGATTTAAATACATCATCCCTTTGAGAAGTATGTGATAAACAAGACCTCCCCCTAAATTTGTGCATTATTTAAGATTTGTGTTTGAATGCAAATGCACAATCAATTAGAATCATGGGTTACTCTTCCATGTCACATACATCTTGGTGGAGCGCTCAAAATGATATAAACTAAAAGCATGCACTCATCACCAAGCAACGTGAATAATCATATAGAGATATAAGAGATAATATCATCCAAGCAAGCATTAAGATAGCATATGATCAATCACATGATCAAACAAGTATCTCACACACGGACATAGAGTATCAAGAAAACACACAAATGAAGTTCAACCAAATAGCAAAAGCAAGAGAGACCAAGAAGCAAAACATTCTCTCTCGAAGCCTATGATCTATACATATTTCTCCCCCTTTGGCAACAAGTTACCAAAAAGTTTGAAAATGCATAGTGCTATGTGTCTCTAAGGCTTTTTATTCGGGAGGCGGTGTAGAGAGAACTCCAAGGACGAAGGCTTCAGATGATGTAGTCGGAGCTGGTGGAGTGGCTGCTGGAGGTGGCACTCAAGCTCTGGCTGCTGGTGTTGATGTTGTAGCTCTAGTATCAGGTACTGGCACTGCATCAGATCTCTGACCTCGAGGCACTCGCTGAAATGCATCTGTGGTAGCCTGCCCTCTTGTCACACCCTAATTTTCATGCCACATTGCTTAAGCTGACAATCATGCTAAAAATGTGGATTTACAAAAACTTTTGAGTGTTTTTGACTTTGCTTGATTGATTTTCTGTCTGCTGTTTGCTAGTGCTCTAAAAATCAAATAAATCCTCCAACTCTTATACTTCATCTCCTTGATCCAAAACCTTTTCCCAATGATCATGCCATGTGTATATAACAGTATATAATTTTCTTATAAAAATATTTTTGGCCAAATAGTATTTTCTAAAATTAGTTTTCCAAAAACCCCTGAATTGAGGTTTGCACTACAAGTACCTTATTTAGGGTGTGAAAAATCTTTCAAAAGGTATATTTGAATCCTATTAGGTATAAGACTCCCAGAAACCACCAAATTATAATCTTAAAAGTTATTTTTATATTTTATTTAAAAGCTTTTTCTTAAGGCCAGAAATGGTCTTTAATATGGAAAAATTATTTAATTATTTCAAAAATATTTGCCAAAATTCAGGGAAACTCATAGGACATATATTGTCCATATATAAGAGTTTCAACACATGGTCATGTTCAAAATATTGGACAAATCCTTCATTAACCCTTTCTGGATATTTCAAGCTTTTGAAACATTTACAAAGGAAATATTCTCCAACAATTCCAGGGAAATTCTATCATGTCAAATGTGACATATTTGATGATCTTACAAAGCCCCATGCCTTGAAGATCAAGGAAACATCATCTAATCCCCTCAAAACCATTTCTGTCCATTTTGATGTTTGAGCAACTTTACATTGCCAAACTTGTCCAAATGCTATCAAACTTGGTGCACATGCTAGAATGGTCTAATTATGCATCTAGACCAAATGGCACAAGTTTTGGAGAAGGAAAACTTGATCTAAGTGCCCCGAAACCCTTTTTGACCAGATCCAAATTTGAACAACTCTACATTGCCAACTTTTTACTTGGGGCCTCAAATTTTGTGGACATGTTCACAACCCCAAATGATGACACTACACCAAGTGGTGCATCAAGGAGGGATGAATTGCTTAACCTAATCTTGAGAAATCCATTTCTGTTGATTTCTAGGGTTTACAAAAGTTGCATTGGCAACTTTGCCCAAATGAGCTCAAATTCGGTGGAAGGGCCTAAATCTATGTGCCATTTCATCCTGTTAAGTCCCATGTCAATCGGAAGTCACTTGCTTGCCCAAAACAACATCAAACACCTTCTGCCATTTTACCAAAACCACTGTTCTGCCCCTTTTACTATTCTACTTGAGCTCAACCTTTTACCACAGCTGCTCCTAGTCACCTTCTACCTCCAGGGACTCTTTCTCCTCTACAGCTCAATGATTGAGGGGGGTGAAACCCCATTTTACATCTCTGAACCTCCATTTTCACCCTTGTCTCTCAGCACACTCCCCTTCTAGAAGCTCACCAGGGCATCCAAGACCAAAACCCCTTTGTTTACTCCTCCCCTGACCCCCTAGACATCATTGGGAAAAGTGGACGCGTCCAGAGCGGCGAGGACACGGCCATGCCGGCCATACAGGCGCTCTGGAGCGCGCTACAGTGCCCTGGCGCACTGTAGCCACCCCCAATCAGCAGCACTCGATAGCCTAGGGCGATGGGATTGTGTCCCCCAAGGCCGCCTCGGCGTCCGGGACACGCTAGACGGTCGGCCCCCTACTTCCTCTCTCTCTCCGGCCCCTGCTCGCACGCGCGCCATGGCCGCCCGAGCGCTCCAGTGGGCAGCCTCACACGCGCGCTGCTCTGGCGCATCCCCGCTCCTCCTCTCTCTTTCTCTAGGCCTGGACCAACCCCACAAGCGCCCTAGATGCACTGCGGCAAGCTCACGTGACCCGAGGCGACGGCAACAAGCTCGCCGGCGAACGAGCCCTCGGTGGTCCGTCGTCCGCCCATTTAAAGGCCACCCGCGAGCACCTCTCTGCTCCTTTGGCCCTATCCCTCTCCCGTGCGCTCCACCAGACCAACTCCCCCTCTCCCCGCGCCCTCAATGCGCCTCCATGGTCGGAGCCGAGCCGGCGGCCTCCGCTCGAATTCGTGCCAACCCGAGCCCCCTCTCTCCACCTCTCCACTCCAGAGCACCACCAGAACCACCGCCAACACTCCCCGCACTCCACATCATCCTCCCCACGCCTGTGTCGCCGTGCCCAACACCACCGACGCCATCCTCCGCCGTGGCCGATGGGGCGCTCGCATCTGGCCGTCCTCGTGGTCGTGGCGCACCTCGGCGGGTGCGGCACGCTCTCCTGAACACGCCGGTATGCTGGGCGTCGACGGAGGAGGCCGGTGCCGCCGGGGAGAGCACCGGCGCCGCTCGGTCATGCCTCCTTTGTTTCCCGTCACGCCGTGCGGGAGGTTGAAGGCGACCTTCCGCTGGGGCCCGCGCGTCAGCGACCCAGTGGGCGGGCCCCTCCATTTGAGTGGAAACGACTCTGGCTTTGACCACCTCCCCTGCGCAAAAACACCTTTCCTGGAAGACGCCTTCGACGTGGCCTGGTCCCCTGTGCGTGGCTGTGCAGCTGGGCCGGCCCAGTGCACTGCAGCACAATACTGCGCCCTGTGCGCAGTTAAGGGTAAAACCCCCTCCCCTTTTTCCTTTTTCTTTTACCAGACAACTTCATAAATCCAGAAACAATTAATTTGGACTCCAAATTGGGTGATTCAAATTTCTTCTGGCTCCATAAATCATGCTCTATCACATGGTGCAACATGCACATTTTTCTAGAGACTTTTTCTTCACAAATAGTTATCAAATATCATTATTCCATTTCTGTGATGAACTTTAGAAAATCACAGAGGGCTCAAATTTGATCCAAATGCAGTGGTTCAAATTCCTAGGTGCTTGTCATATCCAAACTTAGTTTTGGAACATTTTTATTAATACCTTCTGTACCCCACCAAATAATGAGCCATTTCTTCATATTTATCAACTTTGCACAATCCTAGGAAATTCATTTGAACTCCAAATCGAGTGAAACCAACTCCTAGATGCTTCTAAAATCATGACTTGATTAATGGGTGCCTTTGCTCATTATTCAAAAATATATTTCTGTACACTTCTTTCAAATCCATAAACCCCTTGATTCCATCATATTGAAATGTGCCAAACCATTCATTGATCATACTCTAATGAAACCAACTTGGTTATTTTTCATATGACCAGAGGTATCCTAGAAAAGTCCAACTCCTATTTTTAGAGCACTTTTATTTTTGCTATGTTGTGTTGCTTATTATGATTGTTTCCATCGTTAGTTGACGAAATGAACGGAGTACTCGGAGATGGACCAGAAGGTTTGAAGACTCGGAAGGATAAGGCAAGCAGCCCTTTGACCATGATACACTTGTGTTCTTCGGAACCCATTTACTTCCGAAAGCATGATGATAAGAATGACGGTGGTGACCTAGTTAAGAACCACCACATGATGCATGCCTTACTCATAATCTTGCTATGTGCTAGATGCATTGCAAATGACTAGTAGTGATGCTTAGAGATGCATGTGTGCCATGATACCTTCGTGGTTGCATTCTTTTTAAGACCCCACCGGGTGCCACTTATGCCCGGGGGAAAAGATGAGATGGGTAACCACTTGATGACGAAGTGGTGTACTAAGACAAGTGTGTGTGATGTTTTTCAAACGGATTGGTTTAAGTTGCGACCGTTATTCCAACCAAACATGTGCAACCACTCTACCCCTTATGGGACGGGGCATTATTGATTACTTGGGCCGATACTAGCATGGTGCCCACATTACTATTGACGGGAAGACTTGAGGTCTTTCCCGGGACGGGGTCGTGCTCGGATAGGCCACCATGACTATTTTCACAGGGCACCGGACACACCGTTGGTCCCTTCGTGTACGCGTGACATTGAAAATAGGGCAAGTCCCATGATCTATTGTTTGTACTTGAGGGTTGTGCACCAACGAGTGGATCCTATGTTAGTGTCGTCTAGGGAAAGATAATGGCCGGGTGCTTCCCCCGAGTACTTGAGGTACTGCGGGATCGTGGGTGACACGAAAGTTTCCCGGATCTTGTGGGTAAAGTGTGCAACCTCTGCAGAGTGTAAACCTATTCGAATAACCGTGTCCACGGTCAAGGACAGTTGGGTAACCGCTCTTGGGCTACGTACAATGTTTGCGAAACCCGGTGTGTGTGTGTGTTGAGTCAAGGTGGTGACTTGACTCGTTGAGTTGAATCCTATTCATGTTGATATCGGTAACCTGTCCTCGAGGTTACTGGAACTTATTGATGCATATACTTGATGGTAGAATATTTGTACTAGCTTGTAGCTAGTTTGCTCATTGCTTTATAATTGCCTTATTATCTTGAACCAAATCATGGGTTGCTTGGGAGTACATTCAAAGTACTCATTGGCTTGCCACTGGTTATTTAATTGGCCAGGCATGGAGGAACAGGAATATGAAGAAGAATTCTATGGAGACGAACATGCGAACTAGGACGCTATCCCAGTTAGAATGCCTGTAGGGTTAAGGCAGATGGCATGGGTTCTACTTACCTTCGAAGACTTCCGCTATTCGAGTTATTTTGCTATTCAGCCCTTGAGACTTTATCTATGTAAGACTTGGCCATAATGGCCATAATTTGCGTAAGACGGTATGTATGGATGTAAGACTCTTGTTATTCAGCTTCTGTGTGTTCAGTGAGCATTGATCTCTGGGATCACTGTACACGTGCATTCGGTGATCTCGACTCTTAAGTCGGGGTCCCCACAGAGTTGGTATCAGAGCCATCCTGACTGTAGGAAGCCTTAGTTAGCATGGTCGTTAGTTAGGGTAAAACTATTTCCAAAACTATTACTAGTTTTCAAAACCATCTATACTTCTCTTCCCTTCTCAGATTTTCGGAAACTAGGCTATACTTGATCTCTTCCCCCTCAAAACTTTTGGTCGCTAGAACGCTTATGCCCCAGACCACTGGATTTTCAGTAATCCTCGTGGAGTGCACCTTGCCAAACACTCACCCACCACTTCTGCACACAAGATTGGCGACACCACGACAAGACGATACCAACAGAAATTCCATCCTCGAGGAATGAGGACGTGAAGACCCAGAAGATGGTGACACCCTTGACAGTTCCCCAAGATGATGCGACATTGGCCCATGATGACCAGGCTATAGGTTATGCAAAATCATGATATACATCGCTAATAGAGTAATCATGTCACTACCGTTGTTGTATCGGCAACCATCGGTGGATGAGAACCTCGCCATTTGGTCCGCCTCACTATAGTGAGCAGGAAAATGGCTCTCTTCGTCCCCCGCTCTTGGTGTCGATGTTGTCATCAATGCAACCGACATGTTGAACCTCTACTATGCCTTGATTAATATCATTGCATAAAGGATTGCCTACCTGATACCCTCGACGCCCCAGAAGGCACAAGGGATCGTCATGATTAAAAAGACAAGAGAAGACCAAGTCAACGCCAGCTACAAGGAGACACCTTCACCGCATCACCTCATCAGGCGAGAAGTTGTTGAAGATTCTCCTGGCTCAACCCGGATCGTTTGTCAAACAACTATAAGGGACATAGCAACACCTGTGGAAAACTCAGAAGACTGCACGAGGCACAAGTCACGACACTGCGTCCGAGAACCCCTAGGGTAGGATGAGTCGTGTACCCCCTATGCGCAGTCGAGTCCGTATGATGGTTCGAATAGAACCATGATTGTGTGTTGCTTGATTTTAATTGTTTGTGTTTTGATATAAGTCGCACGGTTGCCCAAGGCAACAAGTACACGAATATATCACCTTCCTTGCCTTGTTTCTTTTGTTTCGGCCTTTTTGCACCTGTTTGTTTGCACCTGCACTATAGAACCCCCTTTAGGCATTCCCCTCCTCTATGCTACTTTTTCCCTCTCTTCTCTCTCCCCAGCTGAAGACCCGCAAGACAAGATGCACCAAGGATTCTACCTCGGCAACCAACTGGCACTGAAGACTTCTGCTACAACCTCCACGATCAAGTGCAACCCCGTGAAGTCATGTTTAACTCTCCAGGCTAGAGACCCATTCCTAGACCCTTTGAGACTTCACGAGACACTCCCGCACGAATCCTTAACCATGTGCCTAACCCATAGATTGCAAGAGAACCAGTTAAGCTTCTGCAACCTTGCACAACACTGGGTTCGTAATGGAACTAGTGGACATAGTGAGTGAGCACATTTTCATCGTAATATAGCACAAGAACTAACGATGCCATAGATGGACCAATTTGAGGATATGAGACAGATGACTTGGTGGCTTTATATCAGTGACTTTGAGGAATTATCTGAGACCTTGAAGGATTGTGAGGTTTTCATGTTGGTGGGATCATGATTAATGGGGTGGCGTAACTTTCATCACCCCAGAATAACTTGGGTTTGCAGGACAATTGTGGTTGCAGGATGAAATTCTTGGAGGTGTAAGGATTTGACGTGATCAGATAATATTGATGGGAGATAGTTGACATTTTGAGGATGACTTTGGGAAAATGTAGGAATTCTCATTGAACATGAGATTTGGATTTAAGTAGGTGATTCTGGTTGGGTATAGATGCTAGATATGTCTGTATGGTTCAGAGTAAATTGGATTTAGACCGATGATCTTGATCATGATACCATGCTTCTCGGTGGCCGACAACCTAGGAGATTGGATTATTTGTCGGAGTTGATTTAGGGATCTATATAATCATGACCTTGGAGTTTACTTGACTATGATGGTGGGAATTTGGTGGACTTACTATCGTAATGCATAGCCCTTCCAAGTATTGGGTATTATAGGGACTTGAGATATTGCGGAACACCGTAGACATCGGATTTGTAGAATTATTGGATTATGTGGTGATTGATGGAAATTACCGGGCTATTGGAGTTGATCTATAGGAAGGAAATAAAATCTTGGAGAGGCATATGACGTGTTTCCTTAGAATAGAGTTGCATTATCTTGAACCGTGCAAGAATAGGTTGGGTGCTTGGATTGTGGTGTTTACTCTTGCTTGCAGCTTGTATGCCCTACCCGTGGATTTTTAGGGGTAGCCATGCATGTGATTATTGGGATCGTAGACATGTACGATTTTGTTAGACCGCCTCTTGAGAGTCATGAGGATATGTGTGGCATGAGTGGTGATTGAAGTTGGTCTATGCGAGAAGATGCTTTTTCGTTCGGAGTACTAGATAGAGCTATTGGCATCTCAGAAACCGTGCTTAAGGATAAGATAATAAACGTTCACTCACTCACTAGAATCCTTGAAACCCTTAAGCCCCACCAAGCCACAACCTGGTCAGATCCCGACCACGGGCCTTGGCTCTAAGTCAGGAAGACCGTGCAAATACTCAACAGAGACCCCCCCACCAATACCACAGCCTACCTTGCGTACCCCATAGACCTCATGGAATAATTGGACAAGTTGGGTAACATCATTATTTGATGGCCTACTTGTCTGCCCGAAGACAAAAGAAGAGACAGACAGCTGGATAGAAGACATTTGAAGACCGCCCTGTCAAAAAGGAAGGACTACATCGACGACCATCATCAAGAAGTAAACTCCTGCATCCAAGACCGGGCGTATCTGCAAACCACTCCTCTCGAAGGGACCAAGCATTTCCGTGTTCAAGGGACGCTCACACCAAGATTTATTGACCTTCTTCAAGTTCACTAAAAGTAAAATAGTAGACGGCTACCAGCTAGATTTACCACCTAAGATACCCACCGTGCACCAAATATTCCACGAGTCACCACTCTGGAAGTACTTCTTACTTCCTAACTAGCCCGGTCCCCGCAAGGACGTCGATCACCGATCCTTTGACAACTAACCCAACCTAACCAATGCAAGAGACCCCTCAACAACATGCATCAAAGGCAGCAAGTGAGAAGCCACACCACCAAGTACTTCAAGATTCCATGGAGCACCCCTCGGTAGCAGAACCAACAAGAAGAAGTGAAGACTACCCCGTACCCACACTCCGTATTCCTTTCCACGCCTAGTCTGGAAATCTCGGGGACGAGATTCTTGTAAGGGGGGTAGGTCTGTCACACCCTGATTTTCATGCCACATTGCTTAAGCTGATAATCATGCTAAAAATGTGGATTGACAAAAACTTTTGAGTGTTTTTGACTTTGCTTGATTGATTTTCTGTCTCCTGTTTGCTAGTGCTCTAAAAATCAAATAAATCCTCCAATTCTTATACTTCATCTCCTTGATCCAAAAACTTTTCTCAATGATCATGCCATGTGTATATAACAGTATAGAATTTTCTTATAAAAATATTTTTGGCCAAATAGTATTTTCTAGAATTAGTTTTCCAAAAACCCCTGAATTGAGGTTTGCACTACAAGTACCTTATTTAGGGTGTGAAAAATATTTCAAAAGGTATATTTGAATCCTATTAGGTATAAGACTCCCAGAAACCAACAAATTATAATTTTAAAAGTTATTTTTATATTTTATTTAAAAGCTTTTTCTTAAGGCCAAAAATGGTCTTTAATAGGGAAAAATTATTTAATTATTTCAAAAATATTTGCCAAAATTCAGGGAAACTCATAGGACATATATTGTCCATATATAAGAGTTTCAACACATGGTCATGTTCAAAATATTGGACAAATCCTTCATTAACCCTTCCTGGATATTTCAAGCTTTTGAAACATTTACAAAGGAAATATTCTCCAACAATTCCAAGGAAATTCTATCATGTCAAATGTGACATATTTGATGATCTTACAAAGCCCCATGCCTTGAATATCAAGGAAACATCATCTAATCCCCTCAAAACCATTTTCGTCCATTTTGAAGTTTGAGCAACTTTACATTGCCAAACTTGTCAAAATGCTCTCAAACTTGGTGCACATGCTAGAATGGTCTAAATATGCATCTAGACCAAATGGCACAAGTTTTGGAGAAGGAAAACTTGATCTCAGTGCCCCAAAACACTTTCTGACCAGATCCAAATTTGAACAACTCTACATTACCAACTTTTTACTTGGGGCCTCAAATTTTGTGGACATGTTCACAACCCCAAATGATGACACTACACCAAGTGCGGCATCAAGGAGGGATGAATTGCTTAACCTAATCTTGAGAAATCCATTTCTGTTGATTTCTAGGGTTTACAAAAGTTGTATTGGCAACTTTGCCCAAATGAGCTCAAATTCGGTGGAAGGGCCTAAATCTATGTGCCATTTCATCCTGTTAAGTCCCATGTCAATTGGAAGTCATTTACTTGCCCAAAACTACATCAAACACCTTCTGCCATTTTACCAAAACCACTGTTCTGCCCCTTTTACTATTCTACTTGAGCTCAAATTTTTACCATAGCTGCTCCTAGTCACCTTCTACCTCCAGGGACTCTTTCTCCTCCACAGCTCAATGATTGAGGGGGGTGAAACCCCATTTTACATCTCTGAACCTCCATTTTCACCCTTGTCTCTCAGCACACTCCCCTTCTAGAAGCTCACCAGGGCATCCAAGACCAAAACCCCTTTGTTTACTCCTCCCCTGACCCCCTAGACATCATTGGGCAAAGTGGACGCGTCCAGAGCGGCGAGGACACGGCCATGCCGGCCATAGGGCGCTTTGGAGCGCGCTACAGTGCCCTGGCGCACTGTAGCCACCCCCAATCAGCAGCACCCGATAGCCTAGGGCGATGGGATTGTGTCCCTCGAGGCCGCCTCGGCGTCCGGGACACGCTAGACGGTCGGCCCCCTTCTTCCTCTCTCTCTCCGGCCCCTGCTCGCAAGCGCGCCATGGCCGCCCGAGCGCTCCAGTGGGCAGCCTCACACGCGCGCTGCTCTGGCGCATCCCCGCTCCTCCTCTCTCTTTCTCTAGGCCTGGAACAACCCCACAAGCGCCCTAGACGCACTGGGGCAAGCTCACGTGACCCGAGGCGACGGCAACAAGATCGCCGGCGAATGAGCCCTCGGTGGTCCGTCGTCCGCCCATTTAAAGGCCACCCCCGAGCACCTCTCTGCTCCTTTGGCCCTATCCCTCTCCCGTGCGCTCCACCAGACCAACTCCCCCTATCCCCGCGCCCTCAATGCGCCTCCATGGCTGGAGCCGAGCCGGCGGCCTCCGCTCGAATTCGTGCCAACCCGAGCCCCCTCTCTCCACCTCGCCACTCCAGAGCACCACGAGAACCACCGCCAACACTCCCCGCACTCCACATCGTCCCCCCATGCTTGTGTCGCCGTGCCCAACACCACCGACGCCATCCTCCGCCGTGGCCGATGGGGCGCTCGCATCTGGCCGTCCCCATGGTCGTGGCGCACCTCGGCGGGTGCGGCACGCTCTCCTGAACACGTCGGTAGGCTGGGCGTCGACGGAGGAGGCCGGTGCCGCTGGGGAGAGCGCCTTCGCCGCTCGGTCGTGCCTCCTTTTTTTCCCGTCACGCCGCGCGGGAGGTTGAAGGCGACCTGCCGCTGGGGCCCGTGCGTCAGCGACCCAGTGGGCGGGCCCCTCCATTTAAGTGGAAACGACTCTGGCTTTGACCACCTCCCCTGCGCAAAAACGCCTTTCCTGGAAGACGCCTTCGACGTGGCCTGGTCCCCTGCATGTGGCTGTGCAGCTGGGCCGGCCCAGTGCACTGCGGCACAATACTGCGCCCTGTGCGCAGTAAAGGGTAAAACCCCCTCCGCTTTTTTCCTTTTTCTTTTACCAAACAACTTCATAAATCCATAAGCAATTAATTTGGACTCCAAATTGGATGATTCAAATTTCTTCTGGCTCCATAAATCATGCTCTATCACATGGTGCAACATGCACATTTTTCCAGAGACTTTTTCTTCACAAATAATTATCAAATATCATTATTCCATTTTTGTGATGAACTTTAGAAAATCACAGAGGGCTCAAATTTGATCCAAATGCAGTGGTTCAAATTCCTAGGTGCTTGTCATATCCAAACTTAGTTTTGGAACATTTTTATTAATACCTTCTGTACCCCACCAAATAATGAGCCATTTCTTCATATTTATCAACTTTGCACAATCCTAGGAAATTCATTTGAACTCCAAATCCAGTGAAGCCAACTCCTAGATGCTTCTAAAATCATGACTTGATTAATGGGTGCCTTTGCTCATTATTCAAAAATATATTTCTGTACACTTCTTTCAAATCCATAAACCCCTTGATTCCATCATATTGAAATGTGCCAAACCATCCATTGATCATACTCTAATGAAACCGCCTTGGTTATTTTTCATATGACCAGAGGTATCCTAGAAAAGTCCAACTCCTATTTTTAGAGCACTTTTATTTTTGCTATGTTGTGTTGCTTATTATGATTGTTTCCATCGTTAGTTGACGAAATGAACGGAGTACTCCGAGATGGACCAGAAGGTTTGAAGACTCGGAAGGATAAGGCAAGCAGCCCTTTGACCATGATACACTTGTGTTCTTCGGAACCCATTTACTTCTGAAAGCATGATGATAAGAATGACGGTGGTGACCTAGTTAAGAACCACCACATGATGCATGCCTTACTCATAATCTTGCTATGTGCTAGATGCATTGCAAATGACTAGTAGTGATGCTTAGAGATGCATGTGTGCCATGATACCTTCGTGGTTGCATTCTTTTTAAGACCCCATCGGGTGCCACTTATGCCCGGGGGAAAAGATGAGATGGGTAACCACTTGATGACGAAGTGGTGTACCAAGACAAGTGTGTGTGATGTTTTTCAAACGGATTGGTTTAAGTTGCGACCGTTATTCCAACCAAACATGTGCAACCACTCTACCCCTTATGGGACGGGGCATTATTGATTACTTAGGCCGATACTAGCATGGTGCCCACATTACTAGTGACGGGAAGACTCGAGGTCTTTCCCGGGATGGGGTCGTGCTCGGATAGGCGACCATGACTATTTTCACAGGGCACCGGACACACCGTTGGTCCCTTCGTGTACGCGTGACATTGAAAATAGGGCAAGTCCCATGATCTATTGTTTGTACTCGAGGGCTGTCCACCAACGAGTGGACCCTATGTTAGTGTCGTCTAGGGAAAGATAATGACCGGTTGCTTCCCCCGAGTACTTGAGGTACTGCGGGATCGTGGGTGACACGAAAGCTTCCCGGATCTTGTGGGTAAAGTGCGCAACCTCTGCAGAGTGTAAAACTATTCGAATAGCCGTGTCCACGGTCAAGGACAGTTGGGTAACCGCTCTTGGGCTACGTCCAATATTTGCGAAACCCGGTGTGTGTGTGTGTTGAATCAAGGTGGTGACTTGACTCGTTGAGTTGAATCCTATTCATGTTGATATCGGTAACCTGTCCTCGAGGTTACTAGAACTTATTGATGCATATACTTGATGGTAGAATATGTGTACTAGCTTGTTGCTAGTTTGCTCATTGTTTTATAATTGCATTATTATCTTGAACCAAATCGTGGGTTGCTTGCGAGTACATTCAAAGTACTCATTGGCTTGCCACTGGTTATTTAATTGGCCAGGCATGGAGGAACAGGAATATGAAGAAGAATTCTATGGAGACGAACATGCGAACTAGGACGCTATCCCAGTCAGAATGCCTGTAGGTTTAAGGCAGATGGCATGGGTTCTACTTACCTTCGAAGACTTCCGCTATTCAAGTTATTTTGCTATTCAGCCCTTGAGGCTTTATCTATGTAAGACTTGGTCATAATGGCCATAATTTGCGTAAGACGGTATGTATGGATGTAAGACTCTTGTTATTCAGCTTCTGTGTGTTCAGTGAGCATTGATCTCTGGGATCACTGTAAACGTGCATTCGGTGATCTCGACTCTTAATTCGGGGTCCCCACACCTCTCCTCTCCTCTGATTCCTCATGGAGTTGTTCAACTGCAGACTGGATCTCTGTCACTTTCAGATCAAGAACATACAATTTAGTTTCAATGATCCTCTCCAAGCTCTCCTGATTCTGAGTCAGGGTGGCCAAGCCCTTCTCAATCCTCATAGTTGCTTGAATCAGATATGCTATTTGATCTTGTTTGGACTTGAGGGACATTTGAGATGCCTCTGCAGCACTTGGCATCTTGGCAGCTTTCTCAGCTCTAGCTTTTTCTCTCTTCTCATTTGCTTGCACCGATGAAGGTTCATTCTCATCCATGACAACTGTCTTGTCCTCAAAGTCTGGATACAGGGGTAGGTACTCCTTGTCCAACAAGTATATGCATGTGCCCATCTGGGAGTTGATGAGCTGCTGAATGTGTGGAGCATACCCACATGACCTCTTCTGATCTGCAGCAGTCCTCTTGATTGTTTCAACAATCAGACTCATGACTTTGAACTTTTGAGGGACATCAAATATATGCAGCAAGTTGATTGAATGTCCTCTTATCATGTTGTGATCTCCTGACTTGGGCAACAATGTATGCCTCAAGATTGTGTTGATTGTGGCTAGACCAGACGACAAGAAATGCACAGATCCAAACTGGTGTGTTTCCAATGCATCATCAGGGATCTCCTTGTACATATTGGCCATAGAGTTGTGGTCTTGCTTCTTCTTGGCATACACATCCAAATCATCTTCACGCTCTTCAGGGGCTTTAATCAGCTTGGCCCACTCATCAACAGTTGACTGGTACCTTGTACCTTCAGACATCCACACAATTCTACCATCAGGATGAAAGTGAGCTGTGGAGTAGAATTGCATGATGAGTTCATCATTCCATTTTGTCAGCTGCTAACCCACAAACTTGTCAACACCACATGCTTTGAAACTTTCAATCACATTTGGAAAATGATCTTCATTGTTCTTGATGTAGTCCCAATCAACCCATCTCATATCACACACTATGGGCTTCTTATCAAGCAGAACTGTCTCATAGAAGTCTTGATGTTCTTTGGTATGGAATCTGTAGTCCACAGCAGTCCTTCTCCTCACAGCATATGGGTCATTTTGTCTCCATCTTCTGAGACATGCATCCTTCCTCAACTTCATATCCCGAGCAACAATATGAGTATTGTCATGATCAGGGATCTTGGACTTGAGCTTCCTGAGCACTTGGACCTCAACATCTTCATCAATCTCAGGCACTGGGGCCTTGTTCTTCTCTGAAGATGGAATGTTCCTAGTGCTTCTCTTCGGTGCAGACTTGGTGGCTTGAGCTTTAGCTTTGGGAGCAGTCTTCGGCTTTGAAGGAGCAGCCCCAGACTTGATAGCATCTACCATGAGCTTCTGAGCTTTAGGTGCTGGTGCAACAACCTCTTCTTCTTCAGCTTCATCATCATCATCATCATCCCTCATGGATGGCTTGCCAATCACTCTGGCTGTTATCTTTCTAGCTCTCTTCTTAGTTCCTCCAGGCTCATCATCTCTAGATTCAAGTGTGAACACCATAGTCTCTTGAGTAGAGGCTCTGGCTTTGGACATAAGAATCCTCTTGGCAGGTGCCTTCTTTTTCAGACCTGGATTTGTTGCGGCAACTATGCCATACTCCTTTCTGAGCACCTTCTTCTTTGAAGTGGCCTCATCAGCAACAAAATCCTCATCCTTAGTATCAGAGGTTTTCTTTTTTCTGGTTTTGGTAGCTGCCGTGGGCAAGTTGCTAGGTGTGCTCCTTCAACCCTCATCAGAGCTGCTAGAGGGACTAGTGCCCTCGCTCAAGTTGACTTGCTCCTCAGACAAGTTCTGGCTGTCACTCTGATCAGACATCTTGGCACTGCAAACTGAAAGCTGACCCTATGAATAGATGTAGATGAGGTAGAGTGGATGAGCATCACAAAGTGCAGAATTTTTGCAAAACAGATGACAAAAAAACTTAGTTTTAGTTCTCTACAGAACGCATTTCGGAGCTACTAATTTGTTAAACTTGGTGATACTGAAGCAATTCTGGAACCTAAACTAGTGAACTCGGTCAAACCGAGCCACAGTTCCAAGGCACCGAGATTGCTAGGGATTCACAGAGAGTTGAACTCGGTCGCACCGATTTCCAATTTTCGGTCAGACCAAAAATCACTTGTGCAATGGCCTAAGCCAAATCGGTGAGACCGATTTCTACAACTCGGTCGGTCCGAGATGAGTTCGACGGAGACCTAACCCTAAATTTTTCGAATCAAAACTAATTTCTACGGAGTTTCTGCTGGATAGGATGATTTCAATTGTGGCAAGAATCATGGCAAATCAATGTGCTAAGAATCGGAGTAAAGAATAGCATAGAGTTCAAGTTCATACCCTAACTCAATGGTGAACTTGCTATGGTGGCAACAGCGGGGCAGATTGCCGTTGACGGCGGCGAAGACCAGTGGCGGGAGGTCGCTGGCGACGAGGAGATGATCCGGAGACCCGAGGAGGCAGGGTAGGACACGCGCGGGCTAGAGAGTTTGGAAAGTTTTCCAAAATTTGACCCGTCGGTATATATAACCTGACCCTATCGGTGCGATCGAGTGGAACAACTTGGTGGCATCGAGATGCAAAACAGCTAGCACTTACTGCAACTCGGTGTGACTAAAAAGTTCAAATCGGTTGCACCGAGATTGAAAACCTAGATCAACTTAGTGAACTCGGTCTGACCGAAGTGAATGACTCGGTCATACCGAAATGCACAAAGAGGTTTTGGAAGTTGAAGTCTATGACGAATCGGGGACTCCGAGTGCTCCTCACACAGAGTGGTTCAAATCTGACTTGATCAAACTTTGTGATGCAGCATGAATAGAGTTTGAGACGAGAAAAGCATAGATAGCTAGAGGGTGTTCTTTGGCATTCTTGTCCATCCATTTGGCAAAGGAAAAAAGAGCCAGACAATCAAAGCAACAAATGGATGCCCTTGAATGAGAAAAATATGCATTCAACATGCTCACACAATAAGATAGGAAATGAAACATGTGGCAAATCATGCACAACCATTCTAGCATCTATCAAGCAATTGGCGATGACTAGGTCATCTATATATGAGTATATTGACTTAGGAGTCAAAACAGAACATTTGATCATAGGTCATACTCATCGTTTAAGCACAAGTGGGGTTACCACTTTTATATAAAGCATTGTTGTGTTCACATCATTAGAGTTGCTTTGGATCAATTGATTAGAGTAAAGCTCCCCCTAGATGTGATATCCCCCCTAAGAGGGAAGAACTAACCTTGGGTTTGGTCGATGATGACTTCATGTAGGTGTTGAAGATGTAGATGCTCAATGTTGATGTAGATCATTTGGAGCAATCCATTGGAGTGATTTGCACTTTCAATACCTACAGAGGTTAGTCCCACAAGGAACAAACAAGGATATCCATAGACATAGAGTGAATGGCAAACATGATGATGTCCATGAAAGCATTAGGTTACCTTGTCCCATGTCTTACCAACAAGAGGGTTTGTGACTCCTTGAACTAGTGCAAGATATGGAAGTTGTTTGCACTTGTCCTCGCCAAAATGATATGAGTGAAGTATGTTGGCGGAGTCACCCTCAAGAACTCTCTAGTTCTTATTCTTCGGGATCCACACCATCTTGATGGGAATCCTTGGAGTTGTAGTCGTACTTGATGAAGTAGAACTTGATGTGGTCTTGGGAACCAACTTGACCAAGGCCTTAGGAGCTTCTTCAAATGCCTGAATCTCTTCTTGAAGCTTGTCCTTTCCCTTTAGCTTGTGGTCTTGTGGTGGAAGATCATCTTGTGCTTGTGTCCCTTGGAAATAAGTAGGATCATACTTCTCTTATTGAGGAACAAACTTCGTCTTGGGGTATTGATCTTCTTCCCACTCCACTCCATTGGCATTGAACTTTCGCTCAAAAGCAACGCCTTGATTCTTCCGGTGTCTTCCTTGCTTGCGTACAATTTCCTCAAATTGCTTACTCCCGGCAAGGCCCTTGTATACACCTTTCTCTATAATTCCCTTCAATAAGGCGTTTTCTTGCTCAAGTGTAAATTGGCTAAGAGAATCATTAGTGGAATCAAGAGAACTACTAGAAGCAACAATATTCGATTTATCATGATTGTTGTTACTACTAGAGGAAGAATCTTTCTTGTTCTTGTTGCTAGATCTTACTTGTGGCATGTAGGTAGACAATATTAAATGCTTGTCAATGTAAGAAGAACTTTTCTTGCGAAGATCATCATTGATTGCCTTTAAGAACTCATGCTCTTGCCCAAGGTTGAGCTTTTCAAAGCGTAGCTTCTCACGAGTCTTTAAAAGTTCTCGATGATCTTCCAAGGTAGTTTCATGAGCTAACTTAAGAGTGTTTAATTCTTTAGTTAGACGCTCAATCTTCTCCTTATCATTGTCATTCGTTTTATCTTGATTAGCATGATTGATAGCAACTTCATCATGATTTTCATCAAAAGATTCATCACTATTGCAACCAACAAGTAAATCATCATCTCCTAGCAAGTCATCTTCATCACTGTTAAAATCAAGATACTCGGGGTGTGATACCTTAGGGCCTTTAGCCATGAAGCATCTTCCAATTCCTTCATTTGGTGAGTCAAACATGTCGTAGGAGTTGGTTGACACAAGAACAATTACGGCAACACCTTCATCTTGGAGTATCTTTGGAGTCGGAGTAATAGCTTCTCTCGGAGTGGTCATCAGAGTCGGAACCGGATACCCATTCACCAACATGAGCTTGATGTCATTTTGTCTTGTGTAGCTCCTCGATGATTTCTCTTTCCTTTCCGAATCCTTGCTTCTCTGAGAAGGTCTTCGTTCATAACGATCATCTCTACTCCTTCTCTCTCTTGGTGGTGATTCTTCTCTTCTACTTCTCCTTTTAGGTGAGTCTTCTCTTCTCTTGTGGGGATCCGTACACTCATTAGAGTAGTGTCCGGGTCTTCCACAATTGTAGCAATTCCGATCACGACTAGAAGATCTCTTGTCATCGTAGGACGTTGACTTGGATCTTCTTTCTTTGCTTCTATTATTATAGAACTTGTTGAAGTTCTTCACCGCTAAGCTCAATTCTTCATTGAAGACTTGTTTCTCACTCGATGATGTAGGAGCATCACATGAGGCTTTGTAAGCACCACTAGACTTGTTGTGAAGCTCTTCTTTATCTTTGAGAGACATCTCATGAGCAACAATTCTTCCAATGACTTCCGTTGGCTTGAGATCTTTGTAATTGGGCATCATTTGGATCAATGTGCACACGGTATCATATTTTCCATCCAAGGCTCTTAGGATCTTCTGGATGACGAATCTGTCAGTCATTTCTTCGCTTCCTAAGCCGGCAATCTCATTTGTGATGTGAGCAAGCCTAGAGTACATTTCAGCGACATCTTCACCATCCTTCATTTTGAACTTGTCAAGTTGACTTTGAAGCACATCCAACTTGATGGAGTCGGTACCTTCATGCATATCAATCAAAGTGTCCCAAATTTCCTTTGCATTCTCAAGATGGCTGGTTTTGTTGAATTCTTCGGGGCACAATCCGTTGAAGAGGATATCACAAGCTTGAGAATTGTATTGCAGCATCTTCAACTCTTCCGTGGATGCTTCACGATTCGGTTCCTTCCCATCGAAGAATTCACCTTGAAAACCAATACACATAATAGCCCGAACGGCGGGGTTATGTCCAAGAATAAGCATTTTCATCTTATGCTTCCAACTAGCAAAATTAGTACCATCAAAGTAAGGACCTCTACGGTGGTAACTTCCCTCGCTATACTCCATACTTCATCATATTGCTTGAGTTAATTCCACTACATCATGTGATCTTACTTAATGTGTTACACTGTTCTTTATGAACTTTATACTCTAGATGCAGAATCATTTCGGCCGATGTGTGGAGTAATAGTAGTTGATGCAGGTAGGAGTCAGTCTACTTTACACGGACGTGATGCCTATATTCATGATCATTGCCTTAGATATCATCATAAGTTTGTGATTTTCTATCAATTGCTTGGCAGTAATTTATTTACCCACCATAATATTTGCTATCATGAGAGAAGCCTCTAGTGAAACCTATGGCACCCGGGTCTATTTTCCATCTTATAAGTTTCCGATCTACTATTTTGCAATCTTTTACTTTCCAATCTATGAACCAAAATTACCAAAAATATTTACTTTACAGTTTATCCATTTCTATTAGATCTCATGTTTGCAAATAAACGTGAAGGGTTTGACAACCCCTTTATTGTGTTGGGTGCAAGTTGTTTGATTGTTTGTGCACGTATTTGGCGATTTGTGTGTTGTCTCCTACTGGATTGATACCTTGGTTCACAAAATGAGGGAAATACTTACTCTACTTTGCTGCATCACCCTTTCTTCTTCAAGGGAGAAACTAACGCAAGCTCAAGAGGTAGCAGGAAGAATTTCTGGCACCATTGCCGGGGAGATCTACACCAAGTCAACACATACCAAGTATCCTTCATAAAACTCTCATCTTTTGCACTTACATTATGTAATGCCCCAGATGTAACACTTTCCAATTAGGGCAATATATGAAACTTTGACTTCATCATACCATTCTGGGATCTTCTTCATTTCGGGTTTCTTTGTTTTGTCGTGTGCGTGTGTGCATTTCATCCATGTCATGTTATCATGTGCATTGCATTGCATTCGTGTTGTCACTTGCACCCGGTTCCACTCGCCTCTTCCCGTTGTCCGTTTCGAGTTCCGATGCTCACACAAGTGCCCGTGGCATCCCCGAGTCCTTCTTTCGTGTGTGACCGTGTAACATTTTCGGAATGAGGTGAGACTTGTCGTGTGTTGTTGTTTTGGTACGTGTAGGCCGCCTGTCAAGTTTCATCGCGTTTGGAGTTCGGTTGGTACTCCAACGGTTAACCTAGTGGGCTAAAAGTACCCCTTCCTTTTGGCCCAAGACCCCCTCCACAAGAGCCCACTAACCCAGCACAACCCTTCCCATCATCTCGGTCGTCAGATCGTGATCGCGTGGCCGAAAACCACTCCTCATTTGGACCTTCCTAGCTCCCTATGCCTATAAAAACGTCCCCCACGTCCATTTCGAGGCGAAACCCTAGTCCTCTTGTTTTTTTCCTTTTTTTCCGTGCCCGCAGCTCCTCCGCGCGCCAAACCTGTCCGCCGGCGCCAGACACGTCCGCCGCCGCCCCCGCGGCCAATCCGCGGGCGACACGTCGCCCTGCCAGCCTCCCAGCCGCACGGGCCTCGCCAGGCCCATCCCCGGCCCTCCGCCGCCGGCCTCCCGGGCCCTCCGCCGCCGCGCCTTGGGCGCATCTCGCGCGCCCCCTTGCCTCCGACGTCGGCCCAGCCTCGCCAGGACGCCGCGCCACTCCGGCCGCCGGCGAGCCATCGCCCTCCGCCGCCGTTGTGCCCGGTCGCCGCCGCCGCCACTTCCCGCAACCTCCGCCGCCCGCCGCGCCGCCGTGCTACGCCCCGCCGCCGTCGCCCCGGGTCCTTCCCACGCTGGATCCGCCGCCGCCGGCCGTTCGGCTCGCGCCGCCGCCACGGATCGGGGCTCTCCCGCGGTCCAGGCGTCCGGTCGTGGCCTCGTGGGCCGGCCCATCTCACCGCCGGCCCAGACCCTCCAGGACCAGCCGGGCCAGCCTCTTCCTCCTCCACTCTACTTGGGCCGAGGCCCGTAGGTCAGCCTCCCCCCTATCCCTCGCCCCGGGCGACTTATACTAACTGGCGCTCGTTGTTTCTGAGAATTTGGCTAAGTCTGTGAATTAATACTTTCTGATGCATACTTTGTCTGGTGATAACTTTTTGTGTGCTTATCCAATTGATGCATATAATATATCGAAATGATCGTGGTGATGTGCACTACATTTTGTTCCATTGTGGCATGCTTGTTTAAGTTCATCTAGAGGTCCTAATCATCGTGACAAGAGTGCTACTTGTTTTAAACTGCTGCTACTTGTTATTTTGTTGCCATGTTTGAGATGTGATAACTTGGTGCATGTTTATCCAAATGGAGCATATGATATGTCGAAATGTTCATTGTGAAATGCTCTACATGATGGTTGCTGTAGCATTCATGTTAGGTGTCATATTGCCATGTTAATATCTGTTGCAAAAGTGCATGTGGCTGTTAAGTGCTGAAACTTGTTGTGAGATGCTGTTTTGACATGCTCATTCCTATCGATGTGTTTGTCCTCATGCCACATGTAAATATGTTTTAGAAGAACCATCATATGGTCTTTGCTGTGGTGCAAACCACTTTCCATGATATGCCTTGAGGTGACTTAAACAAGCTTGTAAACATGCCATGCCAATGTTACTGTTTTATACTTAGTGAAAAAACTGCTAAGTCTGGAATCTGTGTTAACCTGATGCTAGGTTTGCTTGATGCCCCACTCAATTCCATGCTTGTTTTGGAGTGGCCAATGATCATTCCTTGTTTTCCATGTTATTGTCTATCCATTCATGCCCTTACTTGCACTTATGGCTTGATGGATCTTATTTATTTCTTGCTCCCAAGTTGCTATAAATTATGCCTATCAGGTTTTTATCAACATGATCAATTTGGTGTAGCTTGTTGCTATTGATCCATTACTCCTATGGAGTTGCTCCAATAGAGTTGTTTGCTGTAGGATATGTATACTTCACATCCATGCTTCTTGTCATCATGTTTGGGTGATGTAGCTTATTTATTTCTTGCTCCAAAGTTGCTATGTGGCTGTTAACTTCAGCTTTGCATTGTATATTGTTTCGTGTGTATGTGTTGAACCGTTGCTCCGTTTTGAGCGTGTCCTATATGAAACTTGTGTGATTTTGCATGTAGAATCATAATGTCATGTTTTTTACATGTCTGGAGTGTGTTTGCTTGATGTTTGGATGCATCTTGCACCGTTGCCTTGCTTGTCTTGTTTTGCTCATATCTTCTAGACCGTAGCTCCGAATTAAACAAACTTTATATAGAACTTGACTAGAATTTCGTGTAGATCATCATGGTGCATGTTAACTTGCTGTTTAAAAACTTTAACTTAAGGGTTGTTCATATCTGGACCAATTTCAAAATATGCATATGAGGACTTACCGGATTTGCTATATGTTGATTCCGGCCTCATTTAAACTTGTTGTTTTGTGTTGTTCTTGTGTGCTTAATCCCTTGCCATGAAATGCATCATACTTGCATCATGTTGATTGTGCATTGCACCTTTTTTGATATCGTGCCATGTTGTGTTCTTGTGTTGAGTAGAGCCGGGAGCCGAGACCGAGAACGAGGTTACTACCTTGGTTGAGTACGAGGAGCCGTCATACAATCCCATCGACGACTCGACAGGCAAGATGACCTGACCCAGATATCATTACTATCTTTGCCTATCGCTAGATGTCTCGCTCTTTAGCTTATTGCCTCGATGCCCATGTTTGTTTGTCAGCCTCCTATTGTAGCCATGAATCTCTATAACCACCCAACCTAGCAAACCTTTGTTTGGCTACGTAAGCTTTGATCAGCCCCTCTTATAGCATTGCTAGTTGCAGGAGAAGATTTGAAGATTCTTGCTTCATGTTGAAGTTATTGTTGGGATATCACACTATATAATCGGAAACTAAATCATCTATATATTGGTAATGGATGGAAGGCTAAGCCTCTTGCTTGGTGTTTTGTTCCACTCATGCCGCCCTAGGAACCATTTAAACCGGTGTTATGTTCCTTGATTATGCGTTCCAAACATGGTTGGGGTTATGGGACCCCCTCGATAACCTGCTTAGCGCTAAAGCTTTTCCAGCAAGGCCCGACATTGGTACTCCATTTGCCTAATAACTAAAACTTGCATAGGGACTAGCTATCCCGTGATCTTAATTAACAACCCCGGGCCAGTGCTCCACATGAGTGTTGGTCCAACCTAGAGTAGCTTGCGGCACCGCCCCTTGGCAAATCGGGGTATCTGGATACTGTAACCATAGCTCATCCGGTCGTAGCCTGAGACTAGATACGCGCAGCTACTGTTAGGGTGTTGGCACGCCGGGAGGTCTTGCTGGATTAGTTTTACCTTAGTCAGAATATCTTGAGCACGGGATTCCGAGAATACTCAGGCCTTCCCACCTTGGAGTTGCGACTCCATAGATCCTGAGCTTGTGATGGGCTAAGTTGGGACACCCCTGCAGGGTTTAATCTTTCGAAAGCCGTGCCCGTGGTTATGTGGCAGATGGGAATTTGTTAATATCCGGTTGTAGAAAACTTGACACCATGTTCAGAGTACACTACCAGCGTGAGTAACCGTGACGGTCATTTTTCGAAAGGGGTTCGGGAAGTGAACACAGTGGGGTTATGTTTGACGTGTTTAGATAGGATCAATTCGTGATCACTTTGACGCTCGTGGCACTTCTCTTCTCGCTCTAAACACGTAAGCTAGTGCTAGTGCAGCTGCAACCTTTATTCTTCAGCCTTATTCCACACCCAAGGCTTAGATAGTTTTGCTACCCGGGAACGGGATTGCTGAGTCCTACGTGGCTCACAGATTCTACACAACACCAGATGCAGGTACCATGGTGAACTACTCAGGTGATGGCACAGAGCTGTACTGGGAGTTCGACGAAGAACGTGGGCAATACTACGTGTACTATCCCGATGTTCAGTACTGGCTTCTACTAGGGGCGAATGGACCTTGTGGCTTTATTTATCTGGTATCTTTCATTTGGATCTTCGTCCGTAGTCGGACTGTGATGTTATTTGGATGATGTTTTCTTAAGTAATGTATTGTGTGACGTGGCGAGTGTAAGCCAACTACTCTTTTACAATTTCATCCCTATTTTTACATGAGTCGTGCAAAGATAACATACTTGAGGTCATTCTAGTATGAGCTTATACCTTTAAGTCGTGCCTCGACACGTAGGAGGTATAATCTCATACTGGGCATTACACATTTTTTGCCATTCGCCTCTCGTTTTCCTCTCCCCCATTTCTAAAACGATTTTTGAAAAGATTTGCCTTTTCTTTGCTCTTCTTCTGTTCATCTTGTTCGCTCGTTTTTTGTGTGCTTGTGTGTTGTATTGCTTGCTTTGTCACGATGGCTCAACCAAAAAACTCTGATCCTCACCTTAAGAGGATGGAAGAAAATGAAAATAATGTGAGGAGCTTCATTTTGCAATTTGAGCACAATAATTTCTTTAGAAATGAGCTCAAGGAGAAGAAAAGTTTCATGGAATTTATGAATAAAGAGCTCGATGATATGTCTAAGGAATTTTATGGTCTAAAATCTCAATTTACTCATCTTGAGAATTTAGTTGGCCAAATCTCTGATAAGAAAACCACCTTAGTAAATAATATGACCGCTGAACCAGAATCTGAAAATAATGATGAAGATCTTAAAGTAATTGATGTGACTCCTATTGAATCTTTGTTTTCCAATATGAATCTTGATAAAGATGGGACTGGAGATAAGTCAACTTTAGCTAAAAGGTCTCCCAATGATTCGGAGTTTTAAGATCTTGATGCAAAAATTGATAAAAGTGGGATTGGTGAGCTTAAAACTTTAAGTAGCAATGAACCCAATATTTTGGATTTCAAGGAATTTAATTATGATAATTTTTCTTTAATAGATTGTATTTCCTTGTTGCAATCCATGTTGAATTCTCCTCATGCTTATAATAAAAATAAAGCTTTTACTAAACATATTGTTGATGCTATGATGCAATCTTTTGAAGAAAAGCTTGAATTGAAAGTTTATATCCCTAGAAACTTTATAATGAGTGGGAACCTAGTATTAAGATCAATGCATTCTGTGATTTGGGTACTAGCGTTTCTACGATTCCAAAAACAGTATGTGATGTGTTAGGTTTCCGTGAATTTGGTGAGTGTTCTTTAAATTTGCATCTCACGGATTCCACTATTAAGAAACCTATGGGAAGGATTAACGATGTTTTTGTTGTGGAAAATAGGAAGTATGTGCCCGTAGACTTCATTGTTCTTGATATAGATTGCAATCCTGCATGTCTTATTATTCTTGGTAGACCTTTCATTAGAACGATTGGTGAAATTATTGATATGAAAGAAGGAAACATTAGATTTCAATTTCCATTATGGAAGGGCATGGAACACTTTCCTAGAAAGAAAATTAAATTGCCTTATGAATGTATTATGAGAGCTACTTATGGATTGCATACCAAAGATGACAATACCTAGATATATTCGCGTTTTACACCTAGCTAAGGGTGTTAAACAATAGCGCTTATTGGGAGGCAACCCAATGTAATTTTTGCTTTTTTATTTTTAGTTCTATTTTTCAAGTTTCTCACATTATTACATCTGCAGTAATTGTGTTTTGGTGTTTTAATTAGTGTTTGAGCCAAGTAACACCTTTGGGATGGCTTACGGTGATCGTTGATTTGATTTTGCTGAAAAACAGAAACTTTTGCGCCCAGTGCAGAAAATTCAATAATTCGCTGAAACATGAAAACATTCTGAAAGTTTTACACAAAATTAATATACAAATTCTCCATGTCTACCCATTGTTTCAGAATTTTTAGAGTTACAGAAGTATGCGAAGTTTTCAGATTTCTACAGGTTGTTCTGTTTTTGAAAGATTCTGTTTTCTATGTGTTGTTCGCTTATTTTGATGAATCTATTGCTAGGATCAGGGTGTATGAACCATGGAAAAGTTTTAATACAATAGATATTACACCAATATAAAATAATAATAATATCACAACAGTACCTTGAGAGGTTCTTTGCTTTTTTTTTACTAACGAAGCTCACGAAGATTTCTGTTGAGTTTTGTGTTGTGAAGTTTTCAAGTTTTGGGTAAGGATTTGATGGACTATGGAATAAGGAGTGGAAAGAGCCTAAGTTTGGGGATGCCCAAGGCACCCCAAGGTAAAATTCAAGGGCAACCAAGAGCCTAAGCTTGGGGATGCCCCGGGAATGCATCCCCTCTTTCGTTTTCATCTATCGGTAACTTTACTTGAGACAATATTTTTATTCACCACATGATATGTGTTTTGCTTGGAGCGTCTTGTATGATATGAGTCTTTGATTTTTAGTTTGCCACAATCATCCTTGCTGTACACACCATTTGATAGGGACACACTTCAATCGTAATTTATTAGAATATCTATGTGCTTCACTTATATCTTTTGAGCTAGGCAATTTTGCTTTAGTGCTTCACTTATATCTTTTTAGAGCACGGCGGTGGTTTTATTTTATAGAAATTGTTGAACTCTCTTTCTTCACCTATATTATTTTGAGAGTCTTTAAGCACAACATGGTAATTTGCTTGGGTTATGAATTTAGTCCTAATATGATAGGCATCCAAAGGAGATGTAATAAAAACTTTCATATATAGAGCATTGAATACTATGAAAATTTTGACTCCTTATAATTGTTTTGAGATATCGAGATGGTAATATTAGAGTCATGCTAGTGGTAGTTTGTGAGGTTGAAGAAATAATTGTGTTAAGGTTTGTGAATCCCGTAGAATGCATGTATGGCCTATGTAACCAAATTGGCGTGTATTGTATCTTGATTGTTTCATCTTTGCGGGAAGGTCGGCGGCGCGTGATGGTAAACTCCTACAAACCTCCCCCCTAGGGGCATGCGTTTTAGTGCTTTTCTTTGAGGGCTCAGTAGATTTTTCGCAATAAGTATGTGAGTTCTTTATGACTAATGTTGAGTCCATGGACTATACGAACTCTCCCCCTTCCACTTTGCTAGCCACTCTAGTACCGCGCAAGTCTCACCGGTGCATTAAACCACCTTACACCCTTCCTAAAAACAGCCATCATACCTTGGTTTTTAGTGCTTTCCATTGCCATTCCGAGGTATATTGCCATGTAACTCCACTGTTCCATTTGTTATGACACGCATCATCATTGTCATATTGCTTTGTATGATCATGTAGTTGACATAGTATTTGTGCCAAAGCCATCGTTCATATTTTTATACATGTCACTCTAGATCATTGCACATCCCGGTACACCGCTGGAGGCATTCATATAGAGTCATACTATGTTCTAGTATCGAGTTGTAAGTAAATAAAAGTGTGATGATCATCATTATTGGAACATTGTCCCATGTGAGGTTATCAAAAATAAAAGAGGCCAATGAAGCCCAAATAAATAAAAGTGGCCAAAGAAGCCCACAAAAAAAAGAGGCCAAAGAAGCCCGCCAAAAAGAGGCCAAAGAGCCTAAAATAGAAAAATAGAAAACAAAAGAAGAGAAAAAAAATGAGAGAAAAAGAGAGAAGGGACAATGTTACTATCTTTTCCACACTAGTGCTTCAGAATAACACCATGTTCTTCATGATAGAGAGTCTCCTATGGTGTCACTTTCATTTACTAGTGGGAATTTTTCGTTACAGAACTTGGCTTGTATATTCCAACATTGGGCTTCCTCGAATGCCCTAGGTCTTCATGAGCAAGCAAGTTGATGCACACGCAGTAGTTTTCTTTTTGAGCTTTCATACACTTATAGCTCTAGTGCATCCGTTACATGGCAATCCCTACTCACTCACATTGACATCGATTGATGGACATCTCCATAGTCCATTGATTTGCCTAGTTGATGTGAGACTTTCTCCCACCTTTTGCCTATCACCACCTTATATTCCACCCATAGTGCTATGTCCATGGCTCACGCTAATATATTGCGTGAAGAGTTGAAAAAAGGCTTGAAAAAGTAGACTATGAAAGCAATTGCTTGGTTGACTTCGGGATGGGCATGAGGGGTATCTTGTGTTAAGAAAATGGAGCATAAGGACTATATGATTTGTAGGGATAACGTTCTTTAGCCATGTTATTTTTAAAGCTTCATTTATTACTTTTGGTATGTGATATGTCTCCAACGTATGTACTTTTCCAAACACTTTTGCCCTTGTTTTGGACTCTAACATGCATGATTTGAATGGAACTAACCCGGACTGATGCTATTTTCAGCAGAACTGCCATGGTGTTATTTTTGAGCATAAATAGAAGTTCTCGGAATGACCTGAAAATCAACGGAGATTTATTTTGGAATATATAAAAAATACCTACGGAAAGAACCAGACCAGGGGGGCCACACCCTGTCCACGAGGGTGGGGGGCCCCCTGGGCGCGCCCCTGCCTCGTGGGCCCCCTGAGGCTCCAACGACATCACCCCCGACTCCATATATTCACTTTCGGGGAGAAAAAAAATCAGAGAGAAGGATTCATCGCGTTATACAATACGGAGCCGCCGCCAAGCCCTAAACTCTCTCGGGAGGGCTGTTATGGAGTCCGTTCGGGGCTCCGGAGAGGGGAATCCGTCGCCATCGTCATCATCAACCTTTCTCCATCACCAATTCCATGATGCTCACCGCCGTGCGTGAGTATCCCATCATAGGCTGCTGGACGGTGATGGTTGTATGAGATTTACCATGTAATCAATTTAGTTTTGTTAGGGTTTGATCCCTAGTATCCATTATGTTCTAAGATTGATGTTGCTATGATGCTGCTATGCTTAATGCTTGTCACTAGGGCCCGAGTGCCATGAATTCAGATCTGAACATTTTACGTTTTCATGAATATATGTGAGTTCTTGATCCTATCTTGCAAATCAATAGTCACCTACTATGTGTTATGATCCGGCAACCCCGAAGTGACAATAATCGGGACTACTCTCGGTGATAATCGTAGTTTGAGGAGTTCATGTATTCACTAAGTGTTAATGCTTTGGTCCGGTACTCTACTCTAGTAAAAGGATGCCTTAATATCCCTTAGTTTCCAATAGGACCCAGCTGCCACGGGAGGGTAGGACAAAAGATGTCATGCAAGTTCTTTCCCATAAGCACGTATGACCATATTTGGAATACATGCCTACATTACATTGATGAACTGGAGCTAGTTCTGTGTCACCCTAGGTTATAACTATTCCATGAGGAATCGCATCCGACATAATTATCCATCACTGATCCAAGGCCTACGAGCTTTTCACATATTGATTCTTGCTTAGTTACTTTTCCGCTACCACTTTTACAATCACTACAAAACTGCTACTGTTATTTTTGCCACCGTTATCGTTATTTCCATACTACTTTGCTACTAAATACTTTGCTGCACATATTAAGCCTTCCAGGTGTGGTTGAATTGACAACTCAACTGCTAATACTTGAGAGTATTCTTTGGCTCCCCTTGTGTCGAATCAAAAAATTTGGGTTGAATACTCTACCCTCGAAAACTGTTGCGATCCCCTATACTTGTGGGTTATCAAGACTAATTTTTGGCACCGTTGCCGGGGAGCATAGCTTTATTCTTTGAGTTACTTGGGATTTATATCTGTTGATCACTATGAAGAACTTGAAAGACAAAAAAACCAAGATTTATCCCTCAACGACGAGGGGAGGTAAGAACTGCCATCTAGCTCTACACTTGATTCACACTCTGTTATGAGTAAATTTGCGACAGCTACACCTGCTATTGCATATGATATGTCGCATGCTCTTGATGATGCCACTTCTGCTATGCATGATACTTATGATAAAACTACTTCTATGCTTGATAATACTGTGCCACTAGGTGAATTTCTTGATAAACAACTTGCTATGGCTAGAGAGAATGAAAGTATTGAAACTGATGATATTGATGAAAGTGATGATGAATATTCTCCCCCTAGATATGAATTGCCTGTTGTGCCTGAGGGTTATGTTATGGATGAAGAAACTGCTAGAGATCTCTTGGTTGTTATTTTTAAAGCTTCATATATTACTTTTGGTATGCTCAAAGTATTACTGTTTTAATATTGATGAACCTTTATTTTGAGTCTTATGGGTCTGAACATACATGCCACAATAAAGAAGAATTACTTTGATAAAATATGTTGGGTATCATTCCACATCAAAAATTCTGTTTTTATCATTTACCTACTCGAGGAAGAGCAGGAATTAAGCTTGGGGATGCTTGATACGTCACCAACGTATCTATAATTTTTTATTGTTCCATGCTATTATATTATCTGTTCCGGATGTTTTATATGCATTAATATTCTATTTTATATTATTTTTGGGACTAACCTTTTAACCCAGAGACCAATGCCAATTTATGTTTTTTTCCTTGTTTTTGAGTTTCGTAGAATAGATATATCAAACGGAGTCCAAACGGAATGAAACTTTACGAGGATTTTTCTTGGACCAGAAGACATCCAGAGGACTTGGAGTGCACGTCAGGGGAGCTGCGAGGCAGCCACAAGGACGGAGGGCGCGCCCCCACCCTTGTGGGCCCCCTGCTGCTCCAACAACCTATTTCTTCCGCCTATATATTCACATATATTCAAGAAACCCTAGAGGAGGCATCAAAACAACTTCTCCACCGCCATAACCTTCTGTTTCCGCGAGATCCCATTTGGAGGCCTTTGCCGGTACTCTGTCGGAGGGGGGATTCGACCAGGGAGGGCATCTACATCAACCCTATTGCCCTTCCGATGAAGTGTGAGTAGTTTACCACAGACCTATCGGTCCATAGCTAGTAGCTAGATGGCTTCTTATCTCTCTTTGATTCTCAATACCATGTTCTCCTAGATGTTCTTGGAGATCTATCCGATGTAATCTTCTTTTGCGGTGTGTTTGCCAAGATCCGGTGAATTGTGGATTTATGATCAGATTATCTATGAATATTATTTGAGTGTTTTGTGAATTCTTATATGCATGATTTGATATCTTAGTAATTCTCTTAGACCTATCGGTTTGGTTTGGCCAACTAAATTGGTTTTTCTTGCAATGGGAGAAGTGCTTTGCTTTGGGTTGAATCTTGCGGTGCTCAATCCCAGTGACAGAAAGGGACATGACATGTATTGTATTTTTGCTATCGAGGATAACAAGATGGTGTTTCATCATATTGCTTGAGTTAATTCCGCTACATCATGTCATCTTAGTTAATGTGTTACTCTGTTCTTTATTAACTTAATACTCTAGATGCAGAATTGTTCCGGTCGATGTGTGCAGTAATAGTAGTAGATGCAGGTAGGAGTTGGTCTACTTGACACGGAAGTGATGCCTATATTCATGATCATTGCCTTAGATATCGTCATAACTTTGCGCTTTTCTATCAATTTCGTGGCAGTAATTTGCTTACCCACCATAATATTTGCTATCATGAGAGAAGCCTCTAGTGAAACCTATGGCCCCTGGGTCTATTTTCCATCTTATAAGTTTCTGGTCTACTATTTTGCAATATTTTACTTTCCAATCTATAAACCAAAAATACCAAAAATATTTAATTTACAGTTTATCCATCGCTATCAGATCTCACTTTTGTAAATAACCGTGAAGGGATTGACAACCCCTTCATTGCGTTGGGTGCAAGTTGTTTGATTGTTTGTGCAAGTATTTGGCAATTTGTGCGTTGTCTCCTATAGGATTGATACCTTGGTTCTCAAAATGAGGGAAATACTTACTCTAGTTTGCTGCATCACCCTTTCCTCTTCAAGGGAAAAACCAACGCAAGCTCAAGAGGTAGTAGTCAGCAGTTGTCCTCTTGACCGTCTCAACAATCAAACTCATAACTTTGAACTTTTGGGGTGGGGTGTCAAAGAAGTGAAGCAAATTGATGAAGTGGCCACGAATCATCCTCTCATTTCCAGATTTGGGCAACATAGTGTGCCTCAAAATGGTGTTTGTGGTGGTCAAACCTGGTAGCAAATGCTTGACATGACCAAGCTTGTGAGTTTCCAAATCCTTGGGAGGAATTTCCTTGGATATATTTTCCATTTAGTTGTCGTCCATCCTGGGCTTCCCATAAGTATCAATGTCATTCTCATTTTCCTTGTGGCACCAATGAGTGCAGCCCACTCTGAGATGGTTGACTAGTACCTAGAACCCTCAGTCATCCATACAATTCTCCCATCTAAATCATGATCATCTCGTCATTCCACTTGCGCTTTTGATCGACAAACTTGTCAACTACGACAAGCTTGAAACTCTCATGAAAGTGGGGGGGGATCTTCATTGGCATCAATGTATTTCCAGTCCACCCACTTGATGTCACTAACAATGAGCTTTTTATCAAGCAAAACAGTGTCATAGAAGTCTTGTTGTTCTCTGGTGTGAAAGTGGTAATCACAAGCGGTCCTCCTTCTGGTAGAGTAGGGATCAGTTTTCCTCCACTCTCTCAATCCACTATCCTTCCCGAGCACCATGTCTTTTAGAACTGGGTGTGCATTGTCATGGTGTAGGATCTTGGGCTTCAATTTTCTGAGCACTAGTGGCTCCTCATCAAAATCAACTTCAGGCATTGGGGCATTGTTCTTCTCAGCAGCTGATATGTTTCTTGTAGACCTCTCGGGTGTAGACACCTTGGGATTTTACTTGGGCTTGGAGGGAGCAGATGTCTTCGTGGCATCAGACATGAGCTTTTGTGCCTTATATGGAGGTGCAGCAGGTTCCTCCTATTCCTCCTGATCATCTTCCCTCATGGAAGGTTTGCCGATGACTGTGGTAGTAGTCTTTCAAGCCCTCTTCTTTTTCTTGCTGGCATCTACTTCAGCATATCTTGGCTCCTCAAGTGTCAAAGTCATGGTCTCCTCTAGAGCTGAAGCTTTTCAGATTTGGTCTTGGAAACCATTCTGACTATCATTTGCACTTGGCCTAGTGATAGCTGCAGAGCCATACTCCTTTCTGAGTACTACTTTCCTCTTTGAAGTGGCCTCACCTTCCACAAAATCCTCATCCTTGCTGTCAGAGGTTTTCTTCTTCTTTATTGTTGTGGCAGCCTTTGGCAAGTTGCTGGGGGTGCTTCTGCTACCTTCATCATAGCTGTCACTAGGACTTGAACCATCATGCGATCAACGTTCTATTCTGACATGTTCCCGCTGTCGCTCGCACTTGACATCTTGCAAAACTGACCCTGTGAGTAGATGGGTATGGGTAATGTAGATGAGTTATCACAAAAAGTAGATATTTTGCAAAAAATTGAGTCCAAACTTTAGTTTTATAATCTCACAGAAAGCATTTCGGAGGTATCGAGTTGATCATATTGATCACACCGAAGCACACATAGAGCCTAAACACACCATTTCGGCTGGACCGAGTTGAGGTTCGGTGGCTCCGAGATGCTAGGGTTTCACTAAAACTTTACTTTCGGTCTCACCGATTAGTACATTTTAGTAGAACCGAGTTGTACTTGTCCAATGGCCAGACCCAATCGATGGGACCAAAAATTTCTATTATGTCGATCCGAGATGAGTTCGGCGGAAACCTAACCCTAATTTTTTTCATCGAAACTATTCTAACTTGTTGTTCTAGAGGATAGATGAATCTCAAATGTGGCAAGATATATGGCATAGTCCTTATTGTGCATTGAATCGGATAAATAGAAGCATGATGATATCGAATCTCACCCTAACTTGGTAGAGATCCTCTACGGCAGCAACATTGGAGTAGATTCCGTTGACGGCGGCAAATTCCTGCGGCGAAGGTGCATAGGAGACGGCGATGATCTGGAGACCAAGGGGGTGGCAGTAATGGGGCATGGGCTCAAAACGGTTGAAGGAATTTTCAACCGTACGGGCCACAAGATATATATACCCATGTGTTGTTAGTGGCACCGGATGGAACAAGTCGGTGTCACCGAGATGTGTAACTACGTGCAGTTACAGCAAATCAGTGGAACCGAGTAGTTCTAATTGGTAGCACCGAGTTCAAAAACCTAGATCAATCTAAGGCTTTTGGTGTGACTGAGTTTGAGTGGATTGGTCTGACCGAAATGCAATAGAAGGTTTTGGAAGTCATCCCTTGACGGATCGGTGGCTCCGAGTGCTCTTCACCCGGAGGGTCCAAAAAAAGACTTGTTCAATTTTTGTGATATAGCATGAAAATAATTTGAGACAATAAGAGAATAGATACCTAGAGAAATTTCTTAGGAATTCTTGTACATCCACTTGGCCAATAATAACCAAGACAATCAAAACAACAAATGAATATCGTCGAATGAAGAAAATATGCAACCAACATGGTCTCACAATAGAAATAGCAAATGAAATATGTGTCAAACATGCACAACCAATTCTAGCATCTATCAAGCAATTTGCAATGACTGGGTCATCTATATACGAGTACATTGACTTAGGAGTCAAATGAGAACATTTGATCATAGGTCATACTCATTGGTTAAGCACAAGTGGGGTTGCCACTTTTGCATAAAGCATTAATGTGTTCACACCATTAGATTTGGTTGAGCTTACTTTTTAGAGAAAAGCTCCCTCTTGATGTGATATCCCCCCCCCCAAACAGGGATGAACTAACCTTGGGATTTGTCAATGATGACTTCATGTAGATAGTGAAGACGTGGATGCTCACTGTTGATGTAGATCATTTGAAGCAATCCTTTGGAGTGTTGCACTGTCAATACCTCCATGGGTTAGTCCCACAAGGAACATACAAGGATATCCACAGACATAGAGTGCATTGCACATATGACGATGCCCATGAAAGCATTTGCTTGCCTTGTCCCTTGTATTACCAACAAGAGGGCTTGTGACTCCATGAACTAGTGCAAGATATGAAGGTTGATTGCACAAGTCCTCGCCAAAATGAATATGAGTGCAGTATGTTGGCGGAGTCACCCTCAAGAACACTCTAGTTCTTATTGTTTGGGCTCCACATCAAATTGATGGGAATCCTTGGAATCGTAGTTTAACTTTGTGAAGTAGAGCTTGATGTAGTCTTGGGAACCCAGTTGACCATGGCCTTAGGAGCTTATTCAAATGAGTCAATCTCTTCTTGAAGCTTGTCCTTGCCTTTTAGCTTGTGGTCTCGTGGTGGAAGATCATCTTGAGCTTGTGTTCCCTCAAAAGAAGTGGGGCCATACTTCTCTTGTTGAGGAACAAACTTCGTCTTGGGGTATGGATCTTCTTCCCATTCAACTCCATTGGCATTGAACTTTTGTTCAAAACCAACACCTTGATTCTTTCGGTGCCTTCCTTGCTTACTCCTGGCAAGACTCTTGGGCTAAAATTTCCTCAAATTGCTTACTCTCGGCAAGACTCTTGTGCACACATTTCCTTATAATTCCCTTTAATAAGTTATTTTATTGCTCAAGTGTAACTTGGCTAAGAGAATTTTTAGTGGAATCAAGAAAATTACTAGAAGCAACAATATTGGATTTAGCATGGTTATTGTTACTATTGGAAGAAGAATCTTTCTTGCTCTTGTTACTAGTTTTAACTTGTGGCATATATGTAGACAAGAGGAGTGCTTCCTCGCTACTTTCCCGAGTTTGCGTTGGGATTTGCCTTGAAGAGGAAAGGGATGTGCAGCAAAGTGAAGTAAGTATTTCCCTCAGTTTTGAGAACCAAGGTATCAATCCAGTAGGAGATTACACACAAGTCTCCAAATACCTTCACAAACAATCAAACAACTTGCACCCAACGCTACAAAGGGGCTGGCAATCCCTTCTAGGTTATTTGCAAAAGTGAGATCTGATAGAGATATATAAACAAGTAAAGTAAATATTTTTGGGCTTTTGGTTTATAGATTGAAAAGTAAATGGTTGCAAAATAGTAGATCTAAAACTTATAAGATGTAAAGTAGACCCGGGGGCCATAGGTTTCACTAGAGGCTTCTCTCATGATAGCAAATATTACGGTGGGTGAACAAATTACTGTCAAGCAATTGATAGAAAAGAAAATAATTATAATGACATCTATGGTAATGATCATGAATATAGGCATCACTTCCGAGACAAGTAGACCGACTCCTGCCTTCATCTATTACTATTACTCCACACATCGACCGCTATCCAGCATGCATCTAGAATAGAGTAACGCCTTAAGCAAGATGACATAATGTAGAGGAATTAACTCAAGCAATATGATTAAAACCCCATCTTTTTATCCTCGATGGCAACAATACAATACGTGTCATGTCCCCTACTGTCACTGGGATTGAGCACTGCAAGATTGAACCCAAAGCAAAGCACTTCTCCCATTGCAAGAAATGTCAATCTAGTTGGCCAAACAAAACCGATAGTTCGAAGAGAATTACTAAGATATAAGATAATGCATAAAAGAATTCAGAAGAAACTCAAATATTATTCATAGAAAATCTGATCATAACCCACAATTCATCGGATCTTGACAAACACACCGCAAAAGAAGATTACCTCGGATAGATCTGCAAGAACAATGAGGAGAACATGGTATTCAAGATCAAAGAGAGAGAAAAAGCTATCTAGCTACTAGATATGGACCCGTAGGTCTGTGGTAAACTACTCACACTTCATCGGTAGGGCAATAGGGTTGATGTAGATGCCCTCTATGGTTGATCCCCCCTCCGACAGAGTACCGGAAAAGGCCTCCTGATGGGATCTCCTGAGAACCGAAGGTTACGGCGGCGGGAAAGTGGTTTCAATCGATGTTCTAATGTTTCTGGAATATATGTATTTATAGGCGGAAGAAGTAGGTCAGGGGAGGCACGAGGGAAACACGAGGTAGGGGACGCGCCCTACCCCCTTGGGTGCGCCCTCCACCCTTGTGGTCTCCTTGCAGATCCGCTGCCGTGTACTCCAGGTCCATCTGATGTCCTCTGGTCCAAGAAAAATATTCAAAAAGTTTCGTGCCGTTTGGACTCCGTTTGATATTCCTTTTATGCAAAACTCAAAAACAAGGAAAAAACAGAAAGTGGCACTGGGCTCTGGGTTAATAGGTTAGTTCCAAAAATCATATAAAATAGCATATAAATGCATATAAAACAACCAAGATAGATAATATAATAGCATGGAACAATAAAAAATTATAGATACATTGGAGATGTATCAAGGAGATGTCGGGCAATTTAAGAAGAACTCTTCTTTCGAAGGTCATCATGGATAGATTTTAGAAACTCATGCTCTTTCTCTAAATTTATCTTATCAAAGCGTAGCTTCTCATGAGTTCTTAGGATCTCTCTATGATCCTCTAGAGTTGTTTCATGAGCTAACTTAAGACTGTTTAGTTATTTAGTTAGATGCTCAATCTCCTTCTTATCATTTTCATTCCTTTCATCTTGACTATCATGATTACTAGAAAGTTCATTATAGCTCACATGAGTAGTTTTGTCGACATGTAACTCATCACCACCTAGCAAATCATCCTCATCACTATTGGAATCAAGATACTCGGGGTGTGATACCTTGGGTCCTTTAGCGATGATGCATCTTCCAATTCCTTCATTTTCTGAATCAAATAAGTCGTAGGAGCTGGACGATACTAGAGCAATCCCGGCAACACCTTCATCTTGACTATAGTCGGCGTAGGAGTGATAACTTCTCTGGGAGTGAGTGTCAGATTCACAGCCGAAAATATATTCACCAACATGAGCTTGATGTATTCGTCTTGTGCAACTATCGGATGACTTGTATTTCCTTTACGAATCCTTGCTTCTTTGAGACAGTCTTTGTTCATAACGATCATCTCTACTCCTTCTCTCTCTATGAGGTGATTCATCTTTTCTACTTCTCCTTTTGGGTGAATCTTCTCTTTTCTTGTAGGGAGTCGTACACTCATTGGAATAGTGTCTGGGTCTTCCACAATTGTTGCAATTACAATCACAAGTAGAAGATCTTTTGTCATTTTAGGACCTTGACTTGGAGCTTCTATCTTTGCTTCGAATCTTGTCGAATTTGTTGAAATTCTTCACAATTAAGCTCAATTCTTCATTGGAGATTTGCTTCTCATTTGATGTAGTGGGATCATCACATGAAGCTTTGTATGCACCACTAGACTTGTTGTGGAGCACTTCCTTATCCTCGAGTGACATCTCATGATCAACAATTCTACCAATGACTACTGTGAGCTTGAGATATTTGTAATTAGGCATCATTTGGATCGATGTGCTCATGGTATCATATTTTCCATCCAAGGCTCTAACGATCTTCTTCATGATGAATGTGTTGGTCATCTCTTCACTTCCTAAGCCGGCGATCTCATTTGTGATGAGGGCAAGCCTAGAGTACATTTCAGCGACTCCTTTACCATCATTCATCTTGAACTTATCAAGTTGACTTTCAAGCACATCCAACTTGGATTCCTTGACGGACTCCGTACATTTGTGCATATCAATCGAAGTATCCCAAATTTCATTTGCATTCTCAAGGCGGTTGATTTTTTTGAATTCTTCAGGGCACAATGCATTGAAGATAATATCGCAAGCTTGAGCATTGTATTGCAACATCCTCATTTCTTCCGGTGTCTACCATCTTCAAAGAATTCACCTTGCAAGCCAATATGAACAATAGGCCAAACGGCGAGGTTATGTAACACTCCCTTTGTGGGATGTTACTGTATGGTTTGTACAATGGACCTGGGCATGCGATGGGCCAATGGGTACCGGTGTGTGTGTGTGTGTGTGTGTGTGTGTGTGTCATAGGAGGTGTATATATACCAGGCTTGTAACCCCTAAGGGACTCATGTTGCAGATGAATGAACTCTGAAGCTTTCTCACCTCCCATTCTCTTGTTCCTCGGCTCCTTCTCTGATTCCTCTCCCTAATTCTCCTCGAACTATCCCAAACTACCAAGGTACTCAGGTGATTTGTCCGATCTTGATCCATTCCACTAACAGGTCCTGACAATTTGGTAATCAGAGCCCCAAAATTTCCTCAAAATTTTGCTTCTGCTATGTGTTCCTGAACTCTCTTGGACATATTCGTAATTCACTGCCCTGGGTGCGGTTTGCTTCCGTGAATCACAAATAATCCCTGGGATATGTTGGATCGGCTTGGAGTGGAGTGACAGCGACATTCAAACCCTCAGCACATAGCCAAGAAAACAGTCACCAGCCACTTCCTGCCTACCAGGTGTTCGACGAAATGTCGAGAAAGCAAGAGGTGTTCACTAGGGGCGTTCTCCGCGTCACCGTGCAACATATGTACTACCCGATCAGTAAGGAGATGTTGCAATAGGTCTTTAGAATGTATGGCGTGGTGAAGATCTTCGTGTTCCAGAGAGTCCACCATGTGGAGCTCGTGGTTCAACACCGATCAAGAAGCATGGCAGCGCGGGCTCTTGCCATGCCATGGCCGGTGAACCTACGAGCGTACCTACCTCCTCGACATCCAGGACGTGTCGTCAGAGTACAACCTGCACTTGTCCTTGCTGCTCGAACAGAAGCAGACCGCAACCGTCACAGAGTAGACAACGACGTTCTGGAAATGCGTACAACGTGTACTAGGTATCAACCCCAACCTAAGCATCAAGTGCTTTGTCCACCAGTACACTGAGGGACTGCATAAGGATATTCAAGTAATCGTCTAGTCGCAATTGCCGTCTAGCATCACAAAGCATCGTGTCTTGCTCATATAAGGGAGGAAGAGATCATGCAGGATGAGACGATATGCGTCGAGGAGTGTGGCGCAGGCTGCGGTCATATAGTACAGGACCACAGCAACAATGCGAGCAAGCTTGCTGCTCCGACACCAACCATATGCTCGACAGAGTGCCCGAATTGCGATGACACCATCCATGTCGCTGCACCTGTCGTGCTTGCCTCGCCTGCCATGTGCGACGAGGACCTCGACATCGACACCGTCCATGTCACTGCACCAATTCCTGTCATCTGCTCGATGGGTGATCTGGCCCATGGTAGAGATGACTACGACCCCATGTCAGTGTCCATGATCCTCTGGAGTATATAAACCCCACCAGAGAGAGTGATTCCTGACTTTAAGCTCACCGCGATGATACCCACTAGTTGTTTGTTGAAAAGCTATGTCGATGTTGCCTATGTGTTGACAGTCGTGCTCATGACGGATCTGATAATGGGTCAGAAGGCACAAGGACATGTGATCCGACCAGCATCGTGGCCTTCAGCAAGCATACCAATACAACTTCATGTGAGGCAAGCATGGCTATTTGGCATATGACTCATGAAGTTGACATTTTGTCCATTGGTGCACACCATTTTTTGCTTCCTTTACTTAACTCATGGCGACAAAAATCACTTAAAGTAGGATGATCTATTCCAGATGCTTAAGAAACGGTGCACGCATAATAAATATGTGCTGCTGGCCAGTATAATATTTGAAGCTTAGAGCCAGTTTTGTGCTACTAGTGAGGTTTTCACTTCAATGCTTAATTGGGAAGCTACACTTTTTTCCATGGACCTCCTATTCGACGGGTACACTGAACTGATGACTATTGAATGGCATTTTTATCTTGTGCAACCGGTTCATCTTTACAGTCTTCAAGCTTCAGCTGAACCTTCTGATCGCGGCGAAGGATGTGAAGCTATGCTCACTTGTTCTCTGTTCACCTTGAGAGAAGTTAAAGTCCTAAAATTATTGCCAATTTGTTCTATAACTATTCTTCTTATGGTCTCTTCTATGGAGGATAGTGCCCAATGGAAGTGTAATCGGAGGAGATCATCTTCTGTGTTTGAAGAATTCCTAGCGAAAGTAATAGTTTGGCAACATGGATATGGCGTTGTTAACTCCGCGTACCTGGTTCTCCTTGTTCGCTATGTGACACTTCAAGTTGAGGCCCTCCTAGATGTTTGTCAACCATGTGAACCCTTTGTTAACAAAAGAAGAGTAACAACATTGTATATAGAATGAAGAGCATTGTTTATAGGAGTAATTCACCCCATTATTCCTTTTCACTTGACCTTGAAGATATGGGTTCCAGTGTTTCTAGTTACCAGCCTATCTCGATGGAGCTCTATGATAGGCGGTTCAAGTTCCATCTTCGCAATTCAAAATGTGGAACAACGGCGCTTTCTATCGTAACATGTTCAGCTACCAGACTATGGGACCCAGGAATTTTTGATGTTCAATGCCTCAACGCTGTTAAGTTTCTTTCAATCACACGGGTGTCAAGTTTTTCTTTTCGTGCTGTGAAATATTCTCTTAGTCATGGACTTGAGCTTTCAGCTGCAACACATTGGGATCCTGGAATTTGACACTTTATTTTACTACCCTGCTAGTTCTTGGGAAAACCGTGTGTGTGTGCTGGTACAGTGGTGCACCTAGGAATTACAATCTTTTTTGTAATTGGATTTGAACATCTACAAGAGCAGGACAAGGGAAATTCCATTTTGATTCAAGGGACTAAAGTGGTTGGCAGTTTTGGTGCTCTAACTTGCACGTACAAGAGGGTATATTTTTCTGGAAGGCAATGGGACCCCGCTATTCTGCAGTTTATCTTAGAAACATGCGTATCATCTATTGGCAACGTCTTGCATACATGCATGCTCAATTTATCTATAGTTTATTGTTGGCTGGACCATGATATCAAACTTGCTTATACATGACACATTATACTGATACTACCATTGACTCTATTCTGTTTTCCAAAGTTGTTTCCCTACAAAATACAACAGGCTAGGAACTACAAGATGCGTCCACTAGAAAATACTGTTGGAGCCTTGTTTGAACTCAACTTATCGACAACTTGATTATGATCTACATGTTGTTTCAGCACTTGAGTTTTGTCGAGATCATTCAGATGGCCACTTGCACCGTTGGTTCCTTATATTTCTTCATGCCAACATAATTGATATATATATATATATACCAGGATCTAATGCTCACCTTTGTTGTGGTGGTTTCCGTCTAATCCAAAAGCACTTGAGAGGAGTCCTCGTATCATAAAATATATGCATGTGCAGACTTTGAGTGGAGGGCTCAATTTTGAGATGAATCATCAACCTCAAGGCACCACAGGAACTGCAGTCATGCTCTTGCACCATCCTACTAACCAACTGCTTGTTTCTTTGTGGCCATGGGTGCTATCAAAGGAAAGGGTTCAACACTGCACCGGGTATGTGCATGAGTCTTCAATGATTCCATGTGGGATAACACCTAGATAGAGGTCTAGCCATGGGATGGACGGATTACACATTAGGAAGCGCACACATGGGAAGGGTTGCCATTTCTTTCATCTGGCAGTGAATATCAGTAAGGTGCGCCCTACTCATGTTATATGCTTCCTTCTTGCTAGAGATCATCTCTTATTTATCATTTTCCATGTCGATCCTACCAAGGGAGAGACCAAATCTTGCACTCGCCTACTTGCTTTCAAGGAAGGGATCCCTAGTTGGTTCAGATTTATTTTGTGGGCGAGTGATTTCTACTACACAACCTTCTTCTTGTAGACTCGTGTTGGGCCTCCGAGCGTAGAGTTTTGTAGGACATTAGCAATTTTCCCTCAAGTGGATGACCTAAGATTTATTAATCCGTGGGAGGCATGGGATGAAGATGGTCTCTCTCAAACAACCCTGCAACCAAATAACAAAGAGTCTCTTGTGTCCCCAACACACCCAATACAATGGTAAATTGTATAGGTGCACTAGTTCGGCGAAGAGATGGTGATACAAGTGTAATATAAATGGTAGATATAGGTTTTTGTAATCTAAAAAAAACAGCAAGGTAACTAATGATAAAAGTGAGCACAAAAGCTATTGCAATGCTTGGAAACACGGCCTATGTTTGATACTTCCACTAGTGCAAGTTCTCTCAACAATGATAACATAATTGAATCATATAACAATCCCTCAACATGCAACAAAGAGTCACTCCAAAGTTCCTATCGCGGAGAACATAAGATGAAATTGCTTGTTGGGTATGAAACCACCTCAAAGTTATTATTTTTGATCAATCTATTGGGCTATTCCTATAAGTGTCACAAACAGCCCTAGAGTTCGTACTAGAATAACACCACGTAACACGCATCAATCAACCCTAATGTCACCCAGATACTCCAATGTCACCACAAGTATCCGTAGGCTTATTATACGATGTGCATCACACAATTTTAGATTAATAATATTCAATCCAACACAAAGAACTTAAGAAGCATCCCGATATTTCTATCGGAGAAAAGAATATGAAAACGCGTTCCTACCCCTATGCATAGATTACCCCAATGTCACCACGGGAATGCGCAAGTTGATAACCAAAACATACATCAAGTGGATCAACAGAACATTCCATTGTCACCACGGATATCCCATCCCAAGACATACATCAAGTGCTCTCACACCCAAAGATTCAATCCGACATAACAAAACCTCAATGGAAAAGACTCAATTCATCACAAGGTAGAGAGGGGGAGAAACACCATATGATTCAACTATAGTAACAGAGATCGCGGCACATCAAGATCGTGCCAAATCAAGAACACGAGAGAGAGAGAGAGAAAGAGAGAGAGAGAGAGATCAAACACATAGCTACTGGTACATACCCTCAGCCCCGAGGGTGAACTACTCCCTCCTCATCATGGAGACCGCCGGGATGATGAAGATGGCCACTGGAGATGATTTCCCCCTCCGGCAGGGTGCCAGAACGGGCTTGCGATTGGTTTTTCGTAGCTACAGAGGCTTGCGGCGGCGGAACTCCCGATCTAGGTTTATTTTCAGGGTTTTCCCTATTTATAAGAATGTTTGGCATCAGGGACAAGTCAGGGGACCCATGAGGCGACGACAAGGTAGGTGGGCGCGCCCCCACCCTTGTGGATGCTTCATGGCTCTACTGGTCCATCTCCGGCACTCCGTGGGCTTCTTTTGGTCCATGAAAAATCATTGTAAAGTTTCAGCTCAGTTGGACTCTGTTTGGTATTCCACTTGTGTAAAAATCAAAAACAAGGAAAAAACAGAAACTGGCACTGAGTCTAGGTTAATAGCTTAGTCCCAAAAATAATATAAAATGGCATATAAATGCATATAAAACATCCAAGATGGAAAATATAATAGCATTGAACAATCAAAAAATATAGATACGTTGGAGACGTATCAAGCATCCCCAAGCTTAATTCTGCTCGTCCTCGAGTAGGTAAATGATAAAAATAGAATTTTTTATGTGGAATGCTACGTAACATATTTATCAATGCAATTTTATTTATTGTGGCATGAATGTTCAGATCCATAAGATTCAAAACAAAAGTTCATTAATATCAAAACAGTAATACTTCAAGCATACCAAAAAGCAATCTACGAAGCTTCAAAATAACATGGCTAAAGAAAGTTATCCCTACAATATCATATAGTCTTTTATGCTCTCTCTTCTTAACTTAAAGTATAAATCATGCCCATCCCAATGTTAGCCAAGCATTTGTTTCATACTTTTTAATGCGCTTTATCCTTTTCAATTCTTCATGCAATACATGAGAGGGAGCCATGGACATAGCACTATGGGTGGAATAGAAGGTGGTACTGGACAAAAGGAAGGAGAAAGTCTCACATCAACTAGGCAAATCAATGGACTATGGAGATGTCCATCAATTGATATCATTTTGAGTGAGTAGGGATTGCCATGTAACAGATGCACTAGAGCTATAAGTGTATGAAAGCTCAAAACAAAACTAGTGGGTGACCATCAACTTGCTTGCTCATGAAGACCTAGGGCATTTGAGAAAGCTGATCGTTGGAATATACAAGCCAAGTTATATAATGAAAATTCCCACTAGTATATGAAAGTGACAACATAGGAGACTCTCTATCATAAATATCATGGTGCTATTCTAAAGCACGAGTGTGGAAAAGGATAGTAACATTGTCCCTTCTCTCTTTTTTGTCTCATTTTTATTTTTTTTATTTTGGGCTCTTTGGCCTCACTTTTTGTGGGCTTCTTTGGCCTCTTTTTTTATTTGGGCTTCTTTTACCTCTTTTATTTTTAATCTCACATGGGACAATGTTCTAATAATGATGACCATCACACAACTCGGTACTAGAACAAATATATGACTCTATATGGATGCCTCCGGTAGTATACCGGGATGTGCAATGATCAAGAGTGACATGTATAAAAGTTAATGAAAGGTGGCCAAGCCACAAACACTATGCCAACTACACGATCATGCAAAGCAATATGACAATGATGCTGCGTGTCTCATACGTCTCCAACATATCTATAATTTATGAAGTATTCATGCCATGTTTACAACAATTTTATATGATTTTGGTATGATTTGGATGGAACTAACCCGGACTGATGTTGTTTTCAGTAGAACTACCGTGGTGTTGTTTTTTGTGCGGAAATGAAAGTTCTCCAAATGAGCTGGAACTTTGTGATGATTTTTTTGGAACAAAAGAGACCCCTGATATGTCCAAAACGTATCTATAATTTCTGCTTGCTCCATGCCACTTTTGGGTGATATTACTATGATATTCATACACTTCCATACACTTTCGATCATATTTGGACTAACCTACTAATCCAGTGCACCCCGTGCCAGTTTCTATTTTCGGCTGTTTTTGTATTTCAGGTTTTCACGTTACGAGAACTGCCAAGAAAAATCCAGAAAAATTATATAAAAAATCAGCGTTCCAGAACCTACCTTGCGCCCGAAGGACAGCCGGGGGGGCCCCCAGGGCTCCAGGCGCCCTGGCGGCCCCCCCCCCTGGGCCGCGCCGGGGGGGCGCCTAGGCCCCCCGAGCCCCGTCTGGTACCCCCCTTCGGCATATATTTAGAGCATCCTTTGAAACCCTGGGTAGGGGAACTCTTTTTCGCGATCTCATCTCTGTTCCGCCGCCGCCGCCGCTTCCAAGATCGGGAGCACCAGGAGAACTCTTCACGGCACCCTGCCGGAGGGGAGGATCACCATCGGGAGCCTCTTCACCAGCATGGACGCCTCCCGGATGAGTTGTGAGTAGTCTCCCTTGGACCATGAGTCCATGACCAGTAGCTATGTGATGTTCTCCTCCCGTTCTTGTGCTTCACTAATTAGTCCTCGTGAGCTGCCCTACATGATCGAGGCACATATGTAATCCTTATGTTGTTGCTATGATGAGTTTGCTGGGATCCAATGGATTATGAGATTATGTTCAGATTGTTCTTGAGTAATATATTTGAACTACCTCTTTTATATTTATGTTCATAAGTAATTCTTGCATGTTCTCCGTTGTTATTTATTGCTTTGGCCAAGTAATACATAGTGACTCCAAGAGGGAACGTTATGCTTGATTGTGGGTTCATGCCCCTCGATGACTAGCTTGAGTGACGGAAACATGAGTCTAGGGGATGTGCTGTTGCCACAAGGGGGAAAACAACGGTGCTTGTGCCCGTGGGTGCAAGGATTGTTTACTTTACACAAAGTTCTTTTAATGAAGTTGTCTGTTGCATTGAGTTTACACTATGGGTGGGACTCGCAACTTAATACCAGCGAGATGTTCTGGATAGATATCTCAAGGTGGATGATTAGTAGTAGATATTGATGGATTTAGGTCTACTTACTTTGGCGTACCGCCCATGCTTTGAACCTCAACCTTTCTTGCAATGTAGTCAGCATTGGTTTGCGTTCGTGGTCCTATCAATTACCCAGCTGTAATTCGTTTACCTCACATAGCTATTTTATCGTCTTTTGGGAGAGAGACATCACTAGTGAACATCATGAGACTTCGGTCCATATTACCCTCATTGATCACATCCGCTATTTACTTTTCGCTTTTACTTACTATTGCAAACAATATCTATCACTACTATCATTTGCGTTTAATCCTTTGTGAACTACAAGGCCGGAGGGATTGACAACCTCTCTGTACTCGTTGGGAGCAAAGTTATTTGTATCTGTGTGCAGGTCCACGTTGATTGCTAATATCTGGCGCCGTTAGCAGTTGACACCTACTTGTTGAACCTAGGAGTCTCTGGGGATTCGATCCTTGGCATCTTTGCTAAGGGAAAAACTTCCACAACACTGCATCTTACACCTTCCACTTGGGGTAACCAACGAGGGGTTAGAGGCCCATCAAGGAGTTTTTCTGACGCCGTTGCCGGGGACTCCACTCTTCAGGATAGGGGAGTTGCATGCTATCTTTTACCTTTGCTTTTTAGTCTTGTTAGTTTACATTTCAGTTTTTGCTTTAGTACCTTTTATCAAAAATCACAAAAATAGTTATCTTGCTTGCTTGCTACTATGGATTCCACCGAGAACACCAAGTTGTGTGACTTCACTAGTCACAACAACGATGACTTTATCAGCACACCTATCACTACAACTGCCACTTCAGCACCTTCATATGAAATTAAACCTGCTTTACTGAACTTAGTCATGAAAGATCAATTCTTCGGTGCTGGAGATGATGCCTCTTTACACTTGAACAACTTTGTTGAACTTTGTGATATGCAAAAGTACCAAGAAATAGATGGTAATATTGTTAAGCTTAAGCTTTTTCCTTTCTCCTTGAGAGGAGGAGCTAAAATTTGGTTTCAGTCTTTGCCTAGAAATAGCATAGATTCATGGGACAAGTGCAAAGATGCTTTTATCGAAAAATACTATCCACCTGCTAAAATTATCCAACTTAGAAGTAACATAATGAATTTTAAACAATTGGATAATGAACACATTGCCCAAGCTTGGGGACGTATGAAATCTCTTATCAAGAACTGCCCTACTCATGGTTTGACTACTTGGATGGTTATCCAAACTTTTTATGCAGGCTTGAACTTTACCTCGCGGAACTTGTTACATTCAGCCGCGGGAGGAACTTTTATGTCAACTACACTTGGTGCTGCCACAAAGCTTCTCGATGAGATGATGACCAACTATTCCCAATGGCACACCGAACGCGCTCCAACAGGTAGGAAGGTAAACTCTGTCGAGGAGATTTCCTCCTTAAATGAAAAAGTTGACTTAATCATGTCTCTACTTTCGAAGCAATCTTCTGTTGATCCTCGTGATGTTCCTTTAAATTCTTTGATTGCTCAAGAACAAGTAGATGTGAACTTTATCTCTAGAAACAATTTTAACAACAATGCTTATAGGAGTAACTTTGGTAGCAATCCTAGACCGTTCCCCTCTAATTCTTATGGGAACAACAATGCTTATCCTATCACCAAGAACTCCACTACTGAACTAGAGATTATGCTTAAAGATTTCATCACTACCCAAAAAGCCTTTAATAAGAGTGTAGAAGAAAAACTACATAAACTAGATGATCTTTCTTTTAAGGTAGACCATTTAGCCAATGAGGTAAAATTGCTAAATATTAAAACTTCTCCTCTTGAGGAGAGGTAAGTCACTCCTATAAATGATATTCAAGTGCAAATTAATGAAAACATTAGGATGATGGCTAAACTTAAAGAAAGATGGGCTAGAGAAAGGGAGGAAGAAGATAGAATTAAGAGCCTTCCTACCCACCACACTGTTGCTACTATCCAAGTTGTTGAGGATGTTCAAACTCTTAGCACCCAATGTACTCCTGGTCCCAATGGACCTATTAATGGTGATGCTATGACTATACAAACTACCAAACAAGTGAACCTAAAGGACACTACTACCACTTTACTTGATGCTCGTGACCTTGATTTTGATAATTGCGCTCTTACCGAAGTTATTGATTTCCTTCACAAGATGTCTAGAGACGCCCGCACTAGCACGCTTAACCTTGCCTTCATAGAGCATATCACTAATGCTCTCATCAAAGCTAGGGAGGAGAAACTTAGAGTAGAAGCCTCCATACCTAGAAAGCTAGAAGATGGTTGGGATCCTATGATAAAAATTAAATTGAATGACTTCTCTTTCTATGCTTTATGTGATATTGTAGCTAGTACTTCTATTATGCCCAAAAGACTATATGATATGCTTAAATTGAAACCTTATGATTCTTGTTCTTTTGGTGTTCGTCTCGTTGATTGTTCCATAAAGAAACCTTTGGGGAGGATCGACGATGTTCTTATCGTTGTTAATGATAATTATGTTCCCGTTGATTTCACTATTATGGATATTGAATGTGATCCATCATGTCCAATTATTTTGGGACGCCCCTTTTTACGCACCGTTGGTGCTATCATTAACATGAAAGAGAGTAATATAAAATTTCAGTTTCCTCTCAAGAAAGGGATGGAACACTTCCCTCGTAAGAAGATCAAGTTACCTTTTGAGTCCGTTGTACGGGCTAGCTATTCTTTTACTCTTGATAAAACTTGATCTATATGCATTATGCCTAGCTTAAAGGCATAAAAGAAAGCGCTTTTGGGAGGCAGCCCACATGAATAAATTTTTATATTTTGCTTTTGTTGTGTCTTGATGTTGTTTACTACAGTAGCATCATCATTGTATCTTTGCTTTTCATATTTGTGCCAAGTATAGCCTCTGATTGCTAGAAAGTTCAAAAGTTGTGAGGTGCTGTCCAGGAAACAGATTATGTCCTTGGATAGAAAATTCCGTATAAAATCACCAGATCATCTTTTTGGTCTGAATTGTTTCGACAACATTCTCTATATAATTGTCTTTCGTGCATTTGTTCTGAGTTTTTTGATTTGAGTTGCAGAAGTGCCCCGAACAAATCAATTACTACCTGCTGTTCTGTTTTTCACAGATTCTGTCCTGTTTTGCCTTTCCTTCATTTTGCAAACCAAGAGCTTGCTTTTTCTTTGCAAAAACCTTTTGGGCAATCTTGAGAAACAGTAGAACTTCAAGAATATATTTATTTCCAGCAAGGTATAATTATTTTATTAAGGGTACTAACCTCGCTAAGCAGATTATGATGAGTTATGTATGAAGGGAGTTTTCAAGTGTGCGAGGGAAGATGATAAAAAGATTCAGGAGTGTCAAGCGCTCAAGCTTGGGGATGCCCCCGTGCACCCCCAAGAAATATTCAAGGAGACTCAAGTGTCTAAGCTTGGGGATGCCCCCGTGCATCCCCTTCTCCATCAACACTATCAGTTCGTCTTTTGTTTCGCTATATTTTTATCACTTCATGTGTTATGTGCTATGCTTGGAGCGTCTTGCTTTTAGTTTTCTTTTTAGTTTTTCATAACGAGTCGGAACTCACCTTTCTTTATGTGGGAGAGAAACACGCTCCACTTCTACCTAGAACATAACATAGAATTTTCATGTCTATCTTTGCTGTGTGTGTTCTTTGTCTTTTAATAGCTACTATCATGCTCTGCTCTTAGTATTCATGCTTATCTTTTCAAAGAGCTTTTGTTTAGTTGGTTGCTTGAACTCTCTTTAATTATCATGCTTATCTTATTAAGAGAGTTTGTTTTCGTTGCATTGGTTAATATGTCTATGATAAAGATGCTACGTGCATAATGGCGCTTAGTAGTTCAGGTTTCTTATGGTTAGTCTCAAATAGCTGGGGGATTCCCAATGTGTTATTGGAGTACCAACTTGATTTGTTTGCCAATGATGTGGTATGGTTTAGTAATATCTTCCTTCGAGAATTTATTTTGATTGACTTGGCGTATGCTCACGCATATTTGAGACTGTAAAGAAAGTCTGTCAAGCCTTGATGATCTTTTATTTCTGAGTAGCGATATAACTACCATGCCTGATTCAATATTGATTTGTCGCTCTGCATGATTATGACCGGCATTGCTCTCTTAGTTGGTCGCTTCCAGTCTTTTGCTAACCTCCACCTGTACTAAGTAGACTAACCTTGCAATACATAGCTCATGGGAAAGTAGCTTAAAAACTATTGTGGTAAAGAATATGTTGCTTATGTATCTTATTTCTTATAAGTTGCTTGCTGAGCGGTAACCATGTTTCTGGGGACGCCATCAACTGTCACACTTCTGTTGAATATCATGTGAGTTGCTATGCATGTTCGTCTTGTCTGAAGTAAGGGTGATTTGCCATGGGTTGAATGAGTATGCATATTGTTAGAGAAGAACATTGGGCCGCCAACCAAAGCCATGTATCATGGTGGAAGTTTTAGCTTGGACATTAATCCTCAATCTCTTATGAGAATATGCTTATGCATTAAAGAGGAGTCCATCATCTATTTTCTATGTTGTCCCGGTATGGATGTCCTCAAGTTGAGATCTATCAAAAACGAGAAATCAAATGAAATTTATCTCCTTGGACCTTTGTACAGGTGGCATAGAGGTACCCCTTTGTGACACTTGGTTGAAACATATATAATGCAATGATAACCCATGGAAATCCGAGCTAATTAGGACAAGGTGCGAGCACTATTGGTATTCGATGCATGAGGCTTGCAACTTATAGGATGTATTATGCATGACACATATGAAGTACTACTACCATTGACAAAATTGCTTCTATGTTTTTAAAATAAAAAGCTCTAGCACATAACCATTCTTTTACTTTTATGTTGAGTCTCCACCTTCTTTTAAAAGCACCAACTACTGAGAGCATGATTGTCATTCTGAGTGTAATGTGCATTGTCCCAAAGTAGCATTGTCTTTTGCATGATTGTGATATCGTTTATTTTGAAATCATTGTATCTAGTCATCACTTAAACCTTGAAGGTGCCCCTGCATTTATGTTTTGCTTCACTAAAGGGGGCAAGCTAGATATCACTTTATCATATTTGCACATCATGTTCATTACAAATCTTCTTGATGTTTCAGTTTCATGTTGAAAAACTTTCAGTCATTTGTGATTTTCTCATGAGGCAACTTAATTACTATAGAATCATTGTCTCAGTAAGCTTTTGTCATATGACTATGAAAAAGTCCTATATGGTTAATAGCATGTCACCATAGAAATTATTCTTGTTATCATTTACCTATTCGAGGACGAGCAAGAATTAAGCTTGGGGAAGTTGATACGTCCAAAACGTATCTATAATTTCTGCTTGCTCCATGCCACTTTTGGGTGATATTGCTATGATATTCATACACTTCCATACACTTTTGATCATATTTGGACTAACCTACTAATCCAGTGCACCCCGGTGCCAGTTTCTGTTTTCGGCTGTTTTTGTATTTCAGTTTTTCACGTTACGGGAACTGCCAGGAAAAATCCAGAAAAAATATATAAAAAATCAGCGTTCCAGAACCTACCTTGTGCCCGAAGGACAGCGGGGGGGGGGGGCCACCAGGGCTCCAGGCGCCCTGGCGGCGCCCCCCCCCCCCTAGGCCGCGCTGGGGGGGCACCTGGGCCCCCCGAGCCCCGTCTGGTGCCCCCCTTCGGCATATATTTAGAGCGTCCTTCGAAACCCTGGGGAGGGGAACTCTTTTTCGCGATCTCATCTCTATTCCGCCGCCGCCGCCGCCGCTTCCAAGATCGGGAGCACCAGGAGAACTCTTCCCGGCACCCTGCCGGAGGGGAGGATCACCATCGGGAGCCTCTCCACCACCATGGACGCCTCCCGGATGAGTTGTGAGTAGTCTCCCTTGGACCATGAGTCCATGACCAGTAGCTATGTGATGTTCTCCTCCCGTTCTTGTGCTTCACTAATTAGTCCTCGTGAGCTGCCCTACATGATCGAGGCACATATGTAATCCTTATGCTGTTGCTATGATGAGTTTGCTGGGATCCGATGGATTATGAGATTATGTTCAGATTGTTCTTGAGTAATATATTTGATCTACCTCTTTTATAGTTATGTTCATAAGTAATTCTTGCATGTTCTCCGTTGTTATTTATTGCTTTGGCCAAGTAATACGTAGTGACTCCAAGAGGGAACGTTATGCTTGATTGTGGGTTCATGCCCCTCGATGACTAGCTTGAGTGACAGAAACATGAGTCTAGGGGATGTGCTGTTGCCACAAGGGGGAAAACAACGGTGCTTGTGCCCGCGGGTGCAAGGATTGTTTACTTTACGCAATGTTCTTTTAATGCAGTTGTCTGTTGCATTGAGTTTACACTATGGGTGGGACTCGCAACTTAATACCAGCGAGATGTTCTGAATAGATATCTCAAGGTGGATGATTAGTAGTAGATATTGATGGATTTCGGTCTACTTACTTTGGCGTACCGCCCATGCTTTGAACCTCAACCTTTCTTGCAATGTAGTCAGCATTGGTTTGCGTTCGTGGTCCTGTCAATTGCCCAGCTGTAATTCGTTTACCTCACATAGCTGTTTTATCGTCTTTTGGGAGAGAGACATCACTAGTGAACATCATGAGACTCCGGTCCATATTACCCTCATTGATCACATCCACTATTTACTTTTCGCTTTTACTTACTATTGCAAACAATATCTATCACTACTATCATTTGCGTTTAATCCTTTGTGAACTACAAGGCCGGAGGGATTGACAACCTCTCTGTACTCGTTGGGAGCAAAGTTATTTGTATCTGTGTGCAGGTCCACGTTGATTGCTAATATCTGGCGCCGTTAGAAGTTGACACCTACTTGTTGAACCTAGGAGTCTCTGGGGATTCGATCCTTGGCATCTTTGCTAAGGGAAAAACTTCCACAACACTGCATCTTACACCTTCCAATTGGGGTAACCAATGAGGGGTTAGAGGCCCATCAACCCCGAAGCTTCATGGGAGGGCCAGAAGAGCCACGAGGAGGGAACAACCTAGCAGGGCGCGCCTGGTGGACCTGGCTCGCCCCAATGGGTTGTCCTCACCCCGAGGCCCATCCGGACGTGAGACCGACGCCAAAAATTCCTAGAAATAGAGAAACCATCAGAAATGACCCTAGATCAGAAGTTCCGCCACCGCGGGCCTCTGTAGCCACTGAAAACAAATCTAGACTCTTTCTGGCACTCTGCCAGAGGGGGAAATCATCACCGGTGGCCATCTTAATCATCCCGGCGCCCACCATGATGAGGAGGGAGTAGTAAACACTCGGGGTTGAGGGTTTGTGTTGGGGAACATAGTATTTTAAAAAAATCCTATGATCACGCAAGATATATCTAGGGGGGAGTGTGTCTAAGTACCCTCGTAGATCGAAAGCGGAAGCGTCTAGTGACGCGGTTGATGTAGTCGAACGTCTTCTCGATCCAACCGATCGAAGCACCGAACGTACGGCATCTCCGTGTTCAGCACACGTTCAGCTCGATGACGTCCAATGAGCTCTTGATCCAGTTGAGCATCACAGGAGAGTTTCGTCAGCACAACGGCGTGGTGACGGTGATTATGAAGTTACCGGCGCAGGGCTTCGCCTAAGCACTGCAACGATATGACTGAGGTGTGTAACTGTGGAGGGGGGCACCGCACACGGCTAAAACTGATGTTAACTTGTGTGTCCTAGGGAGCCCCCTGCCCCCGTATATAAAGGAGCAAGGCGGAGGCCGACTAGCCCCTATAGGCGCGCCCAAGAGGGCCACTCCTACTAGGAATAGGAATCCTATTCCTAGTAGGAGTCCACCTAGAGGGAAGGAGGAGGAAGGAAGGAGAAGGAGAGGGAGAAGGAAGGCCCCCCCCCCCCCTTTCCTTGTCCAATTCAGACCAAGGGGGAGGGGCGTGCGGCCCTGCCCTGGCCAGCCCTCTCTCTCTCCACTAAGGGCCCAAGAGGCCCATTAGTTCCCCCGGGGGTACCTATACCCCTCTGGCACTCTGGTTTAATCCGAAACTCCTACGAAACACTTCCGGTGTCCGAATATAGTCGTCCAATATATCAATATTTATGTCTCGACCATTTCGAGACTCCTCGTCATGTCCGTGATTACATCCGGGACTCCGAACTACCTTCGGTGCATCAAAACACATAAACTCATAACACCGATCGTCATCGAACGTTAAGCGTGCGGACCCTACAGGTTAGAGAACTATGTAGACATGACCAATACACATCTCCGGTCAATAAACAATAGCGGAACCTAGATGCTCATATTGGTTCATACATATTCTACGAACATCTTTATCGGTCAAACCGCATAACAACATACGTTGTTCCTGTTGTCATCGGTATGTTACTTGCCCGAGATTCGATCGTCGGTATCATCATACCTAGTTCAATCTCATCACTGGCAAGTCTCTTTACTCGTTCCATAATACATCATCACCTGACTAACTCATTAGTCATTTGCTTGCAAGGCTTATTATGATGTGTATTACCGAGAGGCCTAGAGATACCTCTCCGACACTCGGAGTGACAAATCCTATTCTCGATCTATGCCAACACCACAAACACCTTCGGAGACACATGTAGAGCATCTTTATAATCACCCAGTTACGTTGTGATGTTTGATAGCACACAAGGTGTTCCTCCGGTATTCGGGAGTTGCATAATCTCATAGTCATAGGAACATGTATAAGTCATGAAGAAAGCAATAGCAGTAAAACTAAATGATCAAGTTGCTAAGCTAATGGGTGGGTCTTGTCCATTACATCATTCTCCTAATGATGTGATCCCGTTGATCAAATGACAACTCATGTCTATGGTTAGGAAACATAACCATCTTTGATTAACGAGCTAGTCTAGTAGAGGCATACTAGGGACACCCTGTTTCGTCTATGTATTCACAAATGTACTAAGTTTCCGGTTAATACAATTCTAGCATGAATAATAAACATTTATCATGATATAAGGAAATACAAATAACAACTTTATTATTGCCTCTAGGGCATATTTCCTTCAGTTTGTACCAGTAGCTATGTGTTTAATCTCTCTCTCTCTCTCTCTCTCGTGTTCTTGAGATGCATAATCTTGATGTATCGCAGACTTTGTTAATATAGTCGGATCATATGGTGTTTTCCCCTCTCTATCTTGTTGCGATGAATTGAGTTGTTCCCTTTGAGATTTCGTTATTATCGGATTGAATACTTTTATGGATTTGAGAACACTTGATATATGTCTTGCAATTGAATACTCGTGGTGATAATGGGGTATCGTATTGATTCACTTGATATATGTTTTGGCACTCAACTTGCGGATTCTCGAGGTGACGTTGGGTAATCTATGCATAGGGGTTGATGCACGTTCTTGTCTTTGTTTCTCCAGTAGAAATACTGGGGCACTCTTTGAAGTTCTTTGTGTTGGATTGAGTATTATGAATATGAATTTGTTTTGGCGTTATTTTAGTACAAACTCTTGATAGATCGATCGAAAATAATAACTTGTGTTATTTTAGTATGAACTCTTGATAGATCGATTGGAAAGAATAACTTGGTGTTATTTCAGTACGAACTCTTGGATAGATCGATCGGAAAGAATAGCTACAAACAATTTATTCTTATGTTCTCCGCTAGATAGGAACTTTGGAGGGATTCTTCATCGCACGTTGAGGGATGGTTATGTGATCCAATTATATTAGTATTGTTGAGAGATTGCACTAGAGAAAGTATGGACCCTAGGCCTCATTTTCAAGCATTGCAATACCGTTTGTGCTCCGTTTTATCACTTGCTACCTTGCTGTTTTTTATTGTTACTATTACAAAAAACAATATCTACTATCACCATCTCTTCGCCGAACTAGTGCACCTATACAATCTCCCATTGTATTTTGTGTGTTGGGGACACAAGAGACTTCTTATTATTTGTTTGCAAGGTTGTTTGAGAAAGACCATCTTCATTCTACACCTCCCACGGATTGATAAACCGTAGGTCATCCACTTGAGGGAAAATTGATATTGTCCTACAAAACTCTGCTCTTGGAGGCCCAACACGAGTCTACAAGAACAAGTTGTTGTGTAGTAGACATCATTGTCTTACCAAACGGAACGGTGGAGTTACATGGCAATATATCTCAGAATGGCTATGAAAATACCATAATAGGTAGGTATGGTGGCTGTTTTGAGGAAGGATATAAGGTGGTATGATGCACCGACAAAAGTTGCATGGCACTAGAGTGGCTAGCAAGGTGGAAGGGTGAGGGTGCGTATAATCCATTGACTCAACATTAGTCATAAAAAACTCACATACTTACTGCGAAAAATTTATTAGCCCTCACAGCAAAGTACTACGACGCAAGCTCCTAGGGGGGAGGTTGGTAGGAGTTAACCATCGCACGCCCCCGACCTTCACGCAAAGATAAACTATCAAGATAGAATGTGCTATTATTTGGTTACATAGTTAGGAGACCACACGTGCATGCTATGGGAATCATAAACCTTAACACAATTATTTCTCTAACCTCACTAACTACCACTAGCATGACTCTAATAGTACCATCTTAACATCTCAAAACAATTATAAGGAATCCAACTTTTCATAGTACTCAATGCTCTATATATGGAAGTTTTTATTATATCCTCCTTGGATGCCTATCATATTAGGACTAAATTCATAACCAAAGCAAATTACAACGCTGTTTAGAGACTCTCAAAATTATATAAGTGAAGCATGAGAGTTCATCAATTTCTTCAAAATAAAACCACTGCCAAGGCTATTACCCCAGTGTTGTCACAAAAGATTTTCATTGGACCCGATGCACTAGGTATTACACCTAGATCGGATATGAACTCCTTCATCGAGACTCCTTCATTTATTGCTTTCGAAGCAGCGATGTACTCCACTTCACACGTAGATCCCGCCAAGACACTCTGCTTGGAACTGCACCAATTGGCAGCTCCACTGTTCAATAAAAATACATATCCGGTTTGTGACTTAGAGTCATCCGGATAAGTGTCAAAGCTTGAATCGACGTAACCATTTACGACGAGCTCTTTGTCACCTCCATAAACGAGAAACATATCCTTTGTCCTTTTCAGGTACTTCAGGATGTTCTTGACCGCTTTCAAGTGATCCCCTCCTGGATTACTTTGGTACCTCCCTGCTAAACTTATAGCAAGGCACACATCAGGTCTGGTACACAGCATTGCATACATGATAGATCCTATGGCTGAGGCATAAGGAATGATTTTCATTTTCTCTCTATCTTCTGAAGTGGTCGGCATTGAGTCTTACTCAAGTTCACACCTTGTAACATAGGCAATAACCCTTTCTTTGACTGATCCATTTTGAACTTCTACAAAATTTATTAAGGTATGTGCTTTGTGAAAGTCCAATTAAGCGTATTGATCTATCTCTATAGATCTTGATGCCCAACATATAAGCAGCTTCACCGAGGTCTTTCATTGAAAAATTCTTATTCAAGTATCCCTTTATGCCATCCAGAAATTCTGTATCATTTCCAATCAACAATATGTCATCCACATATAATATCAGAAATGCTACAGAGCTCCCACTCACTTTCTTGTAAATACAGGTTTCTCCAAAAGTCTGTATAAAACCATATGCTCTGGTCACCTCATCAAAGCGTATATTCCAACTCCGAGATGCTTGCACCAGTCCATAGATGGATCGTTGGAGCTTGCACACTTTGTTAGCACCTTTAGGATCGACAAAACCTTCTGGTTGCATCATATACAACTCCTCTTTGAGGTATCCATTAAGGAATGCATTTTTGACATCCATTTGCCAGATTTTATAATCAAAAAATGCGGCAATTGCTAACATGATTCGAACAGACTTAAGCATCGCTACGGGTGAGAAAGTCTCATCATAGTCAACTCCTTGAATTTGTCAAAAACCTTGATCCAAAGTTTAGTCGTAACTTGATCCAAAGTTTCATGATCAACATCATTAGCTTCCTCGTTGATTGGTGTAGGACTCATTGGAACTAGTTTCTGTGATGTACTACTTTCCAATACAGGAGAAGGTACAATTACCTCATCAAGTTCCACTTTCCTCCCACTCACTTCTTTCGAGAGAAACTCCTTCTATAGAAAGGATCCATTCTTAGCAATGAATATCTTGCCTTCGGATCTATGATAGAAGGTGTACCCAACAGTTTCCTTTGGGTATCCTATGAAGACATATATCTCCGACTTGGGTTCGAGCTTATCAGGTTGAAGCTTTTTCCACATAAGCATCGCAACCCCAAACTTTAAGAAACGACAACTTTGGTTTCTTGCCAAACCACAGTTCATAAGGCGTCGTCTCAATGGATTTAGATGGTGCCCTATTTAACATGAATGTAGCTGTCTCTAAAGCATAACCCCAAAACGATAGTGGTAAATCGGTATGAGACATCATAGATCGCACCACATCTAATAAAGTACAGTTACGACGTTCGGACACACCATTACGCTGTGGTGTTCTGCGTGGCGTGAGGTGTGAAACTATTCCACATTGCTTAAAATGAAGACCAAACTCGTAACTCAAATATTTGCCTCCACGATCAGATCGTAGAAACTTTATTTTCTTGTTACGATGATTCTCTACTTCACTCTAAAATTCTTTGAACTTTTCAAATGTCTCAGACTTGTGCTTCATTAAGTAGATATACCCATATCTGCTTAAATCATTAGTGAAGGTCAGAAAATAATGATACCCGCCGCGAGCCTCAACGCTCATCGGTCCACATACATCAGTATGTAGGATTTCAAACAAATCTGTTGTTCGCTCCATTGTTCCGGAGAATGGAGTTTTAGTCATCTTGCCCATGAGGCATGGTTCACAAGCACCAAGTGATTCATAATCAAGTGATTCCAAAAGTCCATCTACATGGAGTTTCTTCATGTGCTTTATGCCAATATGACCTAAACGGCAGTGTCACAAATAAGTTGCGCTATCATTATCACCTTTTCATCTTTTGGCTTCAATATTATGAATATGTGTATCACTACGATCGAGATCTAATAAGAATAGACCACTTTTCAAGGGTCCATGACCATAAAAGATATTACTCATAAAAATAAACAACCATTATTCGCTGATTTAAATGAATAACCGTCTCGCAATAAACAAGATCCAGATATAATGTTCATGCTCAACGCTGGCACCAAATAACAATTATTTAGGTCTAAAACTAATCCCGAACGTAGATGTAGAGGTAGCTGTGACGCCCCGAGACCGACGCTCCAGAAGTCTTCCAACTATTTTGTTGTTTTCGTCGTGTGATTTATTTGTTTGTTGCATTCATCATCGCATCATACACATTGGACCCGCATGTTTTCATAAAACTCGTAGCCATTTGTAGTTGCCGCTTCTCCTTGTTCCCGTGGCATGTCGTCAGACCATTTTTCTTCCTTGGCCATTCTCAGTCCAACCACACACTTGACCTCGTTCGCCTAACCCCTCTTTTGCACAGTGCTTCGACCCCTTGCCCGTGTCCGAAACTGCCCCAAACTCGAACCGGACTATCGTTACCGTTGGGTCCAGTTTATCCCCAAACATCTATAAAACATCTTCGTTTCTTATATAGACTTTCCTAACCTATTGATCCGAGACCGTTCGATTAAGATCGAAGGGACCAAATGCCCCTATTCAAAAATCCTCTTGCTATATAAACTAACCAACCCTAAAACCTAGGGACTTGTCCCATCCACTCGTCGCCGCCACCACTCCGCCGAATCCACATCGGGATCTCCTCCTGCAGAAACCATCGCTCCACCTCGTCTTCAGCGCCGGGCCAAGCAGCGCTTGCCACCCACTCCCCCTCGTTTTCACCACCGCAGCAGCGCCTCCCGCTCCCTCCTCGATCCAGATCGAAAGGAGCTCGACCCCGAGCCTCTAATGAGCTCCTCCTTGCCGGTGATTCCCCGCCGGAGGTTCCAACCAGCAGCAACAGCAACCTCGTCCCGCTTGTCCAAGACCTCCCCTGCCTCCAATTCGTCGTTCCCGGCCTCCCGCCGTGCTTTGCGTCCTCCGCCTGGAGCCCGAGATCGTCTGCTGCGCCCTCAACTGCATCGTGAGGAGTACGACGCTGTGGCCGCCGCCCTTAGGAGCTCCGACGCCTGGGTCCTGCGGGTAGCCGCGCTACTCCCCTTCCCCGTCGTACCTCCGCCCCGGATCCGGTCACCGCCATCCTCCTCACCCGCGGCTCCGCCGTCCCGCCAAGTCCCGCAGGCGCCGCACCAGTTATCCCTGCCTTGCCTCTTCTTTTTGAGGGACGAGGACGACATGCCTAGTCGCTCGGGTCTGCCTCGTCCCAATCCAGCAGGCGAGCTGGCCTCGCCCGACTCCTCCTCGCCCTGGGCCACTTCTGTGCCGCGGCCCAACACACCAAGACTCCCCAGCCCTTCCAGCCGCTGCACTAACTGGACCGAAGCCCATGGGTGCGCTCCCCATAGCCCCCTCCTTTCTGTTCAGCCTAGCAGTGCACCAGATTTGGCCCGCATCGTGTGTTTTTCGTTCCGGACGTTTTAGCTATTATCCAGAGTTTTGTAGTTTTGCGGAATAGTCCCTCTAGATCATGCATTTAATAACTTCACAACCGTGTATCGAATTAAAATGTTGTAAACATGTAAATTGCTTAGAATTTTGTGTAGAATAATAATACGCCACTTTCACCCCTGTTTAAAATGTTTAAACTTGTTGTTTGGTTTAATTTGCCAAATAACATGCTAAATGGTTTAATTCATAACTAAATAACCGTAGCTCCAAATTTGACAAACTTTATATGTAGATGGGCTAGAAAAAAGTGTAGCATAACTTGGTGCACTTTATTTCCCTGTTTAACAACTCCAAAATATGGTTTGGGTAGAACAGCCCCAAATTTGAAATATGCACAAGGGGATTTTTCCAGAATTGTTTGTCATTCCGGCCTCTTTGAAACTTGCCTAAATAGGTATTTTACATTTGCTTCACCTCTTGCCATGTTGACAAACATTTAATCTTGTCTTGTAAATAAACGAGAGTCAACTAAATAAATAGAATGTGGTGTTTCGTCAATATGCAACTCTGTGCATATTGAACTCCACTTAAATTGTAGTGTTGTTTGAGCACTTTGCCATGCCTTGCATATTTAAAACCGGACATGCATCATACTTGTTTGTGCATCATATGACATGTTTGAGCTTGTTTGTTTACCGTGTTGTTTGCTTCTTTCCGGTATGCTTCTCTCGTTAGCTTCGGTTTCGTTTCGGAGTTGTGAGGTTTTGTTCGACTACTTCATGGACTCGTTCTCCTTCCTTGCGGAATCCCAGGCAAGATGACCATTCCCTGATATCACCTATATCTTTGCCTATGCTAGTTGTCTCGCTCTTTAGCTAGGCCTCGATGCCTATTTTTGTCTTGTCAGCCTCCTATTGTTGCCATGAAACACTCTAACCGCCTTCCTAGCAAACCATTGATTGGCTAAGTACGCTTTTTCTCAGCCCCTCTTATGGCGTTGTTAGTTGCATGTGAAGTTTGAAGATTTCTCCATGTTGAATTTGGCTATTGGGATAACACAATATATATCTTAATTAAATTAACGCACATATATATTGGCAATGAGTGGAAGGCTTGGCCTTCTGCTTGGTGTTTTGTTCCACTCATGCCACCTTAGGAACCGATAAACCGATATTATGTTCCTTGATTTTGCTTTCCTAACATGGTTGGGGTTTATGGGCCCCCCTTGATAATTCGCTCTCCTTAAAGCTTTTCCAGCAAGACCTAACTTTGGTACTACATTTTCCTAACAAATAATACTTTCCGAGGGAGTAATTAACCCGAGGTTTTATTAATCACCAACCCGGGCCAGTGCTCCTCATGAGTGTTGGTCCAAACTGGGGGTTATGCGGGGCCACCTTGGGGAAACCCGAGGGCTGGTTTTACCTGTAGGATCGCTCATACGGTCGTGTCCTAAGACGAGATACGCGCGGCTACTATCAGGGTGTCGGCACGCCGGGAGGTCTTGCTGGATTAGTTTTACCTTTGTCGAAATATCTTGAGCACGGGATTCCGAGGATACTTGGGTCTTCCCAGTTTGGAGTTGCGATTTCGCAGATCATGAGCTTGTGATGGGCTAAGTTGGGACACCCCTGCAGGGTTTGATCTTTCGAAAGCGGTGCCCGCGATTATGTGGCAGATGGGAATTTGTTAATATCTGGTTGTAGATAACTTGACACCATATCCATAAAAATACACTACTTGTGTGAGTAACCGTGACGGTCTCTTTCCGAAGGGTTTCGGGAAGAGAACACGACGGGGTTATGTATGAGCGTGAGTAGCTAGGATCACTTATTGATCATCTTTGGCGACCGTTGGCACTTTCCTCATTTCGCTCTGAATTCGTAAGCTAGTTCCATAGTGCTTGCTGCAGACACTTTACTACCTCTCCACACCTAAAGGCTTCGTTAGTTTTGATACCCGGGAAAGGGACTGCTGAGTCCTTGTGACTCACAGCTTACAACACACACCAGATGCAGGTACAATAGAGTACGACGCAGGAGATGGACAAGAACTTCACTAGGAGTTCAATGAAGAGCGTGGTTATTTTTATGTTATGTATTCCGACAATCAGTAGTGTTTCCTACTAGGGGCGATCATGCCTTGTGGTTGTGGTATCTTTTCTCGTTTGGATTTCGTCCGTAGTCGGACCCTGTGTTATTTGGATGAATATATGTTATTGTATTCATTGAGTGACGTGGCGAGTGTAAGCCGACTATTTTACATTTTCATCCCTGAACTTTTACATGAGATGTGCAAAGATACCACGCTTGCGGTCATTCCAGAATGCGCTTATGTCTCTAAGTCATGCCTCGACACGTAGGAGATATAGTCGCATCCTGGGCATTACAAGTTGGTATTCAGAGGCTTCTCCAACCTAGGAGCCCCCTGATTGATCGAACCACTGATGGTTGAGTCTAGGCACACACACAAAATGTTTTGAGTCCTATATATGTATATATATATATATATATATATATATATATATATATGTATATATATATATATGTATATATATATATATATCGGAGAGTAGGTTTTCTTTTTACTCCTCATCCCCTTCATCGCTCTAGTGAGGACTCCTGATGTTGTTTTATCTGCACTATTCTAGAATTTCACCAAAATAAATTTAGGATCACGCGGGTATTGTTTGGATTGTTCCGATATCTTTGTGACGAGAACATTGGTCTTGGTGCCTCCTCATTTAGGGGTTGTGGCAGTGTCCCGGGGAGTTGAGCTCTGAGGTGTTGTCGTCACAAATGTATCGTTGCGGTTCTAGAATACGAGAGGCCGCCGACATCGAAAACTCTTCTATGCGGTTAGTGGTGAGATAACCCCGATGTCACCCAATACTGGTGGGATATTTCGGGAGTATTGCCACAGCTAGTATAGCGGATGCGTTTCGAAGGTCCAAGGTAAATAGTTTCTGGAGGTACCTGGTTATGTGTTGACGGATGGATACAGCTGGATGTAGGTTTAGAGTTGAGTGCGCGGTGCTTCCCCTGTATCCCCAACACCAGATTGCATAACCGGAAAGCTTCGGGAATTAATAGGTGGGATTCAAGTATATCTTAGGTAATCTTCCAACGGGTGCATGGTATGAGGTTGGGGTTCAACATCTAGTGGAGAGGTTATCATGGGCGTTGTTGCACTTGGGGGTTGCATCTTAAAGGGTCCTTGGCTATGCTAATCCGGGGATGACAATGCCCTTTGTAACACGTGCCATGGGGCATTCAACACGAACATGTGGGACAAAACCTATATTATGTATTTGTTCCATCTTTTACCTTGTTGTTTTATTCTATCTTTTCATTCTCTCAAGTGGCTACTCGACAAGTTGATGTACCATTAAGCCATGGAATTCATTCGTTCAATTATCTGTTCGAATGATATTGTGAAGATTATGTTGCAACATATCTATCCTTTGTTTTTGTTTTGATTCTGGTATTCGAGTTGCTTCGACGTCAAGTGTTGATTCCATACCTTTCTTAATCGGTGTTCTCATATTTCCATGTGAGTGCTATTCCTTGTGATCATCGAAATTGTTATGTTAATTCTTTTCAACTGGCATACTTCTCTTCAAGTTAACCTGATTCTTTCAATATGTGCAAGACCAATTCTTAATTTTTCTCAACGGTGTCTGTTTCGTTCATCCCAAGTTGTCTTTGTTTTTCACCACCCTCCCACCCTTTTCTTTATGGAGCCAGAGTCCTTAATCAAGTGTCCTTATATTCTTGTGATGCCTCTTCATCAATTTTCTTTAATGTTCCATCCGGTGATTTCTCGTGAAGATGCTTAGGAAGATTCAAGTTCATCATTCTTCGCTCTCTTTTTCCTCTCCGGTGGACTAAATTCAAGCTTCGGTGTTGTGATCATATATCTTCCTCTTGTTTCACATGTTTTACCATGTTGGAATTTCTTATCCTAAGTCATATTCACCTCCCTCTATTTCTTCTCCGGAGCCTCAAGATATCTCAGAAGATTCACGTTTCCATTCTTAATCTGTTCAAGCTATTTCGAGGTTGTTACCTCATCCATGACATTTAATTCAACCGGTGCAATATCTCTCAAGCAATCTTTTCCAATGGTGTTTCTTTTGAGTGGGCCCTAACCCACAGGTTTTTTCTCAGGATCTTACCTAACTCTTCTATTTTTTCCGAAGTTATTCTCAAATTCTTTTCAAGTTTGACGTAAGAATGGATCTCTCATCGGTCAAATATATCCTCCAAGATCGCTTTCAAATTCTTTTCATCATTGGTTCAACCTTTTAATTCTTCATTCCGGAGTGCCTCAACAATTCTTCATGGTACTTCTCGTCGTTCTTCTCAACATTTGAAGACCGCAGAAGAGTTTCTCTTAAATCTTGGTCGTTCTCTTGAAAATTCGTGGTTCTAGCTTCATGACATCCTCATAGTTGTTTCGATCACGAGGAATCTTTTCATATCATCCAGAGCATTTCATGAATTATTTTCATTGTGATCCTCCGAAGGCCATCATTTCAAAAGATTTCTTTGTTCTCAGTTTTCAACTTCGTTCTCCAACTATTCTTAATTGATGCCTCTTCGTTCATCTCCATATTCTAATGGTGGTTCATTCAAGCCTACTCTTCCATTGTTATCGTATTGATTCATTTGTTCTTTTCATATTCCTACCGGTGAGTCGTTCAAGATTTTTTTTCCTTTCTCAAGTTTGGCTATATCCCTCTCCAATCCTTTTCAAGAATAATAAGTAGTATGCCAAATCCATTAGTTGTCATCAATTTAAATTGGTGAAGGATAAGCATACAATAAATATTATTCTTATTTCCTCGAAGTGATTAATCTCTTATTTCCGGAGCTTGTTCATCATATCATATTCTTGTTTCCAAGTTGTTCATCTTCTTTTCCGGAGGTCCAAGCTATATTAATTATCTGATCACAAAGCTTCATCAAATCATTGCAAGGATTCAATCTTATTCTTTTCATCCTTCACTCCTCATCCTTTTGTTACCGGAGTTCTTCTTGGTGGTTCATCATGATTTAATACATCCTCGAAGTCTTCTTCAAGATTCTTGTTGGGCCTCAAGTATTCTTCTTCATGCATGTTGAACTGCAATTCTTGCTCCCTTATCTTTTGAGGTGGTTTTATGTCATTCTTGACAATTCCCTTCAGGTTCCATGATTCACAAGTTGTCAGGAATGAGATATTTAAACCCATCATTTTCTTTGTTCAGGAGATCTTTCCAACCCTTCAATTTATTCGATGGAGTAATCTAGGGTTGTATTTCATCTAAAAGCTTTCCCTAAGGATTGTTGCTATTGTGGTACTTATAAATGACCCAAATTCTTCATTTATCCTCTCGGTGAAAGAAGTTTTTCATCTCTTCATTGACCCAAGGCAAGCAATTGTTTATGTTAGTGGCCGGTTGTCACCTCATAACTTTGGGATGTTTTCTATAAGCCCACAACAAGCTTATTCTTTTGTTGTTGATTATTTTCAACAACTCCGTTCAACCCATCTTCGTAAGGATGATTTTCTAATTCAATTGTGGGAGAAGTTGTCATTTTCTTCTTCGTTCTTTTCTTTCCAATGATCTAGCATCTATTCTTTCATTCTGAAGGCATTGTGAGGTTGCTCCTTTCGTTCCGTCATCTCGTTTTGTCAAGATCATGTTCTTTTCCTTTCTAGTCCATTTAACGAGAGTGTTGTGTCCTCTGTTCTAATTCTCTCATCTTATAAAGTTTTACCTCCCTTTTCAACCGGAGTGCTGTCTGAAATCTTTCTTACACTTTGTGTCATTGTTTCAATTGTTTCGGAGGCAGTGTGTTGTTGATTTCATCAAGTATCATCCCAACTTGGAAAGTTCATGTTCATTTCCTTCCATTTTCAGTTGGAGTGTTGTCCGAATTATTTCATACTCATTCCTTCTCTATCTTGTTTTAACCGGAGTGGTTTTGAAAATTCTTCGTCATCCGTGAGCTCTTGTTCATGTCTTTTAACCAACAAGGTTCTTGTAATGTTCCTTATTCCCCTTTGCTAACGAAGTGTTTTCATCTTTGTTCATCTCTGTTGTATTCTTCTTTCAATTTGTTCAACCTCTCAAGGTTTGTTGGTTTCACTCGTTTGTCAGCGAAGCAACATTGTTTTACCTCTTCTTTTCCGTTTCTATCCGGTGCCATCTCCAGGATCTCGGGTCAAGATCCTCTGTTAGTGTGGGAGAGTTGTGACGCCCCGAGACCGACGCTCCAGAAGTCTTCCAGCTATTTTGTTGTTTTCATCGTGTGATTTATTTGTTTGTTGCATTCATCATCGCATCATACGCGTTGGATCCGTATGTTTTCATAAAACTCGTAGCCGTTCATAGTTGCCACTTCTCCTTCTCCCCGTGACATGTCGTGAGACCATTTTTCTTCCTTGACCATTCTCAGTCCAACCACACACTTGACCTCGTTCGCCTAACCTCTCTTTTGCACAGTGCTTCGACCCCTTGCCCGTGTCCGAAACTGCCCCGAACCCGAACCGGACTATCGTTACCATTGGGTCCAGTTTATCCCCAAACATCTATAAAACATCTTCGTTTCTTATATAGACTTTCCTAACCTATTTAGCCAAGACCATCCGGTTAAGATCGAAGGGACCAAATGCCCCTATTCAAAAATCCTCTTGCTATATAAACTAACCAACCCTACAACCTAGGGACTTGTCCCATCCACTCGTCGCCGCCGCCACTCCATCGAATCCACATCGGGATCTCCTCCCTCAGCAACCATCGCTCCACCTCGTCTTCAGCGCCGGGCCAAGCAGCGCTCGCCACCCACTCCCCCTCGTTTTCACCACCGTAGGCGCGCCTCCCGCTCCCTCCTCGATCCAGATCGAGAGGAACTCGACCCCGAGCCTCCCAACGAGCTCCTCCTTGCCGGTGATCCCCTGCCGGAGGTTCCAACCAGCAGCAACATCGACCTCGTCCCGCTTGTCCAAGACCTCCCCTGCCTCCAATTCGTCGTTCCTGGCCTCCCGCCGTGCTCTGCGTCCTCTGCCTGGAGCCCGATATCCTCTGTTGCGCGCTTAACTGCATCGTGAGGAGTACCACGCTGTGGCCGCCGCCCTTCGGAGCTCCGACGCCTGGGTCCTACGGGTAGCCGCGCTGCTCCCCTTCCCTGTCGTCCCTCCGCCCCGGATCCGGTCATCACCGTCCTCCTCACCCGCGGCTCCGCCACCCCGCCAAGTCCCACAGCCGCCGCGCCAGTTATCCCTGCCTTGCCTCTGCCTTTCGAGGGAGGAGGACGACATGCCCAGTCGCTCGGGTCTGCCTCGTCCCGATCCAGCAGGCGAGCTGGACTCGCCCGACTCCTCCTTGCCCTGGGCCACTTCTGCGCCGCGGCCCAGCGCACCAAGACTCCCCAGCCCGTCCAGCCGCTGCACTAACTGGGTCGAAGCCCATGGGTAAGCTCCCCACACCCCCCTCCTTTATGTTCAGCCTAGCAGTGCACCAGATTCGGCCCACATCGTGTGTTTTTTCGTTCTGGACGTTTTAGCTATTATCCAGAGTTTTGCAGAATAGTCCCTCTAGATCATGCATTTAATAACTTCACAACCGTGCATTGGGTTAAAATGTTGTAAACATGTAAATTGCTTAGAATTTTGTGTAGAATAATAATATGCCACTTTCACCCCTGTTTAAAATTTTTAAACTTTTTGTTTGGTTTAATTTGCCAAATAACATGCTAAAATGGTTTAATTCATAACTAAATAACCGTAGCTCCAAATTTGACATAATTTATATGTAGATGGGCTAGAAAAATGTGTAGAATAACTTGGTGCACTTTATTTCCCTGTTTAACAACTCTAAAATATGGTTTGGGCAGAACAGCCCCAAATTTGAAATATGCACAAGGGAATTTTTCCGAAATTGTTGTTTGTCATTCCAGCCTCTTTTAAACTTGCCTAAATAGGTAGTTTACATTTGCTTCACCTCTTGCCATGTTAACAAACATTTAATCTTGTCTTGTAAATAAACGAGAGTCAACTAAATAAATAGAATGTGGTGTTTCGTCAATATGCAACTCGGTGCATATTGAACTCCACTTAAATTGTAGTTTTGTTTGAGCACTTTGCCATGCCTTGCATATTTAAAACCGGACATGCATCATACTTGTTTGTGCATCATATGACATGTTTGAGCTTGTTTGTTTACCGTGTTGTTTGCTTCTTTTCGGTATGCTTCTCTCGTTAGCTTCGGTTTCGTTCCGGAGTTGTAAGGTTTTGTTCGACTACTTCATGGACTCGTCCTTCTTTGCGGAATCCTGGGCAAGATGACCGTTCCCGATATCACCTCCGCGATGCCTATTCTTGTCTTGTCAGCCTCCTATTGTTTCCATGAAACACTCTAACCGCCTTCCTAGCAAACCGTTGGTTGGCTAAGTACGCTTTTGCTCAGCCCCTCTTATAGCGTAGTTAGTTGCAGGTGAAGTTTGAAGATTGCTCCTTGTTGACTTTATCTATTGGGATAACACAATATATATCTTAATTAAATTAACGCACATATATATTGGCAATGGGTGGAAGGCTTGCCATTCTACTCGGTGTTTTGATCCACTCATGCCATCTTAGGAACCGATAAACCGGTGTTATGTTACTTGATTTTGCGTTCCTAACACGGTTGGGGTTTATGGCCCAACCTTGATAATTCGCTCTGCTTAAAGCTTTTCCAGCAAGACCCAACTTTGGTAGTACATTTTCCTAACAACTAAAGTTGCCGAGGGAGTAATTAACTTTGGTTTTATTAATCAACAACCCGGGCCAGTGCTCCTCATGAGTGTTGGTCCAAACTGGGGGTTATGCGGGGCCACCTTGGGGAAACCCGAGGGCTGGTTTTACCTGTGGGATCGCCCATCCGGTCATGGCCTGAGATGAGATATGCGCGGCTACTATCAGGGTGTCGGCACGCCAGGAGGTCTTGCTGGATTAGTTTTACCTTTGTCGAAATATCTGGAGCACGGGATTCCGAGGATACTCGGGTCTTCCCACTTTGGAGTTGCGACTCCGCAGATCGTGAGCTTGTGATGGGCTAAGTTGGGACACCCCTGCAGGGTTTGATCTTTCGAAAGCCGTGCCCGTGGTTATGTGGCAGATGGGAATTTGTTAATATCCAATTGTAGATAACTTGACACCATATCCATAAGAATACACTACATGTGCAAGTAACCGTGACGGTCTCTTTCCAAAGGGTTTCGGGAAGAGAACACGGTGGGGTTATGTATGTGCGTGAGTAGGTAGGATAAATTATTGATCATCTTTGGCGACCGTTGGCACTTTCCTCGTATCGCTCTGAATTCGTAAGCTAGTTGCTTAGTGCTTGCTGCACACACTTTACTACCTCTCCACAACTAAAGGCCTTATTAGTTTTGATACCCGGGAATGGGATTGTTGAGTCCTTGTGACTCACAGTTTACAACACACACCAGATGCAGGTACAACAGAGTACGACGCAGGAGATGGACAAGAACTTCACTGGGAGTTCGATGAAGAGCGTGGTCGTTTTTATGTTATGTATTCTGACAATCAGTAGTGGTCCTACTAGGGCGATCTGGCCTTGTGGTTGTGGTATCTTTTCTCATTTGGATTTCGTTCGTATTCGGACCCTGTGTTATTTGGATGTATGTATGTTATTGTATCCATTGGGTGACGTGGCGAGTGTAAGCCGACTATTTTACATTTTCATCCCTGAACTTTTACATGAGATGTGCAAAGATACCACGCTTGCGGTCATTCCAGAATGCGCTTATGTCTCTATGTCGTGCCTCGACACGTAGGAGATATAGCCGCATCCTGGGCATTACAGTAGCGTGCCGACGACGATCACATCGACTTTGGAACAATTTCCCACGCGCATCATCACCTCGTCCTTAGCTAATCTGTTTTTAATCTATAGCCCATGTTTCAAGTTACAAATATTAGCATCCAAACTAGTATCAAATACCCAGGTGCTACTACGAGCATTAGTAAGGTACACATAAATAACATGTATATCAAATATGCCTTTGTTCACCTTGGCATCCTTCTTATCCACCAAATACTTGGGGCAGTTCCGCTTCCAGTGTCCAATCCCTTTGCAGTAGAAGCACTCAGTTTCAGGCTTGGCTCCAGACTTGGGTTTCTTCACGGGAGTAGCAACTATCTTGCTATTCTTCTTGAAGTTCCCCTGCTTTCCCTTGCCTTTTTTCTTGAAACTAGTGGTCTTATTAACCATCAACACTTGATGCTCCATTTTGATTTCTACCTCCGTAGCTTTGAGCATAGCGAAGAGCTCCGGAATTGTCTTCTGCATCCCTTGCATATTATAGTTCATCATGTAGCCTTTATAGCTTGGTGGCAGTGATTTAAAAAATCTATCAATAAACTATCTTCGTCAACCTTGCAAGCAAGTTGAGTCATATGATTGTAGTACCCAGACATACTGAGCAAGTGTTCACTGATAGAACTGTTCTCCTCCATCTTGCAGCTATAGAACTTATTGGAGACTTCATATCTCTCAATTCGGGCATTTGCTTGAAATATTAACTTCAACTCTTGGAACATCTCATATGCTCCATGACATTCAAAACGTCTTTGAAGTCCCGTTTCTAAGCCGTAAAGCATGGCACAGTGAACTATCGAGTAGTCATCAGAACGAGCTTGCCAGATGTTCCTAACGTCCAGTGTTGCTCCTGCAGCAGGCCTGTCACCTAGCGGTCCTTCCAGGACATAGTTCTTCTGTGCAGCAATGAGGATAATCCTTAAGTTACGGACCCATTCTGTGTAGTTGCTACCATCATCTTTCAACTTAGCTTTCTCTAGGAACACATTAAAATTCAAGGGAGCGGTAGCACGGGACATTGATCTACAACAACATAGATATGCAAAAACTATTAGGACTAAGTTCATGATAAATTTAAGTTCAATTAATCATATTTCTAAAGAACTCACACTTAGATAGACATCCCTCTAGTCATGTAAATGATCACGTGATCCAAATCAACTAAATCATGTCTGATCATAACGTGATGGAGTAGTTTTCAATGGTGGACATCTTATGTTGATCATATCTACTATATGATTCACGCTCGACATTTAAGTCTCCAGTGTTCTGAGGCCATGTTTGTACATGATAGGCTCGTCAAGTTTAACCTGAGTATTATGCATGTGTAAAACTGTCTTACACCCCTTGTATTTGAACGTAGAGCTTATCACACCGGATCATCACGTGCTACCTCAGCACGACGAACTTTCGCAACGGTGCATACTCAGGGAGAACAATTGTACCTTGAAATTTTTGTAAGGGGTCATCTTATAGTGCTACTGTCGTACTAAGCAAAATAAGAAGCATAATAAGATAATCATCACATGCAATCAAAATATGTGACATGATATGGCCATCATCATCTCGTGCTTTTGATCTCCATCTCCAAAGCATCGTCATGATCTCCATCGTCACCGGCTTGACACCATGATCTTCATCGTAGCGTCGTGGTCGTCTCGCCAACTATTGCTACTACTACTATCGCTTAACTCATAGTGATAAAGTAAAGCAATTACATGGTCCTCGCAATTCATACAATAAAGAGACAACCATAAGGATCCTGCCGGTTCCCGATAATTTACAAAACATGATCATCTCATACAATAACGTATAACTCATCACGTCTTGACCATATCACATCACAACATGCCCTGCAAAAACAAGTTAGACTTCCTCTACTTTGTTGTTGCAAGTTTTACACGGCTGCTACGGGCTTAGCAAGAACCGTTCTTACCTACGCATACAAAACCACAACCATTTTTTGTCAAGTCTGCTGTTTTAGCCTTCACAAGGATCGGGCGTAGCCACACTTGATTCAACTAAAGTGACAGAGACAGACACCCGCCGGTCACCTTTAAGTGACGAGTGCTCGCAACGGTGAAACCAGTCTCGCGTAAGCGTACGCGTAATGTCGGTCTGGGCCGCTTCATCTCACAATACCGTCGAATCAAAGTATGACATGCTGGTAAGCATTATGACTATTATCGCCCACAACTCATTGCGTTCTACTCGTGCGAATCATCTACGCATAGACGTGGCTCATGATGCCCCTGTTGGGGAACGTAGTATTCGAAAATAATTCCTACGATCACGCAAGATCTATCTAGGAGAAGCATAGCAACGAGCAGGGATAGTGTGTCTAAGTACCCTCATAGACCGAAAGCGGAAGCGTCTAGTGACGCGGTTGATGTAGTCGAATGTCTTCGCGATCCAACCAATCCAAGCACCGAACGTACGTCACCTCCATGTTTAGCACATGTTCATCTCGATGACGTCCCACGAGCTCCTTATCCAGTTGAGCATCACGGGAGAGTTTCGTCAGCACGATGGCGTGGTGATGGTGATGATGAAGTTACCAGCGCAGGGCTTCACCTAAGCACTGCATCGATATGACTGAGGTGTGTCTCTGTGGAGGGGGGCACCGCACACGGCTAAAACTGTTGTTAACTTGTGTGTCCTAGGGTGCCCCCTGCCCCTGTATATAAAGGAGCAATGGGGAGGCCGGCCCCTATAGGTGCGCCCAAGAGGGCCACTCCTACAAGGAATAGGAATCATATTCCTAGTAGGAGTCCACCAAGAGGGAAGGAGGGGGGAGGAACGAGAGGGAGAGGGAGAAGGAAGGGGGCTTATACGTCTCCAACGTATCTATAATTTTTGATTATTCCATGCTATTATATTATCCATCTAGGATGTTTTATATTCATTTATATGCTATTTTATATTATTTTTGGGACTAACCTATTAACCTAGAGCCTAGTGCCAGTTTCTGTTTTTTCCTTGTTTTTGAGTGTCGCGGAAAAAGAATACCAAACGGAGCCCAATTGACCTGAAACTCAACGGAGGATCTTTTTGGACGAGAAGAAGCCCAAGGAGTACCGGAGATGGACCAGGGGAGTCCCGGGCTGCCCACGAGGGTGGGGGTGCGCCCACTGTAGCGACCAGACCTCAAACAGTCTGATCTCCATGCATCAGTGTCATCCCTGGATCAGTAATGCTGACACGCATGGTACTCGAAGGATTTATAACAGAGTAGCAATCACACACTTATTACATCGATAGTTCAACGATGAATTTATTACATAAATCATGGTTGAAGGCCATCTAACACGATAACATCGGAAGGCTTGGAAGATAAGTGAGTCCATCAACTCCAGCGGCATCACTGAGTATAGAACCATGACCTAAAAGGCATCTTACTCGTTGTCTGAAAAGTCTGCAACATGAAATGTTGCAGCCCGAAAACGGGTCAGCACATGGAATATGCTGGCAAGGTAACACAAGAGATGCAATGAAAGTAAAGCTAGACTATATGCAATATGGCTGGTGGAAAGCTCTATGGTTAAGTTTTTGCGTAAAGCCAATTTTTCCCTACTTCAAAGGAATGTATTTTAATTAACTATCATGGTAGTTGAAACATCGTTGAGAAGATAGACATCCTCTCAACCCCAATTAAAAGTAATCATTAAACCCAACAAAATTAATTAAAGTAACATGTGGAGATGCACATGAAAATCCAAGTACCAGATACTCAAGATGTCCATAACCGGGGACACGGCTAATCATGATCAGTTTGTACACTCTGCAGAGGTTTTTGCACTTTTCCCACAAGACTCGATCGCCTCCATTTGGTTTCTCGCACTGCATGGTGTTTGAGAAACGGATGAACGAGACATAGTCTTTCAGAAGCGCTAGCACCTTACGATCGGGCGGACCGTACCAACCTACATCCCCTACATCTGCTAGTCCACCACTGTAAGAGTTTGCACAACTTACTCATACTATGATAGAGCCCATAATAGCATTGTGGTTGCACACGGAAGTTTCTAGTATGAATAATCTCATGATCCCTTTGAGCCTGGGTGGCGGTCCAAAAGAAAAACAGGCAATCCTGGAATACCCAGGTGCCTCAATCCACCCAGATGTGTATTAATGTTGCCACCTTAAGTTGAACCATTAATTAAACAATCTCACATCTGTCATGGACTTCACTCACCCAATCCAGGTCTACGAGCATAGCATGTCCTATCAGCAACCGTAGAAGTAACTCCCATGGGTTTGAATGTAATGTAGGTAATAGGTACTACCTCAATCTACTTCCCAATCCCACAAGTTAATTGATCCTAGTCATGCAATGTGTGAGGGTTTGACTAATGCAATGAAAACTGGGTAATTGGAAAGCATGATCAAAGTGTTACTTGCCTTGCTGATGATCCGCAAAACCTAGAGACTCAAAGTAGCAAGCGGCGCACTCCGGGTACTCTATCGCAATCAAACAACAAGCATACAATAAGTACTTAACTAATGCACGGGTAAAACGCAAATAAGAGATCTAACCAGAAAGTTCAACTTAAGAACTCCGGTTTGCAAAAAGAATCAACTCAAAAGAGGCAACGAAACTCAAACTGCAAAAGAAACGAGCTCCGAATTACTAGTTGGCCTAAATTAAAATTTTACAATATCCAAAACTTTGTTCAAGTTGATCTAACGTAAAGAGGGCTTCGAGACGAAGATCTGGGAATTTGAATCACCTCATTCCGACTCTCGAGCAAAAAGAAAAACGAAAAACAAGATCAGGGCAGTAATCGCGATCGGAAAAATCGCGGATAAAATACCCCGAAAAAGAAAAACGACGAACAGGCTAACGAACGAACGTTCGCTGTCTGCGGTTAACTAACGAAAACCGTTCGTTAAAACGAACGTACGGACGAACGTCCGCTATTTAACTAAACCGAAGAAAAACTGATCTAAACCGGAAAAAAACCAGATCTAGGGTTTTTTTATTAACAAAACCGATCTGATCTTTTAAAGAAAAACCGAGGCGGCATCTACCTCGACTCCGGTGGGCGGCGGCTCCGGCGAGGGGGCGGCGGGTCCGGCGAGGGGGCGGCGGCGGCGGCGTCCGGCGAGGGGCGTCGTTGGCGGGGCGGCGGGCGGCGGCGTCGGCGGCGGGGCGGGCGCGGGTGGCGGCGCGGGCGCGGCGGCGGCGAGGCGCGGCTTAGGGTTAGGGTTTGCGCGGGCTGGCTGGTTGGGCGAGTCGGGCCGGCCTGGGCACTATATAAAGCCCGGAGTCCCGGGCGAAAACGACTCCTAGTCCGTTCCTTTTTTTAAATAGAATCCCGGCGCAGTAAAACTAACGAAAGAAATATCAAACAGACTCCAAAATTCCCTAAATAAATTTTCACCGTCCTCTAATAATATTTAGGACAAAGTGAACATTTTTCCCGGACTTAAATGCAATTTTGAAAAACGCGTATTTTTCCTATGCAAATAAATCCGAAAATAAATCCAGAAAAATACCAAAAGTGATTTTAATATTTTTCCTCCAATATTTATGTTATTTTGGAGAAGTCATATTATCTCCGCTCATTTATTTTATTTAGAAATATTTTTAGGAGAGAAAAATAATTAGAATCACACTGTCCTCATACCGGTATTCGAGCGAACTCAAATACGAAAACTGTAAAATCCCCAACTCTCTCCGTAGGTCCTTGAGTTGCTTAGAATTTCGAGGAACTCCACGAAAAAAATGCAGAAACATGAAAGTGCAATTATGATCTATGTATAACATTCCAAATTGAAAATTTGGGATGTTACAAACCTACCCCCCTTAGAATGAATCTCGCCCTCGAGATTCGGCTTGGCTAGAGAACAGGTGTGGGTGGTCCTTGCGTAGATCATCTTCTCGTTTCCAGGTGGCTTCTTCCTCGGTGTGGTGGCTCCACTGAACTTTGCAAAACTTGATAACCTTACTACGGGTAAATCTACTCGAAAATTCGAGGATCTTAACGGGCTTCTCCTCGTAGGTCAGGTCACTGTCAGACTGAATTGCTTTTAGGGGTACTGTGTCTCTAAGCGGTATATCGGCCATCTCCGCGTGGCACTTCTTCAGTTGCGAAACGTGAAACACGTCGTGCACTCCTGACAATCCTTCGGGCAATTCCAACTTGTAGGCAACTCTGCCATGCATTCTAAAACACGGTAAGGTCCAACAAATCTCGGGGCTAACTTCCCTTTAACTCCGAAACGTTTAACTCCTCGCAGAGGCGATACCCTCAAGTACGCTCTGTCTCCGATCTCATAGGCTATCTCCTTGCGCTTCGAGTCGGCGTAACTCTTCTGCCTAGACTGAGCTACCTTCAGTCTATCTCGGATCAACTTCACCTTCTCCTCAGACTCTTTGATTAAGTCTGGCCCAAACAACCGTCGGTCTCCAACTTCGTCCCATGACAACGGTGTTCGGCATCTCCTTCCATATAATGCCTCGAACAACGCCATCTTCAAACTGGCCTGGTAACTGTTGTTGTATGAGAACTCTGCGTAAGGCAAGTTGTCATCCCAACTAGATCCATAATCTTATGCACAGGCTCTAAGCATATCTTCCAAAATCTGATTGACTCTCTCCGTCTGTCCATCGGTCTGCGGATGAAACGTTGTGCTAAACTCTAGCCTGGTTCCCAAAGTTTCATGTAACTGATTCCAGAATTTCGAGGTAAACTGAGTTCCTCTATTAGATACAATACTCCTCGGTACTCCATGCAGACATACAATTCTGGTCATGTATATCTTAGCCAACTTCGCACTGGTATATGTGGTTTTCACCGGGATAAAGTGGGCTACCTTCGTCAATCGGTCTACTACTACCCAGATTGAGTCATACCCTGCCTTGGTCCTGGGCAATCCGGTGATAAAATCCATACCAAGCTTCTCCCACTTCCATTTGGGAATCGGCATAGGTTGTAGCAATCCTGCTGGCTTCTGATGTTCTGCCTTTACTCTTTGACACACATCACAAACTGCTACATACTCCGCAATATCCTTCTTCATACCGGTCCACCAGAAAATATCCTTCAAATCCAAATACATCTTAGTATTTCCTGGGTGAATCGAGTATGGTGAATCATGGGCCTCCTGTAAAATCAACTTCCTAATCTCCGGGTCATTGGGCACATAGATTCGATCCTCAAACAATAAGGTGTCGTGCTCATCCTCACGAAAACCTTTAGCATTTCCTTCTCTCATCCTCTCCTTTATAGCGACAATCTCCTTGTTAGCTTTCTGAGCTTCTCTGATTTTATCCATCAAGGTAGACTGGATTTCTAGTGTTGCTACATAGCCTCTCGGAACTATCTCCAAACGTAGTTCTCGTAGGTCCTCGGCTAACTCCTTTGGAAACTCCTCCATCATTAGGGTATTGACATGGCTCTTACGGCTTAGCGCATCCGCTACTACGTTAGCCTTTCCGGGGTGACAATGCAATCTCATGTCATAATCCT
>LR738715.1:531794480-531833414 GCA_902687465.1 Secale cereale
AGCTTTCTGAGCTTCTCTGATTTTATCCATCAAGGTAGACTGGATTTCTAGTGTTGCTACATAGCCTCTCGGAACTATCTCCAAACGTAGTTCTCGTAGGTCCTCGGCTAACTCCTTTGGAAACTCCTCCATCATTAGGGTATTGACATGGCTCTTACGGCTTAGCGCATCCGCTACTACGTTAGCCTTTCCGGGGTGACAATGCAATCTCATGTCATAATCCTAAATGAGTTCCAGCCATCTCCTTTGCCTAAGATTCAACTCCTTCTGAGTGAATATATACTTTAGACTCTTATGATCCGTATATACTTCACAGTGGTTTCCTATGAGAAAATGTCTCCACGTCTTCAGTGCATGCACTACGGCTGCTAACTCCAAATCGTGGGTGGAATAGTTCATCTCATGAGGTTTTAGTTGTCGTGAAGCATACGAAACAACTCTTCCTTCCTCCATAAGAACTGCTCCAATCCTCGACGTGAAGCGTCGCAGTACACCTCATAATCCTTATGTTGATCTGGCAGAATAAACACAAGGGATGATACCAACCTTTTCTTCAACTCCTGGAAACTAGTCTCACATTCTTCGGTCCAACTGAACTTGGTTTCCTTCTTCAACAACTCCGTCATTGGCTTGGCAATCTTCGAGAAATTCTCGATAAATCTCCGGTAGTATCCTGCGAGTCCAAGAAAACTCTCGATCTCTCCCACGGTCGTCGGTGCTTCCCAATTGGTCACAGTCTCCACCTTGGCGGGATCTACTGCTATTCCTTCTCCGGATATAACATGTCCGAGGAATCCGACTTCCTTCAACCAAAACTCACATTTGCTAAACTTGGCATACGCTGATGCTCTCTGAGCTTCTCCAATACCAAACGCAAATGTTCCTCATGCTCCTCTTCATCCTTCGAGAAGATCAAAATATCATCTATGAACACTACGACGAACTTATCCAAATACTCCATAAACACTTTGTTCATCAGGTTCATAAAGTAGGCCGGTGCGTTTGTCAGACCAAACGACATAACGGTATACTCATACAACCCATACCTAGTCGTAAAGGCCGTCTTAGGGATATCTTGCTCTCGAATCTTCAATTGATGGTACCCTGATCGCAGATCGATCTTAGAAAAGACCTTAGCTCCTTGCAATCTATCGAACAGATCGTTGATCATTGGCAATGGGTACTTATTCTTGATCGTTACTTCATTTAATCCTCGGTAATCAACAACCATTCTTAACGATCCATCCTTCTTCTCCACTAGAAGTACTGGCGAACCCCAAGGCGAAGAACTCGGGCGTATAAATCCTTTATCCAGTAACTCCTTAATATGCTTCTTAATTTCCTCCAAATCCTTTGCGGGCATCCTATATGGTCTCTTAGAAATTGGTCCGGTGTGTGGCAAAAGTTCAATCAAAAACTCTATGTCTCTATCCGGTGGCATGCCAGGTAACTCCTCTGTAAACACATCCGGATAATCCTTCACTACTGGCACTTCCTCCTGTACAACTCCTGACAGGGAATTTAATCTACTCCTCTTTGACTCATGCAGGGATACATACTTGATCCTTCTTCCTTCCGGCGTAGTAAGCAAAATGGTCTTACTAGCACATTCAATATTCCCTTCATACTTAGATAACCAATCCATGCCTAATATCACATCCAGTCCTTGAGATTCCAATACTATTAGGTCCGAAGGGAAAATGTAATTACCAATCCTTAAGGGCAACTGATCACACCATGACTTGGCCATATACTCCACTCCTGGTGAGGTTACTAGCATGGGCGATCTAAGGGCTTGGGTTGGCAGGTTATACTTATCCACGAATCCCCTTGAAATGTATGAATGCGATGCGCCAGTATCGAAAAGAATGAGTGAAGTAAAGGTCTTAACTAAGAACTTACCTATAACTGCATTTGGTTGCTCTTCTACTTCTTCTACAGTCATGTGGTTCACTTGTCCTTTGTTGAACGGGTTGGGCTTCTTCCCGGCGCTTCCATTGCCATTCACATTCTTAACTTCTGGGCATTCATTAGCATAATGTCCAATCTTCCCACACTTGTAACAAGTGACATGGCTAAAATCCCTCTTGGTGGGTGTGGACGGTGTAGGGCGGTTCTGGTTTCCATTGGCTCCATTCCCACTCCCATTACCATTGCCATTCTTGGTGCCATTGTGGTTGTGTGAGCTACTTCCTCCATGGTTATGCTGAAAGTCCTACTACTTTAGGGGTAAAGCGAGGCTTCTGCTGAGCTCCAGAATTATACTTTCCTTGCCCATACTTCCTCTTGCGACTCTCAATCTGCTGATGCTTCCTTTCAATCATCAGGGCTCGGTCTACCAACTCCTGATAGTTATTGAAAGTTGCCACCATCAACTGTACACTCATCTCATCATTCAGCCCTTCCATAAATCTCTCCTGCTTCTTGGCATCTGTGGCCACATCGTCTGGGGCATAACGAGATAGGGTACTAAACTCATCCACGTACTGGGCTACAGTACGATTTCCTTGGCGGAAATTGCGAAACTCCTGCTTCTTCATACTCATGGCTCCAGTCGAGACATGGGCAGTACGAAAAGCTTGCTGAAACTGATCCCAAGTCACATTGGCTACGGGGTAAGTGGCTGTGTAGTTCTCCCACGATGCTGCGGCTGGTCCAGACAACTGGTGTGCGGCAAATTGCACCTTCTCAGCATCCGAGCAATTGGCGGTGGTCAAATCCCTTCCAATCTTGCGTAGCCAGTTATCAGCCACAATTGGTTCGATGCTGCTAGCAAACACAGGTGGTTGCAACCTTAAGAAACGTGTCAGGTTGTCCACAGGTGGTGGTGGTGGAGGGTTGTTGTTGTTGTTCTGGTTGTTCTGAGTGTTCTGGACAAGAAGTTGCAACAGGGTGTTCTGCTGCTGTATCAACTGGGTGAGCTCAGGGGGAAACTCAAATTCACGTCTTGGAGGCATCTGATGGGTGTAGAGGGAAGAGATTAGAATAGAAAAGAGGTCTAAGGGAAAATCACTACCCATATGCACATGAGATAAACACACAATCATATCACACCAATCAATTTCAAACAAGGTCTTACAAATCTAACGATCGTTTCAAAAGTGCTCTAAATGTAATGTGCGGGGTAAACTACTAGTCACGGGGTGGTCATCTAAAAATATTGGTCGGTAGAGGATTACATAATATCTGCCCCAGCTTCATCTTCATAGTCTTCATCCTTACTATCCTCAGCTTCCGAATCCGTGTCATCTATGATGATATAATCTTCTGGTGGAATCTCCTTGGGTTCTTCTTCCTCGTCTTCTTCTCCCATGAGTATCCCTAACTTCCGGGTCAAATCATCATTCTTCTCCACAAGTATCTTCATCTCCTCCTCGTATCCGTCCCGTGTAGACTTGAGTTCTTCCTCTAGCTCCAAATTCCTATTTAGGGCCTTCTTCAAATCTATCATCCCAGCACACATCTGGTGCTCCTGGCGACGAATGTGGTGGTTCAACTCCTGGACGAATGCTACAATGGATATACCCTTCCTAGTGCTGATCATATCCCAGTTCTCATCTCGGCGTCCACAAATCTGGTAGATGGTGTCCTTTAGCTCCTGCTTGTAGACTTCTCCAATCCTTCCCATAGCAATATGGGCTGCCATACTCCTTCCTAGGCTCCATGTGGGTGCATTAAAGGAAAATGCTATGAGTGAGGTGACGGGTGCGAATGTCCTTCCTGGAACTTGAGCTTGAATCAACCAACGCTCCTCCTCAGGCAGAGTGGCATTATAGGTTCCAGTGAAACTTGGTAATCCAATGTGTAGATATCTGGTGACCTCCTTCAGGTGTCGTCCAAATGGCGTGTCGTCATCCGGTTGCATGAACTTGTGCTTTGCTTCCACCATCCTAAAGAATAGAAAAGATGAGGAGTCAGAAGAGAGAAGAGTGAATTGTGTTCTAGGGCTTGTCTTAGTGGTCGTGTCCTACAGTCAGCGTGTGCTCTGATACCATCTTTGTAGCAACCAGACCTCAAACAGTCTGATATCCATGCATCAGTGTCATCCCTGGATCAGTAATGCTGACACGCATGGTACTCGAAGGATTTATAACAGAGTAGCAATCACACACTTATTACATCGATAGTTCAACGATGAATTTATTACATAAATCATGGCTGAAGGCCATCTAACACGATAACAGCGGAAGGCTTGGAAGATAAGTGAGTCCATCAACTCCAGCGGCATCACTGAGTATAGAACCACGACCTAAAAGGCATCTTACTCGTCGTCTGAAAAGTCTGCAACATGAAACGTTGCAGCCCGAAAACGGGTCAGCACATGGAATATGCTGGCAAGGTAACACAAGAGATGCAATGAAAGTAAAGCTAGACTATATGCAATATGGCTGGTGGAAAGCTCTATTGTTAAGTTTTTGCGTAAAGCCAATTTTTCCCTACTTCAAAGAAATGTATTTTAATTAACTATCATGGTAGTTGAAACATCGTTAAGAAGATAGATATCCTCTCAACCCCAATTAGAAGTAATTATTAAACCCAACAAAATTAATTAAAGTAACATGTTGAGATGCACATGAAAATCCAAGTACCAGATACTCAAGATGTCCATAACCGGGGACACGGCTAATCATGATCAGTTTGTACACTCTGCAGAGGTTTGTGCACTTTTCCCACAAGACTCGATCGCCTCCATTTGGTTTCTCGCACTGCATGGTTTTTAAGAAACGGATGACCGAGACATAGTCTTTCAGAAGCGCTAGCACCTTACGATCGGGCGGACCGTACCAACCTACATCTGCTAGTCCACCACTTTAAGAGTTCGCACAACTTACTCATACTATGCTAGAGCCCATAATAGCATTGTGGTTGCACACGGAAGTTTCTAGTATGAATAATCTCATGATCCCTTTGAGCCTGGGTGGCGGTCCAAAAGAAAAACAGGCAATCCTGGAATACCCAGGTGCCTCAATCCACCCAGATGTGTATTAATGTTGCCACCTTAAGTTGAACCATTAATTAAACAATCTCACATATGTCATGGATTTCACTCACCCAATCCACGTCTACGAGCATAGCTTGTCCTATCAGCAACCGTAGAAGTAACTCCTAGGGGTTTGAATGTAATGCAGGTAATAGGTACTACCTCAATCTACTTCTCAATCCCACAAGTTAATTGATCCTAGTCATGCAATGTGTGAGGGTTTGACTAATGCAATGAAAACTGGGTAATTGGAAAGCATGATCAAAGTGTTACTTGCCTTGCTGATGATCCGCAAAACCTAGAGACTCAAAGTAGCAAGCGGCGCACTCCGGGTACTCCATCACAATCAAACAACAAGCATACGATAAGTACTTAACTAATGCACGGGTAAAATTCAAATATGAGATCTAACCAGAAAGTTCAACTTAAGAACTCCGGTTTGCAAAAAGAATCAACTCAAAAGAGGCAACGAAACTCAAACTACAAAAGAAACGAGCTCCGAATTACTTGTTGGCCTAAAGTCAAATTTTACAGTATCCAAAACTTTGTTCAAGTTGATCTAACGTAAAGAGGGCTTCGAGACGAAGATCTGGGATTTTGAATCACCTGATTCCGACTCTCGAGCGAAAAGAAAAACGAAAAACAAGATCAGGGCAGTAATCGCGATCGGAAAAATCGCGGATAAAATACCCCGAAAAAGAAAAACGACGAACGGGCTAACGAACGAACGTTCGCTGTCTGCGGTTAACTAACAAAAACCGTTCGTTAAAATGAACGTACGGACGAACATCCGCTATTTAACTAAACCGACGAAAAACCGATCTAAACCGAAAAAAACCAGATCTAGGTTTTTTTTAACAAAATCGATCTGATCTTTTAAAGAAAAACCGAGGCGGCATCTACCTCGACTCCGGCGGGCGGCGGCTCCGGCGAGGGGGCGGCGGGGCGGCGGGTCCGGCGAGGGGGCGGCGGCGGCGGGCGGTGGCGTCGGCGGCGGGGCGGCGGGCGGTGGGGCGGGCGCGGGTGGCGGCGCGGGCGCGGCAGCGGCGGCGGCGGCGGCGGGGCGCGGCTTAGGGTTAGGGTTTGCGCGGGCGGGCTGGCTGGGCGAGTCGGGCCGGCCGGGGCGCTCTATAAAGCCCGGAGTCCCGGGCGAAAACTACTCCTAGTCGGTTCCTTTTTTTTTAATAGAATCCCGGCACAGTAAAACTAACGAAATAAATATCAAACGGACTCCAAAATTCCCGAAATAAATTTTCACCGTCCTCTAATAATATTTAGGACAAAGTGAACATTTTTCCCGGACCTAAATGCAATTTGGAAAAACGCGTATTTTTCCTATGCAAATAAATCCGAAAATAAATCCAGAAAAATACCAAAAGTGATTTTAATATTTTTCCTCCAATATTTCTGTTATTTTGGAGAAGTCATATTATCTCCGCTCATTTATTTTATTTAGAAATATTTTTAGGAGAGAAAAATAATTAGAATCACACTGTCCTCGTACCGGTATTCGAGCGACCTCAAATACGAAAACAGTAAAATCCCCAACTCTCTCCGTAGGTCCTTGAGTTGCTTAGAATTTCGAGGAACTCCACGAAAAAATGCAAAAACATGCAAGTGAAATTATGATCTATGTATAACATTCCAAATTGAAAATTTGGGATGTTACACCCACCCCCCTAGGCGCGCCGCCCTATCTCGTGGCCCCCCTTACTTGTTCACCACTACAACACCCCTTATATATACAGAAACCTCCAAAAAAACCTAGATCGACAGTTTCGCCGCCGCAAGCCTCTGTTGCCACCAAATACCAAACTTGACCCATTCCGGCACACTGCCGGAGGAGGGAATCCCTCTCCGGTGGCCATCTTCATCTTCCCGGCGCTCTCCATGACAAGGGGAAGTAGTTCGCCCTCGGGGCTGAGGGTGTGTACCATTAGCTATGTGTTTGATCTCTCTCTCTCTCTCTCTCTCTCTCTCTCTCTCTCTCTCTCTCTCTCTCTCTCGTGTTCTTGAGATGGCATGATCTTGATGTATCGCGAGCTTTGCTACTATAGTTGGATCTTATGATGTTTCTCCCCCTCTACCTTCTTGTAATTGATTGAGTTTTCCCTCTCAAGTTATCTTATCGGATCGATTCTTTAAGGGTTTGCAAACACTTGATGTATGTCTTGCATGTGCTCATCTGTGGTGACAATGGGATATGACGTGATCTACTAGATGTATGTTTTGGTGATCAACTTGCGGGTTCCGTGACCTTGGGAATCTATGCATAGGGGTTGGCACACGTTTTTGTCTTGAATCTTCGGTAGAAACTTTGGGGCACTCTTTGAAGTTCTTTGTGTTGGTTGAATAGATGAATCTGAGATTGTGTGATGCATATCGTATAATCATGCCCACGGATACGTGAGGTGACAATGGAGTATCTCGGTGACTTTAGGGTTTTGGTTGATGTGTGTCTTAAGGTGTTATTCTAGTACGAACTCTAGGATAAATCGAACGGAAAGAATAGCTTCGTATTATTTTACTACGGGGTTGTTTGAGAGAGACCATCTTCATCCTACGCCTCCCACAGATTGATAAACCTTATGTCATCCACTTGACGGAAATTTGCTACTGTCCTACAAACCTCTGCACTTGGAGGCCCAACAACGTCTACAAGAAGAAGGTTGCATAGTAGACATCAAGCTCTTTTCTGGCGCCGTTGCCGGGGAGGTTTGTGCTTGAAGGTATATCTTTAGATCTTGCAATCGAATCTTTTAGTTTCTTGTTTTATCACTAGTTTAGTTTATAAAAGAAAAATACAAAAAAAATGGAATTAAGGTTGCCTCATATGCTTCACCTTTTTAATATCTTTCGTGAAAATGATGGGAAGGAAAATTGTGCTCGAGTACTAGAAGAAGAATAAGATAGAATGCTTGGCATAAAATATGTGCATGATGAGCATGATTGCAATATTGTTAGTATGAATTCTTTGAATACCCATGATGCTAATGATATGCAAAGCCACAAGCTTGGGGATGCTATGTTTGATGAAGATGATATGTTTAGTCCCCCAAGTTCTGATGAGCAAATTTAATATGATGAAAGCATGCCTCATATTTATGATGATTATTGTGATGACACGTATGCTATAACGAATAAAGAAAACCATGAAACTTGTCATCATGACTTTAATTTTCAATTGGATTATGCTTCACATGATATTTATTTTGTTGAGTTTACTCCCACTACTATTGATGAGAATAAATTTGCTTATGTGGAGAGTAGTAAAATTTCTATGCAAGTAGATCATGAAAAGAATGCTTTGTGTGCTGGTTATATGGTTGAATTCATTCATTATGCTACTAAAAATTATTATGGGAGAGGATCATATGCTTCAACATATTGCAATAATATAAAGTTTCCTCTCTATATGCTTAAAATCTTGAAGTTATGCTCGTTTTCCCTTCCTCTGCTAGTTGATTCTTGCTCCCATAAGTTGTTTTCTCACAAAATCCCTATGCATAGGAAGTGGGTTAGACTTAAATGTGCTAGTTATATTCTTTATGATGGTCTCTTTATGTTTCAATTATTATCTTTTATGCGAGCATCATTGAAATCATCATGCCTAGCTAAAAGATATTAAAGAAAAGCGCTTGTTGGGAGATAACCAAATATTTACCCCAACAGTTTTTGTGTGTTCACATGATCCAGCTACTCTAGTAATCATGTCTTATAGCTTTTGTTTTAATAAAGTTCCAAGTAGAACCTTTGGGAAGACTTGGGTGAAAGACTTTGCGATCTTGATGTAAAAAACAGAAACTTTGCCCTCACTAGATTAGCTGCCATTTTTTACAGAAGAGTGCTTTTGAGTTGATTATTTTTGCAGAAGATTAATATAAAAATTCTTCACGTCCAACAATTTATTTGAGAATTTTTTGAGTTACAGAAGTATTCGTAAGTTACATATTGTTACAGACTGTTCAGTTTTTGACAGATTATGTTTCCATTGTGTTGTTTGCTTATTTTGATGAATCTATGAGTAGTATCGGAGGGTATGAACCATAGAGAAGTTGGAATACAGTAGATATTACACCAATATGAATTTATAATGAGTTCACAACTGTACCTAAGTGGAGGTTTCATTTTCTTATACTAACAGAGCTTATGAGTTTTCTGTTGAGTCTTGTGTTGTGAAGTTTTCAAGTTTTGGGTAACGATCCGATGGACTATGGAATAAGGAGTGGCAAGAGCCTAAACTTGGGGATGCCCAAGGCAACCCCAAGGTAATATTCAAGGACAACCAAGAGCCTAAGCTTGGGGATGCCCAGGGAAGGCATCCCCTTTTTTGTCTTCGTTCATCGGTAACTCTACTTGAGGCTATATTTTTATTCACCACATGATATGTTTTATGCTTGGAGCGTCATTTTGTTTTATTTTGTTTTGCTTGATGTTTTAATAATATCCCACGATCTGAAATTCTTAAATGTTAGAGAGTCTTCACATAGCTACATAATTATTCAACTACTCATTGATCTTCACTTATATCTTTTGGAGTAGTTTGCTATTTGCTCTAGTGCTTCACTTATATCTTTTTAGAGCACGGCGGTGGTTTAATTTTGAAGAAATAGATGAACTCTCATGCTTCACTTGTATTAGTTTGAGAGTCTTAAACGGCATGGTAATTTGCTTAGGTTATGAATTTAGTCCTGATATGATAGGTATCCAAGAGGGATATAATAAAAACTACCCTATAAAGTGCATTGAATACTATGAGAAGTTTGATGCTTGATGATTGTTTTGAGATATGAGGATGGTGATATTAGAGTCATGCTAGTAGAGTAATTGTGAATTTGAAGAATACTTGTGTTGAGGTTTGCAAGTCCCGTAGCATGCACGTATGGTAACCGTTGTGTGACAAATTTGAAGCATGAGGTATTTCTTTGATTGTCATCCTTTGTGTGGAGGTCGGGATCGCGCAATGGTTAACTCATACCAACCCTTCCCCTAGGAGCATGCTGTAGCGACCCGACCCAAATGGATCAAGTCTCTGTGCTTAAGTGTCATCCCTAGATCGGTATGTTGACACGCACAATACTCGAGGATTCATAACAAAGGTAAATCACATGTATAAAGTAGCGTAAACACTATTTCCTCAATCAATCATAACGGAAGCAACAAAGGTTGTGGAGTTCCATCAACACCAACGGCAAGGTTGAGTGTAGACAGCGCAACCCTAATGTAACACTTACTCATCGAATAATTCCTGCAACATGAGACGTTGCAGCCATGTAGGTTAGTACATTGAATGTACTGGCAAATTCACACTGTAATGATAATGATGAACAATGCCTACAACTACATGCATATCTGGCTGGTGGAGGCTGTAAGGCTGTTTTTGCATAATGCTGATTTTTCCCTACCACAAAGAAATGCATTTATTTAACTACGTTGTTAAATTTAAATCATGCACAATTGAGAATGGTTCCTCCATCTCAATCCCAAACCAAAGTCATTATTACCACAACAAATTAATTAAATAGAGTGTTGAGATCAACAAATAATCCACTTCTAGATACTCAAAGATGTCCATAACTGGGGACATGGCTACTCATGAATAGTTTGTACACTCTGCAGAGGTTTGTGCACTTCTCCCCACAAGACTCGATCTCCTCCGTTTAATTTCTCGCACTGCATGGTGTTTGAGAAACGGATGACCGAGACACAGTCTTTCAGAAGCATTAACTCTTTACCCCGGGTTGACCCGTACACCTACATCCGCTACATCTGCTAGTCCACCACTCAAAGAGGTCACAGAACTTACTCATACTATACCAGAGTCCATAATGGCTTCTGGCTGCACATGGAAGTTTCTAGGCATGAAAATATTATATGATCCCTTTGAGCCTGGGTGGCATTCCAATAGGGTGATCACACGGTTCCTCCGGGATCCCCTAGCGCAAACACTGGTTTCTCCATGTGCCCGACAACCACTGGGTACTCCAGGATGCCACAACCAATCCACCCAGATGTGTATTAAATTTCCACCTTAAAGTTTCCCTTAAATAACACTCACATCTTTCATGAAACTCTCATACCAATCCACGTCTACGAGCATGGCTAAGAAATAAGTAACAAAGCGTATACCCCCCCCCTGGATGATCTCAGGTCATTGGGTTCCTACCTCATGAACTACAAAACATCATATTATGTAACCAGTCCTACTCATGCAAGTGTTTGAAGATAGAACTAATGCAATGAAAACTGGGTATTGGAAAGTATGATCAAAGTGTGAACTTGCCTTGTACTAACGATGTAGAAGACTTCGCACTCAGAAATCGTGATAGATCTACTCGTCACACTCCGATCAATCTATGATCAAAATAAGTTTGAATCTAAAACTAGTTGAATTCAAATTTTAAAACTTTCAAAAACTTGTTTAAGTTGTTTTACTGGAAAGAGGGGATCGCAACAAAGATGTGGGCGTTGGTTTCGTTGGATTTGGACATACGAGTAAAAAGTTGTGGCTGAAAGAAGATTAGGGGCTAAACTGTAAATAACATATTTATAGAGAGGTCCCTGGCCGAAAACTAAACAGAAAAAGAAAAAGTTAACGAGCAAACGCTCGCTATCTAGCCCTAACTAGTGAACGTCCACTAGATAGATCTAATCCTAAAAAAAATAAAACCGATCTAAAACAAAAACCTAAATAAACAGAAAACTGGTGTTTTTACCTAGGCGATTTTCTGATGAAAACCGGCGGTTTGGCGGGGAAAAACCGGCGCGGATGGATCGGATCTCGCCGGCGGTGAGCTCCGGCGAGCAGCGCGGCTCCGACGGCGGACGCCGCGCTGGGCGAGGCGAGGGCGCGTGGAGCGAGGGCGAGGCGCGGCTGCGGGGCGGCGGCGTCGGCAGGAGCCAGCAGCGGCGGCGGTGGCGGATATCGCCGGCGGCGGCAAAATCGGCGGCGGCGGCGCGCGAAGCGAGAGGAGGGGCGAGAGAAGGGCGGTGGCGGCGCGTTTTATAGGCGGAGGGGGCTTCTTGGAGTAGGGGGCACGGCGGTGGAGTCCTCGAGGAGCACGGCGTCCATGGCGGCGGCGGCTTCCGTACTCGGATGTGAATCCGAGCTCGGGGTAGGCGGCGGCTGGCTGGGCCGTGGCCTGGCAGCAGCAGGGCCGGCCCAGTTCGGCGGAGGATTTTTTTAAAACAGATGAGAAAACAAAATTAAACTAAATAATAAATAATATACTATAGGCATATTATATATCAAAATTTGGAGAAAAATAAATCCTACAACATGAACTTTATTCTACAGTCAAATAAAATCCACAAAAATTCTAATAAATCAAAAGGTGCTACTGATGCAATAAAACCTAATAAAAATCATTTTAAAAATACCAAAAAGATTTCAAAATTACTTCTCTCCCATTTTCTACTGTTGGGAATTATGTTGCCCTATTTTCCATATATTTTATTTTTGGAGAAAAATAATTTGAATAAAACCCAAATAACTCAATATTTAAATTTGAGTTGCAGAAAATTTCAGAAAAACTTCCAACTCATATTTCCTATAATTTGAAAAGGTCATTTTATCTTCTCTCGGGAAAATCATTGAGTTGCATAAAGTTTCTGAATTCGAAATATTTCGAGAATGAAATTCAAAATCCTTTTAAAGCCCTTTTTCATTTAATAAATGGAAGAAGTCATATTATCTTCACTCCAGGGTTTTGTGATGAAAATAATTTGAATTCCCGAAGATCATAAATGCAAAGTGAAAGTTTTGGAAATTCATTTCATTCCCTCTCATTTAACTTTCAAATGTTTCAAATTTCACTCAATTTCACACGGCACATCAAACAAGCATTCAAATCTATCTATTTACCATAACATTCCAAATTTTAGAATTTTGGGATGTTACAAACCTACCACACTTAAAATGAATCTCGTCCTCGAGATTCGGAGAGGCTAGCAAGAAATAGGTTGGGGTTTGGGGTCTCCTAACAAATCCATTGATCGGTATGGTCTAGTGTGCTACCACACTTTAGAAGCATGGATACGGTTCCATCAAAACTCAAACACCCCATCCTTCGACAGTATCGGTCCTTTTAGATCTTTGGGATAATTCCTTCTCTGGACTCTTCTGATAGTGGCATAACTTTTGTCCTAAATTCTTGTGTTCTTTCATCTTGGTGAGGTTCTTCCGAAACCTTGGTTCTTCTCAGCTGACAGGTCTGGCACCAATACTAAACAAATATCGATATCTCATTGGGGTCATCAAACAATACGTTGGGTCCTTGCAGAAAACGGGTCTGAGCTTCATCCTCACCGTATATCCTACAGTTGGCAACACTTCCTTGTACAGGGGAAAAATTTCTATACCATTATAAGGTTTAATCAAGGTTTTGGCATCGTTGTCTCTCTACTATAGTTAAGTCACTCACATTTACCATCCCGTATAACAGAGGCGAATAATAAGAGTAAGTCGGTATGGTGATCAATCCATCCCGCACCCAAATCATTACCTTGTATATGGTTTAGTGAATCTCGCATTCTAACACTCGGTCATCCTCACAAGCATTGTAGAATTTCTCTTGTCAACGAACTAAGTTCAGATAAATCTATTGATTCTGCAAGCCAAACAACCATCTATCATTTCTACACAACCCTCGGGTTTAACGTAACCACCTATAAGGTCGTCTGTTGACAAAGTCGTAACTTCTACCAGGGGTTTTCCTTCAGCAAGAGTGTGCTTGCTTCCTTGACAGGTCCTGGGGCATGTGGGTTATGGCTCATCTCATCACTAGCAACACTTGGTCTCATCATCGAGTTGCCACTGACCATTCTTCCGACATCCAACTTCCATGATTTTCTTAAATCCATCCAATTATATTGTATCCCTTCTTTCTGTGGGTAAAACTACGATGTAATTACTCAGACTCATCTTTGGGCAGTCCACTCCAAGGTATGATGTAACTAACCACTAGCTAGTGTATTCGGTAATGGTGTTGGATTCTACCACACTTACAATGAATAACACTAGTTTTCCTCAAAATCTTGATCCATGTATCATGTCTCCACTCATCACTTATATAGTACCAACTCATAAAATCCAAAATCAATACCCTGATGCCAACTGTATTGATTATCATCTTGCTACGATCTACTACACTTCCACTTTCCTGCTTCAACTCCAATGCTTTGAACAACTCTCCTTCTTCTGGGGACCATGCACTAGCAAAGTGCTCTGCTTCATTACAGCAGAAACATATTACTTCTGACAAGTCTCGTGGTTCCCTCATGATTACATAGCCTCCTTAGGTCCTCGGCTTGGGTCCACTTCAGAACTTGTATATCCTTAACTCATCCTTGGAGTCACTATTGCTCCATACTTCAGCATTACCCCCTCTAAAAATCCAATTGTACTTCTTTCCTTCCTATCTTTGGGGTAAGCTTCATATCAAGAATAAACTCCAACTTGTTTATGCAAACTCCACTATTTGGGGCAACAATTTCCTTCCTAGGGGTCCAGGGTTCACTCTGAAAAGTATCGCCCTAAACAAAATGCACTAGTTCATCCTTAATCCATATTCTCCTCATATCAAATCTCTTATTATATCCTGAACCATTATTCAGCACTCCAATTACAAAGGTGCTTCACTACAAATGTTGCCATCCACATAGTTGGGTATGGTCAAACATTCCACCCATCTTTATTCATTTGTCCTAGCTAAGGATGCTTCAGTCCAACGAGAATTGTTCAATGTGATTCTTGAAATCCTAAGTCTGTTGCTTCATCCTATTAGTCGTGTGCTTCATCTCTGCATGCACTTTACTCAGGTATTCCTGGGTATAACGAAGTCTTGCTTCGAGTATTTCTACAATCTGACGTATGGCCTCGCTAGCAGCTTCACGAACAGAGTCGAAGAATGCTGTTCGCAGTACTCGGGAGATGAAAAAGTATTGACCCATAGTTTTTGGGAAAACTCCTTTCACACGGTGGAGGTGTACCTCCACGTACCAAAGTTCATCTCCATTCTCCATGAAGGGATAACCCTTGTAAACTGCATCTCCTTCTAGGTGAATATGCTTCATGATATCCTTCGGGATCTTGGGATAATCCTAATCGCTAGTCAGGGTCATGATTGTTTTCGGGCCTTTGAGAAAAGACTCGTAAAGGGTTGTCTTATGTGGGTATAAGACCTAAGGGGTTCTCAGGACAACATACGGATATCCTTGGGTAAAACGGGGTCGTTTGTCTGAGAAAGGTTTGGGGTCAGCTTCTCCATGGGTTCTAGGTTTTGGTCTGAGTGAGATAGCAAGAGAGACACTCAAAATAGTCCAACAACTCTTAGCATCTCATTCTTAGATTCCAAGAAATATCAACTTCCATTGCTTCACGAACTTTTACAATGTTCTTTCCATAACCCAACTCAACATTGTAATAAAAGGGTGTTCCATATTTAGCTACATGCTTCATTCCAATATCTAGATCTCAACTACTCTGATCATCTTTCCTCCGGTCTGAACCTTCTATTGGCAAATGCCCTACTTCCTTGCAGCGTAAACTAATGGCATAAGACCAATCTAAGGACTTCATGGTGGTTGTCCTGGTTCACTGGGTTCTTGGCTTCCTGGTTGGGCAGTTGCTAGCATAATGACCTAAATCCTTGCACCGGTAACATGTGATATGACTCAGGTCCTTTTCCGCAGAAATTGGATTCTTCTGGGGACACATGCTCTTTCTCTTCCTCGACTTCCTTGTTCCAATCAATTCTTCTATCTTTTCTGGATCAAACTCCACTTCTTCTGTCGGGAAGTCTCCTAGATACTCATGGCTTTCCTTCGTGCAATACTGTGAAAAATGTCCTTCTTCTCCACATGAGTAGCAAGCACGTGTGTAATATATGTCTAATCCTTCTCCATCAGGGTCGTCAATATCTTTCTCCATCGTGGATTCCCTTAAAGTTTCCTCGGGGACTTCTTTCATTGCTTCTTTCTTCTGCTGGATAGTTCGTTGTACCATGGGCTAGATGTGGCACTCAGCAGGGTAGTGGGTAGTCCCTTCACACAAGAAACAAGTAATCTGCCTAGTTGGGCATTCTTCAGCTAGGTGTCTTCCTTCCCAATTAGGGCATTCATCCTTGTGCTCCTCCTGGGTGTGTCCTATTTCTCCACAAATCCTGCAGGCACAATGCTTCTTCTTCGGTTTCTCACCACGCTCTTGGATGAGACGGGATCTTAACAGAGTCTTCTTGAATTCCTCCCAACTTCCTGCTCCACTACATCCTTGTATGGCTTGATGCATCTCCCACCATGTTGCAGCACTTTTTGCAAAGTACCGAAGAGCGTATTGAACCTCATACTTTCTTGCAACCAACTTCTTCCTCAAGTGATCCTCCAGGTTTTGTATCCATAGTTCTACCTTCGGTTGGGTCATTGGTCCAAAGATTTCAAGTCTATCCTCAATCATCCTCTATTGGGTCCAAGGGCTTTGGGATGAGATTCAGAAGGTGGGGAGAGAGATACACTCAATACACACAAAGGTTTTGAAAAGATGGTTTTGTTTTTGTGGCCGTCGGAAAACATCAAACAAATGACGGCTCACAATCGTCGCATCTAACGTAAGTACAAGACAGGGGTTTGGTCTTCTAAAGGTCAACATCTCCTCAAAGTTGTCAACTCTTCAAATCTTCGGAGTATCCATTGTTGTAGTTTCAACACTTCTAATGCATGGTGAAATCCTCTTTACTCCGAAGTAATCCAAATGGAAAAGGGTATTGGCTTACTATTTAAGATAAGAGGGAAGTTTTGACAAAACTCAGAAAAGAAGAGATGTATAGAATCTTTTTGAAAAGAAAGTTTTAGAGAAATCCTTTCCTATGAGCTGGTCAGTTTCTAGGGTCACGTCCTACAGTCAACATGTGCTCTGATACCACCTTGTAGCGACCCGACCCAAATGGATCAAGTCTCTGTGCTTAAGTGTCATCCCTGGATCGGTATGCTGACACACACAGTACTCGAGGATTTATAACAAAGATAAATCACATGTATAAAGTAGTGTAAATACTATTACCTCAATCAATCATAGCGGAAGCAACAAAGGTTATGGAGTTCCATCAACACCAACGGCAAGGTTGAGTGTAGACAGCGCAACCCTAACGTAACACTTACTCGTCGAATAATTCCTGCAACATGAGACGTTGCAGCCATGTAGGTCAGTACATTGAATGTATTGACAAATTCACATTGTAATGATAATGAAGAAAAATGCCTATAACTACATGCATATTTGGCTGGTGGAGGCTGTAAGGCTGTTTTTGCATAAAGCTGTTTTTCCCTACCACAAAGAAATGCATTTATTTAACTACGTTGTTAAATTTAAATCATGAACAATTGAGAATGGTTGCTCCATCTCAATCCCAAACCAAAGTCATTATTAACCCAACAAATTAATTAAATAGAGTGTTGAGATCAACAAATAATCCACTTCTAGATACTCAAAGATGTCCATAACCGGGGACACAACTACTCATGAATAGTTGTTACACTCTGTAGAGGTTTGCGCACTTTTCTCCACAAGACTCGATCTCCTCCGTTTAATTTCTCGCATTGCATGGTGTTTGAGAAACGGATGACCGAGACACAGTCTTTCAGAAGCATTAACTCTTTAACCCGGGTAGACCCGTACACCTACATCCGCTACAACTGCTAGTCCACCACTGAAAGAGGTCACACAACTTACTCATACTATGCCAGAGCCCATAATTGCTTGTGGCTGCACATGGAAGTTTCAAGGCATGAAAATATTGTATGATCCCTTTGAGCCTGGGTGGCATTCCAATAGGGTGATCACATGGTTCCTCCGGGATCCCCTAGGGCAAACACTGGTTTCTCCAGGTGCCCGTCAACCACTGGGTACTCCAGGATGCCACAACCAATCCACCCAGATGTGTATTAAATTTCCACCTTAAAGTTTCCCTTAAATAACACTCACATCTTTCATGAAACTCTCATACCAATCCACGTCTACGAGCATGGCTAAGCAATAAGTAACAAAGCGTATACCCCCCCCCCTTGGATGATCTCAGGTCATTGGGTTCCTACCTCATGAACTACAAAACATCATATTATGTAACCAGTCCTACTCATGCAAGTGTTTGAAGATAGAACTAATGCAATGAAAACTGGGTATTGGAAAGTATGATCAAAGTGTGAACTTGCCTTGTACTAACGATGTAGAAGACTTCGCACTCAGAACTCATGATAGATCTACTCGTCACACTCCGATCAATCTATCGTAAGCAAACAATAGTAATCACACATAAGCAATCACTCAGAAGATCGGACAGAATGAATAAAACATTTCGAAAAACTTCGAAAACAAACGAATGAATCTTGAAACAGAAACCAATTTCTAACAGTACCAAAATTATGTGAATTTGGCCTTATCAGAAAGGTTAGGTCAAGAGCTTCGATTTGCAAAAAGAATCAACTCAAACGGAGTTATAAAACTCAAGTTATGATCAAAACAAGTTTGAATCTAAAACTAGTTGAATTCAAATTGTAAAACTTTCAAAAACTTGTTTAAGTTGTTTTACTAGAAAGAGGGGATCTCAACGAAGATGTGGGCGTTGGTTTCGTTGGATTTGGACCAACGAGTAAAAAGTTGTGGCTGAAAGAAGATTAGGGGCTAACCTATAAATAAAATATTTACAGAGAGGTCCCTGGCCGAAAACTAAACAGAAAAAGAAAAAGTTAACGAGCGAACGCTCGCTATCTAGCCCTAACTAGTGAACGTCCACTAGATAGATCTAATCCTAACAAAAATAAAACCGATCTAAAACAAAAACCTAAATAAACAGAAAACCGGGGTTTTTACCTAGGCGGTTTTCTGACGAAAACCGGCGGTTTGGCAGGGAAAAACCGGCGCGGATGGATCGGATCTCGCCGGCGGTGAGCTCCGGCGAGTAGCGCGGCTCCGGCGGCGGACGCGGCGCTGGGCAAGGCGAGGGCGCATGGAGCGAGGGCGAGGCGCGGCTGCGGGGCGGCGGCGTCGGTAGGAGCCAGCGGCGACGGCGGCGGTTGGCAGTGGCGGCGGTTGGCAGCGGCGGCGGTGGCGGATCTCGCCGGTCGCGGCCAAATCGACGGCGGCGGCGCGCGAAGCGAGAGGAGGGGCGGGAGAGGGGCGGCGGCGGCGCGTTTTATAGGCGGAGGGGGCTTCTTGGAGTAGGGGGCACGGCGGTGGAGTCCTCGGGGAGCACGGCGTCCACGGCGGCGGTGGCTTCCGTACTCGGACGGGAGTCCGAGCTCGGGGTAGGCGGCGGCTGGCTAGGCCGTGGCCTAGCAGCAGCTGGGCCGGCCCAGTTCGGCGGAGGAGTTTTATTTTCTAAAACAGACGAGAAAACAAAAATAAACTAAATAATATATAATATACTATAGGCATATTATATTTCAAAATTTGCAGAAAAATAAATCCTACAACATGAACTTTATCCTACAGTCAAATAAAATCCACAAATATTATAATAAATCAAAAGGTTCTACTGATGCAATAAAACCCAAGAAAAATCATTTTAAAAATACCAAAAAGATTTCAAAATTATTTCTCTCCCATTTTCTACTGTAGGGAATCATGTTACCCTATTTTCCATATATTTTATTTTTGGAGAAAAATAATTTGAATAAAACCCAAATAACTCAATATTTGAAATTGAGTTGCATAAAATTTCAGAAAAACTTCCAACTCATATTTCCTATAATTTGAAAAAGTCATTTAGCTTCTCTCGGGAAAAATCATTGAGTTGCATAAAGTTTCTGAATTCGAAATATTTCGAGAATGAAATTCAAAATCCTTTCAAAACCCTTTTTCATTTAATAAATGGAAGAAGTCATATTATCTTCACTCCAGGGTTTTGTGATGAAAAGAATTTGAATTCCCGAAGATCATAAATGCAAAGTGAAAGTTTGGGAAAGTCATTACATTCCCTCTCATTTAACTTTCAAAAGTTTCAAATTTCACTCCATTTCACACAGCACATCAAACAAGCATTCAAATCTATCTATTTACTATAACATTCCAAAATTTAGAATTTTGGGATGTTACACATGCGTGTAGTACTTTGTTTTGATGACTTGTAGATTTTTGCAATAAGTATGTGAGTTCTTTATGACTAATGTTGAGTCCATGGATTATACGCACTCTCACCCTTCCACCATTTGCTAGCCTCTCTAGTGACACGCAACTTTCGCCGGTACCATACACCCACCATATACCTTCCTCAAAACAGCCACCATACCTACCTATTATGGCATTTCCATAGCCATTCCGAGATATATTGCCATGCGACTTTCCACCATTCTGTTTATTATGGCATGTTTCATCATTGTCATATTGCCATGTATGATCATGTAGTTGACATCGTATTTGTGGCTAGGCCACCATGCATAATTTTTTATACATGTCACTCTTGAGTCATTGCACATCCCGGTACACCGCCGGAGGCATTCATATAGGGTGTGTTTGGTTCAGGAACATAGTGGAATGGAATGTCATGGTTACGTTCCAGTGGAATGGGTCGGTTCCATTTTTCCGTTTGGTATAGGCAGTTAGATAGAACGGAATGGTTACATTTTGGTGTTTGGTTAAGGAAAAGAAATGTAATGAATATGGTTCAAATCAGCTCTTTAACAGGTTAAATTACTTTTCTCACAGCCTTTTTAGGATAAAATAAAACACAAACATGACAGATTAGAATGCTTAATAAAAGATTTATTCCGGCCAGCGGTGATTTGCGGCGGTGGGAAATTTGAGGCTGGTTGAACAGGGAAGATGTAGCTGGAACGAGCTTGTCGCCGCTAATTGCAGTTGGTCGCTTGTGCAGCCAAGAAGCCGCACCGGTGCTCCCTTGGAGAAGTGCCGGTGAGTGGAAGACCAAAGACGCCTTCATGAACGAGATCCTGTCGTCTCTCCGGTACAGCTCTACTGACAGCTACGCTCTGTGAGGCCGCCGCCGAACAAATTGCGCGCCACCGCCGCTGTCGAAATCAACCACGATGCCCAGTTCCCTGCCGCTCGTGATTCGTCAGCCTCCCTTCAAGAAGCGACACCAGCACTCGCCTCCTGCGAGGATCCCGCCAGCGCTCGCCTCCTTTCGCCCGAGGATCCCCGGCGCTCCCCTTCTTCCACCCAAGGATCCCGCCGGCGCTCCTCACCTTCCTGGCCCGTCCCGAGAATCCCGCCGGAGCTCGCCTCCTTCCGCCTCCTGTCGAGAGAGCTTGGCCGATGGAGAGAGGGCAGAGCCGGGGAGAAGGTGAAACGCGAGGCGTTCCGCGTGGTTCCTCCGATTTGGAGGCACCAACGCGTTCGGGATCTTGGGCGAATATGCCGTTTCGAGGAACGACTTGGTTTCGGTTCCTCTACCCAACTAAACACGAGATCGACCCCTGAGGACGGAATGGACCCGTTACATTCCACACGATGACAGTAACCAAACACATCCATAGAGTCATGTTTTGTTCTAGCGAGTTCTAATCTATGAGTTGTAAATAAATAGAAGTGTGATGATCATCATTATTAGAGCATTGTCCCAAAAAAGGGGAAGGAAAGGCCAAAGAAAAAAAGAGGCCCAAAAAAGAAAAAAAGAAAAAAGAAAAAAATAAAAAAAATCAAAGAAGGGACAATGCTACTATCTTTTTCCACACTTGTGCTTTAAAGTAGCACCATGATCTTCATGATAGAGAGTCTCTTGTTTAGTCACTTTCATATACTAGTGGGAATTTTCATTATAGAACTTGGCTTGTATATTCCAACGATGGGCTTCCTCAAATGCCCTAGGTCTTCGTGATCAAGCAAGTTGGATGCACACCCACTTAGTTTCTTTTGTTGAGCTTTCATACATTTATAGCTCTAGTGAATCCGTTGCATGGCAATCCCTACTCACTCACATTGATATCTATTGATGGGCATTCCCGTAGCCCATTGATATGCCTAGTTGATGTGAGACCATCTTCCTCTTTTTGTCTTCTCCACAACCACCATTCTATTCCACCTATAGTGCTATACCCATGGCTCACGCTCATGTATTGCGTAAAAGTTGAAAAAGTTTGGAAAAAATTGAAGTATGAAACAATTGCTTGGCTGAAACTGGGGTTGTGCATGATTTGAGTATTTTGTGTGATGAAGATGGAACATAGCCAAACTATATGACTGTGTAGGGATGAACTTTCTTTGGCCATGTTATTTTGAGAAGACATGAGTGCTTTGTTAGTATGTTTGAAGTATTATTATTCTTATGTCAATATTAAACTTTTGTCTTGAATCTTTCGGATCTGAACATTCATGCCACAATGAAGAAAATTGCATTCAGAGTTATGTTGGGTAGCATTCCACATCAAAAATTCTGTTTTTATCATTTACCTACTCAAGGACGAGTAGGAATTAAGCTTGGGGATGCTTGATACGTCTCCAACGTATCTATAATTTTTTATTGTTCCATGTTGTTATATTATCCATCTAGGATGTTTTATATGCATTTATATGCTATTTTAAATTATTTTTTGGACTAACATATTAACCTAGAGCCCAGTGCTAGTTTCTGTTTTTCTTTGTTTTTGAGTATCGCAGAAAAGGAATACCAAACGGAGCTCAATTGACCTGAAACTCAATGGATGATGTTTTTGGACCAGAAGAAGCCCAAGGAGTACCGGAGATGGACCAGTGGAGTCCCAGGCTGTCCACAAGGGTGGGGGGCGCGCCGACCCCCGTGGGCGCGCCCCCTATCTCGTGGCCCCCTCAGGGACCCGCCTTACTTGTTCCCGACTCCAACACCCCTTATATATACAGAGAACCTCCAGAAAATAACCTAGATGGGGAGTTTCGCCGCCGCAAACCTTTGTTGCCACCAAAAACCTATCTAGACCTGTTTCGGCACCCTATCGGAGGGGGGAATACTTCTTTGGTGGCCATCTTCATCATCCCGGTGCTCTCCATGGCGAGGGGGGAGTAGCTCACCCTCGGGGCTGAGGGTATGTACCAGTAGCTATGTGTTTGATCTCTCTCTCTCTCTCTCTCTCTCTCTCTCTCTCTCTCTCTCTCTCTCTCTCTCTCTCTCTTTTGTTTTCTTGGGATGGCACGATCTTGATGTATCGCGAGCTTTGCTACTATAGTTGGATCTTATGATGTTCCTCCCCCTCTACCTTCTTGTAATGGATTGAGTTTTCCCTTTGAAGTTATCTTATCGGATTGAATCTTTAAGGATTTGAGAACACTTGATGTATGTCTTGCATGTGCTTATCTGTGGTGACAATGGGGTATCGCGTGATCTACTTGATGTATGTTTTGGTGATCAACTTGCGGGTTCCGTGACCTTGGGAATCTATGCATAGGGGTTGGCACACGTTTTCGTCTTGACTCTCCGGTAGAAACTTTGGGGCACTCTTTGAAGTTCTTTGTGTTGGTTGAATACATGAATCTGAGATTGTGTGATGCATATCATATAATCATGCCCACGGGTACTTGAGGTGACAATGGAGTATCTAGGTGACATTAGGGTTTTGGTTGATGTGTGTCTTAAGGTGTTATTCTAGTACGAACTATAGGATAGATCAAACGGAAAGAATAGCTTCGTGTTATTTTACTACCGACTCTTGAATAGATCGATCAGAAAGAATAACTTTAAGGTGGTTTCGTACCCAACAATAGTCTCTTCATTTGTTCTCCACTATTAGTGACTTTGGTGTGACTCTTTGTTGCATGTTGAGGTATAGTTATATGATCCAGTTATGTTTTTATTGTTGAGAGAACTTGCACTAGTGAAAGTATGAATCCTAGGCCTTGTTTCAAAGCATTGCAATACCGTTTATGCTAACTTTTATCATTAGTTACCTTGCTGTTTTATTATTTTCATATTACAAAAACATATATCTACCATCCATATTGCACTTGTATCACCATCTCTTCGCCAAACTAGTGCACCTATACAATTTACCATTGTATTTGGTGTGTTGGGGACACAAGAGACTCTTTGCTATTTGGTTGCAGGGTTGTTTGAGAGAGACCATCTTCATCCTACGCCTTCCACGGATTGATAAACCTTAGGTCATCCACTTGAGGGAAATTTGCTACTATCCTACAAACCTCTGCACTTGGAGGCCCAACAACGTCTACAAGAAGAAGGTCGCGTAGTAGACATCAGGGGCGCCCCCCCTTTTCTTGTCCAATTCAGACCAAAGGGGAGGGGCGCGCGGCCCAGCGCTAGCCGGCCCTCTCTCTCTCCACTAAGGGCCCAAGTGGCCCATTAGTTCCCCCGAGGGGTACCGATACCCCAACGGCACTCCGGTTTAATCCGGAACTCCTATGGAACACTTTTGGTGTCCGAATATAGTCGTCCAATATATCAATCTTTACATCTCGACCATTTCGAGACTCCTCGTCGTGTCCGTGATCACATCCGGGACTCCGAACTACCTTCGGCGAATCAAAACACATAAACTCATAATACCGATCATCATCGAACGTTAAGCGTGCGGACCCTACGTGTTCGATAACTATGTAGACATGACCGAGACACATCTCCAGTCAATAAAAAATAGCAGAACCTAAATGCTCATATTGGTTCCTACATATTCTACGAAGATCTTTATCGGTCAAACCGCATAACAACATATGTTGTTCCCTTTGCCATCGGTATGTTACTTGCCCGAGATTCGATCGTCGGTATCATCATACCTAGTTCGATCTCATCACCGTCAAGTCTCTTTACTCGTTCCGTAATACATCATCTCGTGACTAACTCATTAGTCATTTGGTTGCAAGGCTTATTATGATGTGTATTACCGAGAGGGCCCAAAGATACCTCTCCGACACTCAGAGTGACAAATCCTATTCTCGATCTAAGCCAACACCACAAACACCTTCGGAGACACATGTACAGAATCTTTATAATCACCCAGTTACGTTGTGATGTTTGATAGTACACAAGGTGTTCCTCCGGTATTCGGAAGTTGCATAATCTCATAGTCATAGGAACATGTATAAGTCATGAAGAAAGCAATAGCAGTAAAACTAAACGATCAAGTTTCTAAGCTAACGGATGGGTCTTGTCCATCACATCATTCTCCTAATGATGTGATCCCGTTGATCAAATAACAACTCATGTCTATGGTTAGGAAACATAACCATCTTTGATTAACGAGCTAGTCTAGTAGAGGCATACTAGGGACACTCTGTTTCGTATATGTATTCACACATGTACTAAGTTTCCAGTTAATACAATTCTAGCATGAATAATAAACATTTATCTTGATATAAGGAAATATAAATAACAACTTTATTATTGCCTCTAGGGCATATTTCCTTCAGTTTGTGCCAGTAGCTATGTGTTTAATCTCTCTCTCTCTCTCGTGTTCTTGAGATACATAATCTAGATGTATCACGGACTTTGTTAATATAGTCGGATCATATGGTGTTTTCCCCTCTCTATCTTGTTGCGATGAATTGAGTTTTTCCATTTGAGATTTTGTTGTTATCGGATTGAATACTTTTATGGATTTGAGAACACTTGATATATGTCTTGCAATTGAATACTCGTGGTGACAATGGGGTATCGTATTGATTCACTTGATATATGTTTTGGCACTCAACTTGCGGATTCTCGAGGTGACATTGGGGTAATCTATGCATAGGGGTTGATGCACGTTCTTGTCTTTGTTTCTCCGGTAGAAATCTTGGGGCACTCTTTGAAGTTCTTTGTGTTGGATTGAGTATTATGAATATGAATTTGTTTTAGCGTTATTTTAGTACAAACTCATGATATATCGATCGAAAAGAATAACTTGTGTTATTTTAGTATGAACTCTTGATAGATCGATCGAAAAGAATAACTTGGTATTATTCTAGTACGAACTCTTGGATAGATCGATCGGAAAGAATAGCTACAAACAATTTCTTCTTATGTTCTCCGCTAGATAGGAAATTTGGAGTGATTCTTCGTCGCACGTTGAAGGATTGTTATGTGATCCAACTATATTAGTATTGTTGAGAGATTGCACTAGCGAAAGTATGGACCCTAGGCCTCATTTTCAAGCATTGCAATACCTTTTGTGCTCTGTTTTATCACTTGCTACCTTGCTGTTTTTTATTCTTACTATTACAAAAATCAATATCTACTATCCATATTACACTTGTATCACCATCTCTTCGCCGAACTAGTGCACCTATACAATTTCCCATTGTATTTGGTGTGTTGGGGACACAAGAGACTTTTTATTATTTGTTTGCAGGGTTGTTTGAGAGAGACCATCTTCATTCTACACCTCCCACGGATTAATAAACCTTAGGTCATCCACTTGAGGGAAAATTGATACTGTCCTACAAAACTCTACGCTTGGAGGCTCAACACGAGTCTACAAGAACAAGTTGTGTAGTAGACATCAGTGTCATACCAAACGGAACAGTGGAGTTACATGGCAATATATCTTGGAGTGGATATGAAAATAACATAATAGGTAGGTATGGTGGCTGTTTTGAGGAAGGATATAAGGTGGTTTGATGCACCGACGAAAGTTGCACGGCACTAAAGTGGCTAGCAAGGTGGAAGGGTGAGAGTGCGTATAATCCATGGACTCAACATTAGTCATAAAGAACTCACATACTTATTGCGAAAAATTTATTAGCCCTCACAGCAAAGTACTACTACGCAATCTCCTAGAGGGGAGGTTGGTAGGAGTTAACCATCGCATGCCCCCGACCTCCACGCAAAGATAAACAATCAAGATACAATATGCTCCAATTTGGTTACATAGTCAGGAGACCACACGTGCATGCTACGGGAATCATAAACCTTAAGACAATTATTTAATTAAAAATCACTCACTAACACTACCATGACTCTAATATTACCATCTTAACATCTCAAAACAATTATAAGGAATCCAACTTTCCATAGTATTCAATGCTCTATATATGTAAGTTTTTATTATATCCTCTTGGATGCCTATCATATTAGGACTAAATTCATAACCAAAGCAAATTACCATGCTGTTTAGAGACTCTCAAAATAACATAAGTGAAGCATGAGAGTTCATCAATTTCTTCAAAATAAAACCACCGTCGTGCTCTAAAAAGATATAAGTGAAGCACTAGAGCAACTGGTAAACTACTCCAAAAAGATATAAGTGAAGATCAATGAGTAGTCAAATAATTAACTAGCTAGAGAAGACCCTCTCTCGTTTACTAATTTCAGATCTTAAGTACTTTATTCAAATAGCAAGCAAAACAAAATAAAACAACATGGCAAGGATAGCACATATCATGTGAAGAAGCAAAAACTTAGGCTCAACTGATACTAACCGATAATTGTTGATGAAGAAAGGTGGGATGCCTACCGGGGCATCCCTAAGCTTAGATGCTTGAGACTTCTTAAAATCCTAACATAGGATGCCTTGGGGATCCCCAAGCTTGAACTTTTGTGTCTCCTTAATTCTTCTCATGTCGCGGTTTCCCTAAATCTCAAAAACTTCATCCACACAAAACTCAACATGAACTCGTGAGATAAGTTAGTATAAATCAACTCAAAACCTTATCATTCCGTAGTGTAGAAAATCAGTAAAATTATAATTTGACATTGCATAATAAATGCCTCTAGATATTTAATACTCCTATCCTCTAATAGAATCATTAAACACACAAACATATGCAAACAATGCAAACATAACAGCAATCTGTCTAAACAGGACAGTTTGTAAAGATTAGAATTGTGCTCATACTTCCATAACTGAAAATATTCTGCATAATTACCACGTCACATAGAACTTATTCATGCTCACTGTGTAAAAATTTCAAGAATTTACCATGTTCTTACTATCCAGAAGAATTCAGATAATGATAGAAAACTTTCTGTTTTCAAACAGCAACATATATACTTGCAAAATAAGCATGGTAAAGGCTATACTTGACACTTTTATTGAAATAAAAGATACTAAAACTTATTCTAAATAACAGCAAGCAAACCTAAACAAAATAAAATGATGCTCCAATTAAAACACATATCATGTGACGAATAAAAATATAGTTCCAAGCGAGGTTGCTGATAATGTCGAAGACGAAAGAGGGGATGCCTTTCGGGGCGTCCCCAAGCTTACATGCTTGGATCTTCCTTGAATATTACCTTGGGGTGCCTTGGGCATCCCCAAGCTTAGTTTCTTTCCACTCCTTATTCTCCTCATGTCGATATATCACCCAAAACTTCAAAACTTCGATCACACAAAACTTCGGAACTTCATGAGATGCATTAGTATAGTAAAGCAAATCATTCACTTGGGTACTGTCAAAGACAAGATTCGTAATTGTTCTCACACAATGCCTACTGTATCTTACCATTTCCACAATTTATATCACTTCATATAAGCTATGGAAACACTAAAACAAGAAAACTATGCATTGAAAACAGAACATGTCAAAAACAGAACAGTCTGTAATCATCTAGACAACCACCATACTTCTGAAACTCTAAAAAGTCTAAAACATTAGGACAACGTAGGAAATTTGTATATCAACCATTTGTAAAACTTTCAGCTAATTATCACGTTCCAGTGATTTATTAAATTTTCGGCACTGGACGCAAAACTTTCTGTTTTTGCACAAAATCCAATCAACCATCATCCACACTATCCCAAAGGCTTTACTTGGCACTTTATTGAAACAAAATCTATAAAACACGATTACTACAGTATCTTAATCGTGTGAACGCACAAAAACAGTAGGGTTGTCTCCCAACAAGCACTTTTCTTTAACACCTTTTTAGCTAGGCATGAAGATTTCAATTATGCTCACATAAAAGTAAAGAATTGAAACACAAAAAGAGCATCATGAATCACATGGCAAGAACATTTAAGTCTAACCCACTTCCTATGCATAGGGATTTTTTGAGCAAACAATTTATAGGAATAAGAATCAACTAGCATAGGAAGGCAACACAAGCATGACTTCAAAACTTTCAACACATAGAGTGGAAACTTGTTATTGTTGCAATACTTAAAAGCATATGTTCCTCTCTCATAATAACTTTCAGTAGCATCATGAATGAATTCAACAATATAGGTATCACATAAAGCATTCTTCTCATGATTCGTAAGCATAAAAAATTACTACTCTCCACATAAGCAAAATTCTTCTCATTCATAGTAGTAGGAGGAGCAAATTCAACAAAATAACTATCATGAGATACTTGATTAAAATCATGATGACAAGTTTCATGGTTATTACTATTCTTTATAACATAGGTGTCATTACAATAATCATCATAACTAGGAGGCATGCTTTCATCATAATAAATTTACTCATCAAAACTTGGGGGACTAAACATATCATCTCCATCAAACATAGCATCCCCAAGATTATGGCTTTGCATATAATTAGCATCATGGATATTCAAAGAATGCATACTAACAACATTGCAATCATGCTCATCATTAAAAAAATTAGTGCCAAATATTTTATTGACTTCTTCTTCTATCAATTGAGCACAATGTTTCTTTCCATCATTTTCACGAAAGATATTATAGAGATGAATAATATGAGGCAACCTCAATTCCATTTTTTGTAGTTTTCTTTTATAGACAAAACTAATGACAAAAAAAGAAACTAAAAGATGAGATTGCAAGATCTAAAGATATACCTTCAAGCACTCACCTCCCCGGCAATAGCGCAAGAAAAGAGCTTGATGTCTACTACACAACATTCTTCTTGTAGACTCGTGTTGGGCCTCCAAGCGCAGAGTTTTGTAGGACAGTAGTAATTTTCCCTCAAGTGGATGACCTAAGGTTTATCAATCCATGGGAGGCATATGATGAAGATGGTCTCTCTCGAACAACCCTACAACCAAATGATAAAGAATCTCTTGTGTCCCCAACACACCCAATACAATGGTAAATTGTATAGGTGCACTAGTTCGGCGAAGAGATGGTGATACAAGTGTAATATGGATGGTAGATATGGGTTTTTGTAATCTGAAAATGTAAAAACAACAAGGTAACTAATGATAAAAGTGAGCACAAACGGTATTGCAATGCTTGCTAACAAGGCCTAGGGTTCATACTTTTAGTAGTGCAAGTTCTCTCAACAATGATAACATAATTGGATCATATAACAATCCCTCACCATGCAACAAAGAGTCACTCGAAAATTCCTATCGCAGAAAACATAAGATGAAATTGCTTGTAGGGTACGAAACCACCTCAAAGTTATTCTTTTTGATCAATCTATTGGGCTATTCCTATAAGTGTCACAAACAGCCCTAGAGTTTGTACTAGACTAACACCACATAACACGCATCAATCAATCCTAATGTCACCTAGATACTCCAATGTCACCACAAGTATCCATGGGCTAATTATACGATGTGCATCACACAATTTCATATTCATAATATTCAATCCAACACAAAGAACTTCAAAAGCATACCGAGATTTTAATCGGAGAAAGGAATATAAAAACACATTCCAACCCCTATGCATAGATTACCCCAATGTCACCATGGGAATCCGCAAGTTGATAACCAAAACATACATTAAGTGGATCAACAGAACATCCCATTGTCACCACAGATATCCCATCGCAAGACATACATCAAGTGCTCTCACATCCAAAGATTCAATCTGACATAACAAAACCTCAATGGAAAAGACCCAATTCATCACAAGGTAGAGAGGGGGAGAAACACCATATGATTCATCTATATTAAGAAAGCTCAGGGTACATCAAGATCGTGCCAAATCAAGAACACGAGAGAGAGAGAGAGAGAGAGAGAGAGAGAGAGAGAGAGAGAGATCAAACACATAGCTACGGGTACATACCCTCAGCCTCGAGGGTGAACTACTCCCTACTCGTCATGGAGACCACCGGGATGATGAAGATGGCCACGGAGATGATTTCCCCCTCCGGTGAGGTACCAGAATGGGCTCCCTATTGGTTTTTCGTGGCTACAGAGGCTTGCAACAGCGGAACTCCCGATCTAGGTTTATTTTTGGGGTTTTCCCTATTTATAAGATTTTTTGGCGTCGGGGACAAGTCAGGGGGACCCACGAGGCAACGACAAGGTAGGGGGCATGCCCTAGGGGGTGGGCATGCCCCCCATCCTTGTGGCTGCCTGGTGGCTCTTCTGGTCCATCTCCGGCACTCCGTGGGCTTCTTTTGGTCCATAAAAAATCGTCGTGAAGTTTCATCTCGATTGGACTCCGTTTGGTATTCCTTTTCTGTAAAACTCAAAAACAAGGAAAAAAACAGGAACTGGCACTGGGCTCTAGGTTAATATGTTAGTCCCAAAAATGATATAAAATAGTATATAAATGCATATAAAACATCCAAGATGGATAATATAATAGCATGGAACAATAAAAAAATTATAGATACGTTGGAGACGTATCAACGAGCAAGATGACATACTTTTTAGATGCAACTCCATTTGATGATGAATTAATTGTGTGTTCCACCGAGCTGCTTGGGTGCATACACATGCTACCACTATATGACCCAGGAGGACTAGATCGTCGCCGAGATGGGATTGGATGCATTCATGATTCAAGCTTATCATCATCGGCTTGGGGGCAAACCGAATTTCAAGGGCTTGAGAGTGTAACACTCCCTCTGTGGGTTGTTACTGTATGGTTTGTAAAATTGAATTTCAAGGGCCAGCAGGTACCAGTGTGTGTGTGTCGTAGGAGGTGTGTATATACCAGGCTTGTAACCCCCAAGGGACTCGTGTTGCAGATGAATGAACTATAAAGCTTTCTCACCTCCCGTTCTATTGTTCCTCGGCCCCTTCTATGATTCCTCTTCCTAATTCTCCTCGAATTATCCCAAACTACCAAGGTACTCAGGTGATTTTTCGGATCTCGATCCAATCCACGATTAGGTCTTGACAGGTTATGACCAAGAATTTGCATTTTCATCTTATGCTTCCAACTAGCAAAAATTATACCATCAAAGTAAGGACCTCTATGGTGATAGTTTCCCTCGTTAGACGCCATACTCCCCTAGGTTGTGATACCAAGGCTATGATCACCAAAGCTATAATAATCAAGGTTAATGGTGACCAAAGCTTTGATACCACTTGCAGGATTGAAATTATGTCTAGAGGGGGTGATTAGACTACTTGACCAAATAAAAATATTTCATTTTCGCAATTTTAGTTGTTGGCAAATTTTAGCAATTAGTACAAGTCAGGCAATCAACCTACACATGCAATTCTAAGAGTATAGCGATGGAAATTAAAACATTGCAGCTGAAGGTAAAGGGAAGGGTTTGGAGAAGGCAAATGGAATGGATACACAGAGATTTTGGCGTGGTTCGGATAGGTGGCGCTATCATACGTCCACGTTGATGGAGACTTCAACCCATGAAGGGTAACGGTTGCATGAGTCCATGGAGGGATCCACCCATGAAGGGTCCACGAAGATGCAAACTTGTTTATCCCACCATGGTCATTGCCCATGAAGGACTTTCCTCACTCGGGTAGATCTTCACGAAGTAGGTGATCTCCTTGCCCTTACAAACTTCTTGGTTCAACTCCACATCACGACGGAGGCTCCCAAGGGACACCTAACAAATCTAGGAGAGACCACTCTCCAAAAGTTAATAAACGGTGTGTTGATGATGAACTCCTTGCTCTTGTGCTTCAAATGATAGTCTCCCCAACACTCAACTCTCTCCCGCAGATTTGGCTATGTTGGAAGAAGAGTTGGAGTGGAAAGCAACTTGGGAAAGGCTAGAAATCAAGGTTAAAATGGTAGGAATGGAATCTCTTGATCTCAACACATGAGTAGGTGGTTCTCTCTCAGAAAATGAATGGTGGAAGTGTAGGCACGTTCTGATGACTCTCCTCACTGAGGAAGAAGGGGTGGAGGGTATATATAGCCTCCACACAAAATCCAACAGTTACACAATTTTGACCAATCTCAGTGGGACTAAATAGTTAAACTTGGTCAAACCGATTTGTCACTGTTTAGGAAGTGGTTGTCGGTGTCAAAACAGGCAGATCTCGGGTAGGGGGTCCCGAACTGTGCATCTAAGGATCGAAGGTAATAGGAGGCAGGGGACACGACATTTACCCAGGTTCAGGGCCTCTAGATGGAGGTAATACCCTACTTCCTGCTTGATTCACTTTGATGAGTATAGGGGTTACAAGAGTTGATTTACCCAGAGATCATAATGACTAAACCCTACAAGTCTAGCATGTATGATTATGATTGGCCCTACAGACTAAACCCTCCGGTTTATATAGACAACGGAGGGGGCTAGGGTTGTACAAAGTCGGTTTACAGAGAAAGGAATCTTCATATCCGCACGCCTAGCTTGCCTTCCATGTCAGGGAGAGTCCCATCCGGACACGGGAGAAAGTCTTCTGTCTTGTATCTTCATGGCCCATCAGTTCAGCCCACGTCACGTAGCCCGGACGCCCGAGGACCCCATAATCCAGAACTCCCTCAATGGCTATGCCAAATGAACTCGGTGGTGCTGGGTAGGAAATATGGTGGGGCCGAGTTTGGAAATTAGGGTTTGGACATACTTGGATGGAGAAAGTGGCTGAGGGTTTTGGAGCAATATCACTAAGCACTTGAGAAACCAGATCATTAAGCAACACCTTATCACCTTTTAATAGTATTGGCTTTCCTATGGACTCAATGTGATCTTGGATCACTAACATAGAAATGAAGAGTCTTGATCTTATGTCAATCTTTGTCCTTATCATTTTGAGGGGTCCACTTCTATAGTCCATGCCATGCTAATCATTGAACATCCTGAAATATTTATCTTGAATAGATATTTTAGTTTAGTGAGCTATATGTTGTTATGAATTACCAAAACCACCCAGGGATTAGTTGCATATTCAGGAGAAGAAGCATCAGATGGAGGAGGAGGCACAACCGATGGTGAAGAACTAGAAGCAACATTTGTGCTGCTCTGCTCGCCTTGGTGCCATGTGATACGTCTCTAACGTATCAATAATTTTTTTATTCCACGTTGTTATATTATCATTCTTGGATGTTTTACAATCATTTTATAGCAAGTTTATATCATTTTATGGGACTAACCTATTGAGATTGTGCCCAGTGCCAGTTGCTATTTTTTGCTTATTTTTTACTTCACAGAAAACCAGTACCAAACGGAGTCCAAATGCAGCGAAACCTTCTGGAAAATTTTCTGGACTAGAAGACACAAGATGGGCCAAAGAAGTACCAGAGGGGGGATCCGAGGGGAGCACAACCCACCAGGGCGCGCCCAGGTGGGTTGTGCCCACCTCGGTGGCCTCCCGCACCACCTCTTCGCTCTATAAATACCCCAATATTCCAAAAACCCTAGGGGAGTTGATGAAATTTTGTTCCAGCCGCCGTAAGTTCCAGAACCACGAGATCCAATCTAGAGCCCATTTCCGGCACTCTGCCGGAGGGGAACATGAGGGGTTCATCATCCTCATTGCTTCCTCTCCGATGAGGCGTGAGTAGTTCACCTCAGACCTACGGGTCCGTAGGCAGTAGCTAGATGGCTTCCTCTCTCTTTGTTTTCAATACAAAGTTCTCTTGGAGATCTATTTGATGTAATGACATTGTGCGGTGTGTTTGTTGGGATCCGAAGAATTGTGAGTTTATGATTAGATTTGTCTTGCTTTAATATCCATACTTGATTATTATAGCCTCATATTTCTTCTCCGATATTTCGGTTTTGTTTGGCCAACTTGATCTATTTATCTTGCAATGGGAAGAGGTGCTTTGTGATGGGTTCAATCTTCCGGTGTCCTTTCCCAATGACGGGAGGGGCACCAGGGCACGCATGTATCGTTGCTATTAAGGATAAAAAAGATGGGGTGTATTCCTACATGAATAGATCTTGTCTACATCATGTCATCGGTCTTATTGCATTACTCTGTTTCTCCATGAACTAAATACACTAGATGCATGCACTGGTACAACAAGGTGCTATACAAACGTGTTTTAACCCCTTCCCATGACGGCGTTCTGAACCATCACCTAGTGAGTAACTGCGATAGGGGGGTCCTTCCAACATGACCCAGAAACCGTCGGGGATATGGCCTCCTGGCACACACGTTCGGCAAAATGAGGTCGTGTGCAACCGGCGAGCGATCAAATACGGTTATACGTATAGTAGAGCTAGAAAATACAATTATACAGGCGAAATAATTTCCGGTCGTAAGTACATCCCACACAGTCAGTCCCCGCTAAACGTCTCTGTTCGTATGTACATTCCACATAGTCAATCCAATGAATATGTTTCCGTTAGTATGTACATCCCACACAGTTAATCCAAGAGGTATGTTTCCGTTCGTACATACATCCCACACAGTCACTCAAAGGAAAATGTTTTCGTTCGCAGGTACACATCACACACAGTTTTCTCCATTAAATCGTTTGTGATAGCATTGCCATTGCACACGATATTAACAATTTTATCGTTTCCGTTATTGAATGCATCACACAGAGTGCGTAGAAGAAACTGTGTGGCAAAGGTTGTTCATCACACACACTTTTTATGTGGTAATCGTTTGCGCAAGGTGGCCTAACACAAATAGTTTTCAAGAGGATGTTATCTGTGATTGTTCGTTGATCCAACACGGTTTATTCCTAGAAACTGTCTGTGTTGTCTGAGGTCATCGCCCACGATGTTTTCTCAATAACCGTTTGCAATAGAAAAACCCAATTAGCAGGCTAATTGGCCATTAGCAGGATAATTGGCCTATTATTAATAATCCATTTATTAATCTAATTCACATTTCATATTAAGCACACAATATATTTCATTTCCATATTAGGAAGTAGGATTTCATAATTGAAATACATCATAGTACAACATCATATAGCTTTATCACTCAGCTACCCCATTACACAATTGCACCAGCACCAAGTCTCACATGCAACATATACAACCTCTCGAAATTAGCATCATAGATGGAACATAGACAGATAAATCTCATCAGGAAAACTGCTAAAGCGGAAGGCGAATATTGAGCCTTCATTGATGTTGAACGTCTTTGCAACTTTAGGCTAGTGTCTGTGGATCACTGACCGTCCATCCTTCGTCCTTTTCATGAAGACTTCAATATTGAACCATGGGTGTTGTATGAATACCTTCCTCGCCCCCTGACCATGCATGTGGTTTGAGAGCCAATCATCAGTGAACTGCTTTAGAGAGGGCTAAAAACAAGGATATTCATAAATATCTTCTCTAGATTTGAAATGGCGCAAAGGAATTAAAAATACAAGGTATAACAGTTAGTACCATGCAGTAGTGAACTAATATCTTCTTCATTGTGCAGACAAAGATCTTGTTGATTTTTGTCGCTGATTTCTTTATCCTAACAATCTTTGTGAGTTTCTTGACTTGACTGATATTCATGGACAACTCATTTCTCCATATGCGAAAAGGGTCGAACAGTGGGTCAAACTCTCTCACAGCAGGACCTACATGTGCAAGACCAAATTGTTAAAAACCTAATATTTAAAAACAAGAAGTGAAAAGGTGTGTTATTAACATCATGCCTAATATTTAAAAACAAGCAAACGTAGTCATTCAAACTTGTATTGTGCATGTCTAAGTACACTAGTTATTGGCCATGTTTGGATCCATGGGTTAGAGTTAGTTTGAGCTAGTTTGGGCTCAAATAGCCCTAAACTATCCAAACATGAGGGCTAGTTTGAGCTAGTTTCTTCAAACCCTCCCAAAACAACTATCCCACCCAAGAGGTGCTGATTGGGGCTAGTTCTCCTAGTGCATTTATTGTCAATCTAACACTATCATCCAAAAACCTCTTTAGCTATAGTTAGTTCACGGTTAGTCATTGTTGAATATCATTGTTATTTAGGAAACGTAGGATAGCGTAGGATTTATTCTACCTTGACTTGTACTCCAAGATGACCATGTACTCCTATATATATGCCCACGAGGCTCAACCAATGCAATCAACTATTCCACCAATCTCTCTCTCCCTTTTAACTGTCATGAGCTATAAACTAACTCTAACCTCTAGCTAAGTTAGAGTATCCAAACAGTACCATTGTTAAATCAAATGGAAAGGCGTGTTCAATACTCCCTCCCGTCCTTTTTACTCTGCATACAAGAATTTTCTAAAGTCAAACTTCATAAAGTTTGACCTTATTTATATGAAAAAATATAAACATCTAACATGCTAAAGTTATACAATATGAAAATTTAAGTCATGACACATGTACTGATATTTATTTCATATTGTGAATGTTGGTATTTTGTTCTATAAAGTTGGTTAAACTTTAAGAGGCTTGACTTTAGATAAATCTTATATGCGAACTAAAAAGATTCGGGGGGAGTACCCATTCTTAGCAGGAACCAAATATAGTCATTCATAGAGCTATTGTTAAATTTGGTATTGATGAAATTGAACTGCACAATTCGTACTACCACATATAGAACATCACACTATTAATAGCTGAAATAAACAAGGCATACTACGAACAACCAAAGACGGAATTGAAACTGGACATATGCTAACTACAAACAACCGAGCAACCATAAACCATAGAAATAAACCAGGCGTAATGCAAACAACCTAATATAGCAATAAATATTGGACATGTACTCACTACAAAAGGGGTTCGAGAAAACAAATCACAGGTTTCCTCACTTGTCACAAATTGGCTCCCTCCTCGTGGTCGCCGTCGATGAGGTCTTGCTTGCCAGTTGAGGATCCCAAGCCAGCGTCACAGAACGTGTCCTTCAGAAATAACAAAAGGGGCTCCATGGCGATGAAGTATGGCAAATTGTTCATAATGAGCTACAGGAGATCAGTGGTAGGGCAATCGATGAGATCGACGGCTGTCGAACCCAAAGGGTTGGGGTGGGCAACTTAACCTGTGACATAACCCGTGTCAAGCCGTCGGTGTCGATGACCTCGATGTCGTAGTCGGCGTCCGCGACATGCCAGGATACTCTAGCCCGCTGATTGAAAGGCTTAATCAAGGTCCAGTCATCGTCGTCAGCTTCCTCGGCGGCCACCTCGCTGACGTCGGGCGAAGAAGCCGCGGTAAAGCTCTTTTGGGCTATTCACTCCTCGAGGTCCCCGGGAAGCGTAGTCGGGCCTAGGCTGTGACACTCTGGAGTGGGGGAGGGGTGGGGATGGGGATCTCTGGGAAAGGGTGTGATTCGCAGGCATCATCTAAGAAACTCAGGGCGGTGAGGGTATGTATATCGGTGGGTAAAGTGCACGGGCAGACCGGCAGAGGTTGACAATGGAGGTGGCGCGGCGGCATCGGTGGTGACCTAGCTAGGTTTGGAGCGAGGGAGGGTGGTGTGTATGTGTGTGAGAGGGGGATTTGGGGTGGGCGAAGGATTTGGGGGGTGTGTGTGGAGGGGTCCAAGGTGGTGTTCGAGGAAATTCCGCGGGTACTGAAAATTTTACTAGGCGAGAGTAAAATGGCGGGGCTACCGAAAATTTGGATCAAGGGATTGAAGCAGAGCGAGGTGGGAGTAAAATGACGGGGCTACTAAAAATTTGGATTTACTAATTGAAGCAGAGCGGGAGTAATAGACGTCGCACACGGTCCAGACATACTAACAGTGTGCTATCAAACAGAAAAACCATCTATGCAGACGCGGGTAGATATTTTCGAGAGGGGGAGGGAAGCCTCGTGGAGCCTGATCTACTGTGATAATGTGGGTGACAGGTGCAGGGGCGCGGCACAGGGGTAGTCCTAGGGAACCGTGTCTGTTTCATACCCGATCGCAAATGGTTGCTGCGTCAGGCTCGTCTGTTGTTTATAAATTTGGCCAAAAATTGCGGGAAAGTGTCAGAACACGAACACACTTCCATGTGGACCAAATATATGTATGAACAGGGTGGTTTGATGTTCAAATACCCAATGCACAACTTTGATGTGGCATCTGTCGCACAAAGCGCACGTTATTATTGCTACCCCCTCCCAAACACACA
>LR738715.1:531848000-531858939 GCA_902687465.1 Secale cereale
GGTAGTGATTCACGTGTACACATGCGCGCGAACTATATATATAGTTGCATGTACTGAACCGTATGAGACGAACCAAAATTTAATCGCCTCCTAATTATAAGTCAAATTAACCTCTATCGTTGTCGATCGAAGTGATTGACCAAGTCGGCCCACAAAGATGGACGAATCATCTCGCTGATAACCCCATGAGTGAGTGCTAGGGGACAACCGCCATCGCTTGCTTGTGGGAACAACAGATGTATGGAGATGTGTGGTTGTGATGTTTGAATACCTTATATATATGCAGAACTGTGATGTGGCACCTGTTGGAAATATGCCCTAGAGGCAATAATAAAATGGTTATTATTATATTTCCTTGTTCATGATAATTGTCTATTGTTCATGCTTTAATTGTATTGTCCTGAAACAGTAATGCATGTGTGAATACATAGACCACAACATGTCCCTAGTGAGCCTCTAGTTGACTAGCTCGTTGATCAACAGATGGTTATAGTTTCCAGACCATGGACATTGGATGTCATTGATAACGGGATCACATCATTAGGAGAATGATGTGATGGACAAGACCCAATCCTAAGCCTAGCACAAGATCGTATAGTTTGTATGCTGAAGCTTTTCCAATGTCAAGTATCCTTTCCTTAGACCATGAGGTTGTGCAACTCCCAGATACCGTAGGAATACTTTGGGTGGGCCAAACATCACAACGTAACTGGGTGGCTATAAAGGTATACTACGGGTATCTCCAAAAGCATCTGTTGGGTTGGCACGAACCGAGACTGGGATTTGTCACTCCGTATGATGGAGAGGTATCTCTAGGCCCACTCGGTAATACATCATCGTAATGAGCTCAATGTGACTAAGGGGTTAGTCACGGGATGATGTGTTACGGAACGAGTAAAGATACTTGCCATAACGAGATTGAATAAGGTATCGGTATACCGACGATCGAATCTCGGGCAAGTACTATATCAATAGACAAAGGGAATCGTATACGGGATTGATTGAATCCTTGACATCCTGGTTCATCCGGTGAGATCATCGTGGAACATGTGGGAGCCAACATGGGTATCCTGATCCCATTGTTGGTTATTGGCCGGAGAGTTGTCTCAATCGTGTCTGCATGGTTCCCGAACCCGTAGGGTCTACACACTTAAGGTTCGATGACGCTAGGGTTATAGGGAATAGATATATGTGGTTACCGAATGTTCTTTGGAGTCCCGGATGAGATCCCGGACATCACGAGGAGCTCCGGAATGGTCCGGAGGTAAATATTTATATATGGGAAGTCATCATACGATCACCGAAATAATTCGGGGGGGGGTGTCGGTATTGTACCGGGACCACCGAAGGGGTTCCGGGGGGTCCACCTGCCCCGGAGGGCTCTATGGGATGTATGTGGAGAGGTACCAGCCCCTAAGTAGGCTGGGCGCCTCCCCCCTTAGGGCCCATGCGCCTAGGGTTTGGGGGGAAACCCTAAGGGGGGCGTCCCCCCTTGCCTTGGGGGGCAAGGCACCCCCCTGGCCGCCGCCCCCTCCTCAGATTGGATCTGAGGGGGCCGGCCCCCCTCTCCCTGGCCCCTATATATACGTGGGGGTGAGAGGTCAGCCGCACCCAAGTACTGGCGCAGCCCTCCCCCTCTCTCAAGTCCTCCTCCTCTTCCGCAGTGCTTGGCGAAGCACTGCAGGATTGCCACGCTCTTCCATCACCACCACGCCGTCGTGCTGCTACTGGACGGAGTCTTCCCCAACCTCTCCGTCTCTCCTTGCTGGATCAAGGCGCAGGAGATGTCACCGGGTTGCACGTGTGTTGAACGCGGAGGCACCGTTGTTCGGTGCTTAGATCAGATTCGGCCGCGATGTGAATCGCTTCGTGTACGACTCCACCGACCGTGTTCTTGTAACGCTTCCGCGTCGTGATCTTCGAAGGTATGAAGATGCACTCCCCTCTCATTGCTAGTAGACTCCATAGATAGATCTTGGTGATGCGTAGGAAATTTTTTATTTTCTGCAACGATCCCCAACAGCACCTGCCTCGGAAACCTTTAACTCCCCCACACAAACCGAGGTTGATTTTCTGAGACGACACCGTATGAACTATGGTTTGGCAAGAAACCTAAGTTGTCGTTTCTAAAAGTTTGGGGATGCGATGCTTATGTCCAGAAACTTCAACCTGAAAAGCTCGAACCCAAATCAGAAAAATGCGTCTTCATAGGATACCCTAAGGAAACTATTGGGTATATCTTCTACCTCAGATCTGAAGGCAAGGTCTTTGTTGCCAAGAATGGATCCTTTCTGGAGAAAGAGTTTATCTCGAAAGAAGTGAGTGGGAGGAAAGTGTAACTTGATGAGGTGATAGTCACCACTTCCGAACCGGAAAGTAGCGCAGCGTAGGAAGATGTTTCTGTGGTGCCCGCACCGACTAGGGAGGAAGTTAATGATAATGATCATGAAGCTTCAGATCAAGTTACTGCTGAACTTCGTAGGTCCACAAGGACACGTTCCGCACCAGAGTGGTACGACAACCCTGTCCTGGAAATCATGTCGTTAGAGAACGATGAACCTTCGAGCTATGAAGAAGCGATGGCGGGCCCGGATTCCAAGAAATGGCTTGAAGCCATGAAATCCGAGATAGGGTCCATGTATGATAACAAAGTATGAACTTTGGTGGACTTGCCCGATGATCGGCACGCCATAGAAAATAAATGGATCTTTAAGAAGAAGACTGACGCGGATGGTAATGTGACCATCTATAAGGCTCGACTTGTCAGTAAAGGTTATTGACAAGTTCAAGGAATTGACTACGACGAGACTTTCTCTCCCGTAGCAATGCTGAAGTCCGTCCGAATCATGTTAGCAATTGCCGCAGTCTATGATTATGAGATATGGCAAATGGACGTCAAAACGGCATTCCTTAATGGCTTCCTCAAGGAAGAACTGTATATGATGCATCCGGAAGGTTTTGTCGATCCTGAGAATGCTAACAAGGTATGCAAGCTCCAGCGCTCAATCTATGGGCTGCTGCAAGTCTCTTTGATGAGGTGATCAAAGCGTTTGGGTTTATACAGACTTGGGGAGAAGCCTGTATTTACAAGAAAGTGAGTGGGAGCTCTGTAGCATTTCTCATATTATATGCGGATGATATATTGCTGATGGGAAATGATGTAGAACTCTTGGAAAGCATAAAGGCCTACTTGAATAAGTGTTTTTCAATGAAGGACCTTAGAGAAGCTGCTTACATATTAGGCATCAAGATCTATAGAGATAGATTGAGACGCGTCATTGGTCTTTCACAAAGCACATAGCTTGAAAAGATATTGAAGAAGTTCAATATGGATCAGTCCAAGAAAGGGTTCTTTCCTGTATTACAAGGTATGAGATTGAGCACAGCTCAATGCCCGACCTTGGCAGAAGATAGACAAAAGATGAGTGTCATCCCCTATGCCTCGGCCATAGTTTCTATTATGTATGTCATGCTGTGTACCAGACCTGATGTGAACCTTGCCATAAGTTTGGTGGGGAGGTACCAAAGTGATCCCGGTATGGAACACTGGACAGCGGTCAAGAACATCCTGAAGTACCTGAAAAGGACTAAGGATATGTTTCTCGTTTACAGAGGTGACGAAGAGCTCGTCGTAAAGGGTTACATCGATGCTAGCTTCGACACAGATCTGGATGACTCCAAGTCACAAACCGGATACGTGTATATTTTGAATGGAGGGGCAGTCAGCTGGTGTAGTTGCAAGCAAAGCGCCGTGGCGGCATCTACATGTGAAGCGGAGTACATAGCTGCTTCCAAAGCAGCGCAGGAAGGAGTCTGGATGAAGGAGTTCATCACCGACCTAGGAGTTATTCCAAGCGCGTCGGGCCCGATGACTCTCTTCTATGAAAACACTGGAGCTATTGCCATTGCCAAGGAGCCCAGGTTTCACAAGAATACCAAGCACATCAAGCGTCATTTCAACTCCATCCGGAATTATATTCAAGATGGGGACATAGATATTTGTAAAGTGCATACGGATCTGAGTGTCGCAGATCCGTTGACTAAACCTCTTCCACGAGCAAAACATGATCAACACCAGAACTCTATGGGTGTTCGATTCATCACAATTTAACTAGATTATTGACTCTAGTGCAAGTGGGAGACTGTTGGAAATATGCCCTCGGAGCAATCATAAAATGGTTATTATTATATTTCCTTGTTCATGATAATTGTCTATTTTTCATGCTTTAATTGTATTATCCGGAAACAGTAATACATGTGTGAATACATAGACCACAACATGACCCTAGTGAGCCTCTAGTTGACTAGCTCGTTGATCAACAGATGGTTATGGTTTCCCGACCATGGACATTGGATGTCATTGATAACGGGAGCACATCATTAGGAGAATGATGTGATAGACAAGACCCAATCCTAAGCCTAGCACAAGATCGTATAATTCGTATGCTGAATCTTTTCCAATGTCAAGTATCCTTTCCTTAGACCATGAGGTTGTGCAACTCCCGGATACCATAGGAATACTTTCGGTGTGCCAAATGTCACAACGTAACTGGGTGGCTATAAAGGTATACTACGGGTATCTCCGAAAGCATATGTTGCGTTGGCACGAACTGAGACTGGGATTTGTCACTCCATATGACGGAGAGGTATCTCTGGGCCCACTCAGTAATACATCATCGTAATGAGCTCAATGTGACTAAGGGGTTAGTCATGGGATGATGTGTTACGGAACGAGTAAAGAGACTTTCCATAACGAGATTGAACAAGGTATCGGTATACCGACGATCGAATCTCGGGCAAGTACTATACCGATAGACAAAGGGAATCGTATACGGGATTGATTGAATCCTTGACTTCCTGGTTCATCCGATGAGATCATCGTGGAACATGTGGGAGCCAACATGGGTATCCAGATCCCGTTGTAGGTTATTGGCCGGAGAGTTGTCTCGGTCATGTCTACATGGTTCCCGAACCCGTAGGGTCTACACACTTAAGGTTCGATGACGCTAGGGCTATAGGGAATAGATATACGTGGTTACCAAATGTTGTTAGGAGTCCCGGATGAGATCTCGGACGTCACGAGGAGCTACGGAATGGTCTGGAGGTAAAGATTTATATATGGGAAGTCATCATACGGTCACCTAAATAATTTGGGGGGGGGTGTCGGTATTGTACCGGGACCACCGAAGGGGTTCCGGGGGTCCACCGGGAGGGTCCACCTGCCTCGGAGGGCCCTATGGGCTGTATGTGGAGAGGGACCAGCACCTAAGTGGGATGGGCGCCTCCCCCCTAGGGCCCATGCGCCTAGGGTTTGGGGGGAAACCCTAAGGGGGGCGCCACCCTTGCCTTGGGGGGCAAGGCACCCCCCTGGCCGCCGCCCCCTCCTCAGATTGGATCTGATGGGGCCGCCCCCCCTCTCCCTTGCCCCTATATGTATGTGGGGGGAGAGAGGGCAGCCGCACCCAGGTACTGGCGCAGCCCTCCCCCTCTCTCAAGTCCTCCTCCTCTCCCGCAGTGCTTGGCGAAGCCCTGCAGGATTGCCATGCTCCTCCATCATCACCACGCCATCGTGCTGCTGCTGGACGGAGTCTTCCCCAACTTCTCCCTCTCTCCTTGCTGGATCAAGGCGCGGGATACTTCACCGGTCTGCACGTGTGTTGAACGCGGAGGCACCGTTGTTCGGTGCTTAGATCGGATTCGGTCACAATCTGAATCGCTTTATGTACGACTCCACCGACCGCGTTCTTGTAATGCTTCTGCATCACGGTCTTCAAAGGTATGAAGATGCACTCCCCTCTCATTGCTAGTAGACTCCATAGATAGATCTTGGTGATGCGTAGGAAATTTTTGATTTTTTGCAACAATCCCCAACAGCACCTGCCTTGGAAACCTTTAACTCCCCCACACGAACCGAGGTTCATGACACTCAGTATATATATATTTCCCACCTCCCATCTTTGACGCGTAATATATACTCCTACGTACCGTAACACAACCCGAAAATAATCCTCCTTGTGCGTCAATTTACCTTTATCATTGTGTCATATATTAGATGGACGACGACCTCATGGGCCCATGGAGGGAAGTGTCACAGGAGAATGAGTGACAACCATCGTCCGCACGTGGCCCAATGTGTTGGTGATGTTTTTAATACCCAATATGCACAACTTCTTTGCAGCACCTGCCTCGGAAACCGAAAACTCCCCACATAGAGCGAGATCGATTCATGACGTGTGTGTAGTATATATGTGTTGCCCCGGCCCCCTCCTCCCCTCTTCAATGCGTACTATATACTCCTACCACAACACAACCCAAAAAGAAACCTCCTTGCTGGGTTAAAGTGATGGAGGACAACCTTGTGGGCCCACAGATGGAAGCATCGCACGCGAGTGAGTTTCTTATATTACGCGTAGTATTGCCCCTGGCCACCCTCTTCAATGTGTACTATATATATACTCCTACTGTACGTATAACAAAAATCAAAAAATGACCATCCTTGTTGGTCAAATTAACCACTCTCATCGCATGTCATAGTGCTGGATAGCGACCTTGCGGGCCCACACGAGTGAGTGTCCTAGGACCACCGCGTGTATGTGGCCCAAAGATGCATGTCAAACTTTTTCAGCAGCAAACATGCGACCAAAGGAGTTTAGTGTTGAAAAATGAAACATAAGATAACATATACCCGATTTTATACATTGATTGATCTCCCAGGGATTTAAATGTGCAAAATGAAATTTTATCTACATGAGACCCGTGACAGTGCACAAAAATGGATTGCAAAATCATATGTGTACATGTCCCTGGGTGGATGTTTAGTCCCCATGCAAGCAATTTCTAACTTCTAGAGTCTTGATTTTAAAATCAAATAAATCAAAAACTAAGTTGAAAATTCATGAAACTTATCGTGGTGTCATATGGACACCAATAGACTGTGATATTTTTTCCCAAATTTGAGACAAGTTTTGATATAATCTTCTTACATACAGGAAATTATAAATAATTATCAACCAATATGGCAAACGAACTCTTTATTCGAACGATGTGCTTTAAACCAACAAAATATAAGTGCAGTGCTTCGGTTAAGCAATAAAGTGGTAGAATTAATCATCAATAAGGAAAAATAAATATAATACGTGCCGCACACGCATCCCGTGTGCCGTACGAGCACTCGTGAGTTGACGAGACGCATACTAGCAGGCAAACAAGGAGGCCGAGGCATGCGCGTGTTTGTTAAGCACTCACCATGGGGTGTGCTAGTAGTTGTGGGAAATGACGGTAGGCGTGCCAGCATTCCGCTGCGCAGGCTCACCGGGAGGCGAGCCAGCCCTTTAACCGTCACCCACCTCACTCCCACTGCTCCATATTAATGGCGTGCCCGATCGACGGCCACACACCCTATCCACAGTTGTCACCGCCGCATGGAGTGTATTAGGATTTTGCCGAAGCGCACCATCGGCTGGTGAAGCACCCGCGCAACGCATGAAGCTGGGCGCGGAGGTTGTTGTCGCAGCTGATGAGGTCTCGCGTGGGCAGCAGCGCGACCGTGCCTTCGTTGGCGCTGTCGTGCCTCCCCAGCCGGAGCCGGAGGTCCACAGCCGACAACGACTCTGACTCCTATGGAAAACCTGTTAGTCTCCCCCTTTTGTTGGGAACAGAAACCCTTGGTTATGTTCACCCAGTCCATGAAATCAGAGTAAGATTCGTTAGATCTGTGTAGTGTATCGATTGCTTGAATGGTATCTATGGTTAGTGATTGATTGTTTGTTCTGTACAAATGATTTTTGTTAATAATCCGACTAGGGTTAGCATGCATGCTAATAATTCATAGCCAGATCTTGCGAATTGATTTTGAATGTCCTACATATATGTTTGTGTGCTTTTTTCTTCCAGATCCTCAGAATTGATTTTGAATGTCCTACATGTATGTTTCTACCTTTTTTCCTTCCAGCTTGCTATGTACACAGACGAGGCTTCAGCCAGCGGCGCCGTCGGTTGTAGATCATGCACCCGGCATCACGGGCAGAAGCGGTCTCGCCCCCTGGATCTAAGGAACCCGTAGAATATTGAGCGGACCACATCAGCGATCTCCCGGACGCCATCCTTGGGGAGATCATCTTCCTTCTCCCCACCAAGGATGGTTGTTGCACACGGGTCCTCGCATCTCGGTGGCGCACTCTATGGCGCATCGTACATCTTCAAGTCGACTGTCGCCGGCTATCTGTCGTTCATGATTTTGAACTCCACGGAGCCATCATCTGCTCCCACGAGGGCTCCGTTCAACGCCTATGCATCCTGGCATGCTACCTCTTGCACACACCCTTAACGGTGAACGCCTGGCTCAAATTCCGTCAATTTGCAAAACTCCAACATGTTGAGTTCTACCATTACTATGCAAATAGTTGTCCACCAAACATTATAGGTGTGCCCTCACCACCAGTGTTCATCTCATGGTTTTCCTCCTCTCTGCACACCACCACCCTGGCCCGGTGTCATCTACCAGACAATCTAGTACAAATGCTTCAACTCCCACTACTAAAAAACTCACTCTTGTGGTGGTCGATCTGTTGGAGGTCTCACTGAACAACATCATCCACTCCTGCTGTCCTGCCCTGGAGTGCTTGCTGCTTGTTTTTTGAAAAGAGATCCGTATCCGTTGTCTCCAAATAAGTCGCCTCACCTTGTAAGCATTGGAATTTGCTTTAAAGGAGAGGAGCTCATCATCAAAGATACCCCTTCACTCCAAAGGTTGCTTCTTGATTATCGTTATGCACCTTCGCAAATAACAGTGGTCTTTGCGCCTAAACTGGAGACCTTGGGTGTAATTCCTGATCCGTTTGAAGGTTACAAGATGGTGGTTGGCTCCACACTTATTCAGGTACCATATATTATCATCAACACTTTTGTAATCATAAGCTGTATTTTTCATTTGTGTGCGTAAGTTTTATATCATCAACACTTTTGTAATCATAAGCTACAATTTACATTTGTGCGCATAATATTTATATAATCTTGGAGTACACGTTTGGTACTAATATTATGTTCTATGCTCAATGAAGAGTTTGTCCATGAGTACCCTATCAATGGTGCTGGATTCTGTCAAGACCTTACATATCAGTATGTGTTGTTTTGATCTGAACATGGTTATCGGTTGCTGCGATGCTTTCCATGTCTGGAGAATTTGTATATACATGTGATGATATCAAGCACATTGATATATTTATTAGATCTAACCGTTCAGTTGTACTATTTTTTTAGACATTAATTGTATTTAGTCTTCATGTCTATTTAGGCTAAAGGACATGGACAAAAATGTATAACCAATCGGTGGCATAAGAAGCACCGGGATTTTCTCAGTTCTCATGACATTGGTTTGAGGACAAATAACGCTGCAAGGATATGCATCCAACCATGCAAACACAAGCTTTGTCACATTGTTCATGTTGAATATGAGAGTACTATTGTCCATGAGGATTAACTTTTCTGACAGACACTTCCTCACGGATAGACACGTTGAATAGCGTAAAAAGAAGTTTCACGTGGAAAAAAGGGCTTCTGAACGTGCTTGACCTCTATGTACAACAACTTGCTATCTTGTACTAGTAAATTTTCTGGTCCAGGATCTTGATTTTCTGGATCAGACCGATCCATTTCACTGTGACTGTTGAAAACATTGGTTGAGTTAGTTGTTATTGTCCTGTTCAATCTAGATTTTGTGTAAACCTTATGAACAATTAATCATCGTGCTTTTGTACCTTCTGTAAGCTGGGGTTAGATATTGCTGCCTTTTTCAACTCGGCTTTGACCCATATTTTCTTTCATACAAACCAGAGCTTCCATCAAGAAGCCTCATGGTTCCGAGAGCGAACTTGGTCACATGATCTGGTCGTGAAACGACATACACTGTATCTTCTCGCCTTGATTTATTTTACAGAGGCAACATGCAACTGTGCTAAACATACGAAATTATTCAGGGTTCGTTTTGCCTTTTTATACATTGATTTTCCTAATAATTTTTAACAAATAGCCACCAAGTTATTATTGCAAACGGTCCTATTAGTCAAATCATGGGCGTTCAACTAACCATTTACTACCGCGGGCAGCTGTTTTATTAGACGGGACGACTGTGAGCAGTCCTCCGTTCCCATCTACAAGCACCGCCACCAAGGATTGCCGCCTGCTGCGAGATGGAGGACGAGTCTGTGACGCCCGGATAATTAAGCTACAGTAAATGTCTGCTAATGATGCCATGTCACCACGGTTGCTGTTGATATCTCGCGTTAGCTGAAAACCGAGTCGAATTCAAAATTCAAAATCAAGTCAAATGACAAAGTTTTCAAACACTCAAACTAAAATGCTCAAAGTGTGGCAAATAGCCTCTGGTTATTGGTCATGTTGAAACCTCTATTTTATAATATGTTATTGATGCCCTAAAATAAATAAAATATGGGCTAAATAATTATTTAAATGAATCTAAGAATATTAAACATTTACAACTAACTTATTTTTATGTGCTAAATTATTGTGGCAGTGGGATAATTACTAATGATGATTTGGGACTAGTGTTTCATTTTATAAAACTAAAAGTTAAAATAAAACTAAATAAAAAACAGAAAGGATTTTAAAACAAAAGGAAAATACAAAAAACATAAATTTTAGAAGGGCAAAGCCCTTGGCCCAACTGGGCCGAAGCCCACCTAGCCACTTCTTAACCCACCCCACCCCAATCCTAAGCACACCGACACCCCACTCCCTCCCCCCACGTTGCTCTCTCCCAGCCCCCGACCCAGATCGGGATCGGGGGGACGAGCCCGCCCGCGCCCCGGCACCCGCCGCCCGTGGCCGGCGCGCCCCTCCGGCGTCCCCAACGGCCTCCACCACGCCGCCATCGGATCCCCTTCGCCCCGCCACTGCCTTGCCGGACCTCCCCGAGCCACTG
>LR738715.1:531890552-531925977 GCA_902687465.1 Secale cereale
TGATTATTTGTAATAGTTTTGAGATATGATGATAGTGATATGTGAGTCATGTTAATGAGTACTTGTGTTTTAGTAAGAATATTGGTGTTAAGGTTTGTGATTCCCTATGGAAGCACGAAAGTCAATAGTTATGCAATGAAATTACAGCCTACTTGTGGTGCATTATTAGGTGTTAGTTATGCTCAATGCTCGCTTATGTGATTTTCGTTTCTTGGTTGGATGTTCTCAATCTAATTGCTAGCATCCACTTGTACTAAGTAGAATTACTAATTGTGCATCCAAACTCTTCAAAACCAGTTTTGCCGTAGGAGTCCACCATACCTACCTATAAGCGGTATTTCCATGCCGTTCTAAGCAAATTTGTATGTGCCATCTCTAAATATCAAAACAAACTTCTCTTTTGTGCGCATACCGCTCATGAGGCGGTGAGGGGTGGCCGATATTTTTCCATGCTAGATGTGTTATTCTCAAGATGAGTGTTTATTCACGTGTCATTGCACGAGAGTGCGACTGTAATGGGGATGCCCAGTTCCGAAATGAAAAAAATTATTTACTTTATGCTATCAAATAATAAATTCTATGGAATGTGTTGGTATGGAGGGCATCCATGGATACTTTAGCCATGGATTGTGAAAGAATGGTGGAAAAAGGAATAAACTTTATTTTTTTGTTTGGGAACCGCCTATGATGTATCTAACATGGAAAGTATTGGGAACTCTTAGTCATTTTCGTTGACGGGAAAAGTATGCCTCTCAAAAAAATCTCTTAATTAAGCTTTGAGCTCTGGTGTAATGCCCCGTGACCAATGCGCCAGGTGTCAGCCAGTTATTCGTCGTCACTGCCATGTCATCTACTTGCATGTTGCATTTTGCTATGTCATCATGTGCACTGCATCCTCATGTTTTCAAAACTTGCATCCGTCTGAATCCACCCGTCCTTTCTGTTATCCGTTCTAAGCCCAGACACACTTGCACGCGCCCGCGGCACCTCCGAATATTTATTTTATAAGTGGCCGGAAAATGTTCTCGGAATGGGATGAAACTTGGCGTGTGGTCTTATTATGGTATAGGAAGACCCCCTCTCAAATTTCATCGCAATCGGAGCTCGTTTGATAGTTGAACGATTAACCACGCTAAGCGCCGAAAGCCCCTTTTCTCTTTTGGCCCAGTACCCCTCCACAACATCCCTCTAGCCCATCCCAACCACCTCTATTCTCTCGGTCGTTGGATCATGATCGTGTGGGCGAAAATCGCACCTCACTTGGACTCTCCTAGGTCCCTCTACCTATAAATTAACCCTCCCCGTCCAAATTCGCGGTCTAACCCTAACCCCTCTCCCTCTCGCGCCGCCGGACATGTCCATCCGTGCCGAACATGTCCAGCCGGCCACGTCGCTTCGACAAATCAGTGGCCGCCACCTCAACGCGCCGCCTCCCTCCTCCAATCGGGTGCTGCCACGTCACCCAGCCTCCGCGCCTCCCACCGCCGCGGCCTACGGGGCCCGAAGAGGTCCCACGCGAGCCCGTCCACCGCCGCCGCCAGCCCGCAGCCGCCGCCTCCGTGCGTCGCTCACTCCGGCCACAGGAGCATCGCTGGAGCCGGACCCCGCCACCGCCGCGAGCTCCACCTGCCCCGTCGCAGCATCGCTGAGCGCCGCCATGCTTGCCGTGCGCCCCACCGCCGTCGTCCCGACCGCTCGCCACCGCCTGGCACCACCGCGCCAGCCGCCGTCGCCCACCTGTTGTACCATCGCCACGGCTATCTCCACCGCCGGCCATCTGCCACGCCGGATACGCGCTGGTCCGCGCCGCCGTCTCCTTGATCGGCCGTATTGGCCACCCAGACCTCCCCTACTCACCTCCATCGCCGGCATCGCCGGAGAGCCCGCCGGCGTCGAGTTCCGGCAACTCCAGCCGCCACCGTCCAGATCCGCACGGGCTCGTCCCCGATCCGCGGGATCCCCCGATCCAAACGGCTTCGCCTCGCTGCACCGCCCCGTCCAGCCTCATCCCGGATCCAAGAGGCTCCCTCGAACCAAACGCCATCCACATCCCAAACCGCTCCGTCCCGGAAACACTTCGTCCAGTTTTCCCCGAGGTGAATATTTGGCTAAGTCCTCAGAAAACTGTTTCTTCATGGCATATTGTGAGTGTGATAACTTTGTGCATACTTATCCAAATTGTGTGTATGATATGTCCAGATGTTCGTTGTGATATGCTCTACATGTTAGTTGCATTTGCATGCATATTTTTTTGACCATGAAGACTGCAAGGCTTACACCTGATAGCATTTTATTGAAAAATAAGTGCAAGTATATACAACCTTCTGAGGAGGGAAGGGGGTAGGGGCTATACTATAAAAAGAGAAAATCCTACTACTTACATAGCTAAGGGCAGAAATAAAGTTCAGGGGGGAAGAAAATATATCCATTTGAGGAGTGCATCTCTAAATCTGGCTTTGATCCTGTGAGAGATCATGGCGATGTCATGGGTGAAGCCAGCTCTCCACTGTCTGAAGGTTGGGGGAATGTGTCTGAAGGCTTTATCTTTTCTAACTTTCCAAATATTCCACCATGCCAAGAAGACCACTTCTGTAAAGAAAGGCTGACCAAAATCTCTTCTAGCTTGTTTAGCAATTTGATACATATCTGAACTGTCAATTCATTCTATCTACAAGTAATTCCAAACTCCCACACTAAAGTTGCATTGGAAGAACAGGTGATTCATGTCCTCTAGTGTTGATGTAGGGCAAAGCACACATTGTGGTCCATCATTGATCTTCCAGTGTCTGCGTTGCAACATGTCTTTGGTATTGATCATGTCCATAATGACCAACCAGGCAAACATCTTTATAGACATGGTACAAGAGCTCTTCGAAATCCAACCAAGTAGTGGGTTAGCTACCATTGGTTGATGCACATGTATATATAACTTCTTGGCTGTATACTCAGAAGCCTTTCCATGCTTCCAGAGCCACGTATCTAGAATCTCTTGGTTAAGATGCACAGTGGATAATAGTGTGGAAAGAGCCAGCATTTCATCATGGGCCATCTGGGATAGTGGAAGGGAAAACAACTCTTGAATGTCCTCAGTCATAAAGTAATCCCTCACTGGTATAGATTTATCAGAGCAGAAAGAGTGCAGCCTTGGAAATCTATCCCTCAAAGGTATAATATTGTTATCCAATTCCCAGCTATCATACCAAAACAGTGCAGTGTCTCCTGAGTTCACCTTTATCATTGTTACTGCTCTGAACTTATCCATTAACTTGGTTACATCCTTCCACCAAAAAGAACCACATAGAGTAGTGTCATGTGGGACCCTATGAAAGTAATAAGAGTCCCAGATCAAGTTTACCTAGGGTTTATCTGCTTTATTGTAAAATTTGCTCAGGTGTTTCATGAGGAGGGCTTCATTTTGCAATCCAAGATTCAGGATACCAAGTCCCCCCTCGGATTTAGGCCTACATACTAAAGGCCAAGCAGCCAAAGAAGGGCCCTTCTCTTGGCCATACTTTCTCCATAGGCATTGCCTCTGTATTCTCTCCAATTGTTTTAGAATGCCAGCAGGTAATGAGAGGCTGCAGAGGAAATATATTGGCAAAGAGGAGATAACAGAGTTAAGTAGTTGCAACCTGCTTCCTTGTGGTAAGAACCATGAGCTAGCAGTGAGCCTTCTCTCCATACAATCAACCAGGGGCATTAAGTCTACAATCTTAGGTCTGGTGGTGCCCACTAGTAGGCCCAAGTATGTGAATGGCATTGATCCCAACTTGCATCCAAGTATATTTGCTAAGGCAGAGGCTGAGCTATCATCAGTATTAATAGGGTACATTGAGGACTTGTGGTAGTTGATCTGAAGGCCAGTGGCTGTGGCAAAGGAATCCAAAACCTTTCTTAGTGCAAGCAGTTGTGATTCCTCTGCTGGAATAAACAGTAGGGTGTCATCAGCATACTGCACTATGGGAAAATCAGGATCATGGGTTGGAATGGGCAGGTTGATGTCTCCTTGGCAGAGTAGATTATTTATCATTGTTTGCAGAAGGTCAGTAGCTATAAGCAATGAGGACATTGGATCACCTTGTTTAACCCCACACTTACATTTGAAGTGCTTACCAGGCACTCCATTAAGTAAAATTGTGGATGTGCCAGAAGATAGTAGCTCCTTAACCCAACCTATCCACTTTGGAGTGAAGCCTTTAGCCTGTAGGATTCTTATCATTGCCTCATGCTGTATTGAGTCAAAAGCCTTTTCAAAGTCCAACTTAAGCAATATAATTGACCTCCTAGACTGATTACATTGATGGATGTATTCAAAAGTCCAGGCCAAACAATCCTGGATGGTTCTATTTTTTATAAACCCATATTGGTTCTTGTGGATGCAGTCAATAATCATTTCCTGAAACCTGTTGGCAGCCAATTTGGTTAAGAATTTAAGGCCCACACTAGTGAGAGAGATAAGCCTGAAATCACTAGTAGTCTCAGGTGAGTTATTCTTTGGAACTAGTGTGATGAAAGCATCATTGAGATTCTCCAGCCTGACTATACCTGCATGGAATTCATGAACCAGAGTGATGAAATCCTGAGAGACAATTGGCCAACAACGCTTGAGGAAGAGTCCATTGAAACCATCAGGTCCAGGCGCCTTATCAATGGGCATTTCTTTGATAACCTTCTCAATCTCTGAGGCAGTGAAAGGTTTAGTCAAAACCTCTAGACCAGGAACATATTTAAGAAGAGACAAGATTTCATCACCCAACACTATGGGTTTTACTATTCCCATTCTTTTTTTTGAACACCTGCAAGAATTCAGCTGCCATGTCATCATGATTAGCCGTTGATGTCCCATCCTGCAACACTAGATTTGCTATGGCATTTTTCCTGTGCCTCTCAGTTGCCATAGCTTGAAAAAATTTGGTGTTGTCCTCTCCCACCTTTATATATCTGATAGTGCACCTTTTCTTCCAATATAAGAATTGAAGGTGCAGAAGGTGTTCATGGTGCAACTTGACCAACTTTCTGAAGTTTCTCTCACGCACTGAGAGGGGTCTGATCTCCTCAAGGTCATCAAACCATAGAATTACCCAATTGGTCTTTAGGAGCAATTTTTTAATATGTGAGAGCCCTTTCTGCCATTTCTTGAGGGCATATCTCAAGGACTTCAACTTGTCAACTATTATTGCAGAAATATGTGACTTTGTTGATTTCCTTTGCCAAACTTCCTTAACACATTCCATGAAGCCAGGCTGTTCAACCCAAAAATTCTCAAATCTAAAAATATGTGCCTTGGGGATATTGGTGCAAATAGAAATGAGGCAAGGTACATGATCAGAAGTGGTTTTGGCAAGTGGTGTGACCTGTGTCATTGGGTACTGAAGGATCCAATTGGCAGAAGTGAAAACCCAATCAAGCTTCTCAAGAAGTGGTGAACTTTGCATATTTGACCATGTAAACTTTCTTCCTTTTAGGGGTAATTCAAGGAGACCCAGATGCCCAATTATTTCATTAAAGATAAAGATATCATTAATGTCTCCTCCAGGAAGATTTCTATTATGCAATGACCTTATGAAATTGAAATCCCCCATGGGCATCCAGTTGGAATCAGGGTCAATATCAAGGCTATACAACCATGCTACAAAAGCATCTCTCATTACACCCTGACAAGGCCCATAAACATTCACTAACGTCCATGTTTCATTGTTATGAACCAAAGCGAATTTGACAATAATTCCATAAGATTCAATTTGAAGTAACGTGCCACTAAACATATCAGAGCGCCAAATAGTGAGGATACCCCCTGAGGCACCATTTGAGGGCGATTCAATGAAATGATCAAAGCAGGGGGCAAATCTTTTTTATGAGAGCACGGTCAGCGTTCTGTAATTTGGTTTCTTGTAAGCAAACTACAGCACATTTGCTATTGACCACCTTTTCTATGACTGCACGTTGACGGGCCTCAGAGTTGAGTCCTCTCACATTCCAACACAGAACATTCCAGCTACGGGTATCGAAATTACTCATTATATAAACGAGATAAGTAATAAGATAGACACATGGCACATAGTACCATGGTAGGTTCAACAGTAGCCAACTCTAGAACTCCCTCCACATAGTTTGTAGCATAACAAAAGGAACCAAAAGGATAAACAGCCCTTTTAAAAGGCATGTAGCGATCATAGGTTTGTGACATCAACATCAATCAGCCTTTGGCGACGAGGAATCCACCTGGGGATCAGCCATAAGCTTTTCCACCGTCAGAAGGGCAGGATCCATCTCCAGCTCGGCCCCAGCCGCTTGCAGAACCTTAATTGGGGTATAAGGTGGAACTTCAGCATCTTCATGGGGCTTCTCCTAGTCCACATCATCCGCATTGATAGCATCAGCAATTGGCTTGGATCGAGGACGCTTCTTCCTAGGCTGGGAAACAAACTGCTCAAAGACAGCATTCTTGTATCCATTAAGCCTGACAGAGCTTCTCGTGCATCTTCTGACAGCAGTGTCCACCACAGGAACACTCTTGTGTTTCTTCAGTTTTGACGTGCTAGGTGCCCTGTCTGCTTGTGCAGTGAATATCAGAGACTTGGAAGATTCCTCCAGTGTAGGGCAAAGAGCGCGCGCCACCGGACGTCTTGCCGGGGAAGAAGATACCAGAGGTGGCAATTGATCCTGTTGCATTATTAGAGAGGATGTTCCAGCGTCAGCATCAAAGACAATGGACCAGTTCTTCTTAGGATAAATGACGGTGCCCATGGGTTTGAAGAGCAGAGGGCGGAGGACTTTAGCCACAGCGATGTCCTCCATGAGACATTCAAAAGACCTCTTCCATAACATGTCAGGCGGTAGAACTGGACCTGCCACAATCTTGATCATTCCAACAAAAAACTGATGCTGCTGAATCAATGGCGGTTGGTATGGCACTATGGCGAGAGGCTGTACTTGCTGGGTCTCCTGCTGCTGAATATGGACTTCCTGTGTGTGGGAAGAGAGTGATTCCTCTGGTTGATCAATGTCAATTGAGACCTGTTCCTGAGCGGGATTATCAGGTTGATTAACTTCGTCATCCTCGCCCTAGCCCGCATGGCCCCATCCCTCAGGTACCGGTTGTTCCGGCTCCATTTGAGGCAGTTCATTCCAACCCAATAGCGGGTATTGAGGCATGACGAAAGGAAGGTTATCCGGATGCAAATTGCCAGGCAGGGGGTGCGGGTTTCCATCAAGTGGCATGGGATCCTCGTCATTGGGCATCTGATCAGCAAAATTTGCCCCCAACACATAGCAAGCAGCAGTCCAGGAAACTCTAGCGCCACCCCAATCAGCATAATCACCAAAAAGAACATCCCTCGGCACAAGGGGCGTGTCAGGGAAACTCGCATGAACAATGGCTCAGACGAGGTAAGGATCCTCACTGTTCCAAGATAAAAATTTGCCAAAAGTGCTCACTGCCTTAGAAATAAATTCCATGTTGCGGTAATCGAGTGGGATTCCGATGAACATCATCCAACCAATTCGAAAGCCAGGAACTCCTATGAAATTTTCTCCTTCATTGTGATTCATAAAGCGAACGAAACGGTCGTTTCCAATATGAAATGGCTCATGCTGTGTTAAGCTAAACCGAACAGCCGGGTCCCTTACTTGAAAAAGACCAACACCATGAAACCAGGGCTGAGCGGAGCGGACCAGAATACCTCTGTTTTGCAGGAACAGTATGACCTCTTCGCGAACATGTCCTTCTTCACCCGCCGGAGGCACAGGCATCACTTCTGCCACCATGCAATCTTCATGGCGGAGGGTCGGACGGGAGGATGGCGAGATGAAGGTGCGCGGCAGCCGGAAGGCGCCGCCGTTGACGATGTGATGGCCCACCGGCACGAAACGCTCTGGGTCAAGCTCAAAGTTTGCCATTGGTGCAGGTCCAGGTGGTGGTGATAGCAATGGAGGTGGTGGCGTTGGAGCAAGGTTATCTTTGGGGTCACCGGCAGTGGAGGAAGAGGGACAGAGAGGTGATGAGACCTTGGGGTCGTCGACAATAACTGATGTGCGAATTCCAAGAGAGGCAGGCGATGCCGAGAAATCAGAGAGCTGCCGCTGCAAAATCGGTTTCCAAACCAATCCGTTGCGCCGGGAAAAATCATCACAATTGTTACTTGAGTGACCCACACGGGAGCAAGCCGAGCAGACCGTTTGGATTCCACAGGAGGATGACAGGTGGCCCCGCTGTGAGCATAACGTGCAGGTAAGAATTTGGTCCACCATGTCATCGACCATAGAGGAAAACTGGGTCGCCACTTCCTGTGAAGTCGGTAAATCCGGGCTCTTCGAACACGCCCTCAGAGGGGCCGGTCTGGTATTCGACGGGGAGGAAAAAGGCCCAGAGATAATAGGCCCAGTGTGACCCAGAGAGAAATCCGAGGCATGCGTTGCCAGCGCCTCCATGGAGCCCAAAGCCATTTGGCTTGGCCCAGAAAAATCCTTAGCGAACCCAATAGAAGGCCCACCAGTTTGAATAGCCGTGCATGGCGCCTCTGTAACAACCGTGCTATCCGCGTTGATCGCGGGAGCTGTTTCGGACTGCATGCACCGAGTGGATGGTGGTGATGCCGGGCGGCTAGTCGCCGGGGAGAAAGGCCTGACTGTGCCAAAAGAAATAGGTGGTCTCGCCACAGTCCAGCGGAGTTCAGCAGGGGGCGGCGGATGGATCACTACATGCTCGTGTGGTGGTAAATCATATCCACCATCTAGAGCAGATTGAATGAGATCTTCAGTCGCCAGAAAATGATAACCACGGCATGCAGTGTAGTTCTCAAAAGTGGCAAAAGAAAGCTTCTTCCGTACTGGATTCGCAGACTTAATACAAGAACGAATTCGGGGCTTATGCATAGCTAGCATTGCTAAAGATGAACGACGTTTGTTAGGACTAACGAAGATCCATTCAACATCACATTCCTTTCTCCAAATATTGACCTCTCGTTCCTAGTTAGGTCCCCCATTGCCCCATAGATTGAAATAACACTTGAAATCATAACATGAGTAGGAACGAAGATCCATGATGAAAAACCCAACTTGCTTACAAGAGACGTGGAACACAAATACCTTTCCTTTGATGTGAGTAACTTGCAAATCAATAGCTGAACCCCCAATCGTTGATTCAATGGCGGCCGCGGCAGAATCTTCATTTAGACGGAAGATGTGACGGCTGAAGGAAACCACTAACTTGAAAGAACACATCCCATTCATAGGATGGACTGAGCAACCCGTAGATCTGAAGATCCCATCTGCAAACTTGAGGCCCGAGGAGATATCCAAGCCCAGGGTCGAACCACCATGAGAACCCATGAGAGATGGGTATTAACTTGATCGGCGGAGGATGCCGAAGCCAATCACCAGAGACAGTCGAACAATCAGTGGTGGAGTGTGGAGATCGTCGGAGAGGGTGGGTGGAGCGGTGGGTGCGCCATTGTACTGGTCGCCACCTTATCCATCTCGCCTTTTTGCCCATTTTCATGCATGTTACTCTTCATTTTGATGCCTTAATCCTCGTTGCAAAACTACTATGTGATGTTGTTGTTAAGTCCTTGTTATCTGTCAACAATATGTTAGCATGTTTGTGAGGTTGTAACTTTGTGCATGTTGGTCCAAATGGAGTGTATGATATGTCAAAATGTTCATTGTGAAGTGATCTACATGATGGTTTCTGTTGCATGCTTGTTAGAGTGCATATTGCCATGTTTATCTCTATTGCAAAAGTGCATGTGGCTGTTAAGTGCTAAAACTTGTTATGAGATGTTGATTTGTCTTTTTCATATCTTTATGTGTGATTTTTGTTTGATCAACATGTCAATATGTTTTAGAAGCACAATCATGTCATATTTGCTGTGGTGTAATTAGTTTTCCTTGTTATGCCTTGTGGTGTTTGCAACAAGCTTGCAAAGTGACCTACTCGTTGTTGTTATTTTTCTGTGACTTGTTGAAAAACTGCTAAGTCTGAAACTGTTATAACCTGATGCCATGTTTGCTTGGTGCCCCACTCAAATCCATGAATGTTTTGGGTTGTCCAATGATCATGTCTTGTTGTCCATGTTATGCTCTATCCATCCATGCCCTTGTTTGCACATATGGCCTGTTGTAGCTTGTTGATTTCATGCTCTCAAGTTGCTATAAAATGTTTCTGTCAGCCTATTATCAGCAAGTTCAGTTTTGCCATGTGAATAGCTAGTGTTCTATGCATCCTATGACCATGTTCTTGCCATGAGTAGCTTCATAAACATGTCCTGTTGCTGTTGGTTATATTCACATGCCAGGATATGCTCTGAGATGAGTTGCACAAGCTTGCAAACATGCCTACTTGTCGTTGTCACTGCCATGTTTAGTTTATTTTCACAAAGTCTATGAAACTGTCATCTTTTGCAATATTGCCATGATGTTTTGAGCATGTTCTAGTGGTGTTTTGTAGTAGATCAGTGGTCATGCTTGTAGTGATGGACATGTACATGCTTGCCATGCCCTTTGTTGCCATGAAATGTTATTGTATCATGTTGTTTTGATGTCAACTATATGCCTACTTGTTGTTTTGGACAGATTGTGTTCCAAACTTGTTCTATGCGTATGTGATGAACCGTTGCTCCGTTTGGAGTGTGCTCTATATGAAACTTGTGTGTTTTTGCATGTAGATGCATATTAGCAGGTTGAATACTTGTTTGGAGTGTGTTTGCTTGATGTTTGGATGCGTTTTGCATCGATGACATATTTGACTTGTTTTGCTCATATTTTCTGGACCGTAGCTCCGAATTAAATGAACTTTATATGTAACTTGAGTAGAATTTCGAGTAGATCATCATGGTGCATGTTAACTTGCTGTTTAAGAACTTTGACATAAGGTTTGTTCAGATCTGGACCAATTTCGGAAATTACATAAGAGGACTTACCGAAATCGTTATATGTTGTTTCCGGCCTCATTTAAACTTGCTTCGTGTGATGCTCTTGCATGCCTCATCTCTTGTCATGTTTTGCATCATATAGACTTGTCTTGCACCATACTCCATTTGTTTGAGCATCATGTCTTGTTCTTGAGTGGTGTGTTTACCATGTTGTGTGCTTCTTCTCGCTAGTTCATATTCCGTTGCGATCGCGAGGATTCGTTCAACTACACTTGGTTTGTCTTCATGGCTTCTTCTTCGTCTACTTCATGGACTCGTTATTCTTCCTTGCGGGATCTTAGGCAAGATGACCGTCACCTTGGATACCTTTACTACCATTGATATGCTAGTTGTCTCGATGTTGTCGCTATATGTCGCGCTACCTATCTTTTAGTTGTCAGCCCCTCCTTGTTGCCATCAGACCTCTAACCTTTGAAACCATCCCAGCAAACCGTTGTTTGGCTATGTTACCCGCTTGCTCAGCCCCTCTTATAGCGTTGTTAGTTGCAGGTCAAGATGAAGATTGCTCCATGTTGGAGCTGGACGTTGTTGGAATATCACAATATCTTTTAATTTAATTAAGGCACATATATACTTGGCAATGGGTGGAAGGCTTGGCCTTTTTCTCGGTGTTTTGTTCCACTCATGCCGCCTTAAGAACCGATAAACCGTCGTTATGTTCCTTGATTTTGCATACCTAACACGGTTGGGGTTTATGGGCCCCCCTTGATAATTTGCACTGCTTAAAGCTTTTCCAGCAAGACCCAACTTTGGCACTACATTTGCCTAATAACTAAAATTTGCATAGGGACTAGCTACCCCGAGTACTTAATCAACAACCCGGGCCAGTGCTCCTCATGAGTGTTGGTCCAAACTGGGGGTTCTGCGGGGCCACCTTGGGAAAACCCGAGGGCTGGTATATACCTGTAGCATCGCCCATCCGGTCGTGGCCTGAGACGAGATATGCGCGGCTACTATCAGGGTGTCGGCATGCCGGGAGGTCTTGCTGGATTAGTTTTTCCTTTGTCGAAATATCTTGAGCACAGGATTTCAGGAATATTCGGGTCTTCCCAACTTGGAGTTGCGACTCCGCATATCGTGAGCTTGTGATGGGCTAAGTTGGGACACCCCTGCAGGGTTTTGATCTTTTGAAAGCCGTGCCCGCGGTTATGTGGCAAATGGGAATTTGTTAATGTCCGGTTGTAGAAAACTTGACAAAGGATCCGTAATAAAATACATGAACCGTGTGAGTAACCGTGACCGTCTCTTTTCACTTTGAGAGGAGAACACGGTGGGGTTACGTTTGACTCATAGGTAGTTCAGGATCTCTTTGCGGTCATTACTAGTTTGCGACCATTTGCATAGAGACTCATCTTATTCTTGTACACGTAAGTTAGCCACCATACTTTTGCTTAGTCATTGCTGCAACCTCACCACTTAACCTCTCCTTACCCAGTAAAGCTTTGCTAGTCTTGATACCCATGGTTATGGGATGGCTGAGTCCTCGTGGCTCACAGTTACTACAACAACAGTTGCAGGAGCGTGTTTCCGATGACTTGACGTGAGAGCGATGCTTATTTGTGTTGGAGTCCTTTCTTCTTTTTCATCGATCTTGGGTTACGTTCCTGGTCGGCAGCCTGGGATAGCAGGATGGATGTCGTTATGCTTTTCATGTTTTCATTCATAGTCGGATGTCTTGTATTGATGTTGTTGTATTCATGTGACTTGTATGAATTGGTGTATCCCCATGTATATATGCAATGGTACGATGTAATGATATCCATCTTGCTAAGCGCCTGAAATGCGGTTGTGCCTCAATCACAAGTTTTATCTAGTGATCGAGATAGAATCGCATCTTGGGCGTTACATCTGGCACCTCTACAAATCCCTACTTCCCTCTGTGAAGGGCCTTTCTATTTACTTTATGCAATTTTTATTTTTGACTTGAGTCTCCATCTTCTCTTATAAAGCACCAACTAAGGGGCACTAAGATCGTACTTGAGCATTGGATGTAGCTAATACGCGAGTGTGTTTCATGAATGGATCAATGATTGAGCATGATGGGCTAGGGATAACTTGCTTTAGTATTGATGTTTTGAAAGACATGGTTGCATGTTGATATGCTTGAGTATTGAAATCTTCATGTCAAAACTAGACTATTGCTTTGAACCATATAAAAGTCCAAATGTCCATGCTACAAAATAAAAAATATGTGATGAACGTATCCAACTCGAAAAATTCTTTTACCTACTCGAGGACGAGCAGTAATTAAGCTTGGGGATGCTACAAAGTAAAGCATTCCACATCAAAAATTCTGTTTTTATCATTTACCTACTCGAGGACGAGCAGGAATTAAGCTTGGGGATGCTGATACGTCTCCAACGTATCTATAATTATTTATTGTTCCATGTTGTTATATTATCATTCTTGGATGTTTTACAATCATTTTTTGGGACTAACCTATTGACATAGTGCCTAGTTCCAGTTGTTGTTTTTTGCTTGTTTTTTACTTCGCAGAAAATCAATACCAAACAGAGTCCCAACGTAGCGAAACGTTTTGGCGATTTTTCTGGACCAGAAGACACAACATGGGCCAAAGAAGTACCAGAGGGGGGCTCCGAGGGGAGCACAACCCACCAGGGCACGCCTGGGCCCCCTAGCATGCCCAGGTGGGTTGGGCCCACCTCGGTGGCCTCCAGCACCGCCTCTTCTCTCTATAAATACCCCAATATTCTAGAAACCCTAGGGGAGTCAACGAAAGTTTGTTCCAGCCGCCGCAAGTTCCAAATACACGAGATCTAATCTAGAGCCCTATTTCGGCACTCCGCCGGAGGGGACCACGATCGCGGAGGGTTTCATCATCCTCATTGGTGCCTCTTCGATGATGCGTGAGTAGTTCACCTCAGACCTAAGGGTTCGTAGATAGTAGCTAGATGGCTCGTTCTCTCTTTGTTTCTCAATACAAAGTTCTCTTGGAGATCTATATGATGTAATGACTTTGTGTGTCGTGTTTGTTGGATCCGATGAATTGTGAGTTTATGATCAGATTTATCTTGCTTTAATATCCATAGTTGATTATTATAGCCTCGTATTTCTTCTCCGATATTTGGGTTTTGTTTGGCCAACTTGATCTATTTATCTTGCAATGGGAGGAGGTGCTTTGTGATGGGTTTGATCTTGCGGTGTCCTTTCGCAGTATAAGAAGGGGCAGCAAGGCAGCATGTATCCTTGCTATTAAGGATAAAAAGTTGGGGTGTATTCCTACATGAATATATCTTGTCTACATCATGTCATCATTCTTATTGCATTACTCCGTTTCTCCATAAAATTGATACACTAGATGCATGCTGGATAGCAGTCGATGTGTGGAGTAATAGTAGTAGATGCAGGCAGGAGTCGGTCTACTAATCTTGGACATGATGCCTATATACATGATCATTGTCTTGGATATCATCATAACTATTCGGTTTTCTATCAATTGCCCAACAGTAATTTGTCTACCCACCATTTGCTATTTCTCGAGAGAAGCCACTAGTGAAATCTACGGCCCCCGGGTCTATTTTCCTATCATATACTTTTAGATATATATTGCTATTTGCTTTTTCCTCTTTTTTGCAACTTTTATTTTTAGATCTATATAATCAAAAAACCAAAAATACATTGCCAAATTTTATTTTTCTTTGTTCCATTTGATATTACTCATCTATCTATTTCCCAATCAATTACCCGGGAGGGATTGACAACCCCTCTTACACGTGTAATTGCAAGTATTTGTTCTTTGTGTCTAGGTACCGTTTACATAGTGTTGCTTTTTCCTCCTACTAGTTCGATAACCTTGGCTTCATCATTGAGGGAAATACCTACCCTAGCTATGTTGCATCACCCCTTCCTCTTTGGGGAAATAATGACGTAGTTGAAGGGACATCACCATGCCGCTACCTTGCCATTCTAGATGTATGATGATTGATGACTGAAGATGCTATTGCTTTGAAGACTTAAGTTCTTGTTGCTATGAAGAAAGAAGTAGAAATTCTAAGTTAGTTGCATTCTAGTAGTTTAGTAGTGGTGCAAATTTTGGACTATCTATATTTGGTTTTTGTTTACTTTTGGAGCTCATGTGCTAAGTTAAGTAACTATATTTGGATGTTGTCAGGTAGTCTTTTGTTATGTCAGCTTGGACATGTTGGTTACCATATTTGGATGTTCTCAAGATCATGTGAACAATTGTTTGAACTAATGTCGGTAACTAATGTATTTCTTAGTAGTTACATTTGTTGGATAGTCCAAGTTCGGAGAAAAATTGTATGTCTATGTATGTAAATTTAGAAGAAACTGTGTTTGTGAGATTGTGATATTTGGCAACAACTATGTTTTCATTTTGGTTGTATTACTTGGAAACACATATGTTAGCCCATGTTTGTCCAAATTGGGAGTACATATGTTTGCCCATGTTTGTCCAAATTGAGAGTACATATGTTTTCCCATGCTTCTCAAATTGGGAGCACCTACTACTTTAAGACATGGTGTAGAATAAAATTCCCAAGTTTTTGATAATGACTCGTTCTTGGCTACCAAAATATCCATAACAATAACAATGGATCATCAAAGAGATAGTGCATACGATACATAGTAGCATAGCACACCTGATTTGTTTTAAGCATCACAAATCTAGTCCATTACATAATTTTTTTCGTAGCAAAAATACATCACCACTTAGCCTCACTAGCTGACATGTAGTCTCTCATCTTGTGTGTTGTCTTTATCTGCCTCTTTGAAGCACCTTGATCATCAGCTCCATTAGTAGCTGATCTAGGGGCAGAGAAATGCCTTTACCTAGTTGTAATTCTTTTAGGAAGACTTGTTGTTGTTGCAGCCATTGATCTAGTCACACGATACCTAGGTATGGATGTTGCTGCCATTGATATAGTCACTGGAGACCTAGGTGGAGCCCTTCTTGATGATGGAGCCCTAGCTACACGAGATGATGGATCCCTTGTTGCAGCAAATGATGGAGCCCTAGCTGCAGGAGATGATGAAGCCCTTGCTCCAGCAGATGATGGTGGGGCACTGCTTTAGGAGTTGCACTGACATGTGCATTTGATGCGGCCTTTCTTGTTGTACTTGACACCGTCTAGGCACTTCCTTGTGCTGATGATCCAGCCTCCTCACTGTAGATGCTCATGTTTGGCTGCATATGAAACCAAATTTTAAACATGTTAACTTAAGTACTAAGCAATGAAAAAAAAAGCACAAGTGAAGTACCATTTGTTTGTTTTTCCTCATCTAGAGAGATGGTGTAAGAGTGACACCATAGTTAGAGTATTTATGGCATTGCTCTTTACAGTTACTACATGTTATGGTTGCCATCCTTGAGGTAACCTTTGGTACTATGAACTCATCATTGCCTTTCCTCCTTAGAGTTTGTTGGACACCTTTCTTGCTCTTGAAAAATGGTGGACCAATGTCTTGTGAGGGGGTTTCGGGCCGTACATCAGGACCAGGGACATGATAGATGATGTGTCTGTAGGCTTCTCTATATAGTGGTTTCTTGAAAAGGTTCATGACCAAGTCCTCAGGGTGGAGCTTAGCTTTATTGATGGTTGCAAGGCACACCAGTCATATCCCACCTCCTACATCCACGAGTCCATGCCTCAAGGTTCACACCATATTTGTTTCAACACTAGTAACTTGCCACAACATTGGGCCAGATTGTGTTGCTTTACAAAACCTATAATACTTTTTGGACTCCTCTAGCCTCTCTGCATAGGTAGGGGTTATCGCCCACCTAGCCTTCTCTATCGTATTCTTGGTCCCTTGATATTTGCCCATCAACTTAGATCTCATTCCATCTTTCATGTTTCTAATTGTCTTTGACCTAAGATCTAGTATGTACCTTTTGAAGACATCACTAAAGTTGTTAATACCTAAATTAGTCTTGAAATTCAAGACCATTACATGCCTAGCCTAAGTTTCTGCCTTTACACGGGTCAACACCCTGCCCAATTGCACTACATAGCTGCACTTATGAGCACCTTGCCGACAAGCTTGCGCTCTCTTGTAACTTGGGAATGTTCCACATATAATTCCACCAAAGTAGGAGTAGGGTTTTACTCTTCACAGCGGTCCAAATCTGGGTAAAATCGTGTGTGCTTGTTCTGTTGGATATGCTCTTTGTGTGTTGTGATTCCCGTAGTCGAACAGCAAAGGGGCCTTGCTGGTACCATAGATTCTCATACGTCAACAAGCACGCATCCACATCTGCATCAAATAAGTAATCATTTGAGATAAGTAAAATGCAGAACTAAAGGTTAGACAAATGTGTACTATTGAAAATACCTATGAATGTCCTACATCCAGTGAGAAATCCTTCCCTATATGCATTCATGCACATAAACTTCCAATGGAACCTAGGGTTGGCGCTTGAGTGTTCTGGTATATTTCGTATTGTCGCAATATACCTGCTGCTAGGATTTGTGTCTAAAACTGCATGCAAATAGTCTCTGAATCTAGTGTACTATGTTTTAACATCTCCTTCAACAACTTTCAAAGCCTTTGTCCTAGCCTTGTAAGTTGTGGTCTTGGGTATTTCCACTCCATACTTATCCTTTGTATTTCCCAAATTTGTGTCAACCTTTGTATTGAGATTTGTTCTAATTACATGCTCACATTTCTTGGCAACCCATCTATTGTAACTTTTGTGTTCCCACTATCACCAGGACATGTATGTGGCATTCTCAACTTTCTGATAACAAATGTCAACTTGTGAAGCTATCATCATAAAGGGGCATTCAGCCACTTTGTATTAAACAATTATCTTGTCTTTGCTATTCCTTTAATAAGTGCAGTTCCTCAACTGAACTACATGGAATTGTCTTACATGTCTTCCTAATTGGTACACATTTTCAAAACATAAGTGCTCACATATCCTCTCTTGAGTTTTTTTTTCCACTTTTTGTGCTTTCTTATCATACCAAATCATGTCTTCTTTCTTATTAGGCCTTATTTTCCTCTTACCACATAAACTATATTCCTTTTAAGTTTTAACAGCACCATCATAATCACTATCATTAACATCAGAAAGATTTATCAATTCACCATTCGAAGGCATCCCGTCATGAAAAGGAAGAATTTCTTCTTCATGGTGAGCTTTGCTAGAGGGCTCAACTCTATTTTGTTTCTTTTTCTTTGGAGGAGAAAGCTCAGGCTCACAATCATCCATTTCCTCTTTCTCAGGTTGGTATACCTCATCCACATATGTGTCTCCTTCATAGTGGTACTAAGGATCCTCTGTCTACAACTTCAGTTTTCCAATCCATAAAATAACTCAACATCTTCTTCATCAACGCCCAATGGTCTAGGATCATAACCAAACTCAGGTGGCCAAAAAATCCAGCACTGAAATCCATTTCTTCTTCAACATATTCACTTTCATCCTCATGTTCTTCGGGCTACAACACAAACATGTCCTTACTCTGGATATTATTGATCTGTTATGTGTTCAAACCCTCTTGGTTGTCACCTATGTACACAAGAGGTTCCCCTATGGTACTGATGGGGATATGCTCCACACATATTTGTGATGCTCTATTCACGTCAAGTGGTGTTGGGGCATCTCCTTTACGCATAATGAACTTACCGCATTTTTGTGGCTCAAACTCTTTGAGCATTTCCTCAACCGTTGCATTGTTGTCAAGCAACTCTAAACCTGTTATGCCAATTCCCTCTTGCTTTACATAACAAATGTAATATGTACTTCCAAAGCCCTCCTAATCCATAATAACTAACAAAGTGGTGTATGTAATTTCAGAGCTACACATTGTCTTGTCTAGGTTATCCCTACCATAGAATTGGAACCTCGCATTTCCAATGTCAGCATCAACCCTAATTACAGTCAAACGGGACAACAACATTCAGTAAATTCATAACACTAAATTCAGTACTTCAGTAAATTTAGTAAAAGAGCAAAAAATCAATTGATTTAGAAACATACATAGACTAGGAGTATCAAACAACTAACAAGTGGCATTCCTTGCAGATGACCAATTACTAAAATATTTAGAACATTCCAAATATGGAACCCTAATTTGAAGGACATAAATGGATACTGAGAGAGGGGAGAGCTCGAGAGTGGAATGCAACTCATGTAGGGGGGGGGCATTTGGAGTGAGTGGATCCACCACACTGCGGGCGACATCAGCCGACGACGGTGTTGGTGACGATGAACGGAATAGGCTGTTGCCGCAGCAATCCTCCTCCTCGTCGTGGCTGCCCCTGGCACGCCGCCATCCGCCCCTATCCGCGCTTCATGCTCTGTCCCATCCTTGACGATGGATCTGAATCCGCCTTCATCAAATCCCGTCGCCACCATGCCCTGCGAGAGAGGTGAGGGAGATCGAGGTGGGAGAGTGAGTGCGAGTGATGAGGGAGGGAGAGAGCACCTGAGCCGCTTCCAACAACACAGTCAACGACCTTTAATGCCGTGCCTTCACCACTGTCGGCCCGAGAGGGATCAGCCACGTCAAAATGTGCTCACATAATATCTCAGTGTTATTTGCCACTGTCAGAAATGTGGTGCGGTGTAATATACTAAAAATCGTAAAGTGATGGCATGAATCTGATGTGTTGAATATATGTGTACGTGTATATCATGTCTTGGGCCCACCTCCTATTCATTTGTATAGTTGAGGTTGTGGCCCTCCTATGTACTCACATATACGTGCCTGGTGCACCGATCAACGCATTGTGTTGCCCAGCCTAAACTTCTCCTTCCACATGGTATCAATCACAGCAAGATCCTAACCCTAGCCGCCGCCACTGCCGCTCTACCCGGTCGCCGCCGCCGCTCGTCGTCGCCGCCTTCCCATCACCCATCGCGCCACCCGCCGCAGTGGCTTCTCCAACCGCCTCGGCCACCTGCTTCCGCACCACTCCTCCTCTCCTGCACCGCCTCCTCTCCTACCTCCCCTCTCCCGCGCCGAACCCTAGAATCCACCCTACCTCCCCATCCCGCGCCGCCCCTCCTCCACTCATCGCGCCGAACCCTAGCCGCCCTCACTCGTGCCGCCACACCTCCCACGTCGCGCCATGAGCTCCTTCGTCTCCTCCGGAAGCAACCTGTTCGCCGGTCCCGACATTACCCTCGTCCGCGACCTCAACAGCCAAGAGCACGTCCCGGTGAAGCTTGATCAATCCACCTCCTACTACTCCGCTTGGAAGCGGTACTTCTCCTTGGTGTTTCGCGAGTGCCTACTCCACGGCTATGTCGACGGCACCATGGACTCGAGCCTCATGATTCATGACGAGGAGTAGATGATCATCGACGCCACCATCATCCGCTGGTTCTACCTCACCATCTCCAGCGACCTCTTCCACACCGTGGTGGCTGACGACGCCTACGTCGTCTGGACCAAGCTCAATGGCCTCCTCATCGACAACAAGCTGCAGCGCAAGGTTCTCCTCCATGGGTAGTTTTACGGCTGCCAGCAGCTTGACTCGTCCATCGACGATTTTTGCATGCGCCTCAAAAAGCTTGCCGATGACCTCCGCGATCTTGGCGAGACGGTCAGCGACGAGCTCCTCATCAGCACCCTCACCGCCGGCCTCAACGAGGACTTTGGGAACGCCGCCTCCAACCTCACCCTCATCTCGGATCCTACCTTCACTAAGGTGGTGGCATACCTTAATCTGGAGGAACGTCGGATGAGGATTGACCGGACCCAGGCGATCCACACCGCCCTCGTCGCTGGCACCCGTGGATGCCAGGTGTCGTCGCCGCTGCGTCCCACGTCGGCCCTCCTGCCGACGCCTCCCTTCCCGCCAGCACCGGCCGCCCCGGTCGGCCGCCACGGCGGCCGCCACAGAGACCGCGAGCAGCAGCAGGGCGCGGGCGCTCGGGGAGGAGCAGCCTACCCTCCGCAGCAGTAGTACCAGCCGGCGTCGTGGTACGCCGGCCAGAAACCCTCGACTGGCATCGTGCACGCCTAATCCATGATGGTTCCCCGCGCCCCTGCTCCAGGTAACCTCGGCGCATGACCTCCGTCTCATGAGGCGTTTTACACCGTGCCGCAGCCCTATGTGACGCCCTATGCGGCACCCTACGGGCCGTTGCCCCTGATGGCCCCGCCTCAGCAGCCCGCCCTCCCACCGGCGCAGTGGGATCCGGCTCTCTTAGCGGCCCTTCATTCTTCTCCCTCACCGTCCACCTACACTGGAGGCGGCGACTGGTATATGGACGCTGGAGCTAGCGCGCACATGGTCGCGCATCCCGGTAACCTCCACACCTCTTATCCCGTCCACACTTCCACTCACATCACCATCGGTGACGGTTCCTCCCTTCCTATCACTCACATAGGACATGCATCTTTTCCATCTAACCCTACTCCATTGTCATTATCTAACATCTTAGTTTCTCCTGATCTTATTAAAAACTTGTCTCTGTTCGTTCTTTTACGCGTGAAAAATCATGTTACCGTTGAGTTTGACGGCTGTGTTTTTCTGTTAAGGACGCCTGTACCCGGATGGTGCTGCACCGATATGACAGCCCGGGTGAGCTCTACCCGGTCCACTCCACCACCTCCACCACCCCTGCCGCCCCTGTCGCTCTCGCCACCGAAGTGGATCTCTGGCACGCTCGCCTGGGTCATCCCAACCCCGTCACCCTTTGTCATAAACATCAGAGTGTTTCTTTCACGTGTAATAAGATCGAGGATCACTCATGTCATGCATGTCGCCCTGGCAAACATGCTTGTCTTCCGTTTAGGGCATCTTCTCATGTTGCATCATACCCGTTTGAGTTAATTCATAGTGATGTGTGGACCTCTCCTGTTGCAAGTAATACATGCTATCTGTATTATCTTGTTATACTTGATGATTTTTTGCACTATGTGTGGACCTTCCCGTTGCGTCGTAAGTCAGATGTCATCTCCACTCTCGTCGCTTTCTACTCCTATGTTTTCATGCAGTTCGGTCGTCCCATTCTTGCGTTTCAGACAGATAACGGGAAGGAGTTCGACAACCTTGTTGTTCGCACTCTCCTCACCACACATGGCACGACTTTTCGTCTCACATGCCCGTACACTTCGCAACAGAACGGTTGCGCTGAGCGTGTCCTTCGCACTCTCAACGATTGTGTACGGACTCTTCTTTTTCACGCCAACGTGACTCCGCGCTTTTGGCCTGACGCTCTCGCCATCACATCGCTCCTCATTAACATCTGTCTGTGTCGCACTCGCGGGAACTTTGCACCTCATCACCTCCTCTTCGATGCACCGCCCTCTTATGATCAGCTTCGCATCTTCGGTTGTCTCTGCTACCCTAGCATCGCCGCCACTGCGCCTCATAAGATAGCACCCCGCTCCTTCCCTGCATTTTTCTCGGCTTCCCACCTAACACCAAAGGCTACCACTGCTACGATCCTATCTCACACCGTTTTTTCACCTCTCGATACGTTTACTTTGATGAGAAGGTGTTTCTGTTTCAGCGGCAGGTACCTCTCATCGCCCCATCACCGTCGGCTACCAACGGCCCTTCGGTGACCCCGTCAGGTGGACGGCCCCGCTCGGTTCTTGGACCGCCTCGGGCTTTGGCCGTCCTCGCGCCGTGGGACAAGCTACTCCTTGCGCCCCCACGCCGTCGTCGCCCTCCACGCTGGCTTCATCGCTGATGCCTTCTCCGGGCGCCTAGGCCGCCTCAGGGGCTTCGGGTGCCTCGTGCGCTTGCCCAGCCTCGCTCGCCACTCCCGCCTCGGGGGCTTCGGCCACCTCGGGCGACGCGCCCTCCCCGGCTGCCTCGGGGGCCTCGGGCACTGCCCCTTCACCAGCCACATCGCCGGCCGCCTCGCCAGCTTTCCCAGCGTTGCCGTCTCGCCCAGTCACTCGGGATCAAGCCGGCGTTCATCGCCCGAGTCTACGGTACTCCAGCGACGAGTACTTCCTCGCCGCCTCCACCACTGAGTCGTCGCCGCTTCCTCATTGGCTTGTCACGATGCAAGAAGAGTTCGACGCTCTTCAGCGGAACCGTACCTGGACACTGGTTCCTCGGCCTTCTCGCGCCAATGTCATCGGCGGCGAGTGGGTCTTTTCCCATAAGACCCGCTCGGATGGTACACTTGAGCGCTACAAGGCTCGCTGGGTGGTCCGTGGTTTTCGGCAGCGCGCTCGCGTCGACTTCACTGAGACGTTTGCACCAGTTGTCAAACCGGGCACGATCCGCACTGTTCTCCAGCTGACGGTTTCCCGAGGCTGGCCGGTTCATCAGATGGACGTCTCCAACGCCTTCCTTCACGGTCATCTTGAGGAGCAGGTTTACTGTGAGCAGCCCACCGATTTCGTCGACGCGTCTCTTCCTGGGCATGTGTGTTTGCTATCCCGGTCTCTCTACGGGCTCAAGCAAGCACCTCGCGTCTGGTACCAACGTATTGTCGGGTTTCTTCAGACACTGGGCTTCAACGTTACTCGCTTGGATGCCTCGTTGTTCGTCTATCACCGCGACGACACGACTGCATATTTGCTTCTCTACGTCGACGACATCATTCTGACGGCCTCGCCTTTGTAGCCCTTCTTCAGCAGATTACTCTTCGGCTGCGTGATGAGGTTGCCATCAAGGACCTGGGCGCTCTACATTATTTCCTTGGCATTGAGGTTGTTCGACGACCCGACGGCTTCTTTCTTCATCGGCAGTAGTATGCACACGAGCTACTTGAGCGTGCCGGCATGCTCAACTGCCACCCTGTCGCTACTCATGTTGACACGAAGGCCAAGGTTTCTACTCTCGAGGGCTCGCCCGCGTCGGATGCTCCGTTCTACGAGTCCATCGTTGGTGCTCTTCGGTATCTGACTCTTACCCGGCCGGATCTTTAGTATGTTGTTCAGCAGGTGTGTCTCCATATGAACGCCCCTCGTGACTCCCATTGGACCCTTGTGAAGCGGATTCTTTGCTACATCCGCGGCACGATGGCTCTTGGGCTCACCCTCACGGCATCCACTTCTCTGGAGATGATGGCCTACTCTGACGCGGACTGGGTCGGCTGCCCTGACACCCGTCGGTCCACCTCTGGCTACTGCGTCTACCTCGGTCCTTCCCTCATCTCGTGGTCGTCCAAGCGATAGCCCACGGTTTCGCGCTCTAGCGCGGAGGCTGAGTACAGAGCTGTGGCTAACATCATCGCCGAGTTTCACCTGGCTACGACAGCTACTTCAGGGGTTGCATTATGACGTCTCCTAGGCTATGGTTGTCTACTCTGACAACGTCTCTGCGGTGTACCTTTCTGTCAACACCGTTCATCATCGCCGGACTAAGCACATTGAACTGGACATTCACTTTGTGCGTGAGCAGGTGGCCCTTGGACGCATTCGGGTCCTTCATGTTCCGACCACACAACAGTTTGCCGATGTGATGACTAAGGGACTGCCGACTTCCACCTTCGAGGAGTTTCGTTCCAATCTTTGGCCCCGCTTCGACTGCCGGGGGGGGGAGGGTGTTGAATATATGTGTACGTGTATATCGTATCTTGGACCCACCTCCTAACTCATCTGTATAGTTGAGGTTGTGGCCCTCCTATATAATCATGTATACCTGCCTGGTGCACCGATCAATGCATTGTGTTGCACAACCTAAACTTCTCCTTCCACATGATGGTTATGTGCATTTTACTCCCTTACAAGTGATGGGCAAATCCACGAATTACCAGGGAATTACTCTTTTGTAGAACCCGCCATCTGCCTAGCGCCGATCCACAGGGCACTGCCCGCAAATGCAAGCTTCGCGGTTGTATGAGCATTGGAAATCCTTCCGCCAGGCACCGAATTCGTTTGAAACCGAAATATATACGCTGGTTAACTACGAAAAAGCTTTCGTTGAAAGCAAGAAGGGAACCTGACTGCCTCTAGCGAATATAACTAGCTAGCTAGTGTTATGAATTTAGGATAGGAGGAGGAGGAGCTTTTCGGCCTTTTGTGGGTACGCGGCAGTGCAACATCTGCAATCTCCTTGTCCCCCATTAGGTTAGGTTCATTTGTCCCTCTCGCTTTCCGATGGACGGATCGATCCATTGATCTACCTACGGTTTGCCATCTCTTTTCCTTCCTACTTTTTCCCCCTCGCCCCCTTTTCGGAATTAAAGTTAGCAAGCTAGAGCTCGAGCAAAAAAAGGAGCTGCATCTGTTGCGTTGGTGGGCATGGCGTGCATATGCATATGCGCGAGGTCCCATGGTGATTGATCGATGGCGCTTTGATTTGATTGCTTTTGAGCGAGGAGGGCATCGCATTCGCATGGGGTGAATGTACTCGATGGCCATGCCAAGGTTTTCATCCTTCCTCCTGCAGGTGCATGCATGCTCTTTTTGTAACTTTGGTCTCAACTATGTGTGTACCTGTCAGGAGATGCTCACACTCAGGTAGCTTAATTGTTTAATTAATTGTTGTGACTGAATTCTACACATTTTGTTGTCTGAAAGCTACCATAAGAGGTGGGTATACATTTACTAGTACTCCGTATCATGCTACTACTAGTGGTGATTAACTGGATGTACTCTTGTGATCAACTGTGGTACTACTGTAGTGCATAATACGTTAATCATGTGGCCCTAATTTTCTGCTCAACCAGCACCATTCCCAAGCTGTCGTAGGTTCAAGTAAAAGTTACTCTTCCAGGGTACACTATACCAGATGGAGCACTCAAGTGTACAACCTGTCACATGTCCTTGCTTGTTGATGCATTCTGGGTGCAGAAATCAAGGCACATCATAGCTGCCTTGCTGATCCGAGAACTTCAATGTGGTAGTACAAACTCCCGTTTGCCTTCTTGAACCAAGTAAAATAACATTCAGATTTGACCTCATCTTTGTGCAGTGCAATGTCACCGTGTCTGTATGCGCGGCAGATAGCAGACACACATTACCAAACTGGAAGGACCAACTTTTGGACTGACCAAGTTGTTTAAAAATTAATAAAGTGGATTGCCAAAAGATTTCTAGCTCCAAAGTTTAAGTGTACATCTAACCAGTCCTTCATTGTTTTGTCTTAATCGAACAATCAGTACTTGCCTGTGATCCACTTGTCATCTCTGAATTTTGTTTAATTTCTGCTCCATATACCAAACTTAGTTGAATGCTTTCCACACAGCAAAAAGGGAAAGGAAATGTTTGCTTAGAATGGCAATGAAATGCTACCAGAGGTGAGGATGATTCATTACTAGTGCACACTAACTATCTGATCAGCAAGCACTATTCCCAAGCACCAACCAGCATAATGTATACACACACCAAAAATACTAGTAAGAATAATCATGCCATAGGTTTAAGTGAAAGATACTCACCTTACCTTGCAGATGACAGATGGAGCACTCAAGTGTACTCCACAACCTGTCACCTGTCCTCTGTTCTTCTTGATGCATCTTGGCTGCAGAAATAAATGCAACTTAATCATATCATACCTCAACAGATCGGCCGGCCACTGCTGATCCAAGAACTCGATCGAGTGAAGAACGTACGCTGTCTGAAAACAAGGCACTCATCCTGTTCATTTTCTTTACCATGGACCAAGTGAAATAAACTGCAGATTTGACCGCATTTTGATGCACTTCTTGCAGTGCGCTGTCTGCATGCTGCGCGGCAAAATGGATGGATGCTGCAGCCACTGCATGAGGCAGCTACCAGACAGAGAACAGCAAAGTGCATCGAGAAGAAGGAAGAGCTTTGCTAGTTTAATAAAGGCTAGTCTAAAATAGTTTATTTCAGAGCTTTGGATTCATATTATATTATTGTTTCTCAATAATTAATCCTCCAGTGATTGGGCTTAATTGGATAATCAGTGCTTGTAGTCAACCTGGTATTAAAATTCTGCTAACCTGGTTGGGTTATGAGGCCAACTCCAACACACTACCTAAATGGTCCGCCAGTGTCCGTTTGGGAGCAAACGTAGAAAGCAGGCGCTTTAATTTGCGGCCGCAAACGGACCGTTGTTTGTTTTCTGTCCGCCTTAGATCCATTTTCGTCCCAAGTTTGAGCCGAGTTTAGGACCAAAAGGACAGCGCGCGGACGGGCGAGACACGCGCCCTTATCCTTCTCTGGCCCTTCCCTTGGCGGCACAGGCGGGCACTTTCCCTCTCTTTCCTCCAAAACGCTCTCGTGCCCCACCCTCCACTCCCCCGTGCCCCAACCTTCCCCCTCCCTCCATCCACCATGGCCGACGAGGCGAATCCCGCACGACCCACCACCGGTCGCCCGCCCCGTGACGAAGAAAAAGAAGTCTATGAAGAAGCCTCGGTCGGAGCTCACGCCGACGGAGGCCGCCAAGCTCGACGCCGAATCGGCCAAGAGGACGAATCGGCGAACTGTCGCAGCAGAGAAGAAGGCCTCCGCCGCCGAGTACGCTGCCGAGTGTGGCAGAGAAGAAGGCCGCCGCCGAGAAGCCATTCACTCTCACGCATTGTTGGATGATCATCAAAGATTGCCCCAAGTTCAAAGACCAATACAACGCTCTTAAGAAGAAGAGATGAGAGAAGGCGGCCGTGACTGACGATAGAGACGTGCTCAAGAGGCCGAGGGGCAAGACAAGCTCGAAGGCCGACGAGAAGCGTGATGAGTCTTCTATATCCTTGCAAGGAACTTTGGAGAACATGATGAGCCAAAAGGAAATGCGGGAGGAGAGGAAGAGCAAAGGGAAGGAGGAGCAAATAAAGATATACCTAAATCTTCAAACGAAGAAGCTTGACATGGAGGAGGCCGTGAAGAGGAGGAAGCTTGACATCGAGGAGGCCGCTCAACGCCAGAAACTATGTGGGACCTCGGCCGTGATGGCGGTCCTTTTTGAAGGATGGCTGGTGTGCCGGCCGCTGGCTTTGTTGATGGCGACAAAACTTGTTCATTTTGAAGGCTTGCTCCTGGGCCGGCCCCTCGCTTCGTTGCCGGCCCAAAAACTTGTCCATTTGAAAGGCTGGCTTGTGCCGGCCGCTGGCTTTGTTGCCGGCACCAAATTTGGGGTGACCATTCTGTAGGTCGCTGGCTTTGTTGCCGGTCGGCATGATCTAGCATGAACGTGACCGATGGCGTGAACTATGAGCTACGTCTTTTTGTTTGCATACAAAGTGGACGAGTTGTGGACGAAATGTGACCGTGCGTCGAATTCACAAATCCGGACGAACACGACCTCGTTGCCGTCCTCAAACGGACGAAAAGTTGATGAAACTGACGTCCGTTTAAAGTCGTGCGCCTGAGCTGAAAAGTTGATGAATCTGAATGTTGGTAGCATGGTGTCTCTGTCAATCTGTTCTTGGAAAAAGAAACAGTTTGGCAAACACCGTGGAGACCGCAAACTGACTAGTTAGCAGCTTCATATCTCCCTGGTGGGAAGAGGCTGTATATTTTTTTCTTGGACCCCAATTTTCCCTTAGGACAGGATGATTCTGTCATAGTAACATAGAAGAAATTAACCACTACAAACCTGTGAGAACTATCACTACTCCCCTACCATTTTAGGGCCTCTTTCTCTTTGATTTGTAGGATTTTAAAACATAGAAATAGAAAAAATATAGGTCGGAGTGGCATGCCCATTTGAATCCTATAGGATGAGCAATGTGTGTTTGATGTCACAGAAAACAAACAAAATGTAAAAAAATGTTGGAGTGGATGTTACTTTCATATGAAATGTAGTACAACAAAAATCGTAGGAAAAATTCCTATAAGACCCAATCTTAATAATCAAAGGATCAAGATAGGAAAAGTTTCTAAGGATTATCCTTCAGAAATTCTATAAAATTCCTTTGAATCAAAGGAGTCCTGGTGAATCCGCAAATAGAGATGGCCAGAGACGGAAAGCCTATTGTTTTTACTGAAATTCCCTGGCAATGTGGGCCATTCAGTGCGCCAAACGGCCAAAGTGCCTTGAGCACTTAAGAAAAATAGACGAGACCAAAGGGGCAACCACGCATTGACATATTTTTACAGAAGAAGCCAGAAACATGGTTGAGAAATTTTGCTTACGTGGGGATCGAACGACAGTATCCTACAATTGAGCTAGCGTTCTGCTCAATTCTCAACTTCAGCATATTGTGTAAAAAGATTATGTACCATCGTTAGTCCATTCGTTACAAGTAGTATTAGTTTTAGTACTGTGATTGCGGCTTAATTACTATAGAATGGTTTTTTCAAGAAAAGAAAAAATAACTAGATTGATTTCTTACTTGTAAAGTAGTAGGAGTAAAAGGGGGATTAGGTGAATGAAAGGGCTATCTAGATAAAAGGGGGTGATTATTAGAAGCTCACATGCATCAACTTTCCAGTTCCTTGTGTGTCAAGACTAAAAAAATCCGAAAAAGGCTGTGCTAATGAATATTCATTCCCGATGTGAGTGAGCGTTGATAAAAAAAGAAAAGATATGATCTTTCCATGGAACAGAAAGGTATGATGTCTATCTAACAAACTCGCTACATCCGGTAGCCAACACTAATGTAATGATGACCATATATATGTTGCTTTGTGATGCAACAAACGCTAAGCATGATGTAACATTAACACAGCAGCTAGGAGCATGTGCCATTGACAAGGGAGTCATTCCCGTTGAGATGAGACCATGGTACAGAACAGAGTATTCTGGACTGAACATAGTTTTCCCCCTTGTTTTCATTAGAACTATGGAAACCTAAGAGCAACTCCAACGGGCCGACCCAAATGGACGGCGATTTTGTCCGTTTTTTTTTCGTTTGGGTTGGCCGCCCGGCCGGCGTCCGCCCTGTTTTTGATATGGGTCGGCAGCGCGCCCAACGCGCCGATCCATATGTGCCGACGTGGCCGGTTTACCGCCCAATTTTACATTGATTTGCATTCAACATAATGTCAAATGAAAATATTTTATAAGCCAAGTAGTCATCATAGCCGACCACTACCTTGTTGTTGCCTCTCTCTATGTTCGATGTAAAGTGCGGGTGTAGCTCCCAGCCGCGATGTAGCCTGTGTGCTGAATATAAAGGAGGCGTTTGGGCGCCGGGGTGTTCGTCGCCGGGAAAAAAAGGTGTGCTCCTTCTTCCACCTCCGTCCGGCGTGAGAGAGAGAGAGAGAGAGCGGCAACAACAATTGGTATCATGAGCTGGTTCATCTTTGGTGTCGTCCCCTTGCCAGAGGCGTGCCGGCGGTGGCGGCGTTCGCCGGCGGCTGTCGTGGTACTAAGTCTGACAGTAAGGGTAGGGGGTACGAATGAAGAGGAAAGGTTCTAGCTATGGCGAGGTTGTACACAGAGTGTTTAGCGAGTTCAGGCCCTTCTCGGAGGAAGTAACAGCCCTACGTCTCGGTGCCCGGAGGCTTGGTCGACTGATGTGTGTATGTGTGTGTTACAGAGGTGCGAACCCTTGTTTTGGATGAGGGGGGTGGCTTATACAGTGTGCCAGGACCCCAGCCATGCTCCACGTTACCAAGGGCTTAAAGATACATTAAGGCAGGCGTTACTGATAACGCCTGCAGTAAAGGATAATTAAGATATTTACTACAGAGAGTAAATATAGGACCGTTGTTGTTCCAAGAGGCACTTGGTCTTCGGTGGTCGAGTGTTCGGTCCGGTCGAGTGGAATTGAGTCGTCCTGCGTACATGGGTCGGTCGAGTGAAGTGTCTCTTCGGACCATCTCAGTCGACTGTCTCCACTGCCATGGGTCTTGTCTTTTGATCTTCTAGGATAGTGACATTGGGTGGGGTACTTTGGTCTGGCCTATGACCCTACCCTAGGTCTGTAACCTCGTCAGTAGCCCCCGAATGGATTGGGGCTCGAGCAAGGGGATGCTGAGGGAAGCTCTGGCCTTGGCTCGACGCCCTTGGGGCATATTGCTTCGGAGCTCGTGACTTGGGCAGGCTCCCTCAGTTGTGTCTTGGCCGCCTCGATCGATTCTGAAGCCATCAATGAATTAGTTGCTTCTCGCGTCGACTGGATGTCTTGCGTCGATTGAGCTCCTTGCGTCGACTGGGTTTTATGCTAGGCGTCGGGCACCGTGAGCGCGTGTCGTTTTCGACGGGATCGGTTGCCCTCTGGCCGCCGGATTCGGCGGGGCTTTCGAAATTTGGGGAAGCGCGCGGGGCGGGACGTGCCGCATCAATCGGAGGGGAGCGGTTCGAACGCCTCGATTCCTGCGCCTCCTTTTTGGCCACGTATCGCGTCAGCGCCTGTTACGGGATCGGATAGGATTGCTCGGGGCCACCGGTCAGCCACTCGACCGAGCCATTATAAAGGCGCGCCGAGTCCGCCGCGGGGGGTACTGTGCGCCTAGTCTTCTCCCGTTCGCCTTGTCTTCTCTGCAGCGTTCTTGCTTCTCCGCCGCGCCCCCGCTCCTTCCTGCTTCTCTCCGCGGCGACCGCCGTCTCGCGAGCCATGGGCAAAGACAAGACTGCGGCAATGGAGCACTCCAAGAAGGCGGCGTCGGGGAAGGGGAGGCGAGCTGGCCGGGTCGGTTCGTCGTCGAGGTCCAGACTCCCCGCTGGATGGATCCAGGGGGATTGGATCCGGTCCACCGTCGTGGTGGAGGATATGGAGGAGCTGGAGGAGGAGGGGCTGATCATCGGTGGCTCCTGGCGGGCGCCGGGAGGCGAGCTCGAGCCCCGGCCGCAGGAGGGCGAGTGTGTACTCCACGCCACCCACGTCGACCGAGGTTTCTCTACGCCCCCGCACCCATTCTTCCGCGCGTTTCTGATCTTCTTTGGTGCCCAGTTGCATTACTTTACGCCCAACTCCATCGCCTTCCTCTCCGCTTTCGTTTCTATGTGCGAGAACTTCCTCGGTTGCCGACCGCACTGGGGCTTGTTCAAGCACATCTTCACCTGCCACTCACAGACCGTCAAGAGGGTGAACCCGAGTGACGGTACGACGCACGTCCTCCAGGCGTGCGGCGGGCTCGGGATTTAGCTTAGGAATAGGAGCGCCTTCCCTCCCATGAACCTTTCAGAGTCGATTCGGGGTTGGCAGTCGACCTGGTTTTATTACAAGATCAGTCCGACTCCGGGCCAGTCGACCGGCCTTCCTCCATTTACTCTAGGTTGAGCTAGCCCAGCTCCTTCGATGGTAGTGAGTAAGGCCGAGAGGGCCGAGGTAGACATGTTGATGGAGAGGGTCGTCCAGCTAGTCCGTGAGGGGGTCACGGGGATGGACCTGTTCGAGGTGTACCTCACGCGGAGGATCCAGCCGCTTCAAGCCCGGGACCACCCGATGTGGCTGTACTCCGGCACCAACGACTCGTCGCGAGTCCACCCAGAGGCGGCCCATCCGGAGTACGTAGTGCGGTGCTTGAAGAGCATCACCGGGAACAAGGACAACCCCAGGGGGTCTGGGAGGATCATCCCATTCGACGCTGACCACCTGCCAGACAAGGTTAGCCTTCTGCTTCCGAGTGACGTATCTGTCGACTGGTTTGTGGCCTTTATTGATGGTTCTGACTGGTATTTGGTCAAACTTCTTTTCTTTGCAGATCTATAGAGAGATGTACTCGCTGCCCAATGGGGACTTAGGCCAGGAGGGCGAGGAGGGCACGGGCGACGCCGCCGAATGGAAGTCGAAGGAGGAGACCAAGGAGAGCAAGGATTACAGCAGCGGGGAGGAGGTCGAGTCACCTCCCCGTGTCGAGCGCCGATCCAAGGAGAAGAACGACCCAGGGGCCGCTCGACCCCAAGTGGGTCCCTCGGGGTCTCGGACGCCCAAACGCACTCGCACGACCACCCCCAAGCCGGCCGAGAAGACGCCCAAGCAGCCCAAGGTCGCCACCACCAAGCCCCGGAAGGCCCTGCCAAGGATTAAGGTGGACGTACCCATCGCCTCCACGTAAGTGCCACTTGGACTTGCTTCTTTCTGTTTCTTGGGGGTCGACTGTAGTTTTGGTCGACTCATTTCTTGACTGAATCTTTTAGAGCTGCCGCTTCCACGACCTCGATGGACATCGATCGGGGTCGAGATGACGAGGAGATCGCGGATGCCGCGATATCTCGTGCAGGTATGGGCTCTATGAGACTTGTCTTATCCTTCTTCTCTTTCGCGGGTGATGGTCGACTGACTTGGTTCCCTGCTTGACCCGAAGCGCCACGCCTCGTCATAGATCTGCCGGACGACGACGAAGAAGAGGAGCAGTTGGGAGAGGACCGCCGGCGCACAAGGAAGAAGGGCCGGAAGGCGCCTTCTGGCTCGAAGGCCCAGCGACAGGAGGACGCGGCCCGAGCCGGGGTCTCTTTCGCCGTCCCTGTGTCGACCGTGCACGCTGCCGACCCATCGTTTGCGCCGAGTGTCGACCCAGCGCCCGTCCCGGTTGTCGACCCAGCGTCCGCTCCAGCTGTCGACTCAGCGTCGGTTCATGCCGTCGATCCAGCGCCTGCGCCCGCGGCCGGCTCGACGCCCGCTGCTTCGTCTGTCCTCTTCTTCACCTACCGCCTCCCAGAGGACCCTGTGGGGGCGGCTCAAGAGGCCGTTCGCCAGGCGGAGGTGATGATGGGGAGGACGAAGGCGGCGTATGAGGCCAGCATGGCGGCTTACGACGCCAGCTCTGCTCTTCGGGCCAACGTCCAGGTACGTTGTCTTTATTGGAGTAGTCTTTGACTTCGAGAGAAATCTGCTTGTTTTGTTTCGTGAGGTACCACACCCACTGGGTGTTCTTCTTTCCCTGTCTTCTTTGAGCTCGCGCCGGGCTGTCCTCGGCCGAGTGAAACCAGCGGGGGCACGCTCAGTGCACCCACTGGGTGTAGTCCCCGAAACCGTGGTCGACTGCTGGCGGTCGGCCATGGTCTTACTATAGAACTTCCATGCTGTTGGTTGTTTTTTTTTTGCTCGCGCCGGACTGATCTTGGCCGAGTGAAACCAGTGGGGGCACGCTCAGTGCACCCACTGGGTGTAGTCCCCGAGGCCGCGGTTGAGTGGTCTGACTCGACTGTAGTCTTATAATCTTGCTTTGTCGTGTTGATGCAGAAATCTTGCGAGTTCGGGGCCAAGTTTGCAGATCTTGAGCAGAAGCAAATCCAGCTTAATCTTGACTTGCAGTTGGCTCGGGACCATCTGATGAAGACGCAAGACGATGCGGCTGGTAACTTACTTCTGTCTTCTGTCGACTGACTTTTCGCTAGATGGGCCTTGTGTTCCTTCATGTTCATCTGTCCAGTGGCGGCTTTGGTAGGTCAACTGAGGGCAGCTTTGGAGCAAAAGGATCTTGACCTGGCGGCGGTGCAGCAGGCGGCTCAGGAGAAGTCGAAACTGGCGGCGAAGAAGCTGGCTTACGTGGGTGCGCTCGAGGCGGAGATTATCCGACTGAGAGGCTCACTCGACGCGGCCAACCAGGAGGTGACTCAGCTGAAGAAGTCCAAGGCCGTCTTGAACGACAAGTACAAGGCTCTCTTTCGGAAGAGGCTCGATCTTGAGGCGTATCTGGGCGACATCACCAAAAAATGGTACCTCGTGCTCGAAGGTATGTCTCCTTTGGATTGGTTAAAATTAGACTGGTCGACCCGTATCTTATCTGCTGACTCGACTTGCTGTTCTTGGTGCAGAGTTCTGTCGTAACTTCGAAGAGGAGACTGGACGGGTCGAGCCCGGCTTGGACCCCACCAACTCCATCGTGAAGGACGAGGTTTCCATGAACATACTGAGGCTGGAGTCCCGCCTTACTGCAACCACTGATTACCTGGGACGACTGAAGGCAGTGATGTCCCGAATCGACGCTGCGCTCTGGAGGGGGACCGTGCAGGAGAACGACCTCGAGTCCTTGATGACTCGACTCAACGAGATCCCCGACCGAGTGTAGGAATGGAAGAAGTCGGCCGCCCGGGGAGGAGCAGACGTGGCGCTGTCTTTGGTTCGTGTGCACTGCAGGGAGGTGAAGGAGAGGAAGCTTGCTGCACTGAAGGCCGCAAACACGAAGGAGCTCCAATTCCAGTCGTTCATGGAGACTTTCTTGGAGGCCGCCACTCGTATCGCCGATGGGATTGATCTGGACGAATTTGTTGCGCCTGCAAGCCCGCCTCCTCCCGAGCCATGACTTTGATACATTAATCTTATTTGCCGCGTGGATTTGTACTCGTTAAACTCTGGTGGGTATGTGGCCCAAGTACTCTTGCCCAATCTTTGCGGGGCTTTTATTTGATTTTGATCCTTTGGTTCGTCGCTCTTCTTCTGATCGTCTGAATGTTTGAGTCGACGTCTTCAGCTATGTCCCCTAGTGAGAGGGTTGCTCTTCACTCGGAGTAGATGGTTGTAACTTAGGCGAGTCACGGGGTCGCAGCTAAGCCCCCGAGTGAGAGGGTTGCTCTTCACTCAGAGTAAAATGTTTATAACTTAGGCGATTCCAAGCTACGTTGTACTTGTGGCGGAGTTCGGAGGACCGAGCCGCTTTGTACTTGTGGCGTAGCTCGGAGGACCGCAGCTAAGCCCCCGAGTGAGAGGGTTGCTCTTCACTCGGAGTAGAATGCTTATAACTTAGGCGATTCCAAACTACGTTGTACTTGTGGCGGAGTTCGGAGGACCGAGCCGCTTTGTACTTGTGATGTAGCTCGGAGGACCGCAGCTAAGCCCC
>LR738715.1:531926539-532085477 GCA_902687465.1 Secale cereale
CGCTCTTCACTCGGAGTAGAATGTTTATAACTTAGGCGATTCCAAGCTACGTTGTACTTGTGGCGGAGTTCGGAGGACCGAGCCGCTTTGTACTTGTGGCGTAGCTCGGAGGACCGCAGCTAAGCCCCCGAGTGAGAGGGTTGCTCTTCACTCGGAGTAGATGGTTGTAACTTAGGCGAGTCACGGGGTCCCAGCTAAGCCCCCGAGTGAGAGGGTCGCTCTTCACTCGGAGTAGAATGTTTATAACTTAGGCGATTCCAAGCTATGTTGTACTTGTGGCGGAGTTCGGAGGACCGAGCCGCTTTGTACTTGTAGCGTAGCTTGGAGGATCGCAGCTAAGCACCCACTGGGGGATTTAGAGGACACCAATTGTTAGGGTATCATTGCTATCTTGTCTTTGAAACAAATTGGGGGATCTTTATTACAACTCGACCGTCGAGTGTTTCAAGTGAAAAAACGGCGGAGTAGGTCCGCATTCCACGAATGAGGTTCGTCTTTCTTCTGGGCTACGTTGTAGAGGTGGTATGCTCCGTTGCGCAGCACCTTTGTGATGATGAACGGGCCTTCCCAGGCTGGGGCGAGCTTGTGCGGATGTTTCTGATGCACTCGGAGGACCAGGTCTCCTTCCTGGAACGCTCGGCTCCTTACGTTGCGAGCATGGAATCGACGCAGGTCCTGTTGGTAGATGGTCGACCGAATTAGGGCCATCTCTCTTTACTCTTCCAAAAGGTCGACTGCATCTTGACGAGCTTGCTCTGCCTCAGCTTCGGAGAAGAGTTCCACTCTGGGGGGCGTTGTGTAATAAGTCGCTCGGCAATACAGCTTCGGCCCCATAGACCAGGAAGAAAGGGGTACGGCCAGTCGACCGATTCGGAGTCGTCCTCAGTCCCCACAGGACGGAGGGCAGCTCAGTTACCCAAGCCCCGGCGGCATGCTTGAGGTCGCGCATGAGCCGTGGCTTTAAGCCTTGGAGAATCAACCCATTTTCTCTTTCTGCTTGTCCATTCGACTGCGGGTGTGCCACGGAGGCATAGTCGACTCGCGTTCCTTGGGAAGTACAGAAAGCTCTGAATTCATCCGAGTCAAAGTTGGAGCCGTTGTCTGTGATGATGCTGTGAGGGACCCCATATCTGAATATTAGTTCCTTAATGAAGCTGATGGCGGTGCTCGACTCGAGGTTCTTGATGGGTTTGGCCTCAATCCATTTGGTGAACTTGTCGACTGGCACCAGAAGGTGGGTGAATCTGCTTCTGCCTGTCCTGAAGGGGCCGACCATATCCAAGCCCCAAACAGCGAAGGGCCAGAGTAGTGGGATGGTTTTCAGGGCGGATGCTGGCTTGTGTGACATGTTGGAGTAGAACTGGCAACTTGCGCATTTATCCACAATATCCTTGGCCATCTCGTTGGCGCGGGGCCAGTAAAACCCGGCCCGGTATGCTTTGGCCACGATAGTCCGAGAAGAGGCGTGGTGGCCACAAGTCCCCGAGTGGATTTCATCCAAGATCAGTCGACCTTCCTCTGGATCGATGCAGCGCTGGGCGACTCCAGTGACGCTTTCTCTGTAGAGCTGACCTTGAATGACTGTGAACGCTTTGGATCGGCGGACGATTTGGCGCGCTTCTTCTTCGTCTTCTGGGAGTTCTTGTCTGAGCAGATATGATATGTATGGCATAGTCCAACCAGGTGTGATCACTAGGACCTCCATGATCAAGTCAACCACGGCAGGCACTTCGACCTCAGTCGGATCTGTCGCGCTGACTGGCTGCGGGGGCTCTTCCGTGAAGGGGTCTTCCTTGATAGAGGGAGTGTGCAGATGTTCTAGGAACACATTATTGGGTATGGACCTCCGAGTCGACCCAATTTTTGCGACATCGTCGGCTAGCTGATTCTTTGCCCTGGACACATGATGGAGCTCTAAGCCTTCGAACTTCTTTTCGAGTTTCCGCACCGCACTGCAATAACTGGTCATTGTCGGGCTCCTGACGTCCCATTCTTTCATTACTTGGTTCACCACTAGGTCGGAATCGCCGTAGACCATTAGGCGACGGACGCGAGTGAGATGGCCATACGCAATCCATACAAAAGTGCTTCGTATTCAGCCTCGTTGTTTGATGAATCAAAATGGGTCCGAAAGAAGTAGCTGAGCTTGTCGCCCCTGGGAGAGATCAGGACCACGCCTGCACCGGATCCGTTCAGTATCTTGGACCCATCGAAGAACATAGTCCAATGGTCCGACTGGACTTGAGTCGGAAGCTCTTGTTCTATCCACTCAGCCACAAAATCCGCTATGGCCTGAGACTTGATGGCTTTCTTCGCTTCAAACTTGATATCTAACGGAAGAAGTTCAATCGCCCATTTTGCCACTCGACCAGTTGCATCTCGATTGTTTAGTATCTCTGATAATAGGGCGTCGCTGACGACTGAGATTGAATGATCCGAGAAATAATGGGCAACCTTTTTTGCAGTCAAGTAAATCCCGTACACAAGCTTTTGGTAATGTGGATACCTTTGCTTGGAGGGAGTCAAAACTTCGGATATGTAAAAGACCGGGCGTTGGACTTTGTATGCCCTGCCCTCTTCTTCCCGCTCGACCATGAGTACAGCACTGACGACTTGTCCGCAGGCAGCAATGTACAGCAGAAGAGGCTCTCCGCTAACTAGGGCAGCGAGCACCGGCTGGGTGGAAGCAGGGCTTTGAGCTCTTCAAACGCTGCTTCGGCCTCGGGATTCCACTCGAACTTGTCGGATTTCTTCGTGAGTCGGTAGAGAGGCAGTGCCTTCTCCCAAGACGAGAAATGAATCGACTCAATGCGGCCAAGCAACCAGTAAGCTTCTGGACGTCGTGTATACGCTCGGGGCGTTTCGTTCGGAGGATGGCACCGACCTTCTCTGGGTTGGCGTCGATTCCCCGTTCGGAAACGAGAAAACCGAGCAACTTGCCACCAGGAACTCCAAATGTACACTTCGACGGGTTGAGCTTGATATCGTAGCTTCTGAGGTTCGCGAATGTCTCAGCGAGGTCAGTCAGCAGGTCGGAACCTTTCCGTGACTTGACCACGATGTCATCCATGTACGCCTCGACGTTCCGACTGATTTGCTTTATTAAGCACTTCTGGATCATGCGCATGAAGGTGGCGCCGGCATTTTTGAGACCGAAAGGCATGGTGACATAACAAAAACACCCGAAAGGGGTGATGAAAGCTGTCTTTATCTCATTGGGCCCATACAGATGGATCTGATGGTACCCGGAATACGCATCCAGAAAGGACAAACGCTCACATCCCGCAGTCGAGTCGACTATCTGATCGATGCGGGGAAGAGGAAAATGATCTTTCGGGCAGGCCCGATTGATGTGCTTGAAATCGATGCACATGCGGAGATACTTGTCCTTCTTGGGGACCATGACGACGTTGGCGAGCCACTCGGAGTGGTATATCTCGCGGATAAACTCTGCTGCTAGGAGTCGAGCCACTTCTTCGCCAATCGCCTTTCGCTTCTCCGCAGCGGATCGATGGAGATGTTCCTTCACAGGTTTCACCTTCGGGTCGACTCGCAAATGGTGCTCAGCCAGCCCCTTGGGCACACCCGGCATGTCTGATGGTTTCCATGCAAAGATGTCCCAGTTCTCACGGAGGAACTGGATGAGCGCTTCTTCCTATTTGCTGTCGAGCATGGTGGAGATGTGGGTCGGTGCTGCTTTGGGGTCAGTGGGGTGGATGTGCACAGGTTTTGTGTCTCCTGCCGACTGAAAAGCTGACTCAGAAGCCGGCTTCTTCGCCCTTAGCAGGTCGCCCGGATCCACTTGCTTTTGGTACTCCTCCATCTCTACTGCTGCCATTTGCTCGTCGGCGATCTTCGAGCCTTTTTGGAAGCATTCTTCCGCTTTCTGCCGGTTCCCAGTGATGGTTATGATGTCGTTGGGCCCCGGCATCTTCAGCTTGAGGTAGACGTAACATGGTCGAGCCATGAACCTGGCGTAGGCGGGCCTACCCAGGATGGCGTGATAAGCGCCGTTGAAGTCCACCACTTCGAACGTCAGCTTCTCCTTTCGGTAGTTCTTGGACTCACCAAAGACGACGTCGAGTGATATCTGGCCGAGTGAGTCGGCTTTCTTCCCGGGGATTACCCCATGGAACCTCATGTTACTTTCCCTTAGCTTGGACATCGGAATGCCCATATCCCGGAGGGTTGCTGCATACAGGATATTCAAGCCACTGCCTCCATCCATCAGAACTCTGGTTAGGTGCGTTCCTTCGACTACTAGGTTGACTACCAACGCCTGCCACCCAGGGGTGGCGATGTGCGCTGGATGATCGGACTGGTCAAATGTGATGGGGGTCTTTGACCATTTCAGAAACGTGGGGGTCGCCGGAGCAACCATGTTCACTTCTCTGTTGATGATTTTCAGTCGACTTTTGCTTTCGACGTCCGCGAAAATCACCAAGGTGGAGTTGATGCGGGGGTATCCTCCGTCCCCTTCCTTATCTTTGGACTCTTCTGATTCCTTCTCTTTCTCGGTCGACTGATCCTTCTGGAAACTCTAGATCAAGAGTCGACACTGCCGACTGGTGTGCTTGGGATACACCAAGTTTCCCTCGTCATCTTTCTTTGTGTGTATGGGACACGGCTGGTCGAGCATATCATCTCCAGCCTGGGCCTTTCCTTTCTTGGGGGCCCAGGAGCCTTTGGGCTTCCCTTTGCCCTTCCCTTGATTAACCACTGCAGCCTCTCCCTGAGCGGCTGGGTCGGCCTTGCGCTTATTCTTTCGATTGTGATTCTGGTCGTCCTGTCCGACTGGTTTCTTGCCGCTACGGAGCCGATTGGCCTCTTCACCATTGGCGTACCGACTGGCAATTTCCATCATCCGCGACAAGGACATGTCGCCTGTTCGGCCGAACTTCAGATTCAGCTCTCGGTTGCGCACGCCTTCCTTGAAAGCGCACACCGCCTGGTGCTCGGAAACGTTTTCCACCGTGTGATGCAAAGTGGTCCACCGCTGAATGTAGTCCCTCAAAGTTTCACTCGGCTTCTGCGTGCAGTGCTGAAGCTCCGCGAGTCCAGCAGGTCGCTTGCAGGTGCCTTCGAAGGTCCGAACGAAAACTCGAGCGAGCTCTTCCCAACTGTATATGCTCCTGGGGCTAACTAGTTGAGCCACGCCCGAGCGGATCCTCCCAGCATCAAGGGGAGGTGTTTCATGGCCACGTCGTCGTTGCCGCCTCCGATCTGCACGGCCACTCGGTAGTCTTCCAGCCAAGTGTCCGGCTTCGACTCACCGGTGAACTTGCTTACTCCTGCCGCCAGCCTGAAGTTCGGGGGGATCTCCGCGGCCCTGATTGCGCTGCAGAAGCATTCGGGCCCGGAGGCCGGCGCTCGGCTGCCGCTGGGTTGGTCTCCGCCTGCACAAGGATGGACCTCGCATCGAAACCTGGCCGTCGGGGATCCGGGGGAATCCTACGCTCGTCGTCTTGCAGGCGCCTGCCCACGTGCCGCTGGGGCGAGTGTGACCCACTCCCCGGAGGAGGGGTAGGCGCTCGACGGCGGTCGTAGCGTCCGTGTCGACGGTCGAGTGGATCGTCGTTCCGACCCAGGTGCCGATCATGCCGCGGACCACGTTCCTCGCGCCTCGGGGGCGATCTTGGACTGTGGGCCGACCATACGGTGTCAGCATCCACCGATCTGCTGTGAATCCTGTTGCGCGACTGAGAGATAGCCGCATTTTGCTCTTCAGCCGTTCGGAGCAAAGCTCGGATCTGCTGAAGGCCTCTCCCAGCTTACGACTGGGAGGGTTGAATCGACTCCGCGATACGAGCCGCTGCTTCAAGGTTTTGGACTGGTGTGCGGAACACCTGAGTCTCGCGCTGACGCGATTGCCGCGGCCGTCGACTGGACTCGGGGGCAAGTCGGCGGGCCTGTTCGTCGAGTGAACGTTGGATGTTTTCCAGGCGCGCGCGCTCGGCCAAGGTGGCCACGCACGTGGCTTCGAGAGCCAAAGCCTCTGGGGAATCCCCCACGATGGGGGTGAAGAGTGCATCTCCGTTGCGGCGACAAAGCTCAGCTCTTTGCTCGGAGGTGAGGGGCTGAGGGATGTAACAGTCGTTGTCGTGCGCCCGATCGCCACCGCTGCCGCCGTTCTCCCCACGAGGAAAACCTGGCGGGCTGCGGCGCGAATCGACCATGAGGATTTCCGCCGTGGGATCGCTGCTCCCGCACTCGGAAACAGAATCTTCGAGCCCGGTCGACTGATCGGCTGGCCCGTAAAGGTAACCGTCGGGTTCAATGGCCGCGACTTGTGGGGTGGCCGTTTGACGGGTCACCGCATCTTTCACCCACCACTGGAGCCGTGAACGACCGGATCGCTTGCGGCGGCGTCCAGCGGGGATGCCGGACGATGAGTACCGGGTTGACGGCTGCAGAAGGAAGACGCCGCCGGCTCCGGCGCGAAAGTGTGTGGCTCCGCGGGCGGGTAGAGCCTCAACGTCGAGACAGGCTTCCTGGAGCCATGCGGAGTCGTCGGCGACGAAGACCAGCGCGCCGAGCCGGATCTCGTGGCCCGACACCAAAGCGCCGCCTGACACCATGATGAAAGTGGTCGGGGAAGAGATCGCAACTTCACCAAATGTCGCTAAGACGCCTTGCCCCACGGTGGGCGCCAACTGTCGTGGTACTAAGTCTGACAGTAAGGGTAGGGGGTACGAATGGAGAGGCAAGGTTCTAACTATGGCGAGGTTGTACACAGAGTGTTTAGCGAGTTCAGGCCCTTCTCGGAGGAAGTAACACTACGTCTCGGTGCCCGGAGGCTTGGTCGACTGATGTGTGTATGCGTGTGTTACAGAGGTGCGAACCCTTGTTTTGGATGAGGGGAGTGGCTTATATAATGTGCCAGGACCCCAGCCATGCTCCACGTTACCAAGGGCTTAAAGATACATTAAGGCAGGCGTTACTGATAACGCCTGCAGTAAAGGATAATTAAGATATTTACTACAGAGAGTAAATATAGGACCGTTGCTGTTCCAAGAGGCACTTGGTCTTCGGTGGTCGAGTGTTCGGTCCGGTCGAGTGGAATTGAGTCGTCATGCGTACATGGGTCGGTCGAGTGAAGTGTCTCTTCGGACCGTCTCAGTCGACTGTCTCCACTGCCATGGGTCTTGTCTTTTGATCTTCTAGGGTAGTGACCATGGGTGGGGTACTTTGGTCAGGCCTATGACCCTACCCTAGGTCTGTAACCTCGTCAGCGGCTGCGCGATGAAGCTCCAGGCCATGTGTCGGTCTATGGAGGTGCGCGGCGCGGCGAGAAGGCCGCGGTGGCTGCGGCGGCATGGTGAGGAGGCCGCGGAGGACCTGCATGGTGGCGGCTTCAACGACACACAACGGCATGGCGGCATGGAGGTGCTGCTCTGCGATTGAGGCCGCAGCGGTGCAGGGCAATAAGCCGTGGCGGCGAGCCGGGCGCGACCGGTGCGTGTTATGGATGCGCACTGGACGCGTCGGGACCGCGGGCGCACGTACGAGCGTGCGGTTGTGATGTCTACACACGCTTCTACTCTTGTAGACTATGTTGGGCCTCGAAGCGCAGAGGTTTGTAGGACAACAGCAATTTCCCTCAAGTGGATGACCTAAGGTTTATCGAACTCAGGGAAGTAGAGGTTGAAGATGGTCTCTCTCAAGCAACCCTGCAACTAAGATACAAGAAGTCTCTTGTGTCCCCAACACACCTAATACAACTAGGAGTTGTATAGGTGCACTAGTTCGGCGAAGAGATGTTAAATGGCAAGTGATATGGATGGCAAAACAAAGTAATATAAATCTGTAATAAAAAGTGCAGCAAGCAAACAAGTGGTAAACGTGAGCACAAATGGTATTGCAATGGTGGAAACAAGGCCTAGGGATCATACTTTCACTAGTGGCAACTCCCAACAACATTAACATAATCGAATCACATGATATTTCCCATAAAACATGCAAAGGGGACACACTCGGAGATCATTCCTTCGTGGTCAAGAGAGGACGAGAATTATGTAGGGCTACAAAAGCACACCTCAAAGTTCGTAGTTCCCAATCTAAGGATTTCCCAATGTCACCGCGGCCATCCAAAGAGAGTCCCACAATCACCACAACATATCTAAAGGATAGTCAAAGATAAACACCAAGAGACTCTCAATCTTCAATCAACACACAAGAGAGGAAATCACTCATGAAAATATTGTTCTAATCCATGTCCAATAGACTGCTGTCACCTTGGTCTCGGGGATTATACTAGATAAAGACAAATGAGTACATCAATCCAATACATAGGGGAAGGGGAAACATCATGGGATCACCCTAGATTAACATAGCCTATGATCACAACGAAGATCACATCATGGGAGAGAGAATTGACCATATAGCTACTGGTAAGAACCTCAGCCCCGAGGAGGAACTACTCCCGCATCATGGAGGAAGGAAGCAACGTCGATGGAGATGAATCCGGGGGCACTTCCCCGTCCCGGCAGGGTGCCGGCACAGGAATTCTGGTCCCCCGAAGCTTGATGGCGATGGCGGCGGAGATCGGAATCGCGTCTGGAGAAAAGGGGTCTGGAATCAGGGTTTCCGCGACATGCTTTAAATATATGCCAAAGGGGGGGCATCGGATGGGGCCAGGGGTGCCCAGGCGCCCCCCCGGCGCGGCCAGGGGGGCCGCGTGGGCAGGCCGCCTGGAGCCCCTGTGGGTCCCCTCCGGCCCTACTTTGGCCGCATGGAAGCTTCCAGAACGCTGATTTTTTATATATATTTTTCTGGATTTTTTCTGGCAGTTCTCGTAATGTGAAAACCTGAAATACAAAAACAGCCGAAAACAAAAACTGGCACTGGGGTGCACTGAGTTAATAGGTTAGTCCAAATATGATCAAAAGTGTATGGAAGTGTATAAATAACATATCAATATCACCCAAAAGAGGCATGGAGCAAGCAGAAATTATAGATACGTTTTGGACGTATCAGGTTGATGTTGGGAGGAGCCGTATGTCACCGTTGTGCTCGAGTCCGTGCTCGAGTTCGGCTACATCCTTTCGGCGTTTGTTGCTGGCGGCTGCCATGGCGGACGCGGAGGCGGCGCGTGGTAAGCGTCTGATGCAGTCGGGCTCGTCGGACGCGTCGGGTGCGCGCGGGACGAGCGGGACGCACTGGTGCGGTCGGGCTCGTCGGGCGCGTAGGGTGTGTGCGGGACGTGCGGGGCGCAGAGGGACGCCAGGCGTGTGTCGTCGGCGGAGAAGGAGCTCGACGTATGTCGCCGGAGTCGTGACGGAGCACGGTGCGACCGGCGTCGGTGCGCCAGGTCGGGTCTGCGGGCTGGATCACGGCCGTGACAACGAAGACGGAAGCTGCAACAACTCCGGGGACGGCAAGTCAAGATTAGGAGGGAAAGTGTTAGTATTAATCTTGATGCATGTAGATAGTTAGTTAGTGAATCAATTAGTCTGGTCCTTGCGTGCCGTTGGGTGGGCTAGGTAGACGGACATGCATGTGTTAGTGCGTGCGTGGGAAGCGGTCAAGCTGGTAGTGGCCAAGTGCAGCAGCAGGCCTGTGTGATGTGTGTGCGTACGCATTGTGTGAGGAGGCGCTGTGTGGCCAGGCTTCAAAGCCGGCTGGATTAGTCCAGGTTGTTAGACAGCGAGGGGTGCGTCGGGTGAGCATCCGGGTATAAAATCTCTCACTGTGTATCGATGTAAAGTGCGGCTGTAGCTCCCAACCGTGATGTAGCCTGTGTGCTGAATATAAATGAGGTGTTTGGGCGCCGGGGCGTTGGTCGTCGGGAAAAAAAGTGTGCTCCTTCTTCCACCTCCGTCCGGAGTGAGAGAGAGAGAGAGCGGCAACAACATCCCTATCTAATATGGTTGAAAACATGCCTACTCATACGGAAACGGCGGCGGAATTTTTGATGTTCGAACAACGGTTTTGTTTTATCAAAGTAGTCCTTCCAAAGAAGGAAATGCCCCCTCTCTCGGTTGCGATTCAACGCCGTAAGATGGCCCGGAATGAAGCCACCGAACAACGGCCGCTGGCTATTGAGGTGGTGATGGACCAACACGGCAGCCAATATCTCCACCTCGTCGTCGGACGATAAATTGTCGGAGTCGCAAAGGAAATTGTGGAAACAGAACTCGTCAGCGGAGTCTATTCCGTACCTTGGCAAACTGTCAAACAGCTTGCGGGCGTTGAAGAAGGAGATGGCCGGCGAGGGGAGTCGCGACGCCCACAGACCAGCTAGGTGCCCTGCCTGCGTCCGACGAGCGTGCCGGTCGGATGTGGCAGGGGCGGCGAGGCGGCTTCTTGGTCGCGGGCGGCTGTGCGGTGGGGGAAGCGGCAGTGGGAAGCAGTTGTGGGAGAGGGCGGCGTTGCTGGGCGGATGTGGAGGCGGCGGCAGCTGGAAGAGTCGCCGGCAAAAATGGGCGACGGCGTCGGCGACGGGGGAGGCGGGCGAGGGTTGCTTGTTGGCCGGGAGGTGGGAGAGGAGGCCAATGTGCCACAGACCAGCGCGCCCGGGGATATGAGTAGGCGAGCGCGCGTCCGTCGCGTGTCCGCGCCGACGCAAATCAGGCTCAAAAATGATCGGGAATGGGTCGCCCGCGGACAAAAAGCGGACGCGCGTTCGTTTGGGTCGACGCGTTGGGCCGCCTTTTGTATCCGCGCTGACTCGAACGGACGACCGTGGATGAAATGGGTCGTCCCATTAGAATTGCTCTAATCTTAAACAAAAGGAGATAAAATGGATATCCTGATCATTGTTTCCTGAAAATTTCAAACCGAGCTGAAAATCATAAAAGTAACAAAGATCAATAGCTAGACGGATACTTGTGTGACTGAAGATTTGAAAACGAGGCTGTTAATTTTCGTCTTGGGGGGAAATGATGGGGGGTTTGCAAGCTTTGGACCTCCAGATAGGTGTGAATCGAGTGGCCAGATAATGAATGGCGTGGCCAAAAAGCAGAGGAGGGAGAACACATGCAGGAAAGTCCCCGCCACTTCCAGGATGGATGGATGGACCGAGCCCATGATGCATGAGACACGCGCGGGATTGGGTTTTGTCGGAGGCGTGCGTGCCACCGGCCTTGATTTCGCACTCATCTCGCCGCCTTTTGTTTCCCTCTCTCTTTCTTTTGCCAAAGTTTACGTGCAAAAAAGCTATCGACTCGAGTGAGTCGGCCGGGTGATCATCAAAGCAGGAGCAATGTTTAACGACAAAGGATAAGCTTCTTTGCTTGCAGTCTCGCTCGGCTAATTTCTCCGAGACAACTGAATTGCTACTGCCATGGGTATCACGAGAGGTCCCTTGATCTCTTTCCTCCAGCACTCGCAAAATCTCTAAATCAGCTCTCTCTGATTGGGGTCTTGGCGACACCGTGTGTGTTGCTTTCCTTCTTCAAGGCATCGTCTTTCGGGGTTGATTTGTGCCATGCGGTCTTTGGCTCTTGCCTTCATGTCAACCCGAAGGCTCGGCACTGAGAGTTAGTTTGATTTGAGGCGTGAACTTCATGCCCCGGAGAAAATAGAGCCTGGCCATGGTCTGGAGACATGAGAATAACTAGCTTAGCCCGCGCGGCGACGGCGCCGCGCCCTTAGGTAAGTCACGACTATATATACTATGGTCTAAACAATAGGACAATGAATAGTTATAAATTAAAAAATACTCCCTCCGTCCCATAATATAAGAACGTTTTTGACACTAGTGTAGTGCCAAAAACGTTTTTATATTATGGGACAGAGGAAGTATTATCTTTTGCTATCAATTAAAGAGAAAGACATCAGTATACGTAAAAGTTGAAGATGACAAAGAAGAAGATCTATTACAACCATGCATAATGCATTGTCACCTAAATCATATAATTAGTGCACTCTTTTGCCATTAAGCAAGCAGCCCAGTCAACTAACCCTAATTTATCTACACCTAAATCAATCACATGTTCATCAGATGAGGATATGCATGGATCATCTTCCAAACAATATATGCAGAAACATTCTTTGCATATCTGTTTTTTGTTCTTCAAAATAATTCTACTGCCGTAGGTACGATATAAAATCAATAATATGATAGCACCCCTTCTGATGACCACATCATCCAAAGAGTGAAACTTCACCAAACCGTAAAAAGATGGGTATGTCTATGTCATATCTCACATCTGACTCACTCAACAATATTGATTAGTTCATACCTTTAACTCGAATAATGCCACATGAGAGCGCAGTTGATCTCTTCACTTCAATGAGTTTACCTTTCCTGCTTCGATGCTCAATTTCTCATTCATTAGATTGAGCTCTACATGTTGTTGACTAATTAGTTCTATCTGCATTGGCGTACTTGCGTAGATGGAAGTATACACAGATACTGCTGAACGACAAAATCGGAAACTAATGAGCAGGATTTTGATTTCTCCCACTTCAGAAAGGAGAACTCGAAACAGAGTAGAAGCACAAACACAAACGAAAGAAACATATTAGAGAGAGAGAGAGGGAGAGAAAGAGAGAGCAATTTCTACCTAGCTAAAAACGAATAGAGAAAAATTCACCGTACGTCACTAAACTTGAGCCGGGTGACAGTTTGGTATTACTACTTCAAAATATTCTAACTACGGTCCAAGTACTTGCGCACAAGGTTCACTTTGGTCCATTTGTACGATTTCATGTACGTATTTGCTGACTTGGCCGAGTCAGCGGCCGCCAGCTCGCTTAGACCGCCACCTGGTCGATCCTAGGATGAATACTAGTCGATCCAGGGGGCTTTTTTTGCAAAAACGCCATGACCATTAAACCAGCCCACCTGGTCGGACCGCACCAGCTTGGTGTCTCCCTCTCCTCCCGCACCCGCTCGCTGCCTCCTCTCCTCCGACACCCTCTCTGCTCGTCGTCACTGCCAGTTTGTCACCCGCTCGCCGTTGGAGTTGCCATGCCTCGGTTCGCCATGCCGATGCCAAGGCGGGGTCGCATAGGCCTGACAAGGAGAGGGCGCGTGCCGTCGATGCCGCGGAGCCTGAGCTGCCGACGGTCGTGGCCAAGAAGCAGCTGGAGCGGCAGGGGTCACGCAGGTCGGAGCTCCTCAAAGGGCCGCGCGCGAACGTAGGTGGCCTCCCCGCCGACGGCGGTGGCGCTCGGCCGATGGAGTCGAGCGGCGGCGAGGCGTACGCCGAGGTGATGCGCGAGCTGGACCGCATCAAGAGGGAGCTGCAGGAGCTGCAGCGCGAGGTGAAGGCCGCGAGGGAGGCCAAGGGCGGCACGGCCATGGAAGAAGAGGATGCGGCGTCGGCGTTGTCGAGGAGCCCTGGTTCGATTGTTGCCCACGGCGCGAAAGAACGGCCGGGTGCCGACCACGAAGCGAAGGAGGTGCGCGTCGCCTTTGAGCTCACCGGAGCTGTTCGGTCGTCCGCCAGAGAGACGGAGGAGGAGGTGAGGAGGTGGACACCGCCGACCATGGGGCTGCAGAGAGGTGCGACCATGGGCCGCCAGAGCGTGTCGAGTGAGCTCGAAGCATGGCTCACGGTGGCGAGCTCCAACGACAGACGGCTCCGCCACAACTTCGGCCACTCCTCGGACTCGGAGATCACGGACGAGGGACACGATAGCAAGCCGTCTCTGCAGGCGGCGGAGGCCAAGCTGGACATGGCGCGGGCGGAGCTCGAGTCCGCCAAAGGAGAGAGCCTCCAATTCACGGCGTCCATGGAGCGCACGCGCATGGAGGCGGCGCGCCTCGCTGAGGAGATCGGTCGGCTGGAGGAGAAGGAGAAGAAGGTCGGAGCGAAGGTGCGGCAGCTGGAGGCCACGCTACGCGATGCCAAGTGCCGGCTGGGCGCCATCACAGCCGCCGACAAGATGGCCGGCGAGATCCTCGCCGACCTGGAGGTGACGCTGCGGTAGCTGGAGGAGGAAACTGAGGGGGCGAAGAAGGAGAAGGCGCTGATGGAGCAGGAGGGCCAGTGCGTCCAGGAGGACACGGACAGCGTGGATGCCGAGATCGCTGCCGCCGAGAAGAGGATCAGGGGCTCGATCAAGGAGCTGGAGGCGGCGAGGGCGTCGGAGGCCACGGCGACTGGGAGGCTGAGGGCCTCCGTCGAGGGCGCGACGGTGGAAAGGGCGTCCATGGCGCCGCGGAGGTCCGGGAACGTGACGGTCCTGAGGTTCGAGTACGAGTACCTGACCGGCCGCGCCGAGGTGGTCCGCGCGGTCGCCGACAAGAAGGTGCCGGCGACCGAGCCGTGGGTGGAGGCGCGGCGGCCAGCGAGAAGGAGATGATCATGCGCGCCGAGGCGATCGAGAGGGAGCTCGGGCTTGAATTACAGGCCGTGGACGACGAGAGCGTGGCGGTCTTGCAAAGTGGGCAGGCGTTCTTCCGGGAGAGCCACTGCTTGATGCAGTGCACATGGTAGCCGTGGCCGCAGCTCAACCTCCCTACCTCCTCACTCGCTTCAAACTCTTCCTGAAAAATTGCAATGATTTTTAAGTTCATGTTAACTTGTGAAGAGTCGATGCCGATGTGACATGGGGACTGAATCGAAAGGAGCAAGTTCATCGTCAAACAGGGCAAATCCTACAGCTCCGCTTCGTCTCTGTTGAGAAATGCTTGCGGTCGAACGGCAGGTGTTTGCCAACCCGAAGGCCGCGGACGATCTCGTCTTCGCGCAGCCCTGTGCTTGCGTAGCCGATCCTGTCCTCCAGTGCGAGTAGCTCCTGTAAACGACGTGGTTGAGAGACAATGTAGACTTGAGCAAGATGATGTTGTGCAAACTGAAATCTGCTGCATATTGTGGAGGGCGGTAGGGGGTACCTCGTAGTTCATGTTATCCACCATGGGCTACATATGATGGCTACTAGTAGCATAAGATTGAGCATGGACCCCCTGACAGTCTGAAACCACCTACAATGTGCTCCTGCATGGTGACCCTGCACGTCCGCTGCTCGGCGGTCCTCTGTCAAACGGAAATCAGAAGTCGGTTCAGAACAGGATGGAGATTCAGTTGGAAATTCGTTCAAAGTTTCAGCACGGGGAGACATAAAGTGGCCATCTCCACATATGAAAATCAAGCAGAAGCAAGGAGAAGTCAGTACAAACCTCCCGGTGTCGCCTCTCCCCGTCCCCGCGGCGGCCCGGAGCTGCCGCGTCACGACGCAGTCCACAGACGACGCCTCAGCGGCGAAGGGAATCGCCGGGGTGCACGTGCACCACACGTCCCGAGTAGGCACGACACCGCTGCCTCCGCCGCCCACGTCCCTCCTCTTCCTCCTTCTCCGCTTTCGCCGCCGCCGGCTCTCGCACCAGTCCTCCTCCCCTGCTCCAACGCGTCCGGGGCCGGGCGCACGGAGGCTGAGGCGGCGATGGGCGCGTGGGCCCACGAAGAGGCGGCGGACGGACAGCCGAGGTCGCGTAGGCGCAGCGCGAGCCACTGCTGCTTGTCCCTCGGCCAGTCAGGCTAAATATGTTCTTGCTTCTGCGTGGTGGCAAACCGAGGCATGGCAACTCCAACGGCGAGCGGGTGACAAACCGGCAACGACGACGATCAGAGAAGGGTGCAAGAGGAGAGGAGACAGCGAGCGAGCGCGGGAGGAGAGGGAGCGAGCTGGTGCGGTCTGACCAGATGGGCTGGTTTAATGGTCATGGCGTTTTTGCAAAAACCCTCCCAGATCAACTAGTATTCACCCTAGGATCGACCAGGTGGCGGTCAAACCGAGCTGGCGGCCGCTGACTCGGCCAAGTCAGCAGATACGTACACGAAATCGTACAAATGGACCAAAGTGAACCCTGTGCGCAAGTACTTGGACCGTAGTTAGGGTATTTTGAAGTAGTGGTACCAAACTGTCATCCGGCTCAAGTTTAGTGACGTACAGTGAATTTTTCTCAAACGAATATATCCATCAAATTCATCACAATGCCGTCTCAATCTCTCTCTGTCTCCCACATCTAGCCCACAGGACACCACAAGGGAGGCAAACAATAGCCCGCGCGCCTCCGCCGATACCTCAAGCGCCGCAAGGAACCCACAGCCACAGGACCATGACCTGACATGTCCTTCAGATGGAAGTGAACCGCGCGTGCACGACCAGTTTGCTGGAGAATTCCTGCAGGAGCTAGCCTTGAAGGTTGAACAGTGTTGTCACGGCGACTGTGCCCCTGTTCGTGTTCTTGTTGACGGAGAGCGCCATGCCGCTGACCGAGCAAACTCAGTGGTGGCGTCTATGACGCACTGCAGCTGGGCCTTAAAGGAGGCATAGCCCGTGTCGTTGCGCGACTGGCTAGGGTACTGCCGTGTGGCATCGTCCTCGTGGTAGGATGGATCTCCGGCGCCTCGTGACGCCTTCCCTCAGCAGCCCACTCTGCACACGCCATCAGGATAATTTGTTGCTCAAATGGTAGCAAGTAGCCAAGAACTGAAGTCTCAAATTTAGATAAAATAGATGCTAGTCAATTTCATTCCCGGGACAAACAGAAGTGGTCAGAATCACACATATGCATCCAAGCTCCATATGTATGTACCAAGCATGACATAACCTTGCAATCTGTCCACGCTTCCTACGCCCGAGATGCCCCACGCATGCGATGTGGCTCCCAAGACCAGAGGTACATGACATGGGGTGCGGAGAAGCTAGCAGGGGCGAAGATTACACACGGTGCCAGCGATGTTCGGCGGGAATGCGGCGGCGAGATGTTGCTGGAGAGGTTGAGCACTCTGAGACTACTGCAGCCAGAGAGCTCCCCGGCGGCGACATGGCAGGTGATGAGGTTGCCGGACAGGTCAAGGTACTGCATCCCGGAGCAGCTGGCCAAGTCCGAGAGGTTGCCGGAGATCTTGTTCCATGCGAGGTCCAGGCGTCCAGCCACCGGACAGACCCGAGACTGGCACCCACCATCCAACGGAGGTTGTCATCTCCGGTGATCTTGTTGCTGGACAAGTCGAGAGCTTCCAGGGCCGCAAACCCCTGCCCGCCACGTCAGCGTCCATGGCAACACCAATGGCATCACCGACATATTCACGTCCTGAGTCTGCCGCAGGAGCAGGCGAGCGCGGCCACGTCGGCGACGGAGCCGCGCAGCATGGAATTTCCAGAGAGGTCAAGCAACTTGAGCTTGCTGCCGCACCTACCGCTGGCGGCCCAGCGGAGGTTGAGCCTCTCGACGCTGTTGAGCTCAAGCAGGGTGGATGCGACAGCACGGAAGTCGGTATTGAGCTGGACGTCGGAGAGCGAGATCGACGTCAAGTGCCCGCCCCTGCACAACGCGCTCGAAAACCTGCAGGCACCGTCACGCGCGGTCCAGTCGTTGAGCGACGCCTGGTTGGGCAGCGCCACCTTGAAGTCATCCAACATCTGTGCGTTGTGGGCGGCCGTCGCCGTGAGCGCCGCCAGAAATAGTGCCGACACTATATCGCCAACCGCACGGAATCCATGTACTCGATAAGCGGCAGCCGACTAAGAGGAGCAGAAGCCGCCCAACTTTTTTTGGAACGTAGACGCTAGAAGCGTCCTGCTTTAAATTAATAAAGCCACTAGGCAGCATCCACCACATACTTAATAGTCTTACAAACCAATAAAATAGAACAACAGCAAATCTTCGGAAACCAAGTCCAGAATATAGCTAAGATAGAGCAAGCACTGGTCCCTAGACACAAAAGCGGAGCAGTTCGGAGAAGAGTAGATAGCAATGAGGGCCTCAGGCACTCGTTTCTCCGTGTCGCGCCTTCACCATAGTCACCTTGATCTGCTCCATAATCTCGTTCCTGAGATGTTCGTCACGCGGTTTCCCCAACAGCGTCCAAACCTGAAGAAAAATGTGACATTTGAAGATGATATCTGCCGGGTGAGCCGGGAACTTATGCTCAATCGTAATTTTGTTCCGGACCGACCAAAGAGACCAAAGGAGCGCCCCAACGCATCCCCAGACTATTCATGCACTGGCCCCTCTTTTCGCCGTAAGGATTGTTAGGAGGTCATCGCTAGACTATGGGTTCCAGTTTTGTTTAAACGCATCCCTAACCGCGCTCCACGCGAACCTAGCAAGTGCACAACCAAAGAAAACATGATTTGCTTTTTCCCCTAACCCGCAAGTGGTGCACGTTCCATCCGCCGGCCCGTTGCGTTTGGCCACATTATCCGAAGTTGGTAAGCGGTTGTAGAACATTTGCCACATGAATATCTTAATTTTTAGGGGAATACCGGCCTTCCATACCCCCTAGCTATGTCTAGCGTATTGCCCTCGGACAGTTTGTCATAAAGAGGTTTTACCGTAAATCTCTTGGAGGAGGTAAGCTTCCATAAAATGGTGTCCGCTCCATTGTTACGTTGTCGGCCAACCAAGTCAGCCGACAACGCATCCCACCGCGGGGCCTCCACCGTTCCTAGATTCCTAATGAAGGAGATCGTGGGCGGATGGCCTCTAAGAGCGCCGGCCACCATGATGTTGGAGTCCGTGGCGAGTTGATATAGTTGCGGGTGAGATTGTCGAAGCGGTTCATGGCCCCAGCAATGGTCAAGCCAAAACCGAGTGGACTTACCATCGTTGGCACAGAACTACACTCCAACCGAGAAGACCGGTCGGACAGCTTGGATCCCATTCCAAAAAGGCGAGCCTCTGGTTTGTGCCTTGACCAAGTTTCCGTCCGGGAAGTATTTGGCCCGTAAGATGTTCGCCCTGGTTTTGGCAAGGCGCCACCACCACTTAGTGAGCAAGGCCACATTCATGAGCTTAGAGTTCGTGATTCCCAAGCCACCTAATTTTATGTCTACAAACTGCAGCCCATTTCACCAAGTGGTATTTGCGTTTGATCCCGATTCCTTCCCAAAAGAACCGAGAGCGCGGGTTATCGAATTTGGCATGCACCACGTCCGCCAAAAGGAACATCCCCATTGTGAAGAGTGGGAGGGAAGATAAACTCGAGTTAGTGAGTATCAGCCTTGTCGCCGAGGACATAAACATTCCCCTCCAAGGGCTCACCCTGTTGGCGACTTTGCCGTACAAAGGTTCCCACTCCGAAATGGTTAATTTCTTTGACAAAATAGGAAGGCCAAGGTACTTAATCGGTAAGCTTCCAAGCTTACAATTAAGTAGGTTAGCGATCCTTCAGATTTCCAGATCATCCATCCCTATGGTGACCACTTCGCTCTTCAAGAAATTGATCTTTAGCCCTGACAAGATCTCGAACGCGAGCAGGAGTAACTTGATCGATGCAATGCTGTTTTCGTTGGGCTCAAACAAGAGCATTGTATCGTCCGCGTATTGCAGGTGCGTCACCCACCAAGGATTAGGTGAGGGACCAGCCCTCTAATGTGACATGCTGCTCGCGCTCTGTAAATCATTGTCGCCAAGGCATCTGCAACGAAGTTAAAAATCATAGGAGAGCTTGGGTCTCCCTGCTGGAGACCACGTTTGTTGCCGAAAAAACTGCCCATTGTGCCGTTGATAGTGACAGCAGTGTGCCCACTACACACGAGATGCATGATACGATGCACGAAACCCGCCTCAAAACCCTTTCTGAGGAGGACCTCCCGCACAAACTCCCATTTCACGCGATCATATGCTTGCTTGAAATCTAGTTTGAGAAGCACTCCCTGAGCCTTGGTAAGTTTTAATTCGTGAACTATTTCAAGCAATGCGATCGATCCTTCTAGAATGTTCTAGTTTTTGAGGAAACCGGTCTGGCTAGAACTAATTACACGATGTGCGATCGGTGCCAAGCGCGAGGCATATGCCTTCACGCAGATTTTAAAAGGCACGTTAATCAGGGTAATTGGTCTAAAGAGTTTGATGTTGTCGGTCCCTTTCACCTTTGGGATAAGGCTAATAGCCCCGTAATTGAGGAGAGATAAGTCCACCGTGCCCATGGAAAATCCGTTCAGAATCGCATAAAACAGGTGCTTAAGGCAAGGCCAGAAACGCTTGAAGAACTCAACAGGCCACCCATCTGGCCCGGGCGCCGTGTCCGTCTTCATGTCGGCCACTGTCTTGTCTATCTCCTCCGGCAGGAAAGACAAAGCAAGTCTACCATTCTCCTCCAGAGAGACCCTTTCCGCTTGATCCCACAGATCGTCGCGCAAACAAAGGATTTTTCGTCGGCCGCCCCCAAAAGGCCTAGGAAAAACTCGTAGATGTGGGCCAAAATTTGCTCTTGGGTCAACAGAATTCCATTGCCGGATTGGAGGCGCAGGATGGAGCATTTTTGTTTCCTTCCATTAGCATAAGCATGAAAGTAGCCAGTGTTTGCATCTCCTTTCGTCACCCATTTGACTCCGCCCCTACGTCGCCAATATTCCTCCTCAGTACGCAGAATCGCAATGATTTGATTTTCCAAGGCATACCTATGGGACCATGCTACCTCTTGAGCTTGCATTGTATTCCCTCGAAGAGGAAATGGAGATGCAGCACAGTAGCGTAAGTATTTCCCTCAGTTTTTGAGAACCAAGTTATCAATCCAGTAGGAGACCACGCGCCAGTCCCTCGCACCTGCACCGCTATCCAACATGCATCTAATGTATTGAGTTCATACGAACAGAGTAATGCTTTAAGAAAGATGACATGATGTAGAGGGATAAACTCAAGCAATATGATGAAAACCCCATCTTTTTATCCTCGATGGCAACAATACAATACGTGCCTTGCTGCCCCTACTGTCACTGGGAAAGGACACCGCAAGATTGAACCCAAAGCCAAGCACTTCTCCCATCGCAAGAACTATAAATCTAGTAGGCCAGACTAAACCAATAATTCGAAGCGACTTGCAAGGATATTATGAGCACACATAAAAAGTTCAGAGAAGAATGAAATATCTTTCATAGATAACCTTGATCATAAACTCACAATTCAACGGATCTCGACAAACACACCGCAAAAAGAGATTACATGGAATAGATCTCCTCGAAGACCGTGGAGAACTTTGTATTGAGATCCGGAGAGAGAGAAGAAGCCATCTAGATACTATCTATGGACCCGAAGGTCTATGGTAAACTACTCACAACTCATGGTGAGGGCGATGATGATGATGATGAAGGCCTTCGTGATGGATCCCTGCTACCTCTTGAGCTTGCGTTGTATTCCCTCGAAGAGGAAAGGGAGATGCCACACAGTAGCGTAAGTATTTCCCTTAGTTTTTGACAACCAAGGTATCAATCCAGTAGGAGACCACGCGCCAGTCCCTCGCACCTGCACAAACAAATAAGAACTTCGCAGCCAACGTGATAAGGGGTTGTCAATCCCTTTACGGTCACTTACGAGAGTGAGATCTGATAGAGATGATAGTTATATTTTTGGTATTTTTGGTTTAATAAAACAGCAAATAAAAGCAAGAAAAGTAAAGTAGATGTAGATTGATATGTTGAGAATAGACCCGGGGGCCATAGTTTTCTCTAGTGGCTTCTCTAATGATAGCGGTATTCTACGGCGGGTAAACAAATTACTGTCGAGCAATTGATAGAAAAGCGAATAATTATGAGACTATCTAGGCATGATCATTGTATATAGGCATCACGTCCGAGACAAGTAGACCGAAACGATTCTGCATCTACTACTATTACTCCACACATCGACCGCTATCCAGCATGCATCTAATGTATTGAGTTCATACGAACAGAGTAACGCTTTAAGAAAGATGACATGATGTAGAGGGATAAACTCAAGCAATATGATGAAAACCCCATATTTTTATCCTCGATGGCAACAATACAATACGTGCCTTGCTGCCCCTACTGTCACTTGGAAAGGACACCGCAAGATTGAACCCAAAGCCAAGCACTTCTCCCATTGCAAGAACTATAAATCTAGTAGGCCAGACTAAACCAATAATTCGAAGCGACTTGCAAGGATATTATGAGAACACATAAAAAGTTCAGAGAAGAATGAAATATCTTTCATAAATAACCTTGATCATAAACTCACAATTCATCGGATCTCGACAAACACACCGCAAAAAAAGATTACATCGAATAGATCTCCTCGAAGACCGAGGAGAACTTTGTATTGAGATCCGGAGAGAGAGAAGAAGCCATCTAGATACTAGCTATGGACCCGAAGGTCTGTGGTAAACTACTCACAACTCATGGTGAGGGCGATGATGATGATGATGAAGGCCTCCGTGATGGATCCCTGCTACCTCTTGAGCTTGCGTTGTATTCCCTCGAAGAGGAAAGGGAGATGCAGCACAGTAGCGTAAGTATTTCCCTCAGTTTTTGAGAACCAAGGTATCAATCCAGTAGGAGACCACGCGCCAGTCCCTCGCACCTGCACAAACAAATAAGAACTTCGCAGCCAATGTGATAAGGGGTTGTCAATCCCTTTACGGTCACTTACGAGAGTGAGATCTGATAGAGATGATAGTTATATTTTTGGTTTAATAAAACAACAAATAAAAGCAAGAAAAGTAAAGTAGATGTAGATTGATATGTTGAGAATAGACCCGGGGGCCATGGTTTTCTCTAGTGGCTTCTCTCATGATAGCGGTATTCTACGGCGGGTAAACAAATTACTGTCGAGCAATTGATAGAAAAGCGAATAATTATGAGACTATCTAGGCATGATCATTGTATATAGGCATCACGTCCAAGACAAGTAGACTGAAACGATTCTGCATCTACTACTATTACTCCACACATCGACCGCTATCCAGCATGCATCTAGTGTATTGAGTTCATACGAACAGAGTAACGCTTTAAGAAAGATGACATGATTTAGAGGGATAAACTCAAGCAATATGATGAAAACCCCATCTTTTTATCCTCGATGGCAACAATACAATACGTGCCTTGCTGCCCCTACTGTCACTGGGAAAGGACACCGCAAGATTGAACCCAAAGCCAAGCACTTCTCGCATTGCAAGAACTATAGATCTAGTAGGCCAAACCAAACCAATAATTCGAAGAGACTTGCAAGGATATTATGAGCACACATAAAAAGTTCAAAGAAGAACGAAATATCTTTCATAGATAACCTTGATCATAAACTCACAATTCATCGGATCTCGACAAACACACCGCAAAAAGAGATTACATCGAATAGATCTCCTCGAAGACCGAGGAGAACTTTGTACTGAGATTCGGAGAGAGAGAAGAAGCCATCTAGATACTAGCTATGGACCCGAAGGTCTTTGGTAAACTACTCACAACTCATGGTGAGGGCGATGATGATGATGATGATGAAGGCCTCCGTGATGGATCCCCCTCCCGGAACAGGCTCCAAGATGGGATCTCCACAGGAACAGAAGCTACGGCGGTGGAATTAGGGTTTTCTCTCTACGTATGGAGTTTCTGGGGTACGTAGGTATATATAGGAAGAAGGAGGGCACCGGGGGCCGTGTGGGCCAGCCACAAGGTAGGGGGGCGCGCCCTGGGAAGGGGGCGCGCCCCCCACCCTCGAGGGCTGGCACTCCGTCCCCTGACTTGGTCCGGAAGTTTCTCGAGCGTGATTTCCTCCAAAAATATCTCTCGCGAAGGTTTCATTCCGTTTGGACTCTGTTTGATATTCCTTTTCTGCAAAACCCTGAAATAGGCAAAAAAACAGCTATCTGGATGGGGCCTTTGGGTTAGTAGGTTAGTCCCAAAAATGATATAAAAGTGAATGATAAAGCCCATTAAACATCCAAGACTTCATAAATAATAGCATGGAACAATAAAAAATTATGGATACATTGGACACGTATCAAGCATCCCCAAGCTTAATTCCTGCTCGTCCTCGAGTAGGTAAATGATAAAGAAAGAATTTTTGATGTGGAATGCTAGCCAATATAGTTTCTTCAATGTAATTCTCTTAATTGTGGCATGAATGTTCAGATCTGAAAGATTCAAGATAAAAGTCTATATTGACATAAGAAATAACAATACTTCAATCAATACTAACAAAGCAATCATGTCTTCTCAAAATGCCATGGCTAAAGTAAGTTATCCCTACAAAATCATATGGATTGGCTATGATCCCTCTTCATCACACAAAATATTCATATCATGCACAACCCCGATTTCAGCCAAGCATTTGTTTTCATACTCTATTTTTTTCAAACCTTTCTACTTTCACGCAATACATGAGCGTGAGCCATGGATATAGCACTATGGGTGGAATAGAGGTGGTTGTGGAGAAGACAAAAATAGGAAGATAGTCTCACATCGACTAGGCGTATCAACGGGCCATGGAGCTGCCCATTGATAGATATCAATGTGAGTGAGTAGGGATTGCCATGCAACGGATGCACTAGAGCTAAATATGAATGAAAGCTCAACAAAAGAAACTAGTGGGTGTGCATCCAACTTGCTTGCTCACGAAGACCTAGGGCATTTGAGGAAGCCCATTGTTGGAATATACAAGCCAAGTTCTGTAATGAAAATTCCCACTAGTATATGAAAGTGACTAATCATGAGACTCTCTACAATGAAGATCATGGTGCTACTTTGAAGCACAAGTATGGAAAAAGATAGTAGCAATTGTCCCTTCTCTCTTTTCTCTCATTTTTTGGAGGGGCTTTTCTCTTTTTTTTATTAGCCCCTCTCTATTTTTTTGGGCCTTTTCTTTTTTTATTGGCCTTTCCTCACACGGGACAATGCTCTAATAATGATGAACATCACACTTTTTTTACAACTCGATACTACAACAAGTATGACTCTACATGAATGCCTCCGGTGGTGTACCGGCATAAGCAATGAATCAAGAGCGACATATATGAAAAATTATGCATGGTGGCTTTGCCACAACTACGATGTCAACTACATGATCATGCATGGCACTATGACAATATGATGCGTGTCATATGAACGGAACGGTGGAAAGTTGCATGGCAATATATCTCGGAATGGCTATGGAAATGCCATGATAGGTAGGTATGGTGGCTGTTTTGAGGAAGGATATATAGTGGGTTTATGGTACCGGCGAAAGTTGCGTGGTACAAGAGAGGCTAGCAATGATGGAAGGCTAAGAGTGCGTATAATCCATGGACTCAACATTAGTCATAAGAACTCATATACTTATTGCAAAAATCTACGAGTCATCGAAAACAAAGAAATCAACGCATGCTCCTAGGGGGGAGGTTGGTAGGAGTTAACCATCGCGCGCCCCTGACCTCCACACAAAGGTTGGCACTCTACAAATACCTCATGCTCTAACTTCGTCACATAGCGGTTCAACATACGTGCATGATACGGGAATCACTAAGCTTAACCCAAGTATTCTTCAATTTCATAATAACTCCACTAGCATGACTCTAATATCACTATCCTCGTGTATCAAAACAATTATCAAGCATCCAACATCTCATCCTATTCAATGCACTTTGTGTGAAAAATTTACTACATTGACATTGGATGTTTATCATGTGAAGACTAGTTTCTTTAGCCCAAACTCATTACCATGCTGTTTTAATGGACTCTCAAATAGATATAAGTGAAGCATGAGAGTCCAACAATTTCTACAAAATATTACCACCACCGTGCTCTAAAAGATATAAGTGAAGCACTAGAGCAAAAACTATTCAACTCAAAAGATATAAGTGAAGCACATAGAGTGTTCTAATAATTTGTAGGACATATTTAACTCTCTCAAATAGGTGTGTCCAGCAAGGATGATTGTGGCAAACTAACAAGCAAAGACTCAAATTATACAAGACGCTCCAAGCAAAACACACAGCATGTTGCGAATAAAAATATAGCTCCAAGTATAGTTACCGATGGATGAAGACCAAAGAGGGGCTGCCTTTCCGGGGCATCCCCAACCTTAGGCTTTTGATTATCTTGATTTTACTTGGGGTTCCATGGGCATCCCCAAGCTTGGGCCTTTGCTACTCCTTGTTCCATAGTCCATCAAAGCAATACTCAAAACTTGAAAACTTCACAACACAAAACTTAGACAAAAATTCTCGTGATCTCCGTTAGTAAGAGAAAGCAAACCACTACTCAAAGGTACAGAAAGGAATTCATTCTTTGTTTATATTGGTGTTAAACCTACTGTTCTCCAAGTTCTCTATGATTCATATCCTCCAATATTACTCATAGATGCATCGGAACAAGCAAACAACACACGAAAAACAGAATCTGTCAAAAACAGAACAGTCTGTAGTAATCTGCTGGTTTCGCCTACTTATGGAACTCCAAAAAATTCACACTAAATTGGTAAATTTGCGCAATTTGTCTACCAATCAGCAGAAAAAAGAATCAACTAAAAATCACGCTCCAGTAAAATCTAAAGACTACTTTAGCAAGCGCTAACGATTCTGTTTTTCATAGCAAGATCAAATAAAGTTCACACAAGTCTTACCAAAGGTTCTACTTGGCACAAACACTAAAAAAACATGAAACCACATCTAAACAGAGGCTAGATGCAATATTTATTCCCTAACAGAAACAAAAACAAAAAACATAAAATTGGGTTGCCTCCAAACAAGCGCTATCGTTTTACGCCCCTAGCTAGGCACGATACAAGATAGATCTAGGTATTGCCATCCTTGATCTTCACCCTCTTAATGGTGTCAAGCTCGAATCCGGGAGGTTCCTTACATTTCCCTTCATATTCAGACATCTTTAGATCTAAAGCATCCAACCGTTTATTACAAAGGGTAATCAGCCTATTCATACGATGGATATTTCCACTAACATTCTTAAGTGGTTCAAGAGACTTTTGTAGTATTTTTGTTACTTCACATATTTTCTCGTAAACTTGAGTCTATTCCTGGGTGGAAGGCTGCCCGAATAAGTCTATTAAGACATTATAAGAATTAAGGGTATGATTCCCCAAGAAATTTCGTCCGGTAACGGTATCAAGAACAAGCCTATTCCAAGGGGTAATGCCAATATAAAAATTGCGAAGAAGCACAGAAGTAGAAAGCTTCCTATTAGATCTATTTTGAGCATTGCAAATTCTATACCAGGCATCTTTTTAGTTTTCTTCCTCCCTTTGTTTAAAGTTGAGGACCTCACTCTCGGGAGTGGTGATAATGATAGGTGTGCTAGACATGATGACAAGCAAGCAAGCAGCACACAAGCAGACAAGAAGCAAGCGAACGAAAAACACACGGCGGAAGAAGGGCAAATAAAACGGCAAGGCTGAAGTGGGGGAGAGGAAAACGAGAGGCAAATAAATGTAATGTGAAGGATAGGGGTTTGTGATAGGTACTTGGTATATGACTTTTGCGTAAGCCTCCCCGGCAACGGCGCCAGAAATTCTTCTTGCTACCTCTTGAGCTTGCGTTGTATTCCCTCGAAGAGGAAAGGGAGATGCAACACAGTAGCGTAAGTATTTCCCTCAGTTTTTGAGAACCAATGTATCAATCCAGTAGGAGACCACGCGCCAGTCCCTCGCACCTGCACAAACAAATAAGAACTTCGCAGCCAGCGCGATAAGGGGTTGTCAATCCCTTTACGGTCACTTACGAGAGTGAGATCTGATAGAGATGATAGTTATATTTTTGGTATTTTTGGTTTAATAAAACAGCAAATAAAAGCAAGAAAAGTAAAGTAGATGTAGATTGGTATGTTGAGAATAGACCTGGGGGCCATAGTTTTCTGTAGTGGCTTCTCTCATGATAGCGGTATTCTACGGTGGGTAAACAAATTACTGTCGAGGAATTGATAGAAAAGTGAATAATTATGAGACTATCTAGGCATGATCATTGTATATAGGCATCACGTCCGAGACAAGTAGACCGAAACAATTCTGCATCTACTACTATTACTCCACACATCGACCGCTATCCAGCTTGCATCTAGTGTATTGAGTTCATACGAACAGAGTAACGCTTTGATAAAGATGACATGATGTAGAGGGATAAACTCAAGCAATATGATGAAAACCCCACCTTTTAATCCTCGATGGCAACAATACAATACGTACCTTGCTGCCCCTACTGTCACTGGGAAAGGACACCGCAATATTGAACCCAAAGCCAAGCACTTCTCTCATTGCAAGAACTATAGATCTAGTAGGCCAAACCAAACCAATAATTTGAAGAGACTTGCAAAGATATTATGAGCACACATAAAAAGTTTAGAGATGAACCAAATATCTTTCATACATAACCTTGATGACAAACTCACAATTCATCGGATCTCGACAAACACACCGCAAAAAAAGATTACATCGAATAGATCTCCTCGAAGACCGAGGAGAACTTTGTATTGAGATCCAGAGAGAGAGAAGAAGCCATCTAGATACTAGCTATGGACCCGTAGGTCTGTGCTAAACTACTCACAACTCATGGTGAGGGCGATGATGAAGAGGTCCTCCGTGATAGATCCCCCTCCTGGAACAGGCTCCAAGAAGGGATCTCCACGGGAACAGAAGCTACGGCGGTGGAATTAGGGTTTTCTCTCTGCGTATGGAGTTTCTGGGGTACGTAGGTATATATAGGAAGAAGGTGGGCACCGGGGGCCGTGTGGGCCAGCCTCGAGGCAGGGGGGCGCGCCCCAACCCTCATGGGCTGGCCCTCCATCCCCTGACTTGGTCCTGAAGTTCCCCGAGCGTGATTTCCTCCTAAAATATATCTTGAGAAGGTTTCATTCCGTTTGGACTCCGTTTGATATTCCTTTTCTGCAAAACCCTGAAATAGGCAAAAAAAGCAATTTGGACTGGCCCTTTGGGTTAGTAGGTTAGTCCCAAAAATGATATAAAAGTGAATGATAAAGCCCAGTAAACATCCAAGACTTCATAAATAATAGCATGGAACAATAAAAAATTATAGATACGTTGGAGACGTATCAGACCACTCTGCCTCCGAAAAGGTGCGGCGGTCTGCCTCTAAATCTAAAAGGGAGATTTCCTCCACAATTCTAGCGCATTCCTTCTTGGATTCACAACCATGGTTTGCTCCCCATCCACGCAGAAAAGCACGCAGCTTGCCTGCATCCATATTCCAGAACTCTGCTGGCCCACGTTGGGGACCCAATTGGGCACATATCAACCCCCATCGATCAACCACCATTTGGGCAAAACCCTCCGATTCAAACCAGACAGTTCCGAAGTAGAATCTAGGGCTACGACAAATGGAATCCTCCCCGGAGGAAAAGACTAAAGGCACGTGGTCCGAACCAATGCGCGTCTGATACGACTCCAACGTATCTAATTTTCCAAACCCTTTGCCCTTGTTTTGGACTCTAACTTGCATGATTTGAATGGAACTAACCCGGACTGACGCTGTTTTCAGCAGAACTGCCATGGTGTTGTTTTTGTGCAGAATAAAAAGTTCTCGGAATCGCCTGAAAAACAACGGAGAATTATTTCGGAAAAATATAAAAAATACCTGCAAGAAGATCCACACCAAGGGGCCCATGGCCTGTCCACGAGGGTGGGGGGCGCGCCCCCTGCCTCGTGGGCCCCTGGTGCTCCACCGACATACCCCCAGATCCTATATCTTTCATTTCGGGGAGAAAAAAAATCAGAGAGAAGGAATTATCGCGTTTCACGAGACGGAACCGCTGCCAAGCCCTAATCTCTCTTGGGAGGGCTAATCTGGAGTCCGTTCGGGGCTACGGAGAGTGGATATCATCGCCATCGTCATCATCAACCTTCCTCCATCACCAATTCCATGATGCTCACCGCCGTGCGTGAGTAATTCCATCGGAGGCTTGCTGGACGGTGATGGGTTGGATGGGATCTATCATGTAATCGAGTTAGTTTTGTTAGGGTTTGATCCCTAGTATCCACTATGTTCTGAGATTGATGTTGCTATGACTTTGCTATGCTTAATGCTTGTCACTAGGGCCCGAGTGCCATGATTTCAGATCTGAACCTATTATGTTTTAATGAAAATATGTGTCTTCTTGATCCTATCTTGCAAGTCTATAGTCACCTACTATGTGTTATGATCCGGCAACCCCGAAGTGACAATAATCGGGACCACTCCCGGTGATGACCATAGTTTGAGGAGTTCTTGTATTCACTATGTGTTAATGCTTTGGTCTGGTACTCTATTAAAAGGAGGCCTTAATATCCCTTAGTTTCCAATAGGACCCCGTTGCCATGGGAGGGTAGGACAAAAGATGTCATGCAAGTTCTTTTCCATAAGCATGTATGACTATATTCGGAATACATGCCTACATTGCATTGATGATCTGGAGCTAGTTCTGTGTCAAACTTCTACATGATGAATTGCATCCGACATAATTTCCCATCACCGATCCAATGCCTACGAGCTTTACCTATATTGCTTGTTGCTTATTTACTTTTCCGTTGCTACTATCACAAAAGCTACAAAAACACTATCGTTACTTTTATTGCTGCTACCGCCACTATCATATTACTTTGCTACTAAACTATCTTGCTGCAGATACTAAGTTTCCAGGTGTGGTTGAATTGACAACTTAGCTGCTAATACTTAAGTGTATTCTTTGGCTCCCCTTGTGTCGAATCAACAAATTTGGGTTGAATAATTTACCCTAAAAAACTGTTGCGATCCCCTACACTTGTGGGTTATCAAGACTATTTTCTGACGCCCTTGCCGGGGAGCATAGCTCTATTCTTTAAGTCACTTGGGATTTATATCTGTTGATCACTATGAAGAATTTGAAGGACTCAAAAACCAAGATCTTACCCTCAACTAGGAGGGGAGGTAAGGAACTGCCTTCTAGCTCTGCACTTGATTCTCCTTCTGTTATGAGGAACTACTCCTGCTATTGAATCTGATATGTCGTATGTTCTTGATGATGCTACTTCTGCTATGTATGATGAAACTACCTCTATGCCTGATACTGTGCCACTAGGTGAATTTCTAGATGAACAAATTACTAAGGTTAGGGAGAGTGCAAATGTTGAAAATGATGATATTTATGAAAGTGATGATGAAACTACTCCCAATAGATATGAATTGCCTGTTGTGCCTGAGGGTTATATTATGGATGAAGAAACTGCTAGAGACTTTCTTGCTTGCAATGATAGATATGATCTTAAGAAGTTATTAGCTAAGCTGAAAGAAAAGTCCTTGAATGCTAGGATGAAACATGACCATGCTTTTGCTACTTCACCTATCTGTGTTATTGATAAGGATTATGAATTCTCTGTTGATCCTGAGTTAATTACTTTGGTTGAATCTGATCCTTTCCATGGCTATGAGTCCAAAACTGTTGTGGCACAGCTTACTAAGTTGAATGATATAGCCACCCTGTTTACCAACGATGAAAAGATTCGTTACTACTATATCCTTAAGTTGTTTCCATTCTCGTTATAGGGTGATGCTATGACTTGGTTTAATTCTCTTGAGACCTGGTTGTGTGCGTAGTCCCCAGGATATGATGTATTACTTCTCTGCTAAATATTTTCCCGCTCATAAGAAACAAGCTGCCTTACGGGAAATATATAACTTTGCTCAAACTGAAGAAGAGAGTCTCCCACAAGCTTGGGGGAGTCTTCTCAAGTTACTTAATGCTTTGCCTGATCATCCTCTTGAGATGCATGATATACTTGAAGCCTTTTATAATGGACCAACCGATGCTTCCAGAGACCACCTGGATAGTTGTGTTGGTTGTGTTTTTAGGGAAAGAACAGTTGAACAAGCTGAATTACTATTGAATAATATGCTGGCTAATGAAAATAATTGGACACTTCCTGAACCAGCCCCTAAGCCAACTCCGAAGAAAAGAGGTGTTCTATTTCTCAGTCCTGAAGATATGCAAGAGGCAAATAAATCTATGAAAGAAAAATGTATTAAAGCTGAAGATGTTAATAATTTACCTCCTATTGAAGAAATACATGGTCTTGATAACCCGACACAGGTAGTAAAGGTAAATTCTCTCTATAGATTTGATGAAGGTGATATTCCTCGTTATAAGTCTGCTAGCCAATGTCTAGATGAGTTTGACAATTTTATTGTGAAAGAAGAAAACTTCAATGCTTATGTTGGTAGACAATTACAACACAATGCTTATATGATTAAACGCTTGAGTGATTATCTGTCTAGAGCTAAAGTTGAACTGAAACTCATTAGTATACATGCTTCTATGGTCACCACTCAAGTAGAACAAGTACTTAAGGCTCAAAATGATTTGCTCAATGAATTAAATAGTAAGAATAATGACTATGCTGTTAGAGTTGCTACTAGAGGTGTTAAAATGACTCAGGAACCTTTGTATCCTGAAGGCCACCCTAAGAGAATTGAGCAAGATTCTCAGAGAGCTAATTTAGATGCACCTAGTTCTTCTAAGAAGAAGAAAAAGAAAAATGATAGAACCTTGCATGCTTCTAGTGAACCTATAGCTGACATACCTAAGAATCCCAATGATATATCTGTTTCTGATGCTGAGACACAATCTAGTAATGAACATAAACCTAGTGATAATATTAATAATGATGTTCATGACGATGCTCAACCTAGCATTGATAATGTTGTAGAGATTGAACCTTCTGTTGATCTTGATAACCCACAATCAAAGAATCAACGTTATGATAAGAGAGACTTTGTTGCTAGGAAGCACAGTAGGGAAAGAGAACCATGGGTTCATAAACCCATGCCTTTTCCTCCGAAACCATCCAAGAAAAAGGATGATGAGGATTTTGAGCGCTTCGCTAAAATGATTAAACCTATCTTTTTGCGTATGCGTTTGACTGATGTGCTTAAAACAAATCCTTATGCTAAGTTTATGAAAGATATTATTACCAACAAAAGAAAGATACTTGAAGTAGAAATTTCCACCATGCTTGCCAATTACACTTTTGAGGGTGGAATGCCTAAGAAATTAGGAGATCTAGGAGTACCTACTATACCTTGCTCCATTAAGAAAAACTATGTTAAAACTGCTTTGTGTGATCTTGGAGCCGGTGTTAGTGTTATGCCTCTCTCTTTATATCGTAGACTTGACTTGAGTAAGTTGACACCTACTGAAATATCTTTACAAATGGCTAATAAATCAACTGCTATACCTGTCGGTATTTGTGAGGATGTGCCCGTTGCAGTTGCAAATGTTACTATTCTAACGGACTTTGTTATACTTGATATTCCCGAGGACGATAGTATGTCTATTATTCTTGGAAGATCCTTTTTAATACTATAGGGGCTGTTATTGATTGCAACAAAGGCAATGTCACTTTTCATGTCAATGGTAATGAGCATATGGTACACATTTCGAGGAAACAACCTCAGGTCCACAATATTAATTATATTTGAAAAACGTCAACTATCATTATTGGAGGTTTTGAGTTTCCTATTCCTACTATCAAGAAGGCATATGACATTCTTATTGTTGGGGACATACATATCCCCATTGAGGTAACCTAGTGTTCTTCGAAAATTCTCCGGTTTCATGTTACTCGGAAAGAGTTTATTAACAAGACTTGATCAACCTTGTTAATGGATTCATTTTGATTGGCATGGGATAGGTGAATCTAGATAGCACAATCTTCTGTATCCTCCTTTTACTTTCTGTTAATTAGGATAAATAAAGCAAAAATGATATTTTATGTCTGTTTCCAGACTTATCCGGGCAATAAAAAAAATATCTCGAAAATAAAAGTACTCCAAATGCCATGAAAATGAAATATGATTTTTTCTAGAATATTTGAGGAAATATGGCACCGAACACACAGCGAGGGGAGCCAACACGTGGCCACGAGGGTCCAGGGCGCGCCCCCCTTCCCAGGGCGCGCCCCCTGCCTCGCGGGCCCCATGTGCACCCCTCCACTTATTCCTGCACCCATCCTCTTCTTCTTCCTCCCAAAAAAATCCCCAACCAGCTCAAACCCGAGTTCTAGATCATCTTGCTGCCATTTTCGATCTCCTTGCTCAAAGCACCATTCACCAAACTGTTTGGGGAGATTGTTCCTTGGTATGTGACTCCTCCATTGTTCCAATTAGTTTTTGTTCTAGTGCTTTATTTATTGCAAATTTATGTTGCTGTGGTGACCTTGTTCTTGAGCTTGCATGCCAAATTTTCTTGGTCCCAAGTAGTTCTAATGCATGATATAGTCTCTAGGCACTTATAGGAGTTGTTGCTATCAATCTTGTTGAGTTTGGTTAACTTTTATTTTGAAGTTACTAAAAATTTCAGAAAATTTTAGAAAAATGTCTAGGAGAAACTTCCAAGGTGGTCCTTGCAGGAAGCAAGAACCGAGGCTCGCGTTCCGTGAGCCGGACGATGAACCACTGAGGGATGCTGATGTGCGGCCTTGTGAATGGCCGTCAGATGAATTCATGGGTCAAGCTGGCATCAAAGATGAATTTTACGCATACGTGCGCAACGCTGACCTCGGGGACTTCATACAAGATAAGTGTCCTCAATACCGTGGCCTAACTGATAGCTTTGTGAGAAGGTTTAAATTTTCATCTTCACATAATTCTCACACTGTACTGTTTATATGATAAATCTTATACCATGGATTTAGAGAATTTTAACTATGCTTGTAAGCTCCCACAGTGGGGCAGTATGAGCGATCCTCGCAAACCTGAATTTAGAGAATTCCTTGCTAGTATTACAGTGGGGGAGTCCAGGGAAGTCACACAGGCTACCATGGGGAGCATACATTTTCTTGCCATTCATTACTTTGCTCTCTTTATCGGTAGATGCATAGACGCTAAGGATGAGGCTTGTCACATGTGTGTCCCTGATCTTAGTGTTCTCAGGAGTGTCATACTAGGTGATAGACAATATAATTTGGGAGCTATTGTTGCACGTAGACTACACCATAATGGATTGCATCGAGATTTATTTGGTGGGATTTATGCCACTCGCATAGCCCGCTTTCTTGGTGTGTCTGTGCACATGAATGATGAACCTTTACCTCCTGCTTATTTAGACTGCCATGCTATGACTAGTCACCAGTTTATAGAGTGGGATAATCAAATTCTCAAATATCGACTAATCTTTAACAGGCAGCATGCCATGCCTATTGTTCTTCCTGCCCCTACTTCTTTTAACTTTCAGAAAAAAGAAAGATACACTATAACTATGGAGGAGGAAAATGCTTATTATAACATGACGGAGACAGCCCCCCTTCGAGCTGCAGCTCAGCATGCAGCATCTGCTGCATCTCAGTACGACCCGAACTACAACTTTGGATATTTGTCAGGCAAATACTAGCCATAGACCAACTTAGGCCAAAAGCCTAAGCTTCGGGGAGTACGTGTTTCTCACCGACTTACATTCATGTTCACACTTATTCGAGTTGTCGGTGCTCACACTCTTTCACTGTACCATTCATGCTTAGTTTCAATTTTTTCTCTTAGTCTTTTTCTTGTGTGCTAGAAAAACCCAGAAAAACAAAAAAAATATGAGTTGTAGTTTCTAGCTAGTTTACTTTCTTTGCTTGTAGTAGTAGTTAAAAAAAAGAAAACCCAAAAAGATTTCCCGTTCTTCTTTTGCTTGTTGGGAGCTTTCCCGTGTAAATAGTTTCTTTTCTTTTTTGGGGGGTTAAGAGTTGTAATGCCCCAGATGTAACACTTTCCCAATATGGCAATATATATAAACTTTGACCTCGTCAATTCCATTCTGGGCTCTTCTTTCATTTCGGGTTTCTTCGTTTTGTCATGTGCGTGTGTGCATTTGATCCATGTCATGTTGTTATGTGCATTGCATTGCATTTGTGTTGTCACTTGCATCCGGTCCCACTTGTCTCTTCCCGTTGTCCGTTTCGAGTACCGACGCTCACACACGTGCCTGTGGCATCCCCGAGTCCTTCTTTCGTGTGTGGCCGTGTAACGTTTCCGGAATGATGTGGGACTTGTCGTGTGTTGTTGTTTTGGTACGTGTAGGCCGCCTGTCAAGTTTCGTCGCGTTTGGAGTTCGTTTGGTACTCCAACGATTAACTTAGTGGACTAAAAGAACCTCTTCTTTAAGGCCCAAGATCCCCTCCACAACAGCCCACAAACCTAGCACAACCACTCCCATCATCTCGGTCGTCGAATTGTGATCGCGTGGCCGAAAACCGCTCCTCATTTGGAGTTTCCTAGCTTCCACAATCTATAAATTAGTCCACATCCCCGAAATCCCGGTGCAACCCTAATTTTCCTCCCGCTCCGCGCGCCGGACACGTCCGCACAGCCGCCGGACACGTCCGACCCGCGGCCACATCACTCCAATCAACCAGAGGACGCCACGTCATCCCCGCCGCCGCGTGGCGACCTCTCATTGGCCGCGCCACCTCACCCCATCTCCACCGCCACCACCTCACCCGCCGGCCGCCGGAGCCTCGCCGGACCACCGCCGGACTTCCGCCGGACCTCGCCGCCGCCATCGCCGGACCTCATCGCCGCCTCGCTGGAGCATCCCCGCCGCGCCGCTGCCTCCTTCGAAGCGCGCCGCCGCCTCCTTCGAAGCACGCCGCCGCCTCCTTCGAAGCTCCGTCGCCGCCGCCCTTCTTCAACGCGCGCCGCCGGCGCCTCTGACCGCCGCCGCCGCGCCGCCCGTCTCCGGCCGCCTCCGGCCATCTCCTCGCCGCTCCGATCTTCTTCTTCCCCAACTCCGGTAACTTCTCCGACGAACCTCCAGATCGGGACGAGATCCACCCGTCCCCGATCCAAACGCCCGGATCCCTCCGTCCCGGGTCCATCCCGTCCCGCGTTGACTTTTGGAGGTATGAAATTCCACTAAGTCCCAGATCGGTAACATTTTGTTGCCTCCTTTGTATGCCCGTAACTTTGTGCACGTAGATCCGTTTTGTGCTTATGATATATCAAAATGATCGTGGTGATGTGCACTACAATTTGTTCCATTGTGACATGCTTGTTTGAGTTCATCTAGATGTCTTAATCTTCGTGACAAGAGTGCTACTTGATATAAACTGCTGCTCCTTGTTATTTTCATGCCATGTTTGAGATGTGATAACTTGGTGCATGTTTATCCAAATGAAGCAAATGAGATGTCAAAATGTTCATCATGAGATGCTCTACATGGTGGTTGCTGTAGCATGCATGTTAGGGTTCATATTGCCATGTTAAACTTGGTTGCAAAAGTGCATGTGGCTGTTAAGTTACGAAACATGTTATGTGATGCTGATTTGAAGACCTCGTTGCTATTGATGTGTTTGTCCCCTTGTCACATGCCAATATGTTTTAGAATCTCCATCATGTGGTCTTTGCTGTGGTGCAACCCATTTTCCATGATATGCCTTGAGGTGACTTAAACATGCTTGCAAACATGCCATGCCAACATAACTGTTTTATACTTAGTGAAAAGTCTACTAAGTCTGGAATCTGTCATATCCTGATGCTATGTTTGCTTGATGCCCTAGGAAAATCCATGTTAGTTTTGGGGTGGCCATTGATCATTCCTTGTTGTACATGTTGTTTTATATCCATCCATGCCCTCACTTGCTCATATGGGTTGCTGTAGCTTATCTATTTCTTGCTACCAAGTTGCTATAAAATATAACTGTCAGGTTTTCAACGTCATGATCAAAATGTTGTAGCTTGTTGCTATTGATCCATGCCTCCTATGGAGTTGCTCCAATGGAGTTGTTTGCTGTAGGATATGTCTACTTCATGTCCATGCTTCTTGTCACCATGTTTGAGTGCTGTAGAGTATATATTTCTTGCTCCCAAGTTGCTATGTGGCCGTTAATTTCAGCTTTGCATTGTATCTTGTATCGTGTGTATGTGTTGAACCGATGCTCCGTTTTGAGCAAGTACTATATGAAACTTGTGTGATTTTGCATGAAGAATCATAATATCATGTTGTTAACACGTTTGGAGTGTGTTTGCTTGATGTTTGGGGTGCATCTTGCACCGTTGCCATGTTTGTCTTGTTTTGCTCATATCTTCAAGACCGTAGCTCCGTATTAAAAAAACTTTATATGAAAGTTGACTAGAATTTCGTGTAGATCATCATGGTGCATGTTAACTTGTTGTTTAACAACTTTAACTTAAGGTTTGTTCAGATCTGGATCATTTTCAACATATGCATATGAGGAATTACCGGATTCGCTATATGTGGGTTCCGGCCTCATTTAATCTTGTTGTCTTATGTTGTTCTTGTGTGCTTCCTACCTTGACATGTATTGCATCATACATGCATCATACGTGCATCATGTTGATTGTGCATTGCACCTTGTTTGATTTCGTGCCTCTTTGTGTTCTTGTGTTGAGTAGAGCCGGAAGCCGAGACCGAGAACGAGAACGAGGTTACTACCGAGGTTGAGTACGAGGAGCCATCTTACGATCCCATCGACGACTCGATAGGCAAGATGACCTGACCCAGATATCATTACTATCTTTGCCTATTGCTAGATGTCTCACTCTTTAGCTCATTGCCTCAATGCCTATGTTTGTTTGTCAGCCTCCTATTGTAACCATGAATCTGTCTAACCACCCAACCTAGCAAACCTTTGTTTGGCTACGTAGGCTTCGCTCAGCCCCTCTTATAGCATTGCTAGTTGCAGGAGAAGATTTTAAGATTATTGCTTCATGTTGAAGCTTGTTGGGATATCACACTATATAAACTCTTTAATTAAATCACATATATACTTGGCAATGGGTGGAAGGCTAAGCCTCTTGCTTGGTGATTTGTTCCACTCATGCCGCCCTAGGAACCGTATAAACCGGTGTTATGTTCCTTGATTTTGCGTTCCTCACACGGTTGGGGTTATGGGACCCCCTCGATAAACCTCTTAGCGCTAAGGATTTTCCAGCAAGTCCCAACATTGGTACTCCATTTGCCTAACAACTAAAACTTGCCGAGGGAGTAATTAACCTGAGTATTAATTAATCAACCCCCCTGGGCCAGTGCTCGATTTGAGTGTTGGTCCAAAATGGGCGGACTGCAGGGCCACCTTAGGGAAACCCGAGGGCTGGTATTTTCCTGTAGGCTGACCTATCCGGCCGTGGCCTGAGACGAGATACGCACGGCTACTATCAGGGTGTCGGCACGCCGGGAGGATTTGCTGGATTAGTCTTACCTTAGTCGGAATATCTTGAGCACGGGATTCTGAGAATACTCGGGCCTTCCCATCTTGGAGTTGCGACTCCGCGGATCGTGAGCTTGTAATGGGCTAAGTTGGGACACCCTTGTAGGGTTTTGAACTTTCGAAAGCCGTGTCCGCGGTTATGTGGAAGATGGGAATTTGTTAATATCCGGTTGTAGAAAACTTGACACCATGTTCAGAACACACTACCAGCGTGAGTAACCGTGACGGTCATTTTCCGGAAGGGGTTCGGGAAGTGAACACGGTGGGGTTATGATTGGCGTGCTTAGATAGGATCACTTCGTGATCACTTTGACGCTTGTGGCACTTCTCTTCTCGCTCTCAACACGTAAGCTAGTGCTAGTGCAGCTGCAACCTTTTATCTTTCTTCAGCCTTGTTCCACACCCAAGGCTTAGATAGTTTTGCTACCCGGGAACGGGATTGCTGAGTCCTCCGTGGCTCACAGATTCTACACAACACCAGATGCAGGTACTATGGTGAACTACTCAGGTGACGGCACGGAGCTGTACTGGGAGTTCGATGAAGAATGCAGTCGATACTATGTGCACTATCCCGATGATCAGTAGTGGTTTCTACTAGGGGTGATTCAGACCTGTGGCTTTATGTATTTGGTATCTTTCATTTGGATCTTCACCAGTAGTCGGGTTGTGATGTTATTTGGATGATGATTTGCTTAAGTAATGAATTGTGTGACGTGGCGAGTGTAAGCCAACTACCCTTTTGCAATTTCATCCCTATTTTTACATGAGTCGTGCAGAGATACCAAACTTGAGATCATTATAGAATGGGCTTATACCTTTAAGTCGTGCCTCGACACGTAGGAGGTATAATACCATCCTGGGCATTACAAGTTGGTATTCAGAGCCTTCTCCGACCTAGAAGCCCCCACTAATTGATCGAATCGTTGACGGTTGAGTATAGGCACACACTTGAAAATGTTTTGAGTCCTATATATATATATATATATATATATATCGGAGAGTAGGATTTCTTTTGCTCCTCATCTCTTTTCACTCTGGTGAGGACTCCTGATGATTACTCTTGTCTCTTCTACTCTCAAAATTCACCAAATTTTTTTTAGGATCACGCGGGTATTGGTGGAATGTTCCGATGTCTTTGTGACGAGAACATTGTTCTTGATGCCTCCTGTCATTTAGGGGTTGTGGCAGTGTCCCGGGGAGTTGAGCTCCGAGGTGTTGTCGTTACAAATATATCGCAGCAGTTCTGGAATACTTAAGACGGCCGACATCGAAAACTCTCCTATGCGGTTAGTGGCAAGATAACCCCGACATCACCCAGTACTGGGGAGGTAGTTCGGGAGTATTGCCATAGCTTATATAGTAGATGCGTTTCGAAGGTCCGAGGTAGACGGTTTCCGGAAATAACTGGTTATGTGTTGAAGGATGGATACAGCTGGATGTAGGATTAGAGTTGAGTGCGCGATGCTTCCCCTATATCCCCAACACCTGATTGCATAACTGGAAACTTTCGGAAATTAATTGGTGGGTTCATCTAGTAGTTCGTAGGCATTCTTCCAACGAATGCATGATATGGAGTTCGGGTTCTACATTGAGTGAAGTAGTTTTATGGGCGTTGTTCCGATCGGGAGTTGCATCTTAAAGGGTCCTTGGCTATGCTGATCCGGGGATTGCAAAACCCTTTTGTAACACGTTCCATAAGCTTTCAGCACGAATATGTCGAACGAAGCTTCTATCTTGTATTTGTTCTATCTGCTCCTTGTTGTTTTTTATTTACCTTTTGTTCTCCCAAGTGGCTTCTCGTGAAGATTGTTGTATCATTAGACTGTGGATTACATTCGTTCATCTTGTTCGAATGTTTTGGTGAAGACTTATGTTGCAATTTCTAGCCGTTGATTCAGCTTATATATTTTTCTCTCAATCAATGGCTAATAGTTGTCATCTCATTCAGGATGTCTCCTAAAAGGGTCCCAACGCTAACCCAGAGGGTGAAGAGGTTCCTGATCGTCCTCCTTCCCCTCCTCCTCCGTCTGAGGTCTGGAGAGCAATTATGCAAGCGACAAACCAGAACACCCAGATTCTTTTGCAAATGATGCAGAACATTCAAGCAAATCAAGGTGCTCATGGGAACCAAGGCCAAGGCAATTTTTCTACCAACCTCACTTTGCTACACTCAACCAGTTCCTGGCAAACCAACCAAAGGCATTCAGTTACTGTGTGGACCCTCTAGATGCCGAAGACTGGATAAGTGATATCAAGAAGCATTTCGAGTGCAGTAACATGAGGCCTGAGGACTATGTGAAGTTTGCCGCCTTCCAACTCAAGGACCAAGCCGCTGATTGGTGGCAGCAGTACAAAGACTCCAGAGAAGGGCGTGAAATCTCGTGGGCTGACTTCTACAAGGATTTTTGCTCCCACCACATTCCAACAAGTGTCATCGAGGGTATGCGTGAGCAATTCCGCAACCTGAAGCAAGGCTCAATGACTGTCTACCTATATAATGTCAAGTTCCAGAACCTTGCCCGCTATGCCAAGCAAGACATCCCAGATGCCAAGAGCAAGATTTATCAGTTCCGTGGTGGTCTGAAGGATGAACTCCAACTAGCTCTCACCTTGTTCGAGCCTGATGAGTTTGATCAATTCTATAACATGGCACTTAAGCAAGAGGCAACCCAGCTCAAGATGAACGCTTCCAAAAATAGGATCAGAGATGCCGTTCACTCCTCCTCTTCTTCCCAATTGGTCGCAAAGCAACAGAAGTTTTGGTTTCCACCTCCTCCACTGATCCGACCTCCCAACAACAACAACAACAACAAGAATTCTGGTGGCCGTGGTTTCTCCCACCCACCCAACCCAAGAAATCAGTCAAAGAACCACTTTCAAGCTTCAAAGTCAAGTGCTCCTTATCACCATCCTCTCTCAGAAGTGGCTTGCAACAAGTGCTCTCAGAAGGGTCATTATGCTAACAAGTGCCCCAACCCAAGGCGCCTTCCGCCTCCTCCACCTGCCAGTACTGCTATTGTCAAGCACAATCCCAAGCATGCAAGAGTGAATCTGATGAATGCAGCTCAAGCGGAGAATTCTTCTGATATGATATTGGGTAACCTCTCAGTTAACTCTATTCCTGCTAAAGTATTGTTTGATTCTGGTGCACCACTTTGCTTCATGTCAAGACCATTCTTTACCAAACATGATTTCATTTCGGCACCCTTGGACAAGGAGTTATCAATTATTTCTCCAGGCAAGCACATGAATTCTAGATTGTATGCTCCGAATGTATCTATTCGTATGGGTGATTACCGCTTTCTGGCTTCTCCGTTGTTCTCGGCAACTCCGACATTGATCTTATTCTTGGGATGGATTGGCTTTCCCAGCATGATGCTCACATTGATTGTGCAAATAAGGAAGTCAAGCTTACTCATCCTGACGAGGACGTGATTATCTTTGCCTCTCGAGATAACACAATCAGGCTATTCTCTCTCAATGACAAGGGCGAGATTAATGCCATCTCTCAAATTCCGGTGGTCAATGAATATGAAGATGTTTTCCCTGAAGAGCTTCCAGGCATGCCTCCGCATCGTCAAGTTGAATTCATCATTGAACTCGAGCCCGGTACCGAGCCAGCTTGTCGGCGTCCGTACAAGCTCTCCCCTGATGAGTTCAAGGAGCTGAAGAAACAACTCGATGAGCAAGAGCGTATGGTTCTAATCAGGCCTAGTACTTCTCCTTGGGGCTGTGGTGTCTTATATGTCAAGAAGAAGGATGGCACGGAGCGCCTTTGCGTTGATTATCGGCCATTGAACAAGAAGACAATAAAGAACAAGTATCCGCTCCCCAACATCAATGAATTGTTCGAGCAGCTCAAAGGAGCAAAAGTGTTCTCAAAGCTAGATCTCCCGATGGGTTATCACCAGATCCGTATCCGTGAAGAAGATATTCACAAGACTGCATTCAGAACAAGCACGGCTCCTATGAATACACAGTCATGTCTTTTGGCCTCGCTAATGCTCCACCCACCTTCTCGAGAATGACGCACTACATATTCAACCCCTACACCAACGAATTTGTGCTCGTCTATCTGGATGACATCTTGGTATTCTCCAAGAATGAAGAGGATCACGAAAAGCACCTCCGTCTGGTTCCCGACAAACTCCGTGAACATAAGTTCTATGCCAAGTTCTCTAAGTGAGAATTCTGGCTCGTTAAGGTCTTATATCTGGGCCATATCATCTCTGATGAGGGTATCTCTGTCAACCCCGAGAAAGTTGAAGCGATTGTCAACTCGGAACCCCCTCGGAACGTCAAGCAACTCCGAAGCTTCCTTGGTCTTGCTAGCTATTGCAGAAGGTTCGTTGAGAACTTCTCCAAGATTGCCAAGCCTCTCTCCAACTTGCTGCAGAAGAATGTCAAGTACAACTGGTCTCCGGATTGTGATATGGCATTCAAAACTCTCAAAGAAAAGCTCATCTCTGCTCCGGTTCTTACTGCTCCAGATGAGTCCAAGCCCTACGAAGTATTCTGTGATGCTTCTCTTCAAGGACTTGGTGGTGTGCTTATGAAAGACAAGAAGATTGTGGCATACACTTCTCGTCAATTGAAGCCAAGTGAGAAGAACTACCCCACACATGATCTCGAGCTAGCAGCTGTAGTACACGCTTTGATCACGTGGAGACACCTTCTGTTGGGCAGAAAAGTCGACATCTTCACCGATCACAAGAGCTTGAAGTACATCTTCACACAGCCGAACCTGAACCTTCGCCAGACACATTGGATTGAGATGATCCAAGAGTATGATCCAAGCATCGAATACACACCTGGCAAGGCCAATGTCATTGCAGATGCCTTGAGAAGAAAGGCATATTACAACAGTCTCCTTATCAAGCCGTTTTAGCCTGAGCTTTGTGAAGCATTCAGGAAGCTCAACCTCCAAGTTGTTCTGCAAGGCTTTCTTGCAAATCTTCAAGTTGCTCCTACCTTGGAAGATCAGATCCGGGAGGCCCAACTCAGTGATGCTATGGTGCAGAAAGTGAAACATGGTATTGCCAAGCGTACTCCCAAATACAAGTGCTATCGCATTGATGAGAAGGACACTTTGTTCTTTGAGGACAGACTTGTGGTTCCCAAGGGTGATCTCAGGAAGCTCATAATGAACGAAGCACATGACTCCCTCCTCTCGATTCATCCTGTAAGTTCCAAGATGTACCAAGACCTCAAGCAATCTTACTGGTGGACACGCATGAAAAGGGAGATTGCCCAATTCGTGAATGAATGTGATGTCTGCAGAACAGTGAAGGCAGAGCATCAACGTCCAGCCGGTCTCCTCCAACCTCTTCCTATTCCCGAGTGGAAATTCGACCACATTGAAATGGATTTCGTCACTGGGTTTCCCAAGTCCAAGAAGGGGAATGATTCTATCTTTGTTGTCATTGACAAGCTAACCAAAGTAGCTCACTTCCTTCCTGTCAAAGAATCCATCAATGCAGCTCAGCTGGCAGAGTTGTACACTTCCATAATTGGGTCCTTACATGGCATTCCTCAAGTTATCTCCTCAGACCGTGGAAGTTTGTTCACATCCAAGTTCTGGGACTCCTGTCAGTCAGCCATGGGCACAAAGATCCGTTTCAGCACTGCGTTTCACCCTCAGACTAGTGGTCAAGTCGAGAGAGTGAACCAGATCCTCGAAGACATGCTCAGAGCTTGTGTCATCTCTTTTGGCATGAAGTGGGAAGATTGTCTGCCGTTTGCCGAGTTCTCTTACAACAACAGTTTCCAAGCAAGTGCCGGCAAAGCTCCGTTTGAAATCCTCTATGGCAGAAAGTGCCGTACTCCTCTCAACTGGTCCGAGACTGGTGAGCGTCAAGTTCTTGGCAATGACTTGATCTCAGAAGCCGAAGAAATGTGCAAAGTCATACGTGAGAATCTCAAGGCCGCTCAGTTGCGTCAGAAGAGCTACTATGACGGCAAGCATCGTGATTTGGCTTTCGACATTGGAGACCATGTCTATCTCCGTGTTTCTCCTATGAAAGGCACCCAAAGATTCGGTATCAAAGGAAAGCTTGCTCCTAGATACGTGGGCCCTTTCAAGATCCTTGGTAAAAGAGGCGATTTAGCCTATCAACTTGAGCTTCCATCCAACTTTGCAAATGTTCATTATGTGTTTCACGTGTCTCAACTCCGCAAGTGCTTCAAGACACCTGAACGCACCATTCCTTTCAAGGAGATTGATCTTCAACAAGACTTGTCTTACCGTGAGCATCCCGTTGCTATTCTCGAAGAAACCGAATGCAAGACCCGTAACAAGTCAATCAAGTTCTTGAAAGTTAAGTGGTCACACCATACCAACCGTGAAGCTACGTGGGAACGAGAAGATCACCTTCGTTCCAAGTATCCTTCCTTCTTCCAGTCCTAGATCTCGGGACGAGATCTTTTCATAGTAGAGGAGAGTTTGTAATGCCCCAGATGTAACACTTTCCCAATATGGCAATATATATAAACTTTGACTTCGTCAATTCCATTCTGGACTCTTCTTTCATTTTGGGTTTCTTCGTTTTTTCATGTGCGTGTGTGCATTTCATCCATGTCATGTTGTTATGTGCATTGCATGGCATTTGTGTTGTCACTTGCATCCGGTCCCACTCGTCTCTTCCCGTTGTCCGTTTCGAGTTCCGACGCTCACACACATGCCCGTGGCATCCCCGAGTCCTTCTTTCGTGTGTGCCCGTGTAACATTTCCGGAATGACGTGGGACTTGTCGTGTGTTGTTGTTTTGGTACATGTAGGCCGTCTGTCAAGTTTCGTCGCGTTTGGATTTCGTTTGGTACTCCAACGGTTAACCTAGTGGGCTAAAAGAACCTCTTTTTTAAGGCTCAAGACCCCCTCCACAACAGCCCACAAACCCAGCACAACCACTCCCATCATCTAGGTCGTCGAATTGTGATCGCGTGGCCGAAAACCGCTCATCATTTGGAGTTTCCTAGCTCCCATAATCTATAAATTAGTCCACATCCCCGAAATCCCGGTGCAACCCTAATTTTCCTCCCGCTCTGCGTGCCGGATACGTCCGCACAGCCGCCGGACACGTCCGACCCGCGGCCACATCACTCCAACCAACCAGAGGCCGCCACGTCATCCCCGCCGCCATGTGGCGACCTCTCATTGGCCGCGCCACCTCACCCCATCTCCACCGCCGCCACCTCACCCGCCGGCCTCCGGAGCCTCGCCGGACCACCGCCGGACTTCTGCCGGACCTCGCCGCCACCATCGCCGGACCTCGCCGGAGCATCCCCGCCGCGCCGCCGCCTCCTTCGAAGCACGCCGCCGCCTCCTTCGAAGCGCGCCGCCGCCTCCTTCGAAGCACGCCGCCACCTCCTTCGAAGCTCCGCCGCCGCCGCCCTTCTTCAACGCGCACGGCGCGCCCTCCAACCGTCGCGCCGCCCGTCTCCGGCCGCCTCCGGCGAACTCCTCGACGCTCCGGTCTTCTTCTTCCCCAACTCCGGCAACTTCTCCGACGAACCTCCAGATCGGGACGAGATCCACCCGTCCCCGATCCAAACGCCCGGATCCCTCCGTCCCGGGTCCATCCCATCCCGCGTTGAGTTTTGGAGGTATAAAATTCCACTAAGTCCCAAATCTGTAACGTTTTGTTGTCTCCTTTGCATGCCCGTAACTTTGTGCTCGTAGATCCGTTTTGTGCATATGATATATCAAAATGATCGTGGTGAGGTGCACTACAATTTGTTCCATTGTGGCATGCTTGTTTGAGTTCATCTAGATGTCTTAATCTTCGTGACAAGAGTGCTACTTGATATAAACTGATGTTACTTGTTACTTTCATGCCATGTTTGAGATGTGATAACTTGGTGCATGTTTATCCAAATAAAGCAAATGAGATGTCAAAATGTTCATCATGAGATGCTCTACATGTTGGTTGCTGTAGCATGCATGTTATGGTTCATGGTGCCATGTTAAACTTGGTTGCAAAAGTGCATGTGGCTGTTAAGTTATGAAACATGTTATGAGATGATGATTTGAAGAGCTCGTTGCTATTGATGTGTTTGTCCCCTTGTCACATGCCAATATGTTTTAGAATCTCCATCATGTGGTCTTTGCTGTGGTGCAAACAATTTTCCATGATATGCCTTGAGGTGACTTAAACATGCTTGCAAACATGCCATGCCAACATATCTGTTTTAACACTTAGTGAAATTCTATTAAGTCTGGAATCTGTCATATCCTGATGCTATGTTTGCTTGATGCCCTAGGCAAATCCATGTTAGTTTTGGGGTGGCCATTGATCGTTCCTTGTTGTACATGTTGTTGTCTATCCATCCATGCCCTCACTTGCTCATATGGGTTGCTGTAGCTTATTTATTTCTTGCTCCCAAGTTGCTATAAAATATAACTGTCAGGTTTTCAACGTCATGATCAAAATGTTGTAGCTTGTTGCTATTGATCCATGCCTCCTATGGAGTTGCTTCAATGGAGTTGTTTGCTGTAGGATATGTCTAATTCATGTCCATGCTTCTTGCCACCATGTTTGAGTGCTTTATAGTATATATTTCTATGTGGCTGTTAATTTCAGCTTTGCATTGTATCTTGTTTCGGGTGTATGTGTTGAACCGTTGCTCCGTTTTGAGCGTGACCTATATGAAAGTTGTGTGATTTTGCATGTAGAATCATAATATCATCTTGTTTACATGTTTGGAGTATGTTTGCTTGATGTTTGGGTGCATCTTGCACCGTTGCCATGCTTATCTTGTTTTGCTCATATCTTCTAGACCGTAGCTCCGTTTTAAACAAACTTTATATGAAACTTGGCTAGAATTTCGTGTAGATCATCATGGTGCATGTTAACTTGCTGTTTAACAACTTTAACTTAAAGTTTGTTCAGATCTGGTCCATTTTCAACATATGCATATGAGGACTTACCGGATTCACTATATGTGGATTCCGGTCTCATTTAATCTTGTTGTCTTGTGTTGTTCTTGTGTGGTTCCTCCCTTGACATGTAATGCATCATAAGTGCATCATACTTGCATCATGTTGCTTGTGCATTGCACCTTGTTTTATTTCGTGCCTCGTTGTATTCTTGTGTTGAGTAGAGTCGGAAGCCGAGACCGAGACCGAGAACGAGGTTACTACCGAGGTTGAGTACGAGGAGCCGTCTTACGATGCCATCGACGACTCGGCAGGCAAGATGACCTGACCCAGATATGATTACTATCTTTGCCTATTGCTAGATGTCTCGCTCTTTAGCTTATTACCTCGATGCCCATGTTTGTTTGTCAGCCTCCTATTGTAACCATGAATCTGTCTAACCACCCAACCTAGCAAAACCTTTGTTTGGATACGTAGGCTTCGCTCAGCCCCTCTTATAGCATTGCTAGTTGCAGGAGAAGATTTGAAGATTCTTGCTTCATGTTGAAGCTTGTTGGGATATCACACTATATAAACTCTTTAATTAAATCACATATATACTTGGCAATGGGTGGAAGGCTAAGCCTCTTGCTTGGTGATTTGTTCCACTCATGCCGCCCTGGGAATCATATAAACCGGTGTTATGTTCCTTGATTTTGCGTTCCTCACACGGTTGGGGTTATGGGACCCCCTCGATAAACCGCTTAGCGCTAAGTCTTTTCCAGCAAGTCCCAACATTGGTACTCCATTTGCCTAACAACTAAAACTTGCCGAGGGAGTAATTAACCCGAGGATTAATTAATCAACCCCCCTGGGCCAGTGCTCGATTTGAGTGTTGGTCCAAAATGGGCGGGCTGCAGGGCCACCTTGGGGAAACTCGAGGGCTGGTATTTTCCTGTAGGCTGACCTATCCTGTCGTGGCCTGAGACGAGATACGCGCGGCTACTATCAGGGTGTCGGCACGTCGGCAGGATTTGCTGGATTAGTCTTACCTTAGTCGGAATATCTTGAGCACGGGATTCCGAGAATACTCGGGCCTTCCCACCTTGGAGTTGCGACTCCGCGGATCGTGAGCTTGTAATGGGCTAAGTTGGGACACCCCTGCAGGATTTTGAACTTTCGAAAGCCGTGCCCGCGGTTATGTGGCAGATGGGAATTTGTTAATATCCGGTTGTAGAAAACTTGACACCATGTTCAGAACACACTACCAGCGTGAGTAACCGTGACGGTCATTTTCCGAAAGGGGTTCGGGAAGTGAACACGGTGGGGTTATGATTGGTGTGCTTAGATAGGATCACTTCATGATCACTTTGACGCTCGTGGCACTTCTCTTCTCGCTCTCAACACGTAAGCTAGTGCTAGTGCAGCTGCAACCTTTTATCTTTCTTCAGCCTTGTTCCACACCCAAGGCCTAGATAGTTTTGCTACCCGGGAACGGGATTACTGAGTCCTCCGTGGCTCACAGATTCTACACAACACCAGATGCAGGTACTATGGTGAACTACTTAGGTGACGACACGGAGCTGTACTGGGAGTTCTATGAAGAACATAGTCGATACTATGTGCACTATCCCGATGATCAGTAGTGGTTTCTACTAGGGGTGATTCGGACCTGTGGCTTTATGTATTTGGTATCTTTCATTTGGATCTTTGCCCGTAGTCGGGTTGTGATGTTATTTGGATGATGATTTGCTTATGTAATGAATTGTGTGACGTGGCGAGTGTAAGCCAACTATCCTTTTGCAATTTCATCCCTATTTTTACATGAGTCGTGCAAAGATACCAAACTTGAGATCATTCTAGAATGGGCTTATACCTTTAAGTCGTGCCTCGACACGTAGGAGGTATAATCCCATCCTGGGCATTACAAGAGTAGAAGACCATGATTGAAATTGCTTAGTGGCTCTCATATGCTTTGTTATTGATTTAACCTTGAGCCATATTACCTTGTCTTCTCTCTTGTATTAAATATCTGTAGATTCCAGCTTAGTCCAATGCACGTGCACTATTATTATTTTCCACACCGTTCAGTCGTGCGAGTGAAAGGCAATAAGGATGATATATGATGAAATAATTGAGATGAGAAAAGCTGGTATGAACTCGACCTCTTTTGTTTTTGTAAATATGATGGCTCAACGTTCTTGATTCAGCTTGTTATGAATGAAACATGCTTGCAATGACAATTAGAGATCATAACTGCTTATGCCATGCTTAATTAGCTGAGAGTTTATAATGGTCTATCTTGCGTGCCAACATGATATTAAAATGGTTGTGATGTGGTATGATGGGTGGTATCCTCCTTTGAACGATTTAAGTGATCTCACTTGGCACATGTTCACGCATGTAGTTGAAACAAATCAACATAGCCTCCACGATATTTATGTTCATGGTGATTTATATCCTACTCATGCTTGCATTCATTGTTGATTAATTTTAATGCATGTTCATGACCATTGTTGCTCTCTAGCTGGTCGCTTCCCAGTCTTTTTCTAGCCTTCACATGTACTAAGCAGGAATACTACTTGTGCATCCACTTCCATAAACCCCAAAGTTATTCCATATGAGTCCACTATACCTTCCTATATGCGGTATTTACCCGCCATTCCAAGTAAATTTGTATGTGCCAAACTCTAAACCTTCAAATGAAATTATGTTTTGTATGCTCGAACAGCTCATGTATCAACTAAGGCTGTCTATATCTTCCATGCTAGGTGGGTTATTCTCACGATGACTGGACTCCGCTCATCATTCATGAGAAAATGGCTGGTAATCGGGATGCCCAGTCCCATGCTCAAAATCATAATAATTAAACAAACTCCCCTAGGGCTGTTGCTGGTTTGGACGGTACCCGTTGTTTCGGGCTAGCCATGGAGTGTGCTTGTTGGTGGTTGGGGGAGTATAAACTTTACCTTTCTGTTTGGGAACCGCCTATAATGTGCGTAGCATTGGAGATATCGAGATTCTTGGTTGTTATGTTGACAATGAAAGTATACCGCTCAAAACGCTATTCATCTCCATTTAAAAATTGAGCTTTGGCACCTCTACAAATCCCTGCTTCCCTCTGTGAAGGGCCTATCTATTTACTTTTATGCAGAGTCATCATCTTCTTATCAAAGAGCACCAGTAGGAGAGCACCTTTGTCGTTGCATGTATTACTATTAATTTGCATTGAGTATGATCATGACTGGATCTCTTTTACCATGAATTACAATGTCTAGACAGTCCTTGATCTTTAAAGGTGCTTTGCATTTAAGTTTTGCGGTAAGGGCTAGCGAGATACCATCTTGTTATATCATATCATGATTGTTTTGAGAAAGTGTTGTCATCCGAGGTTTATTATTATTGCTCGCTAGTTGATTATGCCATTGATGTGAGTAGTCTTGAGACCTGAAAGTTATTGTGAATGTGGTTAGTTCATGATCTTGTTGAAAACCTGAATACTAGCTTACATATTTACAACAACAAGAGCAAACAGAGTTTGTCAAAGTTTTTCTTTATCACTTTTAGTTTATCAACTGAATTGCTTGAGGAGAAGCAAAGGTTTAAGCTTGGGGGAGTTGATACGTCTCCAACGTATCTACTTTTCCAAACCCTTTTGCCCTTGTTTTGGACTCTAACTTGCATGATTTGAATGGAACTAATCCGGACTGACACTGTTTTCAGCAAAACTGCCATGGTGTTGTTTTTTGTGCAGAATAAAAAGTTCTCAGAATCGCCTGAAAATCAACGGAGAATTATTTTGGAAAATATAAAAAATACCTGCAAGAAGATCCACACTAGGGGGCCCAGGGCCTGTCCACGAGGGTGGGGCGTGCACCCCCTGCCCAGGGCGTGCCCCCCTGCCTCGTGGGCCCCCTGGTGCTCCACCGACGTACCCCCAGATCCTATATCTTCAGTTTCGGGGAGAAAAAACTTAGACAGAAGAAATTATCGTGTTTCACGAGACGGAGCCACCGCCAAGCCCTAATCTCTCTCGGGAGGGCTGATCTGGAGTCCGTTCAGGGCTCCAGAGAGTGGAGATCGTTGCCATCGTCATCATCAAGATTCCTCCATCACCAATTCCATGATGCTCACCGCCGTGTGTTAGTAATTCCATCGTAGGCTTGCTAGACGGTGATGGATTGGATGGGATATATCATGTAATCGAGTTAGTTTTGTTAGGGTTTGATCCCTAGTATCCACTATGTTCTGAGATTGATGTTGCTATGACTTTGCTATGCTTAATGCTTGTCACTAGGGCCCCAGTGACATGATTTCAGATCTGAACCTATTATGTTTTAATGAATATATGTGTGTTCTTGATCCTATCTTGCAAGTCTATAGTCACCTACTATGTGTTATGATCCGGCAACCCCGAAGTGACAATAATCGGGACCACTCCCGGTGATGACCATAGTTTGAGGAGTTCATGTATTCACTATGTGTTAATGCTTTGGTCCGATACTCTATTAAAAGGAGGCCTTAATATCCCTTAGTTTCCAATAGGACTCCGCTGCCACGGGAGGGTAGGACAAAAGATGTCATGCAAGTTCTTTTCCATAAGCATGTATGACTATATTCGGAATAGATGCCTACATTGCATTGATGAACTGGAGCTAGTTCTGTGTCACCCTAGGTTATAACTTCTACATGATGGATTGCATCCGACATAATTTCCCATCACCGATCCTATGCATATGAGCTTTACCTATATTGCTTGTTGTTTATTTACTTTTCCGTTGCTACTATCACAAAAACTACAAAAATACTATCGTTACTTTTATTGCTGCTACCGTCACTATCATATTACTTTGCTACTAAACTATCTTGCTGCAGATACTAAGTTTTCGGGTGTGGTTGAATTGACAACTCAGCTGCTAATACTTTAGAGTATTCTTTGGCTTCCCTTGTGTCGAATCAACAAATTTGGGTTGAATACTTTACCCTCGAAAACTATTGCGATCCTCTACACTTGTGGGTTATCAGCGTCTCAGTGATGAGCGAACATAATGGGAAAAGCACCTCCCATTCGGGTGTAAAGAAAACCCTATCCAACACGATACGAACCGGTTGTGTTTGTTTGTTAGTCCAGGTGTATCTGGATCCGGTCCGTGCCGCTTCGTGAAGAGCCGCTGCCGCAATGGCATTATTGAACAAGGACACCCTAGTCCAGTCAATGATATCATTATTCTTATCCGCCCCTCGAGCGGATTAAGTTAAAATCTTCTCCCACAGCCACATGCAAATTGATAGCCCGTTTGGCCCCTACCAAATTGGTTAATTCAAGCAGGAAAGCACGAGATCTTGAGTGGTCTGCAGGTCCGTGAACGCACATGACAACCCAAGACAAACCAGGGACGCAATGTTTAATGGTAGCGGACAGAAAGCATACACAACCACCCCATTGCAATACATCCCAAATATCACGATTACAACCCATCAAAATACCACCAGAATGGCCCACAGAGGGCATCCAGTGCCAATCAAAGCGCTGTAGGGGGTCATAGGCGAGGAGTTCTCTGAAAGTAAAGTCCGATTCAATCGTTTCCTGGAGCGCCACTACATCAATGCGTTCTTTTGCAATGTATTCCCTAAGTTGCGTGCGACAACCGTCGTGACCACAACCACGGATATTCCAAAACATGTAACGCATCTAAATAATTCGATTACGGAGGCGCACTCCCCTGGAGGTCACCGCCTTCGCCACTCTCTTCCTAGCCGGGGCTCGACTGGTGGAAGGAAGGACACAAGCTTCCCTAGCTTGTGTCGCTTCATCGGGCACGTCCTCGTCCCCAACCACTGCTGGAACAATGGCCAACTGGTCCTTGTCCGCGCAGCGCACAGCCGCCTCGGCCAGCGCAGCTTGCGCCTCTTCCCGCGCTCGTACAAGAGAAATGATATCGTTATGGGGAGCGCTAATCGCCACACCACTATCGTCTAAGATACTCGCAAGGTGTTCGTCCGAGAAAGCATTAAGAATACGGAAGGAGGGCAAGGGATTGCCAAAAGATTCCAGGTTCTTGTAAGCAATGCGGAGCTTGGCGCTTTTCATGGATGACATTTCACCTAGCTTGGCCTTGGCCCAAACACTTGGAGCTCGCTGCATCACCGGAGTCGCCTTGGTGCGCCTGGCCTTACTGCTCACTCCAGTCGCCCCCAACGCCGCCCCCAACTCGCCGCCGAGCCAAGCTCACCTTGCAGAATATCGTTGCATCCCTAAAATAACAGTTGCCCGGCCGCCCCCGCCGCCATTATCTGCGCGTGTGTGCCTCTCTCCAGCATCCCTCCACATGTGCGTCGTCATGCACGGCTCGTCGGCAGAACGCAGCCCGGCAGCCGGGGGATCCCCTGTTTCTCCTTTGATGGAGATGACACCGACGGGGCGGCACCGGCCGAGGATGAGATGAACAATAATGTCGGGCTAACGGTCTAGACAGAAACAAGGACCAAGCTAGAGGGAAGAGGGGAGGTGGGAGTGTGCTCGAGCCGATGAGGATTTATACTACTCCCTCCGTTCACTTTTATAAGACCGTTTAGACATTTAAGACATCACATGAAACAGTTCAATTTCAGTTATCCTAAAGGACTTATAAAAATGAACAGAGGAAGTACACCCGTAAGCGGCGACCGACCTATCATCGTCCAGAAACTGCTCTGACCTATCATTCTATCATCGCTCCAGAAACTACTCCCTCCGTCCCGAAATAAGTGACTCAAAAATGACTCAACTTTGTACTAAAGTTAGTACAAAGTTGAGTCATTTTTGAGTCATTTATTTTGAGACGGAGGAAGTACTTGATAAGCGGCAACCGACTAAGTAGAAACTACCCGACAAAGGAGGCGCATGCACATCCAGCTGCGAAGAAGACGTAGAGAAATCGGCTTGATATGGATCGTGCATGCAAATGCAAATCAATGGGAACTGCCTGCGCGCACATGCAACCAATAGTGAACTGAAATAGAAATCTCACTCACAATTGCTAACTGCACGTGGATGTATACTACACCAGGTCCCCCAGTAAATAACGTGGCGTGTTTCGATTGGTCGGGTTTTTACTGGTAGAATTTTTTTTCAAAAAACCAGATAAAAGAAACCTAGTCAGGTTTAGTATACTAAGAATTACCTGGCCAGGCCAGCCTGACTGCTATGTGTTTGGTTCGTGTCTTGTGCCTGCTGGTCCATCAGAGAAAAAAACAGGATTAGAACCCCCAAGCTCGACCAGGTGACTGGTGCAGATCGCCTGGTCCAAGCTAACGAACGTGCCTGGTGTTTCGGGCAGGTTAATGACTATAGCAGAAGCTCCAAGCCAGGCTAGTGTTTCACTCTCCAGGCATCAACCGAACAATTTTCAGGCAAGTGGGCCAGGCAAATTTTCGCCCATGTAGATAGTTTTGTCTTGATGATCCAAGCATTGTTTCCAAGTTTCTAAGTGCATCTTGCATCGTTCATTCTTTTTCTTAGAGACACCTCGAAAAATGAGGGGAGTAGTATCCTTAGGCTTGCGACCAAGAAGCCACAGAGAGTCCCAACTCCCAAAAAGTGTTTTCGTGCCATTACAGTGATACTGATGACGTGAATAAAAAGTTGAGATCGTTCTCGTCACATGGGTTGCCTATTCGCACCCACAACTTGGAAGACTCCTTCCACGCGTACAAGAGCTATCTTAACGTCACATGCAACTATTTGTGGCTAGCTGGCTCTGGTAAATGTTTTCGTGGATAACCTATGAATTATTGAAGCACGAAGTATAGAACAAACGTGATTCCGAACACGTCGGATAAAACTCACAGATCCTATTCGACGGCATTTGCATCAGAATTTCGGTTTCACACATGAAACATTGATCCTTGGACCGCCCCACTAGAGAGTGATCGCGTGGTTCACTCGTTCGGCAATTTTCATCCATTTTAGGGTGACTTTGCCGTTTTTCGATGTGATGGCTTTCTTCTGTTTCTCTTTTCACCTTTTCAGATTTTTGGTTTATCGGTTTTATTTATTTCTTTGTGTTTTAATTTATTTATTTGATTTATGTTTTAAATTTCATGAATAATATTTTTAGAATTGGTGATCACTTTTTAAAAATCATAAGCACGTTTCAAATTCAACTATTTAAAATTTTGAGAACATTTTTGAAATTCACAAGCATTTTTGTGAATTCAAGAAATTTTTTAAATATGACAGCATTTTGAAAAAATATCATATTTTTACATCTCATGAACATTTTTTAAAAATTGACATTTAAAATAAATCAAGATCACCTTTCAATTGAGAACATTCTTAAAGTTACGGGCATTTTTTAAATTGGCGAACACTTTTTAAAACTCATTAACATTTTTTTGAGAAAAAACAGTAGGGAAGACCCTTACTGTAACTCTTTTTCATCATATAATGAGATAATTACAGTTGGTGGAGTATAACATAGCTATACTCGAGAACGGACGCTTGGCTCTCAGCCTCCATGGAGGGTTTTTTTTTTGAAAAAAAATCAAACTTCTTGGTTTCAATCTGTTTTTTGAAAAAAGTTGTGCAAGTAAACAAGGATGTTATGTGTATGTGTGTAAAATTTTAGGATGAAAACGTTGAGATGCGATCTATACAAAAAAGACAAACTCATTGCCTAGGATGATAAATAGTATCATGTGTTAAAAAGCCATAGATTTGTCTTTTTTACACAGCCCTCATTTCAATGTATTTAGTCCTGAAAATTTACACACAAATGTGTTTTGCCTTCATGTATATCTGTGTTTTTTAGAAATTTTTGAAACCTAAAATATATGAAATTTGATGAAATTCGATTTTCTTAAAATAATATTTTGCCAATAATATAGCCATGATTGCATTTCCTCTTTTAGAATAGGTTTGGATCTCTTGATCACCTTAGTAAAGTGTTCTTTGAAGCAACTGATGCAATATTCTAAGTTTGTTTGCTTGTGATCAGAGATGATTCCATTTCCGTGTTTCCATTGGCTCCAGCAACATGTGAGGTTGTGATCAAGCACTCCTTGAAACATTTGATAGTCATTCTACTTTTGGCCTCCATCAACATATCAGAAATAGTAAAATGTGCATTCCATTCAAAGCCTAGAGCAATCGAGAAATTTTGACGGAAATCACAAGAAAAAAATAAGTGGAGATAATCCTCATTAGGCCCATCATCACACAACATACATACGTTGTTTTCCACATAGAAGTTCTTTCTGGTAAGTAGGTCCCTTGGCTTCAATCTGTCTTGTAGGAGAAGCCAAAAGAATAACTTTTGTTTATCTAGACAGTTGGATTTCCATATCCATTGGAAGGGTTGGTAGCATCAGGTTGATTACCAGCAAACTTGTGATTTTTCTAAATTGGTGATATTTTTTTAAAAAAAAGTTATGAGCGTTTTTATAATCCGATAAATTTTTAAAAGTTTATCGCTTTATAATTTATGATTGTTTTAAAATATGAAAACATTTTTATATAGATGCACATTTATTAAGAATTGAGAACAGTTTTCGAAACTCTGATTAGTTTTCAAATTCATATTTTTTGGAATTTAGTAGAGTTTTTATTTTTAGTTTGTCCGGAGAAACCTACCAGAAAACAGGATGAAAATCGCTCCGTGTCGCTACAACTAAAGTGGGGCGGCCGAGCACCATGCCTTGTGAGTTTGGGCGATACTATCCCATAGCTTCCTCCATGTGTGTTGTCTGCCACATTTATGTCTCGCCCGTATAAATCCTAACAGAAAACGCCCTACGGGCAGGTGAAAGCCGGCGGCCAACCTCAGTAGGACGGCACGAGTTCATTTTGCTGTTGTTGTTTTTTCGGCTTTGTCCATTGTTTGTAGCCCGGTTTTCTTAGTTTTTCTATAGTTTTCCCTTTTCTTTTCTGTTTCTTGTTCTTCGGTTTTTGGTATTTTCTTTCATTTTAGTTTTCCCTTGGTTTTATTTGTACTGTCTTGATTTGTTGTTTCTTTCTTCGGTTTTCACCTTTACCTCGCTTCTACTTTCCCTTGCATTGATGACTTCCATGACTTACCATTCTAAATAATACTCCCTCCGTCCGGAAATACTTGTCATCAAAATAAATAAAAGGAGATGTATCTAGATGTATTTTAGTTCTTGATACATCCCTTTTTGTCCATTTTGATGACAAGTATTTTCGGACGGAGGGAGTAGTAGGTATCTAGCTTCACGGGTGAATAAGATAGGGATATGGATTTGATTCTTGGTCCATCGGTACTCTTCTCTTGAACTCATGGGTGTCCAAAACACATTGTATCCTTGCCATTGCTTGACGTTTGATGCAATTATTTACCTTTCTGGTTTTGTTTTCTCTGTTTTTCTTCATTTTCCCATTTTTATTTTTTATTTTTCCTTTTTTAATATTTTTTTATATTTTTCATACATATTGTATACTTTTCGTATACTTTAGGAATATATTTGTTACACATGTTTAGTATTTTTCAAATATATGCTTAGATGTCTACGTTTTCTCATACATGTTGTATATTTTCTATACATCTGGAACATTTTTTTTATAAAATGTTTCACATGTTTCATATGTTTAACATTTTATAAAAATATATTTAGCATTTATCAATCATTTTAAACTGTTTTCAAATACACATAGGAACATTGTTTTATGTTGACAATATATTTTTTGAACCATGCAAACTTTTTTATAGTGCAGAAGCATTTTTTTTATAATTTCAGGAACACAATTGTGCAGAAGCACATAGGAACATTGTTTTATGTTGACAATATATTTTTTGAACCATGCAAACTTTTTTATAGTGCAGAAGCATTTTTTTTTATAATTTCAGGAACACAATTGTGAAACTTGTTTTAAATGTAATGTTCATTTTTAATTTACGATTTTTCTAACTACCTGGATAATTTTTTATATTGTATAAACATTTTATTTTGAAATGTCACACACATTTTTTGAAACGTGCAACATCTTTTAAAGGTTACAAACATTTTTCTTACACATGATATTTTCTAATTCCCCCATTCTGAATTAATTGACATAGCCTTTATACAATGTAAAGATAATGTAGAGAGCCTGCATTGTAAAAGGATTGCATCAATAAATTTGGATTAGAGGGAGTGCTTTTTGTATTCACATTTTACATTTTCTGTATATATAAGAAACATTTTTCTATACATGCTTATTATTTTTCAAATGCAAAATTAACATCATTAAAAAAGTTATGTAAAGTTTTTTCAATATATTGCCTCTGTATCAAAATATAAGACACTTTTTGGCACTATCGTAGTGTCAAAATATGTCCTATATTTTTTTTGAAACGGTGTCAAAAAATGTCTTATATTTTGACACAGAGGGAGGACAGCGGTATTCCCAATACGTCAAGGTCCAAGTCCTAGATTTAACGTTGGTGCTCGCATTATTTCAGAATTTATTTCAGCCTTCCGACGATATTCGTTCAATGGGAGAAGATGTTCCCGTCGATTGCGGACACCTGTCGTGACTTCGTAATATCTCAAGATGATATGCCGACTTAGTCTCTCAGAGGTGTTCATAGGGGCAGGGTGTGCGTGCGTTCATGGGGTGAGTGTATGCTCATATATGTTTTTTCATGATAATACGTGTCTCATTTATATCATAAGGATCATAGCACAAGTCATATACACATCAACCTGACAAAACTGAAAAGACAGTAGAACGCTAGCCTTTGACAAAGGAACATCAACCAAGAAGGAAAAAATACAATCAAGATAGAAGAATCCTTTGAATTTGACACCATCGCCTGCCACCTGCTTCTGGCGCTACCACAACAAACACCATAGGAAAAATGATGGATCACCTCCTCACCCGAGCTCTGAATTGTTGATATGCATCTTTGTGGACCTCCAAGGTACCAAAGGCAAAACCATTACCACTGAATAAATCAGACCGGGGCAACACCCCGGACATGCAAAATACAAGACTCCAAATCAGTCACCCCCGCATGACTAAGACTTCGAAGGAGGAAACCATACATGTCATCCATGAACCACAAACCCAGCACACGATCCACCATTTTCCAGATGTCGTCGATTGCTACTTGTGAGTCGCACTGGGATTTCCCGAAGAGGAGAGGATAATGCAGTACATTAGAGATAAGTATTTCACTCGGTTAAGAATCAAAGTTATCAATCCAGTATGAGAATCACGCAAAGCCTCATGCACACACAAAAAAAAAACTTGCACCCAACACGGGCAAGAGGGTTCTCAATCCCCTTGAACTCGTTAATTGGAAGGATCAGATTTTGTAGTGGTAGATAGATGCAAAACAAATAAAGAGTAAATAAATTACAGCAAGGTTTTTTAGCTTTTATATATATGATAAAAGTAGACCCAAGGCCCATAGTTTTCACTAGAGACTTCTCTCTCGAACACATAGCATATGGTGGGTGAACAAATTACTGTTGGGCAATTTATAGAAAAGCTCATAGTTATGATGATATCTAAGACAATGATCATGTATATAGGCATTACGTCCGATACAAGTAGACCGACTCCTTCCCGCATCTACTACTATTACTCCACCCATTGATCGCTATCCAGCATGCATCTAGGGTATTAAGTTTATGACAAATAGAGTAACGTATTAAGCAAGATGACACAATGTAGACAAAGTAAACTCAATTAATATGAATACACCCCATCATTTTACCCTTAATGGCGACAATTAATACAAAGACATGTCTTGTCCCCTCCTATCACTGGGATATAGAGCACCTCCAGATTGAACCCACTACAAAGCACCTCTCCTACTTAAGATAAATCAATCTAGTTGGTCAAACCAAATAGATAGATCTGAGAGAAATATAAGGCTATAACAATCATGCATAATAAAGTTTAGAAAAGACTCAATTAAGGGGTTGTTCGGCATCTCTCCGCTCTATAGCTCCGCTGCGGAGTGGAGCGGCATACAATTGAATTTTGTCGAGCGGCCAAAAGGGTGCTCCGCCCGCTCCGCTCCCTGGTGAAGGAACAAAGGATTTCCAAACACGGCCTAATATTCATAGATAATCTGATCATAAACCCACAAATCATCGGATCCCAACAAACACAACGTTCCTTATGGTTTGTGAACGGTATTTCAGTCACTTCACTTTTCAGACGAAAGTTGCAAGTGTTAGATAATTTAAAATCAACCGACTTCAAAATCCATCATAATGGAATTTTTCATGCAGGTTTCTCCAATGTGACCAAATGCAGTGACACACTTGTGTGGTGTTCTTTTAGTCTTGCGACATTTAGCGTCAGTGTTATGGATGTATCATATTATCATCAATATTCATAACATATGTCCCATCTTTGATGGAAGCATGGCCCTTTATGTTATCCATAATACTGAACAACAATTCTTCTTTTATGAACAACCCTTTTGCAACAACATTGTGCAATGGGCTAGAGTGTATGAAACTCTAAAATGAATTATGGAAGTAAACACAGAGGTGATATATTATTATCATTATTCATAACATACATCATTCATAATGAAAGTATGGTCCTTATGTTATTCATAACACCAAACATCAAAAGTTCTCTTATGAACAACCTTATTGCAAGATACTTTATGCAATGGGCTAGAGTGTGTAAAACTCTAAAATGTTTTATTAAAATAAATACAGACGGTAATACACCGATGGAAGGTATAGTAACATTTACTATGTTCCATGTGTGTATCTAAACCTCATTTCTGGCAAGTCCTTTAGGCCGTGGTAGTTCTTGCATCGAGTCACAATTGTATGCAATCGAGCGGGTATTCCTGTGATCAAATCACAACACCCAAGAATCAGTGATTAACATGTTTAATCATAATTCCCAAGAACTATTTCTTTGACTTGCCTTCCATATATTAATAACTTGTATGACATTTATACATGAGCTGGATATTCTAGTCTTCTTTCTTATTACCATTACACTTATAACAGTTTAAATTTTAGTATTTCTCCTACTCTCAGAAGAAGCACCCAACTTTAAGAGTCGTGTTTAGCCCTGGACATCCTAGGGGTGAAAGTCTCACTAACACCCTTTGGAAATTCCCTTTCTCTTTAAGTGGTTGTTTTGTTCACCATCATCACATGACATGCGTTCTTCTGGATCCCTCTCCTAACAGTCAAATGCCTAGTAAACACTTTACTAATTCTTTGCAAACAAACATTGCTTTGTTTGTATCTGAAAACGATTTTCAGTTCCATGAATATCACATAACTATCCCAAACTTTCAAAGTTCGGGTCTCATGGAAGTAAACATTTTGCACTTGGGGGTAACGGAATTCTAGCTTTTAGATCAAAGGATGAGAGTCACATCATCCATAGCATTTGCTGGAGGATGCCGAAAGCATGTGATAGGATAAAGTCCTTCTCGGCACTCTTGAGGACAATCCTCACATTATGTTACCAGTCGTAAAGTTTTAACCATATAAAAACAACTTATTCAATTTTAATAGGGAAGGTGGAAACACGAGCCATTATTCTACAACTGTTATGCTAATCGCACCTAGACGGTGTTGAAAATTAATTGCACCAAGAATTAAACAAGTTAATTATACAGTGTGCTCCCACTCAAATCAATATCTCACATAATTGATTGTGAGTGATACAAGATCCACATTTCAATTCAACACCATTGATATGGACATCACTGATGATGAGAATTTCAATTGGTGGGCAAACATGCCGATCACATCTCTATGTGACTCATGTTCATATTTCGATAGGGGTGTTCCAAGCTCAGGATGATCAAGCCAGAGCGTCAAGACAACCAAGCGATCTTGCTGCGAGGTCTGACCTCACCCGCCTCACACTTCTCTATTTGTTATTACCCATGTGGACATGGCGCACCCGAAAAAGTTTGGTGCTGTGACGGTGCTACACTTGGAAGAACACTAACTACTTGATATTTTTGTGAGAGATCACCCTAATAAAAAGCGACTACCAGGAAATCAATAAGGATGCATCATAAGGGATAAACATCTCACGCAATTCATAATAGCATGATATGGTATAGCCCTTACTGACGTAGAGGTCTTTCATTTCTTCGTCTTTGGCATTTGCATCGGTGTTCACCTTTGTGAAGATTTCCACCACCTTGTTGATGCACCAGATAATATTGCTATCTCTATAGATAATAAAATAAGTGCATTACTTAAGGTTGACATGCAGGTCATTAAAGTGAAAATCATATGGCTCGAGCCATCATGCCGAATCATGACATGCAGGTCATGTTTAATAAAATTAAAGCATAAAGTCATCTCATACATAATCTAATTAATATGAGCACTGCTATACCACATCACATGCACATGCAAACCATCCTGCAAAACCAAGTTAGATGCCTCTAATTCGTTCATGCAGAAATTTATTCTACGTGGCTTCTAAGGTTTTGAAACAAACCGAAGCTACCAACGTTCATCATCAAGCATGATTATCCAAGTTGCTAGATTAACATTGCGGGGTGTATGAAGCACGAGATAATAATATCTCAAACCCCGTACTAATCTTCGTCATACGCATGGCCCTCGTGCAGATCATATCTGCATTGCCCTTTCGTTTGCGAAACATCCATCTTTCTTTAACTATGGTGGAACCCAAAGAACTGTTAGCACTTCATTGATCTGTCAATCAACATACTCAGGAGCAGCATGAAAGGATCGCGGATTGCTAGAAATTTGTGAGATTCCACCATGCTGTCAAGATCTGGATTATGCAAATTCAAGGGAAGCAACAAGAACATCGGGTAACATATTTCATGTGCCACCAGCACAAATAATTTTCAGTAATAGAAGTCATCTACTACCTAATTATATTGTGCAACACCCATACATCTCTTATGTATTCTAGATCACAACCTGCATTTACGCATAACCTAGAACTGATACCACTGTCGGGTAACGCGACAGAAAAAAAATCTGACCTATGCACCAGCCCAGGACCACTTGTCGAGGTACGACTTAAATGTATAAGCTCATACTAGAATGATCTCAAGTATGGTATCTTTGCACGACTCATGTAAAAGAGGGATGAAATTGCAAAAGAGTAGTTGGCTTACACTCGCCACGCCACGCAATACATTACATAAACAATCATCATCCCAATAACATCAGAGTCCGTCTATGGACGAAGATCCAACTGAAAGATACCATAAATAACACAAGGTCCCGATCATAACATCCTAGTAAGAGCCCTACTGATCCTCTGGATAAGACACATAGTATCACCCACGTTATTCGTCGAACTCCCAGTACAACTCTGAACCACCAGCTGTGTAGTTCACCATGGTACCTGCATCTGGTGTTGTGTAGAATCTATGAGCCATGGAGGACTCAGCAATCCCGTTCCCGGGTAGCAAAACTATCTAGGCCTTGGGTGTGGGACAAGGCTGAAGAAGAAAGGTTGCAGCTGCACTAGCACTAGCTTACGTTTTTAGGGCGAGAAGAGAAGTGCCAACGAACGTCAAGGTGATCACGAAGTGATCCTATCTAAGCACGTCAAACATAACCCCACTGTGTTCACTTCCCGAACCCCTTCGGAAAGCGACCATCACGGTTACTCACGCTGGTAGTGTATTATGATCATAGTGTCAAGTTTTCTACAACCGGATATTAACAAATTCCCATCTGCCACATAACTGCGGGCACGGCTTTCGAAAGATCAAATCCCTGCAGGGGTGTCCCAACTTTACCCATCACAAGCTCACGATCTGCGGAGTCGCAACTCCAAGGTGGGAAGATCCGAGTATTCCCGGAATCCTGTGCTCAAGATATTCCGACTAAGGTAAAATTAATCTAACAAGACCTCCCTGCGTGGCGACACCCTGATAGTAACCGCGCGTATCTCGTCTCAGGCCACGACCGGATGGGTGATGCTACATGTTTTTACCAGCCCTCGGGTTTCCCCAAGGTGGCCCCGCAGGCTCCCCAGTTTGGACCAACACTCATGTGGAGCACTGGCCCGGGTTGTTGATTAAGAAAAGGGTTTATAACTCCCTATGCAAGTTTTAGTTGTTAGGCAAATGTAAAACCAATGCCGGGCCTTGCTGGAAAGGCTTTAGCGCTAAGCGGGTTATCAAGGGGGGCCCATAAACCCCAACCGTGTTAGGGACGCAAAATCAAGGAACAAAACACCGGTTTAAACGGTTCCTAGGGAGGCATGAGTGGAACAAAACACCAAGCAAAGGCTTAGCCTTCCACCCATTGCCAAGTATATAGATGATTTAGTTTTAACAGATTATATAGAGTGATATCCCAACAATAGTTCAACATGAAGCAAAGAATCTTCGAATCTTCTCCTACAACTAATAATGCTATATGAGGGGCTGAGCAAAGCTTACGTAGCCAATCAAAGGTTTGCTAGGTTGGGTGGTTAGAGATATTCATGGGTACAATAGGAGGCTGACAAACAAACATGGGCATCGAGGCAAAAAGCTAAAGAGTGAGACATCTAGAAATAGACATAGATAGTAATGATATCTGGGTCAGGTCATCTTGCCTGTTGAATCCTCGGGGGAAATGTAATCTGGCTCCTCACACTCAACCTCGGTAGAAACCTCGTTCTCAAAATCTTCACCAGGCTCTAACCAAACACAACAATGCACAATGGAACAAAATCAATCAATGTGTAGTGCTCAATCACATGATGCATGAACATGAAGCATGTGAACATGGAAAACATGATGCATGGCCTAGGGTCACAAGAATGCAATACATCACCAACAAACAAGATCAACCACACATAATGAAACAAGCAAAAGAACAAGTGGGCAAGTTTATGTAGTTGATCAAACAAGCAACAAACATGTTATAAAAGAGGTTTGTCAACATGGCAAGGGTGCACTAAGCATAACAGAACATGCTTGCAAGTTTAAATGGGCTGGAATTGAATACAACAATTTCCAGAAAATCCCATATTCATTTATTTGTATTTGGGACAGATTTGAAATACTTCTGTGATGGAGTTGTCAAACATGCTAAACAACAGCACCAAAATATTCTACACATTTTTCTACCCCAAATGCATATAAAGTTTGTTAAATTTGGAGTTGTAGAGAATTAGTTATGTTTTTTTTGCAAGTTTGAGCATATTTAAAACAAATTTAAATTCAAAAACATTATAAATATTTCTAACATGGCAGCAAGTGACATATTCATAATCTACACAAAATTCTAAGCACTTTTTATATAGGGCTCATGTTCATATGAAGCATAATTAAGCAGATATTAATTAAAACAGAAAAACAGAAAAGAAAAAGAAAAACAGAAAAGAAAATAAAACAAAACAAACGCCAGGACTAAACTGACCTAGGCTCGGCGAGCCACAGTCACTGACAAGGGGGCCACGCGAGCTGAGCTGGTGAGCGGGTGCACGCGCGGGCTAGAAATGCTGCTGTGAGGCTGGCAGGTGGGGCCCTGCTGTCAGCCTCACACAAAAATGAAAAAGGGGTGGAAACCACAGCGCCCGCGAGGGATCGAACCCGCGTCTCTCCGACGAAACTGATGGAGACACACCACTACGCCACTGCATCAATCTCGACAGGAAGGATGCAGCTTATCTGATGAACAAACCATAGAAGCAGAACAGGGGAAACACGGCCCTCGTCGGAGCCGCTCCGGCGACCAATAGGCACGGCGGAGGGGTGCGAGAGGGAGCAGGAGGAATCCCGCATCCAAACAGACTACTAGCAGTGCCTGAGGGGCACTGCATCACCGACGACGAGCTATTACAGCACGGCGGCGACGAGACGATGGCGAGGTGATGCAAGGCACTAGGCGGCACGACGACTGCACAGGGAGGCTCTACGCACCTAGGCGAAGCTAACGGACAGCACTGCAACAGCTAAAGAGGTCGGAGCACTCGCCGGCGATGAGGTCCGATGGCGGCACGGTCGGGCACTCATGGAACTATGGCCTAGAGCCATCGCATGAAGGGGAAAAAGGGCTGGGAAGAGAAAGGAGCTCACCACGAGCACGGCGGTGCGCTCGGCTGGCCCTGGCGTGGACGGAGTCGACGATGGTGTGTCTCGAACAGCTCCGGCCACCGTAGAGGAGGAAGAGGAAGAAGCGCTCGACGGAGAGGCGCTCGGGTCCGCGTAGTTATCGTAGTGGAAGAAGAGGACGTCGGGGAAGAAGCTAGACAACATTGGCGAGGCCGAGGATGATGCGGAGCTCGCCGGCGACGAGAGGGAGCTCTCAGATGCGCTCGGGCGTCGACGGTGGCGGCAGATCTAGGGGATCCCAGCTCTCCAGACGGCGAGAGGGGACAGAGAAGACCTAGGGGAAAGTGATGGACACGATTCGGGTTTAAAACACGGGCTCGGCGCACGGCCTCGACGTCCGTGAGTTGACGGCGTGACAGTGAGTGCGTCGGGTGCTCTGCTTTTCTGACGGAGGAAGACGGAGGCGAGGGAGATGAGTCGCTGACTGGTGGGGCCGCGCACTCGGAGTTGCTACGACGCGACGGTGCGCCTGTAGCTGGGCTTGCGGTGCCGGGCTGCTGCGCTGCGGGTGGAGTTGGGCCTCAAGGGAGAGAGAGAAAGGGAGAGGCCCAGGTTGCTACTGGCTGCTGCTGTTTCTTGTTTTCTTTTTATTTCTTCAGACAGAAAAATAAAAGAATGCACAGAAATAAAGAAGAAGAACTAGGGGAAAATAAAAATACCCTTGAGCTTAGTGAATTTTGCTCTATTTAAATAAAATGACTTGGACATTTTTAGAGGTAGAAAAAATAAAAGATGTTTGAATATAGGCCAAACTCTTGATATTTTAAAACCCAACCAAATCATTTTCAAATGGGATGATATTTGGTGGAGAGGTTGCTCACATGGGGCAAGTTTTAAAGGAGAAAGAAGAATCACTATGGCACTTGCTAGGTGGCTTGCAAAAATAGATCAAAGAAGAGGCCAGAAATAAAGAAGGAGAAGAGAAGATGAAAGAAGAAGAAGAAGAAGATGAGGGGGAGGGGGTAGGGTTTAGCTAAGATAGCTTGCACCCACACACAACATACATCACAAGGTCCCTACAATGCACAAAAGAAAATAAACTATGATGCCATGATGACATGATGACATGATGATGCAAAAATAATAAAAGGTATGCAAAGCAAATAAAATAAAAGAGAAGGACCCCCAAGGATAATGACAAGGATCAAAGAGGAAGCTTTTTTGCCATTATAGGAAAGTGTTACATTTGGGGCATTACAAACTCTCCTACACTACAAAAAGATCTCGTCCCGAGATCTAAGACTGGAAGAAGGAAGGATACTCGGAACGAAGGTGATCTTCTCGTTCCCACGTAGCCTCTCGGTCGGTATGGTATGACCACTTAACTTTAAAGAACTTGATTGACTTGTTGCGGGTTTTGCGCTCAGTTTCCTCAAGAATAGCAACAGGGTGCTCACGATAAGATAAGTCTTGTTGAAGATCAATCTCCTCAAACGGAATGGTGCGTTCAGATGTCTAGAAGCACTTGCGGAGTTGAGACACGTGAAACACGTCATGAACATTTGCAAAGTTGGATGGGAGCTCAAGTTGATAGGCTAGATCGCCTCTTTTGCCAAGAATCTTGATAGGGCCCACATATCTAGGAGCAAGCTTTCCTTTGATACCGAATCTTTGGGTTCCTTTCATAGGAGAAGCACGGAGATAGACATGATCCCCAATGTCGAAGGCCAAATCACGACGCTTGCCGTCATAGTAACTCTTTTGACGTGATTGAGAAGCTTTGAGATTCTCACGTTTGACTTTGCACATTTTTTCGGCTTCTGAGATCAAGTCATTGCCAATAAGTTGACGTTCACCAGTCTCGGACCAGTTGAGAGGGGTACGACACTTTCTGGCATAGATGATTTCAAACGGAGCTTTGCCCACACTTGCTTGAAAGTTGTTGTTGTAAGAGAACTCGGCAAATGGAAGACAATCTTCCCACTTCATGCCAAAAGAGATGACACAAGCTTTGAGCATGTCTTCGAGGATCTGGTTCACTCTTTCGACTTGACCACTAGTCTGAGGGTGAAACACAGTGCTGAAACGAATCTTAGTGCCCATGGCTGACTGAAAGGAGTCCCAGAACTTGGATGTGAACAAACTTCCACGGTCTGAGGAGATAACTTGAGGAATCCCATGCAACGACACAATTTTGGAAGTGTACAACTCTGCCAATTGAGCTGCATTGATGGATTCTTTGACGGGAAGGAAGTGAGCTACTTTGGTTAGCTTGTCAATGACTACAAAGATAGCATCATTCCCCTTCTTGGACTTAGGAAACCCGGTGACGAAATCCATTTCATTGTGATCGAATTTCCACTCTGGAATAGTAAGAGGTTGGAGGAGACCGGCTAGACGTTGATGCTCTGCCTTCACTCTTCTGCAGACATCACATTCATTCACGAATTGGGCAATCTCCCTTTTCATGCGAGTCCACCATTAAGATTGCTTCAAGTCTTGGTACATCTTAGAACTTCCAGGATGAATCGAGAGGAGGGAGTCATGTGCTTCGTTCATTATGAGCTTCCTGAGATCACCCTTGGGAACCACAATTTTGTCCTCAAAGAACAAGGTTTCTTTCTCATCAACGCGATAGCACTTGTATTTGGGAGTACCCTTGTTTCACTTTCTGCACCATAGCATCACTGAGTTGGGCCTAACGGATCTTATCTTCCAAGGTAGGAGCAACTTGAAGATTTGCAAGAAAGCCTTGCGGAATAACTTGGAGGTTGAGCTTCCTGAATGATTCACAAAGCTGAGGCTGAAACGGCTTGAGAAGGAGACTGTTGCAATATGCCTTTCTGCTCAAGGCATCTGCAATGACATTGGCCTTGGCAGGTGTGTATTCAATACTTGGATAATACTCTTGGATCATCTCAACCCAACGAGTCTGGCAAAGGTTCAGGTTAGGCTGTGTGAAGATGTACTTCAAGCTCTTGTGATCGGTGAAGATGTCCACTTTTCTTCCCAACAGAAGATGTCTCCACGTGATCAAAGCATGTACCACTGCTGCTAGCTCAAGATCATGTGTGGGGTAGTTCTTCTCATTTGGTTTCAATTGACGAGAAGTGTATGCCACAATCTTCTTGTTTTGCATGAGAACACCACCAAGTCCTTGTAAAGAAGCATCACAGAAGACTTCATAGGGCTTGGACTCATCCAGAGGAGTAAGAACCGGAGCAGAAATGAGCTTCTCTTTGAGTGTTTTGATTGCCACATCACAATCGGAAGTCCAGTTGTACTTTACATTCTTCTGCAGCAAGTTTGAGAGAGGTTTGGCAATCTTGGAGAAGTTCTCAACGAACCTTATGCAATAGCTAGCAAGACCAAGGAAGCTTCGGAGTTGCTTGACGTTCTGCGGAGGTTCCCAGTTGACAATAGCTTCAACTTTCTCGGGGTTGACAAAAATACCCTTAGCAAAGATGATATGGCCAAGATATAAGACCTTATCCAGCCAAAATTCACATTTGGAGAACTTCGCATAGAACTTGTGTTCACGGAGTCTGTCCAAAACCAAACGGAGGTGCTTGGCATGGTCTTCTTCATTCTTGGAGAATACCAAGATGTCATCCAGATAGAAGAGAACAAATTCATTGGTGTAGGGGTTGAATATGAAGTGCATCATCCTCGAGAAAGTGGGTGCAACATTAGCGAGGCCAAAAGACATAACCGTGTATTCATAAGAGCCAAAGCTAGTTCTGAATGCGGTCTTGGGAATATCTTCTTCACGGATACGGATCTGGTGATAACCCATCCGAAGATCAAGCTTTGAGAACACCTTTGCTCCTTTGAGCTGCTCGAACAATTCATTGATATTGGGGAGCGGATACTTGTTCTTTATTGTCTTCTTGTTCAATGGCCGATAATCAACGCAAAGGCGCTCCGTGCCATCCTTCTTCTTGACAAATAGAACACCACAGCCCCAAGGAGAAGTGCTAGGCCTGATTAGACCCATACGCTCTTGCTCATCGAGTTGTTTCCTCAACTCCTTCAACTCCTCAGGGGAGAGCTTGTACGGACGCCGACATGCTGGATCGGTACCGGGCTCGAGTTCAATGACGAATTCAACTTGACGATGCGGAGGTGATACGTCCAAAACGTATCTATAATTTCTGCTTGCTCCATGCCTCTTTTGGGTGATATTGCTATGATATTTATACACTTCCATACACTTTTGATCATATTTGGACTAACCTATTAACTCAGTGCACCCCAGTGCCAGTTTCTGTTTTCGGCTGTTTTTGTATTTCAGGTTTTCACGTTACGAGAACTGCCAGGAAAAATCCAGAAAAATTATATAAAAAATCAGCGTTCTAGAAACTACCGTGCGCCCGAAGGACAGCCGGGGGGGGGGGGGCACCAGGGCTCCAGGCGCCCTGGCGGCGCGCCCCCCCTGGGCCGCGCCGGGTGGGCGCCTGGGCCCCCCGAGGCTCCTCCGATGCCCCCCTTTGGCATATATTTAAAGCGTCTCCCGAAACCCTTGAGGGAGGAACTCTTTTCGCGATCTCATCTCTGTTCCGCCTCCGTTGCCGCTTCCAAGATCGGGAGCACCAGGAGAACTCTTCCCGGCACCCTGCCGGAGGGGAGGATCACCACCGGGAGCCTCTCCACTACCATGGACGCCTCCCGGATGAGTTGTGAGTAGTCTCCCTTGGACCATGAGTCCATGACCAGTAGCTATGTGATGTTCTCCTCCCGTTCTTGTGCTTCACTAATTAGTCCTCGTGAGCTGCCCTACATGATCGAGGCACATATGTAATCCTTGTGCTGTTGCTATGATGAGTTTGCTGGGATCCGATGGATTATGAGATTATGTTCAGATTGTGCTTGAGTAATATATTTGATCTACCTCTTTTATATTTATGTTCGTAAGTAATTCTTGCATGTTCTCCGTTGTTATTTATTGCTTTGGCCAAGTAATAGGTAGTGACTCCAAGAGGGAACGTTATGCTTGATTGTGTGTTCATGCCCCTCGATGACTAGCTTGAGTGACAGAAACATGAGTCTAGGGGATGTGCTGTTGCCACAAGGGGGAAAACAACGGTGCTTGTGCCCGCGGGTGCAAGGATTGTTTACTTTAGGCAAAGTTCTTTTAATGCATTTGTCTGTTGCATTGAGTTTACACTATGGGTGGGACTCGCAACTTAATACCAGCGAGATGTTCTGGATAGATATCTCAAGGTGGATGATTAGTAGTAGATATTGATGGATTTCGGTCTACTTACTTTGGCGTACCGCCCATGCTTTGAACCTCAACCTTTCTTGCAATGTAGTCAGCATTGGTTTGCGCACATGGTCCTGTCAATTGCCCAGCTGTAATTCGTTTACCTCACATAGCTGTTTTATCGTCTTTTGGGAGAGAGACATCACTAGTGAACATCATGAGACTCCGGTCCATATTACCATCATTGATCACATCCGCTATTTACTTTTCGCTATTATTTACTATTGCAATTATATCTATCACTACTATCACTTGCGTTTAATCCTTTGTGAACTACAAGGCCGGAGGGATTGACAACCTCTCTGTACTCGTTGGGAGCAAAGTTATTTGTATCTGTGTGCAGGTCCATGTTGATTGCTAATATCTGGCGCCGTAGCAGTTGACACCTTCTTGTTGAACCTAGGAGTCTTTGGGGATTCGATCCTTGGTATCTTTGCCAAGGGAAAAACTTCCGCAACACTACATCTCACACCTTCCACTTGGGGTAACCAACGAGGGGCGAGAAGCCTAGCAAGAGTTTTTCTGGCGCCGTTGCCGGGGACTCCACTCTTCAAGATAGGGGAGTTGCACGCTATCTTTTACCTTTGCTTTTAGTCTTGTTAGTTTACCTTTCAGTTTTTGCTTTAGTATCTTTTATCGAAAATCACAAAAATAGTTATCTTGCTTGCTTGCTACTATGGGTTCCACCGAGAACACCAAGTTGTGTGACTTCACTAGTCACAACAATGATGACTTTATCAGCACACCTATCACTACACCTGCCACTTCAGCACCTTCATATGAAATTAAACCTGCTTTACTGAATCTAGTTATGAAAGATCAATTCTCCGGTGCTGGAGATGATGCTGCTTTACACTTGAACAACTTTGTTGAACTTTGTGATATGCAAAAGTACCAAGAAATAGATGGTAATATTGTTAAGCTTAAGCTTTTTCCTTTCTCCTTGAGAGGAGGAGCTAAAATTTGGTTTCAGTCTTTGCCTAGAAATAGCATAGATTCATGGGACAAGTGCAAAGATGCTTTTATTGGAAAATACTATCCACCTGCTAAAATTATCCAACTGAGAAGTAACATAATGAATTTTAAACAATTGGATAATGAACACGTTGCCCAAGCTTGGGAACGTATGAAATCTCTTATCAAGAACTGCCCTACTCATGGTTTGACTACGTGGATGGTTATCCAAACTTTTTATGCAGGCTTGAACTTTACCTCGCGGAACTTGTTAGATTCGGCCGCGGGAGGAACCTTTATGTCAACTACACTTGGTGTTGCCACGAAGCTTCTCGATGAGATGACGACCAACTATTCCCAATGGCACACCGAATGCGCTCCAACAGGTAGGAAGGTAAACTCTGTCGAGGAAATTTCCTCCTTTAATGAAAAAGCTGACTTGATCATGTCCCTACTTTCCAAGCAATCTTCTATCGATCCTCGTTATGATCCTTTAGATTCTGTGATTGCTCATGCTTATAGGAGTAATTTTGGTAGCCATCCTAAACCGTTCCCCTCTAATTCTTATGGGAACAACAATGCTTATCCTAGCACCAAGAACTCCACCCAAAAAGATAGAGATTTGCCTGGTTATGAGAAACTTCTAGAAATAGAGAAGGCTACTAAGAATTACATGCACACCCAATATGAACAAAACAAAATCTTCTCGAGGCAACTAAATGAGCATACTGCTATCTTGCAAGACATTAGTAGACAATTAGAGAGCCTAAATATTGAGATTTCTAACCTCCAGACTAGGCTCACTATCACTGAGACCCAAGTTTCCAATATGTCCCACACACAAGCCACTTTGATAAACCAAATGGCAGCTAAACCCGAAGTGGTTGCATCCCTAAGGGAGGAAGAGGATAGAATTAAGAGCCTTCCTACCCACCACACTGTTGCTACTATCCAAGTTGTTGAGGATATCCAAACTCTTAGCACCCAATGTACTCCTGGTCCCATTGGACCTATTAATGGTGATGCTATGACTATAGAAACTACCAAACATGTGAACCTAAAGGACACCACTACCACTTTACTTGATGCTATTGACCTTGATTTTGATAATTGCACCCTTACCGAAGTTATTGATTTCCTCACAAGATGTCTAGAGATCCTCGCACTAGCACGCTTAACCTTGCCTTCACAGAGCATATCACTAATGCTCTCATCAAAGCTAGGGAGGAGAAACTTAGAGTAGAAGCCTCCATACCTAGAAAGCTAGAAGATGGTTGGGATCCTATGATAAAAATTAAATTGAATGACTTCTCTTGCTATGCATTATGTGATGTTGGAGCTAGTACCTCTGTTATGCCCAAAAGAATATATGATATGCTTAAATTGAAACCTTATGATTCTTGTTCTTTTGGTGTTCGTCTCGTTGATTCTTCCATAAAGAAACCTTTGGGGAGGATCGACGATGTTCTTATCGTTGTCAATGATAATTATGTTCCCGTTGATTTTACTATTATGGATATTGAATGTGAGCCTTCTTGTCCAATTATTTTGGGACGTCCCTTTTTACGCACCGTTGGTGCTATCATTGACATGAAAGAGGGGAATATAAAATTTCAGTTTCCTCTTAAGAAAGGGATGGAACACTTCCCTCGAAAGAAGATCAAGTTACCTTTTGAGTCCGTTGTACGGGCTAGCTATTCTTTTACTCTTGATAAAACTTGATCTATATGCATTATGCCTAGCTTAAAGGCATAAAAGAAAGCGCTTTTGGGAGGCAGCCCACATGAATAAATTTATTTTGCTTTTGTTGTGTCTTCATGTTGTTACTACTGTAGCATCATCATTGTATCTTTGCTTTCCAATTTTGTGCCAAGTGTAGCCTCTGATTGCTAGAAAGTTCAAAAGTTGTGAGGTGCTGTCCAGGAAACAGATTCTGTCCTTGGATAGAAAAATTCGTATAAAATCACCAGATCATATTTTTGGTCTGAATTTTTTCGACAGCGTGCTCTATATAATTGTCTTTCGTGCATCTGTTCTGAGTTTTTTGATTAGAGTTGCAGAAGTGCCCCGAACAAATCAATTACTACCTGCTGTTCTGTTTTTCACAGATTCTGTCCTGTTTTGCTTTTCCTTCATTTTGCAAATCAAGAGCTTGCTTTTTCTTTGCAAAAACCTTTTGGCAATCTTGAGAAACAGTAGACCTTCAAGAATATCTTTATTTCCAGCAAGGTACAATTATTTTATTATGGGTACTAACCTCGCTAATCAGATTATGATGAGTTATGTATGAAGGGAGTTTTCAAGTGTGCGAGGGAAGATGATAAAAAGATTCAGGAGTGTCAAGCGCTCAAGCTTGAGGATGCCCCCATGCACCCCCAAGAAATATTCAAGGAGACTCAAGCGTCTAAGCTTGGGATGCCCCCGTGCATCCCCTTCTCCATCAACATTATCAGTTCGTCTTTCGTTCCACTATATTTTAATCACTTCATGTGTTATGTGCTATGCTTGGAGCGTCTTGCTTTTAGTTTTCTTTAGTTTTTTCATAACGAGTCGGAACTCAACTTTCTTTATGTGGGAGAGAAACACGCTCCACTTCTACCTAGAACATAACATAGAATTTTCATGTCTATCCTTGCTGTGTGTGTTCTTTGTCTTTTAATAGCTACTATCATGTTCAACTCTTAGCTTTCATGCTTATCTTTTCAAGAGCTTTTGTTTAGTTGGTTGCTTGAACTCTCTTTAATTACCATGCTCACATTATTAAGAGAGTTTGCTTCCGTTGCATTGGTTGATATGTCTATGATAAAGATGCTACGTGCATGATGGCGCTTAGTAGTTCATGTTTTCTTATGGTTAGTCTCAAATAACTGGGGGGTTCCCAATGTGTTATTGGAATACCAACATGATTTGTTTGCCTATGATGTGGTATGGTTTAGTAATATCTTCCTTCGAGAATTTATTTTGATTGACTTGGCGTATGCTCACGCATATTTAAGACTGTAAAGAAAGTCTGTCAAGCCTTGATGATCTTTTGTTTCTGAGTAGCGATATAACTACCATGCCTGATTCAATGTTGCTTTGTCGCTCTGCATGATTATGACCATCATTGCTCTCTTAGTTGGTCGCTCCCAGTCTTTTGCTAACCTTCGCCTGTACTAAGCGGACTGACTGCTTGTGCATCCACATCCTTTAATCCAGTTATGCCATATGAGTCCACCATACCTTCCTACATGGTATTTACTTGCCATTCCTAACAGAGACTTGCATGTGCCATCTCGAAATTATTCAAAGAAAATGCATTCTTATTTTGTGCCTTTGTTGTAAGTTCATGAGGAAGTAGTGGTTAATTCATGACCATTTTAAGTTGGACAAGCTTCACCCCGGGATTGCATGTATAATGTGCAAACCCATAATACGAGAAGGAACTGGCATTGAGTGCGCCCGGCTCAAAAAGATAATATAACAAACAAACCCTCCTTCATGCTTTATTCATGAGAAATCAGAAAACTTTGGCAGTGATAAACAAAGGAGATTAAGAGGATGTGATCGTCCTCATTCGGGAGCCGTTCCTCGAAACTTGTCCATCTCGAAAAGTGATTGAGTTGTCTGCTAGCATTCGTTGACGAAACATGCATGATCTAAAATAAATTATTACCTCTGTTTTAAAACCAAGAGCTCTGGTACATGTTTTGTCTTTGTTTCCGACTACGGGTTTTCAACCTTGCCAACAAAAGCCACGGTTCGAGAGTCTCCACCTTCTTTTAAAAGCACCAACTACTGAGAGCATGATTGTCATTCTGAGTGTAATGTGCATTGTCCCAAAGTAGCATTGTCTTTTGCATGATTGTGATATCGTTTATTCTGAAATCATTGTATCTAGTCATCACTTAAACCTTGGAGGTGCCCCTGCATTTATGTTTTGCTTCACTAAAGGGGGCAAGCTAGATATCACTTTATCATATTTGCACATCATGTTCATTGCAAATCTATTTGATGTTTCAGTATCATATTGTAAAACTTTCAGTCCTTTGTGATTTTCTCATGAGGCAACTTAATTACTATAGATTCATTGTCTCAGTAAGCTTTTGTCATATGACTATGAAAAAGTCCTATATGGTTAATAGCATGTCACCACAAAAATTATTCTTGTTATCATTTACCTACTCGAGGACGAGCAGGAATTAAGCTTGGGGATGTTGATACGTCCAAAACGTATCTATAATTTCTGCTTGTTCCATGCCTCTTTTGGGTGATATTGCTATGATATTTATACACTTCCATACACTTTTGATCATATTTGGACTAACCTATTAACTCAGTGCACTCCAGTGCCAGTTTCTGTTTTCGGCTGTTTTTGTATTTCAGGTTTTCACGTTACGAGAACTGCCAGGAAAAATCCAGAAAAATTATATAAAAAATCAGCGTTCCAGAAACTACCGTGCGCCCGAAGGACAGCCGGGGGGGGGCACCAGGGCTCCAGGCGCCCTGGCGGCGCGCCCCCCCTGGGCCGCGCCGGGGGGGCGCCTGGGCCGCCCGAGGCTCCTCCGATGCCCCCCTTTGGCATATATTTAAAGCGTCTCCCGAAACCCTTGAGGGAGGAACTCTTTTCGCGATCTCATCTCTGTTCCGCTGCCGCCGCCGCTTCCAAGATCGGGAGCACCAGGAGAATTCTTCCCGGCACCCTGCCGGAGGGGAGGATCACCACCGGGATCCTCTCCACCACCATGGACGCCTCCCGGATGAGTTGTGAGTAGTCTCCCTTGGACCATGAGTCCATGACCAGTAGCTATGTGATGTTCTCCTCCCGTTCTTGTGCTTCACTAATTAGTCCTCGTGAGCTGCCCTACATGATCGAGGCACATATGTAATCCTTCTGCTGTTGCTATGATGAGTTTGCTGGGATCCGATGGATTATGAGATTATGTTCAGATTGTGCTTGAGTAATATATTTGATCTACCTCTTTTATATTTATGTTCGTAAGTAATTCTTGCATGTTCTCCGTTGTTATTTATTGCTTTGGCCAAGTAATAGGTAGTGACTCCAAGAGGGAACGTTATGCTTGATTGTGGGTTCATGCCCCTCGATGACTAGCTTGAGTGACAGAAACATGAGTCTAGGGGATGTGCTGTTGCCACAAGGGGGAAAACTACGGTGCTTGTGCCCGCGGGTGCAAGGATTGTTTACTTTACGCAAAGTTCTTTTAATGCAGTTGTCTGTTGCATTGAGTTTACACTATGGGTGGGACTCGCAACTTAATACCAGCGAGATGTTCTGGATAGATATCTCAAGGTAGATGATTAGTAGTAGATATTGATGGATTTCGGTCTACTTACTTTGGCGTACCGCCCATGCTTTGAACCTCAACCTTTCTTGCAATGTAGTCAGCATTGGTTTGCGCACATGGTCATGTCAATTGCCCAGCTGTAATTCGTTTACCTCACATAGTTGTTTTATCGTCTTTTGGGAGAGAGACATCACTAGTGAACATCATGAGACTCCGGTCCATATTACCATCATTGATCACATCCGCTATTTACTTTTCGCTATTATTTACTATTGCAATTATATCTATTACTACTATCACTTGCGTTTAATCCTTTGTGAACTACAAGGCCGGAGGGATTGACAACCTCTCTGTACTCGTTGGGAGCAAAGTTATTTGTATCTGTGTGCAGGTCCACGTTGATTGCTAATATCTGGCGCCGTAGCAGTTGACACCTTCTTGTTGAACCTAGGAGTCTCTGGGGATTCGATCCTTGGTATCTTTGCCAAGGGAAAAACTTCCGCAACACTACATCTCACACCTTCCACTTGGGGTAACCAACGAGGGGCGAGAAGCCTAGCGGAAGGTGCCTTGGGTTGGGACACTTGTTAGCATAATGACCCTTCTGAGTGCACTTGTTGCAAACCACCTCTGACAGAGGACGGTGATAAGGAGCACTTGACTTCGAAGCTTGAAAGTGATTCTTGGACTGGTTGCTTGGGTTGGGTGGGTGGGAGAAGCCACGACCACCAGAATGCTTGTTGTTGTTGTTGGGAGGGCAGAGCACTGGAGGAGGTGGAAGCCAAAACTTCTGCTGCTTTGCGACCACTTGGGAAGAAGAGGAGGAGTTAACAGCATCTCCGATCCTCTTTTTATAAGCTTCAACCTTGAGCTGGGTTGCCTCTTGCTTAAGTGCCATGTTATAGAATTGATCAAATTCATCCGGCTCAAACAAGGTGAGAGCTAGCTGGAGTTCATCCTTCAGACCACCACGGAACTGATAAATCTTGCTCTTGGAATCTGGGATGTCTTGCTTGGCATAGCGGGCAAGGTTCTGGAACTTGACATTGTATTGATAAACAAACATGGTGCCTTGCTTCAGGTTGCGGAATTGCTCACGCATGCCTTCGGTGACACTTGCTGGAATGTGGTGAGAGCGGAAATCCTTGCAGAAGTCAGTCCACGAGATTTCACGTCCCTCTCTGGAATCTTTGTACTATTGCCACCAATCAGCAGCTTGATCCTTGAGTTGGAAGGCGGCAAACTTGACATAATCCTCAGGTCTCACGTTACTGCACTCGAAATTCTTTTTGATGTCTGTTATCTAGTCTTCAGCATCTAGCGGATCCACACAGTAACTGAAGCCTTCGGTTGGTTTGCCAGGAACTGGTTGAGCGAAGCAAAGTGAGGTTGATTGAACAGATAGCCTTGGCCTTGGCCTTCGTTCCCATGACCACCTTGATTTGCTTGAATGTTCTGCATCATTTGCATAAGCATCTAGGTGTTCTGGTTCGTCGCTTGCATAATTGCTCTCCAGGCCTCAGACGGAGGAGGAGGGGAAGGAGGACGATCAGGAACTTCTTAACCCTCTGGGTTAGCATTGGGAACCTTCTTAGGAGCCATCCTGAATGAGATGACAACTATTAGCCATTGATTGAAAGATATAAGCTGAATCAACGGCTAGAATTGCAACATAAGTCCTCACAAGAACATCCGAACAAAATGAATGAATGTAATCCACGGTATAATGATACAACAATCTTCTCGAGAAGCCACTTGGGAGAACAAAAGGTAAATAAAACAACATGGAGCAGATAGAACAAATACAAGATAGAAGCTTCGTTCGATATATTCGTGCTGAAAGCTTATGGAACGTGTTACAAAAGGGTTTTGCAATCCCCAGATCATCATAGCCAAGGACCCTTTAAGATGCAACTTCCGATCGAAACAAACGCCCATAAAACCACTTCACTCAATGTACAACCCCGAACTCCATATCATGCATTCGTTGGAAGAATGCCTACAAACTACTATATGAACCCACCTATTAATTTCCGAAAGTTTCCAGTTATGCAATCAGTGTTGGGGATACAGGGGAAGCACCGTGCACTCAACTCTAATCCTACATCCAGCTGTATCCATCCTTCAACACATAACCAGTTATTTCCGGAAACCGTTTACCTCGGACCTTCGAAATGCATCTGCTATACAAGCTATGGCAATACTCCCGAACTACGTCCCCAGTACTGGGTGATGTCGGGGTTATCTTGCCACTAACCGCATAGAAGAGTTTTCGATGTCTGCCGTCTTAAGTATTCCAGAACTGCTACGATAGATTTGTGACGACAACACCTCGGAGCTCAATTCCACGGGACACTGCCACAACCCCTAATGACAGGAGGCATCGAGAACAATGTTCTCGTCACAAAGACATCGGAACAATCCAAACAATACTCGCGTGATCCTAAAAAAAATTTAGTGATTTTTTGAGAGTAGAAGAGATAAGTAATCGTCAGGAGTCCTCACCAGAGTGAAAAAGTGATGAGGAGCAAAAGAAATCCTACTCTCCGATATATATATAGGACTCAAAACATTTTCATGTGTGTGTGCCTAGACTCAACCATCAACGATTCGATCAATCAGTGGGGGCTCCTAGGTCGAAGAAGGCTCTGATACCAACTTGTAATGCCCAGTATGAGATTATACCTCCTACGTGTCGAGGCACGACTTAAAGGTATAAGCTCATACTAGAATGATCTCAAGTATGGTATCTTTGCACGACTCATGTAAAAGAGGGATGAAATTGCAAAAGAGTAGTTGGCTTACACTCGCCACGTCACGCAATACATTACATAAACAATCATCATCCCAATAACATCAGAGTCCGTCTACGGACGAAGATCCAAATGAAAGATACCATAAATAACACAAGGTCCCGATCATAACATCGTAGTAAGAGCCCTACTGATCCTCTGGATAAGACACGTAGTAGCGCCCACGTTCTTCGTCGAACTCCCAGTACAACTTTGAACCACCAGCTGTGTAGTTCATCATGGTACCTGCATCTGGTGTTGTGTAGAATCTGTGAGCCACGGAGGACTCAGCAATCCCGTTCTTGGGTAGCAAAACTATCTAGGCCTTGGGTGTGGGACAAGGCTGAAGAACAAAGGTTGCTGCTGCACTAGCACTAGCTTACGTGTTTAGAGTGAGAAGAGAAGTGCCAACTAACGTCAAGGTGATCACGCAGTGATCCTATCTAAGCACGTCAAACATAACCCCACCGTGTTCACTTCCCGAACCCCTTCGGAAAGTGACCATCATGGTTACTCACGCTGGTAGTGTATTATGATCATAGTGTCAAGTTTTCTACAACCGGATATTAACAAATTCCCGTCTACCACATAACCGCGGGCACAGCTTTCGAAAGATCAAATCCCTGCAGGGGTGTCCAACTTAGCCCATCACAAGCTCACGATCTGCGGAGTCGCAACTCCAAGGTGGGAAGACCCGAGTATTCCCGGAATCCCGTGCTCAAGATATTCCGACTAAGGTAAAACTAATCCAGCAAGACCTCCCGGCATGCCGACATCCTGATAGTAGCCGCGCGTATCTCGTCTCAGGCCACGACCGGATGGGTGATGCTACATGTTTTGACCAGCCCTCGGGTTTCCCCAAGGTGGCCGCGCAAGCTCTCCAGTTTGGACCAACACTCATGTGGAGCACTGGCCCGGGTTATTGATTAAGAAAAGGGTTTATAACTCCCTATGCAAGTTTTAGTTGTTAGGCAAATGTAAAACCAATGTCGGGCCTTGCTGGAAAAGCTTTAGCGCTAAGCGGGTTATCGAGGAGGGCCCATAAACCCCAACTGTGTTAGGGACGCAAAATCAAGGAACATAACACCGGTTTAAACGGTTCCTAGGGAGGCATGAGTGGAACAAAACACCAAGCAAAGGCTTAGCCTTCCACCCATTGCCAAGTATATAGATGATTTAGTTTTAATAGATTATATAGAGTGATATCCCAACAATACTTCAACGTGAAGCAAAGAATCTTCAAATCTTCTCCTGCAACTAACAATGCTATAAGAGGGGCTGAGCAAAGTTTACGTAGCCAATCGAAGGTTTGCTAGGTTGGGTGGTTAGAGATATTCATGGCTACAATAGGAGGCTGACAAACAAACATGGGCATTGAGGCAAATAGCTAAAGAGCGAGACATCTAGCAATAGACATAGATAGTAATGATATCTTGGTCAGGTCATCTTGCCTATTGAATCCTCGGGGGAAACGTAATCTGGCTCCTCGCACTCAACCTCGGTAGAAACCTCGTTCTCAAAATCTTCACCAGGCTCTAACCAAACACAACAATGCACAATGGAACAAAATCAATCAATGTGCAGTGCTCAATCACATGATGCATGAACATGAAGCATGTGAACATGGAAAACATGATGCATGGCCTAGGGTCACAAGAATGCAATACATCACCAACAAACAAGATCAACCACACATAATGAAACAAGCAAAAGAACAAGTGGGCAAGTTTATGTAGTTGATCAAACAAGCAACAAACATGTTATAAAAGAGGTTGGTCAACATGGCAAGGGTGCACTAAACATAAGAGAACATGCTTGCAAGTTTAAATGGGCTGGAATTGAATACAACAATTTCCAGAAAATCCCATATTCATTTATTTGTATTTGGGACAGATTTGAAATACTTCTGTGATGGAGTTGTCAAACATGCTAAACAACAGCACCAAAATATTCTACACATTTTTCTACCCCAAATGCATATAATTTTTTTAAATTTGGAGTTGTAGAGAATTAGTAATGACTTTTGCAAGTTTGAGCATATTTAAAACAAATTTAAATTCAACAACATTTTAAATATTTCAAACATGGCAGCTAGGGACATATTCATAATCTACACAAAATTCTAAGCACTTTTCATATAGGGCTCACGTTCATATGAAGCATAATTAAGCAGATATTAATTAAAACAGAAAAATAGAAAAGAAAAAGAAAAACAGAAAAGAAAATAAAACAAAACAAATGCCAGGACTAAACTGACCCAAGCTCAGCGAGCCACAGTCACTGACAAGGGGGGCCACGCGAGCTGAGCTAGCGAGCGGGTGCACGCGCGGGCTAGAAATGCGGCTGTGAGGCTCGCAGGTGGGGCCCTGCTGTCAGCCTCACACAAAAATGAAAAAGGGGTGGAAACCACAGTGCCCGCGAGGGATCGAACCCGCGTCTCACTCACGAAACTGACGGAGACACACCACTACGACACTGCATCGATCTCGACAGGAAGGATGCAGCTTATCTGAAGAACAAACCATAGAAGCAGAACAGGGGAAAACCACGGCCCTCGTCGGAGCAAGCTCGTCGGAGCCGCTCCGGCGACCAATAGGCACGGCGGAGGGGTGCGAGAGGGAGCAGGAGGAATCCCGCATCCAAACAGACTACTAGCAGCGCCTGAGGGGCACTCCATCACCGACGACGAGCTATTACAGCACGGAGGCGACAAGACGACGGCGAGGTGATGCAAGGCACTAGGTGGCACGACGACTGCACAGGGAGGCTCCATGCACCTAGGCGAAGCTAACGGACAGCACGACAACAGCTAAAGAGGTCGGAGCACTCGCCGGCGACGAGGTCCTACGGCGGCACGGTCGGGCACTCATGGAACTATGGCCTAGAGCCATCGCAGGAAGGGGAAAAGGGCTGGGGAGAGAGAGGAGCTCACCACGAGCACGGCGTTGCGCTCGGCTGGCCCTGGCGTGGACGGAGTCGATGACGACGTGTCTCGAACAGCTCCGTCCACCGTAGAGGAAGAAGAGGAAGAAGCGCTCGACGGAGAGGCGCTCGGGTCCGCATAGTTGTCGTAGTGGAAGAAGATGACGCTGGGGAAGAAGCTAGACAACGTTGGCGAGGCCGAGGACGACGCGGAGCTCGCCGGTGACGAGAGGGAGCTCTCAGATGCGCTCGGGCGTCGACGGTGGCAGCGGATCTGGGGGATCGCAGCTCTCCAGACGCTGAGAGGGGACGGAGAAGACCTAAGGGAAAGTGATGGACACGATTCGGGTTTAAAACACGGGCTCGGCGCACGGCCTCGACGTCCGTGAGCTGACGGCGCGACGGTGAGTGCGTTGGGTGCTCTTATTTTCTGATGGAGGAAGACGGAGGCGAGGGAGATGAGTCGCTGAATGGTGGGGCCGCACACTCAGAGTGGCTTCGGTGCGACGGTGCGCCTGTAGCCGGGCCTGCGGTGCTGGGCTACTGCGCTGTGGGTGGAGTTGGGCCTCACGGGAGAGAGACAATGGGAGAGGCCCAGGTTGCTGCTAGCTGCTGCTGTTTCTTCTTTTCTTTTTTTATTTCTTCAGACAGAAAAAGAAAAGAATACATAGAAATAAATAAGAAGAACTAGGAGAAAAGAAAAATACCCCTAAGCTCAGTGAATTTTGCTCTATTTAAATAAAATGACTTGGACATTTTTAGAGGCAGAAAAATAAAAGGAGTTTGAATATAGGTCAAACTCTTGATATTTTAAAACCCAACCAAATTATTTTCAAATGGGATGATATTTGGTGGAGAGGTTGCTCACATGGGGCAAGTTTTAAAGGAGAAAGAAGAACCACTATGGCACTTGCTAGGTGGCTTGCAAAATAGATCAAAGAAGAGGCTAGAAATAAAGAAGGAGAAGAGAAGAAGAAAGAAGAAGAAGAAGAAGAAGAAGAAGAGGGGGAGGGGGTAGGGTTTAGCTAAGATAGCTTGCACCCACACACAACATACATCACAAGGTCCCAACAATGCACAAAAGAAAATAAACTATGATGCCATGATGACATGATGATGTAATGCAAAAATAATAAAAGGTATGCAATGCAAATAAAATAAAAGAGAAGGACCCCCAATGATAATGACAAGGATCAAAGAGGAAACTTTATTGCCATTATAGGGAAGTGTTACATTTGGGGCATTACACCACTATGGAGACTGCATACAAGGTTTGATCTTATTAGTTACCGACTCGTAGCGCAACGGAAGTAGATTCGTTTTACAACCTCCCAACCACGAGGATGTATACCCTCATCTGCCCCTCGAACAGCCCTCCGGGAGGCAGTCGGACAGTCCCCCGGACGGTGTCGCGGACAGCCCTTCGGGAGGACCTTCGAAACTCGGACGGTCACTTGGACAACCCTTCGGGAGGACCTTCGAAACTTGGTCGGTCGCACGGATAGCCCTTTGGGAGGCACTCTCGAACTAAGACCGAAACTATGATCTCTCTAGAGAGTTGCACACATATGGTGTCATTCTATCCGGCAGGTCTTCGCCTTCGAGAACTAGTTCTTGCCAGAACCAAGACATCCTTTTGGCTCTACGAAACTATTTCACTGGGAGGGAGAGAGAAGGCCAGATCATTCATGGCATTTGTATGTAAGAAAGAGTGAGTGTGGACAGCGCATCTCCATCTCTATTTATAGGAAAACCCAAGGGAAAGGATGGGACATGAAAAACCCAAAATACCCATGTTTTATGTCACACATAAAGGGCATTATGGGGAAGCAACTGGGGCTCCATGGGGCAGCCCCTCTTGGGCGTCCAAAACCCTTGTGGGATCCCCAAAAAAGGGTTCCTACCCTTCCATGTCATTCCTAGATCTTTTGGGGCAAATCCCAAAAAGGTGGCTTTCCAAAAAGTAACCATAAAGTTGATTTCACTATTCACGACAACATTTTCAGCGTATGTTAAATCCAAAAATATTTCTGTGGGTCTTAGAACAATTCCAGTACCCACTAAAATGATTTTGGATTCGTTCCAAAACAATTTCGGATAAGTGAATTTCATCTGCGAAAAGCAACCAAACCGGTCCCGGCAGCCCCGGAACATTTCCAGTTTTTATCTCAAAAAATTTCCAGAAGTTTCCAGAATGATTCTGACACCCTCCATGAAGTATTAGGGGTGTTCCTAAACCTATTTGACTTAATGATACCCCCTGAAACAAATTTTCAGATTTACCGAAATTAATCCGGTGTTCTCTCTCCGGAACTTTTTCGCTATCCCAAAACTTTTCCGGTGACTTCCTCTCACACTCCCTGTCTAGTATTTAGCAGATAGATGACCCTTAAGCGCGTGACCCTATATGTTCGGTGAAGTATAGACATGGCCGGAACTCTTTCCGATCAATGGTCAACATTGGAGCCGTGGACATCCATATTGACCCCTATACCCATACGAAGGAATATTCAAGTGAACCTCGAGTTGTTGTGTGCTATTCATGTTGCTTTGCGATATGTTACAAATACCAGAGGTGAGATTTACTTGCATCCCCGTGGATAAACAACTTGTCCACTATGCTAGTTAGCTCGTTACCGGGTTTTTTCTCTTTTCTCATTTTCGTGTTCCGGCATCCTTGTGATAAAATTACACTGTGTCTGGCCAGACGATGATGGATACCATAACACCGAGAGGGCCCAGAGATATCTCTTCATCGTCGGAGGAGCAAATCCCAATCTTGAGCTATCCCTTTCCATAAACCCGTAAGCCACCATAATAGCCACCCATTTACGGATGATGTTTAACAAACCCCAAAGTTCATGAAGCAAGCATGAAGAAACTCGATACTCTCATGGTCTATGGATTTATGCAAACGAAAACTTTCTCTGTGTTATAAACCATTAACTTGTGACGGGTGTATCTCATAGCATAACATCAATCGGGTTGATTCAACACAAGTGTTCTCCTAACAATGTGCCCTCAAAGTTGACGGCATAGTCATGCCCATAACCAGGAAAACAGAACCATCATGCAACACTTGAGCTAGTTTAGATGTCAGACTAGGAATACTTCTTACTATTTATTATTCCACACGTGCATATGAGTCTTCCTCCAAGCCTCGTGTTATTGTAGACCCGAGAACCAGAGCAGTTATAGCATCGGACATAAACATAATTATGAAAAAGGAGATAATAAATAACATTTATTATTGCCTCTAGGGCATATCTCCTACAAACCGAGTAATTGGTCCATACTTTTTAACGCGATTCAGCTTTTTCAGCTCCCACTCAATACATGAGCGTCAGCCATGGACATAGCACTATGGTGGAATAAAATGTGGTGGTAAAGATTAATAAGGGGAATACAAAAAGAATATGCTCTCACGTCGACGAGGATAATCAACGGGCTATGGAGGTGCCCATCGATTGATGTTAATGCGAGGAGTAGGGATTGTCACACAACGGATGCACCAAGAGCTATAAGTGTATGAAAGCTCAAACTGGAAACTAAGTGGGCGTGCATCTAGCTTCCTTGCTCATGAAGACCTCAGGCACTTGAGGAAGCCCATCATTGAAATATACAAGCCAACTTCTATAATGAAAAATTCCCACTAGTATATGAAAGTGACTACACTTGAGACTCTCTATATGAAAAGCATGGTGCTACTTTGAAGCACATGTGTGGAAAAAGATAGTAACATTGACCCTTCTATGTTTTTTGCTTTTTTGTGCTCTTTTTGGCCTCGTTTTTTTCTTGGCTCTTCTTGGCCTATTTTTTTTTTATTCCTCACTTGGACAATGCTCTAATAATGATGATCATCATACTTCTGTTTACTTACCACTTGATATTACAATGATAGAGCTGAAACATATGATTCTATATGAATGCCTCTCGGAGTGTACCAGGATGTGCAATGACGCTAGCGTAGCATGTATGATAATGATGAACGGTGGTTGAGTGACAAATACTAATACCAGCTACTTGTTCATGCAAAGCAATATGACAATGAAGGTGTATGTCATAATAACAGAATGGTCGAAATTGCATGGCAATATCTCGGAATGGCTATGGAAATGACATGCTAGGTATGTATGGTGGCTGTATTGAGGAAGGTATCAACAGGCTTATGTGTGATAGAGCATATCATATCACGGTGTATGGATGCACCGGCGAAATTTGCACCGACTCTTGAGGTGAGAAAGGGCGATGCACGGTACCGAAGAGGCTAGAAAATTGTGGAAAGGTGAGAGTGTGTATAATCCATGGACTCACATTAGTCATAAAGAACTTTCATACTTATTGCGAAAGTCTATTAGCCCTCGAAGAAAAGTACTATTATGCATGCCCCTAGGGCGGGGGTTGGTAGGAGTTAACCATCGCGTGCCCCCGATCGCCACACAAATGAAACCCAGTCAATAATGAATCATGCTCCAACTTCTTAGCATAACTACAAGCTATATGTGCATGCTTCGAGAATCACAAATCTTAACACCAATATTCTTACTAAACCACAATCATTCACTACTACCCCCACATATTACCATCTCTACATCGCCAAACTATTGCAAGGAATCAAACTTATCATATTCAGTTGTCTACATGAAAGTTTTTATTATGTCCCTCTTGAATACCTATCATATCAGGACCAATTTCATAACATGTACTAATTTCCATTACTACTTCTTAGACTCTAAAAAATGTATAAGTGAATCATGAGGGTGCAACTATTTCTTTAAAATATAACCATCGTCGTGCTCTATAAGAGATAAGTGAAGCACTAGAGCAACTACCTAGCTCAAAAGATGTAAGTGAAGCACAAAGAGTATTCTAACAAATCAAGAATAAATGTGTGTCCCTCTAAAGAGGTGTGTGTGTGCAGAAAACAATGATTATGGCAAACTAAAAAGCAAACAAAGCAAAGACTACTACAATACAACACGCTTCAAGCAAAACTCATATTATGTGATGAATAAAATATAGCTCTGAGTACCTATGGGTTGTAGACAAAAGTGGGGATGCCATCTGGGGCATCCCCAAGATCAAAGCTTGGTTATCCTTCAATATTGGTGCCTTGGGAATCCCCAAGCTAGGGTCTTGCCGCTCCTTGTTCCTTCATCCATCTCGATCTCACCCAAAACTTGAAATCTCCAGCACACAAAACTCAACAGAAACCTTATGAGATCCGTTAGTATAATAAGCAAATCATAAACTTTAGGTACTATTATAAAGTTGTTCATATTTTATTATTGCATAATACCTACTTTGTTCCAACTTATCCATGACTTATACCCCCAGATATAATACATATAGCATCATCAAAACAAGGAAACTAGGCAACGAAAACGGAATCTGTCAAAAACATAATAGTCTGTAAAGATATGAACAATAACCATACTTATGTAACTCTAAAACTTTTGAAAATTAGGATGTGGGAAATTTGTATATAAATTATGTGTAAAATAATCTGACAAAGATCACGCTCCGGTGATTTTTAGAAATTTTTGGACTGGATGCAAAGGTTTCTATTTTTCACGGAATCAAGTCAATTATCAACCACATCATCCCAAAGACTAATTAAAACACAAAAAACACAATAATAACAGTAGCATAATTGTGTCAACACACAAAAAACGGAAGAAAAAATGGGTTGTCTCCCTACAAGCTCTTTCTGTATACCCATTAAGATAGGCTCAGAATTTTAACGATGCTCACATGAAAGACAAGAAGTGAAGCACAACGAGAGCTTCATAAAACATGTGAAAAACACATTTAAGTCTAACATGCTTCCTATGCATGGGCATTTTATAGGAAAACTAATTATCAAGACAAGCAATATCTAGCATATACTAGGAAGAATAAAGAAACAATAGCAATCTCAACATGAAGAGATGTAATATAGTAACATGAAGATTTGTATAGCCCTTAAAATGAGACGTGGCTCTAATACCAATGTAAAGGATAGATATGGTTGATTAGAGTGGGGCGGGTGAATGGACAACTACCAATTTTTATATTTCTTTAACAAATTAGCGTTAACAACAAATATGTTGTGTATATATGCAACTGGGTGGACAACCTATATGATGAGCTCAACAACAACAACACAAGCAAGAACAATATACAACAAAATATAAGCTTGCACAAAGTAAATGTACGATATATAATCACAAGTGGAGTCGATGGAGATGAGGATGCGTCACCGAAGTTCCTTTCCTTTAGGGGGGAAGCACGTCTCCGTTGGAGCGGTGTGGATGCACAATACTCCCCAAGAAGCCACTAGAGCCACAGTATTCTCCTCACGCCTTCACACAATGCGAGATGTCATGATTTTAGTAGTGGCGCCCTTGAAGGCGGGGACCGAACCTTTACAAACAAGGTTGGAGCTCTCTCCACTATTGGAAATATGCCCTATAGGCAATAATATTTGTATTGCTATATTTCCATATTCATAGTTATAGAGTTTATATCTATGCTATAATTGTTATGATCTTGGAATATGCGATTGAGTGAAAAACTCATATGCACGTGTGGAATGATTAACAATATATAAAAGGTTCCTAGTCTTGCCTCTAGGACTAGCTCCAGTGTTGTTAGGGATCACGTTTTCTGGATCTTAGGATATCGTTAAGTGTAACGATGATCCTAAAATAACATTGAGATTATGATGTTGGAAGAATGATCATATTGAATCTGCCCAATTTTGTTTGTTATGAATTAAGTTAATATCGTTAGTAACCAATTGTAATAACATCGAGTGTTAACATGTGAATTTTCATCTTAGAACATGAGAGTATCGTAACCACTTCTTATCGTACGGTGGGCTTTGGGGTTGCTCAAACGTTACCTGTAACATGGTGATCAAAACGGCAACTTACAGGTTCATCGGAAAGTTTGACAAGGGACTAGATAGCTCGAGAGTGGAATTTGCTCCTCTGACGATGGATATATATTCTTAAAAATCTCTCGGTGTAACAACATCAATCATCATTCGGCCAGACACACGTGACATCATCACGAGGATGTTGGAACACAGTAACGAGAAAGAAGAACAAATCCAGTAACGAGGATTTTGATATGGTGAGCATGTTGATGACTCAGGAGGATACCAATGCATCCTGGGTTTTGTGAAGTCTTGGAAAGCATATGGAATATTACATGATAAACACAGGTTCACTCGAATATCATTTGTGTACTCATAGGGACCAATATGGACGTCCACGGTCTCGCTGTCGGTCATTGAACGAACGATTTCCTTCATGTCTATGAGTTACCGAACCTACGGGCTCACAAGCTTAAGGCAATCACGATCTGCAGTCTTAGTAGGATGGGAGTCATGAGAATATATTTATTGAATTATTTCATGAATATTCGGAATAACTCTGAGAGGATCCAGAAGCGTTTTGGGGTCACCGGAAGGTTTCGAAGAGTATCGGGTAATACCGATAAATATAAATAGGTGACTTTTTTTTCTAAAGATGTTAATATATATAATGATCTAGTAGTATTTCAAACATTTTATATTTAATTTAAATTTCAACGGACCTAAAAGGCCAAGAGGTGGAAGGAATTATGGGCCACAAGGGCCCATAAGGAAGTGGCGCCCCCCTTGCCATATAGGGGAAAATTGGACTAGGGGAGGATTAGGACTCCTCCCGCTTGGACGATACCAAAAGGAGGGTATTTCCCTCCTTGGCGGCTGTCCCCTCATCCTCCTCGAACCTATATATACAAGGTTTTTTGCTCTATTGAACATATAAGTTTTAGAGCCTCGTCTAGTTCTTCTAGTTCTAGTTCTAGTTGGTCCTAGTTTACCAATTATAGCTATACTAATCCTATTGTCCTCATAATTAGAAGCCCCATGTGGTTCTAACCTCATCCCTCTAATTCTTCGGGGACGATCGGCTCTGGACGGTGAAGTGTTGTCGGATTGTGAAGGTTGCACGCTTGCAACCAAGTAGAGATGTCGCGCTTTCGATCTTCGGTTCGAGGGATTGTTCGTGGGAAGTTCATGGGATCGTTCATCGACAGTTCGAGGGACTCCAAGTATGATCTACACCAACACGTTCTTCTTCCGCTGCAACTCGGCGACGGTAACTATCGTGATCCCAACCCATTATGCATTTCATATTGATTTTGGGTGTGCGTAGGCACTTTTTTGTGTGTTCTACTACGTTTCCTAACATTCACAACCTAATTGGTGACTCCCAACACCACCATGAAGCTTCACCAGAATGGATTGTGACTCCGAGGTGACCTCTTTCATCTAAGGCGCCCAAACACCCAAGAGTAACATGATCCGCAAGGGATTAGTGGGAGGAATCAAATATCTCTTGGCGGAAGTGTAGACCGGGGCCCTCTCAAGCAAAGCCTAGAGAATCAACAAGTATCGATGCCTAGGGAGAGAGAACGGGCGAATATGAGCTTAGGGGCAACAATGGAGCTTGGGGAAAAGAGGTAAGTTTTCTTGGGGAAGAAGACCCCCTTAAAGTAATGGGGGGGGGGAATCCAACCGTTTTCTACCCGCACATGCGCACGAGCGGTACTACCGTTTGACGCGATGGTGCCAACCAATTCGTGCAAGTGGGCGCGCCACAAGCGTGGTAGTTCCGCCGGAGCGATACTTCCACTGCTACTGCACAACGCGGTGGTACCGCGGTAGTGGAGATGTGTAGGGTGGAAGTACCGTTTGAGGCGAGTGATCTACATCCGCTCTACAACCATGAATGTGAACACGAGTTCCTGTGGCGCCAAATGAGCAGCGATAGTAGGAACAACGGTACTGCAAAACATCGTACTACCACCCTACACGAGTGGTACCACCGCTTGAGGCGATACAACCGTAGTTTACCACCGTAAAAACGGGAAGGGCAACAGAAATTCAAAACGAAGTGGAAGTACATGCGGAACTAGACTGCGGTAGTACCGCATTAAGCGGTACTACTGCGTCCAGGGATGGTATTACTGCTTGGGCACCTCAAGGAAGCCCAAGCAGAGAACAAGGCAGGAACTCCAAGTTGTCGGAACGTGAAAGAGGGTGCAAAGAAAATGTGTACGCGTTGATTCCACCCTAACCTTTCCACTGCGGAGTCCCTCTTAATAGTATGGTTTTCCTACGACTCAAATCCACCAAAAAAAATCGTCGGAAAATAACCATCTTCACTCTTAATCACCGAGGGGAAATAAACCATCTCGTGCCATCTAATAATCTCTGAAATACTCAATGCACACGGTTAGTCTGCAAAACGCATTGTTATCAATCGCCACAACCACTAAGGGTAAAATATGCCCTAATAGGAAGGATCTGAAGAATCTTTACTCAACATCGCCATCATCGTCGTTGAAGCCAAGACAAGGGTCTAAAAAGGATCTACACACGTGGATCTGGCGCCCCCCTCACCACTGATGACCGAGGGCATCGACGGAGGGGAGCCACCGGAAGACGATGTTAGAAGGTTGGCCTCTTATCGTGGCGGTTAGGGTCCAGCCGTCAGGCAACGAGAGAAAAACTACATGAATGCTAAATATCTGAATTATACTACATTGTGAAAAATATATTTTAATATAGAAAGAGTATATCTGAACGAGGGAGGCTGCACACGGCCACTAAGCCTGACCTGATAAGTTGTAGATTTTTTCGTATTTTCATATTTATTCATTCCTTTTCTGTTTCTTTCCTTCTTCCTTATTCGTTGAAAGGAATTCAATTTTGTGAACTTGTTTTTAAAATTGATGAAGTTTTTTCAAATCGGTGAACTCTGTTATATATTTTTTCGAAAATTATTGAACTTTTGTTTTCAAATTCAAAGAACCTTTTCCATGTTAATTGAACTTTTTTAAAAAATCTATGGTTTTTTTTAAAAAATTGATGAAATTTTCCAAATTTGATGAGCTTTTTATAAAATTTATCAACTTTAATAAGTTTCCGAATTTTTTCTTTCAAAATCCATGAACATTTATTAATTCGCAACCTTCCAAATTGACTGACCGACCAAAGCCGGTGGGGGGAACTAGCGAAGTCGATCGAGCGATCTGGGCTGGGCCACAACCATGCGCGCCAGGTTGGCAACCGGCGCCAATAGCGCCAAAGTCGCTAGTTAAGGAGCACTCTTTGCAAAGGTCACTCCCACCTCCGTGGGTTGCAACAATCGTCGCACTACATGTACACCACTTGTCACAGCCCAGTAGTTTTTTTCTTTTTTTGTAGAGTCATTTATTTAAAACGCTTTGTCTCTCAAACGTTTTTTCGCAGTCTAAAACCATTTTTATTATTGGATTCCTCGCGTCGAGTTTTTAAAATTAGATCCCATGTTGATAGGTTTCTACTAACTTTTTTCACAAAAAACCAGATGAAAAAACCTGAATCAGGGGCACGTTTTATCTCTCTCCGAGGGGCCGTGCCCCTTGCGGAAGCAAATCTGTGCCTCCACAGAAGTAAATTTGGGCCTCTTGTGGTAGAAACAAAAGAAAACGCATTTTCCCCTTTTTCGAGAGGCACGGCCATGCCTCTTGCGTAAGTAAATCTATGCCTCCACGAGAAGTAAATATGTGCCTCTCGTGTAAGGGAAAAAATAAAAAACATATTTTTTTTCCTTTCCGAGAGGCATGGCATGCCTCTCGCAGAAGTAAATTCTTGCCTCTCATGATAGGAAAAAGGTAAATCATGTATTTTCCCCCTTTTGCGAGAGACATGGTCATGCATATCGTGAAAGCAAATTCGTGTCTCAACGAGAAGCAAATTTGTGCCTCTCGCGGAAGAAAAAAAATGATCTTTTCTTTTCCTTTCCAAGAGGTAGAGGCACGTCAAATTTGTGCCTCTAGCGAAAGAAAAAATGCGCTTTGCTTTTCCTTTCCAAGAGGTTGAGGCACGGCTGTGCCTCTCGCAAAAACAAATCCATACCTCTATGAGAAGTAAATCAGTGCCTCTTGTCATAGGAAAAAAAACATATTTTCCCTCTTGAGAGAGGAACAACCGTGTCTCCCACGGAAGCAAATATGTGCCTCCGCGAGAAGTAAATCCGTATCTCTCACGAAAAAATGCATATTTTCGCGTCTTTTTTTGTCCAAAGCCTAAGAAAAGCCGGAAAGAATCATTTACAAAACCGCATGCAAAAAAAAATCCAGAGGGAGCGCCACACGTGGCGGCGTCCAAGAGCGAGGCACAACACATTGTTGAATATCTTTTCAGCATTGTAAGCCGGATGCAAATTTGGTTGCGCACAATTTAGCAAAGCACTCATACAAGTCAAAGCCTGTTATATTTTGGGATGATGTCCCCCTAGTTTCTTACTTCCTTTTTTATTCATGATCTAACTTTGTTAGCTTCGAAGTAAAGTGCGCCGAATAGGCATTCCCTCTAAAAAAGTCAAAGAGCACTCCTTGGTATCCTCCCCAAGGGTCACTTAGGGGAAGTGATCCTTGGGGTTTATCGTAGATTGTGTGCTTGATGTAATCTCGCATGAGATTCTGAACGTTTATCTTTCTGTAATAATAAAGTGGCTATCGTTTCTGCTAGCTCAGTGTCGCCCAAATTACCCTCAAAGATGGCAAAAATTACCCACCAATGCCACCCGTAAGTGGCAACAATGATTCGTGGGGCCAATAATTTTCGTTCGACTTGGTACATTCTTTGTAACGTAGTCAATGGGCCAGAATTTTCTTGTGGGCTAGTTAAACAAGAACGAATTCACGAGTTTCTGTCCCCTCTCTTATGACTTAGTAGAGGAATTTTTTCTAGAATTCCATTTTCTAATTAATAGTCCCACCCTGACTGTTTACATCAAATCATAGCAACTTATATACGTTTGGAGTAGTTAGAATCAACAAGCCAACAAAGAAGGGTGAGATAGGATATCATCTCCTAGAGAAAGACCACAAGTGAGAGGATCAAAGAGGAGAGGCTATTGAAATAAAAAAAGGAGCCTAAAATAAGGAGATGGCCATAGCCGCCGGTAGTGATGGAGCTTGGGGGATCCCTGCATTAAGCAGCCATGGCACGCTGGGGGCAGGGGATTCAGCGGCGCTCAAAAAAAGCAGCCTAAAAGAAGGAGACCGCCATAAACACCGACGATGATGGAGCTTGGGGATCCTTGCAGGGAGGAGCCATGGCGCGCTGGGGACCGGGGGATTCAGCGATGCAGGCTGGCAGGAGTGCCATCTATTTCGATGGCGCGGTGGAGGCGGCAGGGGCTGGCACGGGGAGGAGCAGAGGGGGCGTGATGGAGGCGGCAGGGGCGTGTGCAAGGGGGCGATGTGGATCCGGGAGCAGAGGAGGGCGGTTGGCCCCTATGATGGCGCTGAGGAAGGAGGAGTGGGTCGCGGGGGAGGGGTTAGAACGAGTGTTTAGGGCTAGGTTTTTTAACTCAGTGTGAGTCGGTGAAAGCGTAGGTTATCTCCCAGAGGGGGTGAATGGGAGATTTTTAGAAATTCATCAAACCCTGAAGAATTTGACGAAGATCAGAGTGAATAAATAGAATCTCAAGGTAACTAAGTAACTAAGTCATCACAAAATCAGAGTACATGCGATCAGGATACAGAGGAGTGAAGAACATGCGATCATGCAATCATGCAAGCATGAATAATATGGATTGAGGAAATAAAGATAGCATGATGAAATTCTTCAGCTCAAATTCGTCAAAGCACAGATCACAAATTCTTCAGCAGCAGAATAAAGTAAAGAGGAGTGAGAAATGTGAAACCAGTTTGGCTCGGTGAAGACACATTCAAAATTGTAGAGCAATTCCAGTTGCTGCATGAACTGTACGTCTGGTTGAGGCGGCTGAGTCGCAACTCAGAGGACACACAGTCCTCACTGTATTCCTCTTGAGCTAAGGCTTGTAGACCTCGCCCAATCACTCGTGGTAAGTCTTCAAGGTATACATCCAAAACCTTCACAAACTTGTTCACCGACACACCACAATGACTCTTGGTGTACTCAAAACTTGATGCCTAACCGTCTGGAAGAATGACAGTCTTCAGAGGTAACATACATCGGATCACACAGATTAAATACGTCAGCGATGCTCAATCACTTTGGCTCCTAGTTTTTACTCACTTAGAATTCTCTCTCAAAGTCGTCAGAGCATGGGTAGCTCTCAAATAACAAGTGTCAAGTTCTCTCTGAGCAGCCAAACAGCAACTGGTTGGGGGGGGGGGGAATAGCCAGGGTGCAACCCCACATGAATTGTCATAAATGCCCTTCTCTGATTTGACCGTTGTCATGATAAGGACCCACTCGACAGCTGGCATGCAGCGCAACAACAGTCAAAATTTGAACTCTCAAATTCATCGGGGCACTCAATTTCCTCACTTTTAGGTAGATCGCACTAGCGAACTCCTAACTCCTCAGCCCGATGCTACTTCTTGAGCTTCGTTGACTTTTCTTAAATAGGAAAGGGTGATGCAGGAAAGTAGAGATAAGTATTTCCCTCAGTTAAGAACCAATGTATTAATCCAGTAGGAGAGACAAGCAAGTCTCCAATCTATGCACCTGCACAAACTGACAAACAATTCCAAACAACGCAGAAAAGGGGTTGTCAATCCCTTCACGGTCACTTGCAAGGGTGAGATATGATAGAGATAGATTTAAAATAAAAGTAAAAGGCAAAATAAAGTAAACACAAAATAATTACTGCAAGGTATTTTGGGTTTTTTGTTTTATAGATCTGAAAATATATGATGGAAAATCGACCCGGGGGGCATAGGTTGCACTAGAGACTTCTCTCTCGAAGAAAGCATACGGTGGGTAAACAAATTACTATTGAGCAATTGATAGAAAAGCGCAAAGTTATGACGACATCTAAGGCAATGATCATGAATATATGCATCATGTCTATGACAAGTAGACCGACTCCTGCCTGCATCTACTACAATTACTCCACTCATCGACCGCTATCCAACATGCATCTAGAGTATTAAGTTATAAAAACGGCATAATCCCTTAAGCAAGATGACTTGATGTAGAGGGATAAACTTATGCAATATGATATAAACCCCATCTTTTTATCCTTAATGGAAACAATACAATATGTGCCTCACTACCCCTTGTGTCACTGGGTGAGGACACCACAAGATTGAACCCATCACAAAGCAGCTCTCCCAATGCAAGAAAAACCAATCTAGTTGGCCAAAACAAATTGATAGATCTAAGAGAAATACAAAGCTATCTTAATCATGCATAAAAGAGTTCAGAGAAGACTCAAATAATATTCATAGATGATCTGATCATAAATCCACAATTCATCGGATCTCTAAAAACACACTGCAAAATAAGATTACATCGAATAGATCTCTAAGAACATCAAGGAGAACATTGTATTGAAGATCAAAGAGAGAGAAGAAGCTATCTAGCTGCTAGCTATGGACCTGTAGGTTTGTGGTAAACTACTCACACATCATCGAAGGGATGGCAAGGTTGATGTAGATGCCCTCCGTGATCGAATGCCCCTCCGGCAGAGTACCGGAAAAGGGCCCAAGATGGGATCACACAGGAACAGAGACCTACAGTGGTGGCAAAGTATTTTTGGCGACTCCTCTAGGGTTTCTGGAATATTTGGGAATTTATAGACCAAAGAGTCAGTGCAGGGGACTCCCGAGGGGGTCACAATCCTAGGGGCGCCCACCTAGGGCACACCCCCTATGGCTTGTTGTTGCCTAATGGGTCCCTTGGCCCCCACTCCAAGTCTTGTAGGTGTCTTCTGGTCCAAGAAAAAACTTCGTAAAGTTTTATTTCATTGGACTCCGTTTGATATTCCTTTTCTGTGAAAGCCCAAAAAAGGGAAAACGGAAACTGACACTTGGCACTGGGTTAATAAGTTAGTCCCAAAAATAATATAAAATAGCATATTAATGCATATAAAACATCAAAATTTGATAATATAATAGCATGGAAGAATAAAAAAATTATAGATACATTGGAGACATATCAAGCATCCCCAAGCTTAATTCCTGCTCGTCCTCGAGTAGGTAAATGATAAAAACAAATTTTTTGATGTGGAATGCTACCTAACATATTTAGCAATGTATTTATTATTATCTTGGCATGAATGTTGAGATCCATATGATTCAAAACAAAAGTTCATTGACATAAAAAACAATAATACTTCAAGCATACTAGAAAGGAAAAACATGAAACTTCAAAAATAACATCGCTAAAAAATTTATCCCTACAAAATCATAGAGTCTTCTTGTGCTCCCTCTTCTTAATAGAAAGTATAAATCATGTACCACCCTGGTGTCAGCCAAACAATTGTTTCGTACTTTTTAACGCGCTTCAGCTTTTTCAACTCTTCATGCAATACATGAGCGTGAGTCATGGACATAACACTATAGGTAGAATGGAAGGTGGTAGTAGACAAAAGAAGGGAGAAAGTCTCACATCAACTAGGCAAATTAATGAACTATAGAGATGTCCATCAATTGATATCAATGTGAGTGAGTAGGGATTGCCATGTAACGGATGCACTAGAGCTTTAAGTGTATGAAAGCTCAAAAAACTAAGTGCGTGTCAAGTAAATTTACCGATGGAGTGAGGACAAAAGAGGAGATGCCATTAGGGGCGTCCCCAAGCTTAGATGCTTGGTTGTCCGAGAGTATTACCTTGGGGTGCCTTGGACATCCCCAAGCTTAGGCTCTTGCCAATCCTTATTCCGTAGTACATCAAATCTTTACCCAAAACTTGAAAACTTCACAACAGAAAACTCAATAGAAAACTTATGAGATCTATTAGCGTAATACCACTTTAGGTACTATTGTGAACTCATTCTAATTCATATTGGTGTTATTATAACTTTTCCATGGTTCATACCCCCACGATACTACCCATAGATTCATCAAAATAAGAAAATAACACAATGAAAATATAATCTGTCAAAAATAGAATAGTCTATAGCAATATGAAAATTTCGCATACTTCTGCAACTCTAAAAATTCTGAAAAATTAGGACAATGTGGGAAATTTGTATGTCAATATTTTGTAAAAAAAATCAGAAAATTATCGCTCAAGTGAATTATTGAAATTTCTACACTGGATGCAAAAAATTATGTTTTTCAGCAAAATCAAAGCAACAATCTTCCAAACCATCAGAAAGGTCTTACTTGGTACAAACACTGAATTAAAACGTGAAAACACATCTAACCAGAGGCTAGAAGGTATATTTATTCAAAAACAAAATACAAAATATTAAAACGAAAAATTGGGTTGCATCCCAACAAGCGTTATTGTTTAATGCCCTAGCTAGGCATAAATCAATGATCTAGGTATTTTCATCTTTGGTATTCATCCGATAAGTAGCCCTCATAATAGATTCATATGGTAACTTATTTTTTTCTTGGAAAGTTTTCCATGCCTTTCTTTAATGGAAATTGAAATCTAATGTTCCCTTCTTTCATATCAATAATTGCACCAATCGTTCTAAGGAAAGGTCTACCAAAATAATAGGGCATGTTGGATTGTAATATATATCAAGAACAATAAAATCTACGTGCACATAATTCCTATTTTCAACAATTAGAACATCATTTATCCTTCCCATATGTTTTTAATAGTGGAATCCACTAGATGCAAATTTAAAGAATAATCCTCAAGTTTATGGAAACCTAGCACATCACATAGAGTATTTGAAATTGTTGAAACACTAGCACCTAAATCACACAAAGCATTGCACTCATAATCTTTAATATCAATTTTAATAGTAGATTCCCAATCATCATAAAGCTTTCTAGTGATTGAACTTCCAACTCAAGTTTTTCTTCGAAAGATTTCATCATAGCATCAACAATATGCTTCGTAAAAGCTTTATTTTGATTATAAACATGAGGAGAATTAAGAATGGATTGCAACAAGGAAATACAATATATCAAAGAACAACTATCATAATTAAAATCCTTCAGATCCAAAATAGTGGGTTCATCGCTAGCTAAAGTTTTGACCTCTCCAATCCCACTTTTATCACTTTTTTCATTAAGATCTTTATTCTCCAAATTATCGGGATGCCTTTTATCTAAAGTTGACTCATCTCTAGTCCCTTCTTTTTCAATATCTATATTAGCAAACAAATATTCAATAGAAGTCAAGCCAAGCATCTTAAGATCTTCATCATTGTTATTGCAAAAACTAGACGAACATGTTTTTTGTAGCAATTCTCTTTTAGCACGCAAGCTTGCCCCTCTCTCTTTACTCTCATTAATATAAATTTGTATAACTTTTAGAGACTCATTAATATCATTCTTTGGCAGCATAGATCTAATTTTCAAAGAATCAACCGCGTGAGAAATTCTACCAACGTTCCTAGCCAAATCATCAATCTTAAGCAATTTTTCTTTTACCATGGCACTGAAAATCTTTTGGTTAATTGTAAATTCTTTAATTGTACTCTCAAGATCATAAGGTATTTTATTCTAATTTCCATAATAATTGTTATAGGAATTACCATAATTATTAGTGAAATTACTAGGAAACGGCCTAGGGTTGAAATTACCTCTATACGCGTTATTACCAAAATTGTTGCTACCAAAAAAAAATTACAGCCATAGATTCATTATTATTATCAAGCAAAGTAGACAAATGCATATCATTAGGATCTATAGGAGCACCCTCGCTAGGAATTAATTTCATAAGATCATCCATCTTTCCACTCAAAACATTTATTTCTTCAATCACATGCACTTTTTTACTAGTAGATGATCTTTCGGTATGCCATTGAGAGTAATTTGCCGTAATATTCTAGGAGCTTAGCAGCTTATCCTAATGTGATTTACATGAAAGTACCTCCTGCGGCGGAATCTAAAAGATTTCTAGATGCAAAATTCAATCCGACATAAAAAAATTGTATGATCGTCCATAAACTTAAACCATGAGTAGGGCAATTTCTTATCATCATTTTCATCATTTCCCATGATTGGGCAACATGCTCATGATCTAGTTGCTTAAAATTCATTATATCATTCCTAAGGGAGATAATCTTAGCGGGAGGAAAATACTTGGAAATAAAAGCATCTTTACACGTATTCCATGAATCAACACTATTTTTAGGCAACGATAAAAACCAAGTTTTAGCGCGATCTCGTTGTGAGAACGAAAATAGCTTCAATTTAATGGTAATCATTATCCACATCTTTTTTCTTTTGCATATCACACAATTCAACAAAAATATTTAGATGGGATGCAGCATCTTCAGTAGGACTACCGGAAAACTGTTCTTTCATAACAAGACTCAACAAAGCGGCATTGATTTCATAAGATTCCGCACTAGTGGCGGGAGCAATCGGAGTACTAATCATTGTGACAAAGCAAGCGATATACCACAAAAGCAAACAAAAAGATGAATGGAAAAAGGGCGAATAAAAAGGTAAATATTTTTGTGTTTTTCTGAAAATGTTTTAGATGTGGGGGAGATGAAAACGAGAGGCAAATGGCAAATAATGTAAGTGTAAGAGATGAGAGTTTATGACAAGTACTTGGTAGGCTTGATGTAGAACCTCCCCGACAACGGCACATAAATCCTTGTTTCTACTTATTGAGCTTGCGTTGATTTTTTCCTTGAAGAGGAAAGGGTGATGCAGCAAAGTAGAGATAAGTATTTCCCTCAGTTAAGAACCAAGGTATCAATCCAGTAGGAGGCACAAGCAAGTCTCCAATCTATGAACCTACACAAACTAACAAACACTTGCACACAATGCGGAAAAGGGGTTGTCAATCCCTTCACGGTCACTTGCAAGGGTGAGATCTGATACATATAGATTTAAAATAAAAGTAAAAGGCAAAATAAAGTAAACACAAAATAATTGCAGCAAGGTATTTTTGGGGTTTTGGTTTTATAGATATGAAAATACATGATGGAAAATAGACCCGGGGGTCATAGGTTTCACTAGAGGCTTCTCTCTTGAAGAAAGCATACTATGGGTAAACAAACTACTGTTGAGCAATTGATAGAAAAGTGCAAAGTTATGGCGACATCCAACGCAATGATCATGAATATAAGGATCACGTCCATGACAAGTAGAACAACTCCTGCCTGCGTCTACTACTATTACTCCACTCATCCACCGTTATCCAACATGCATCTAGAGTATTAAGTTATAAAAATAGAGTAATGCCTTAAGCAAGATGACATGATGTAGAGGGATAAACTCATGCAATATGATATAAACCCCATATTTTTATACTTAATCGCAAAAATACAATACATGCCTCGCTACCCCTTCTGTCACTGGGTAAGGACACCGCAAGATTGAACCCATCACAAAGCACTTCTCTCATTGCAAGAAAAACCAATCTAGTTGGCCAAACCAAATCGATAGATCGAAGAGAAATACAAAGGTATATTAATCATGCATAAAATAGTTCAGAGAAGACTCAAATAATATTCATAGATGATCTGATCATAAATCCACAATTCATCAGATCTCAACAAACACACTGCAAAAGAAGATTACATTGAATAGATCTCCAAGAACATCGAGGAGAACATTGTATTGAAGATCAAAGAGAGAGAGAGAGAGAGAGAGAGAGAGAGAGAGAGAGAGAGAGAGAGAGAGAGAGAAGAAGAAGAAGCCATCTAGCTACTAGCTATGGACCTGTAGCTCTGTGGTAAACTACCCACACATCATCCGAGGGGCAGCAAGTTTGATGTAGATGCCCTCCATGATCAAATACCCCTCTGGCGGAGTACCGAAAAGGCCCCCAGATGGGATCTCAAGGGAATAGAGACCCGCGGTGGTTCAAAAGTATTTTTGGCGGCTCCTCTAGGGTTTCTGGAATATTTGGGAATTTATATGCCAAAGAGTCGGTGCAGGGGACTCCCGAGGGGGCCATAAGCCCAGGGGCGCGCCCCTACTGCTTATCATCGCCTTGTGGGTCCCTTGGCCCCTACTCCAAGTCTCGTAGGTGTCTTGTGATCCAAGAAAATCATCATAAACTTTTATTCCGTTTGGACTCTGTTTGATATTTTATTTTATTTTTCACGAAAGCCAATAACAAGGAAAAACATAAACTGGCACTAGGCACCAGGTTAATATGTTAGTCCCAAAAATAATATAAAACAACATATTAATGCATATAGAACATCAGAATTTGATAATATAATAGCATGGAACAATAAAAATTATAGATATGTTGGAGACGTATCACATGACCAAATTCGTCAACGACCAGATGAACCTCGTCACTATCGCTTGCAAATGTGTGAGCTGTACTAGAGATTTCCAAAGACTTCACTCGAAGCGGCTTATGTGTATGGGTTTGAGTAAGGTTGAGCATCACTTTGGAATTGTGAAAAATGATAGTACGGTTTTTCCTATGACTCAAATAAGAAGAAAGAGAAACTATGAAAACAAAGTCTTCAAGCCTTCAAAGTCTTCACATCAATTTCTTCAAAGGCCATACCAATTTCATCATCAATTTCTTCACTTGAAGAAACCCATTTTTAGGGGTCATCTTCCATGTGTTAAACCAAATATTCAGGGACTCTGTTTCCTGTGTATACTCAAAAACTCATTAGTTCCAAAACCTATTTGTCTTCAAAACTCCAGAACCACTAAGGGGGCACTTGATGCACTTACAATCTCCCTCTTTTTGGTGACTGATGACAAATTGGTTAGGTTTCAACGGGAGAATAATAATTGAAGTGTAAGTACATAGTATGAAGAAATTTGGTTTCAAGATATTTGAGGAACTCCCCTTGAAGATGTGCTATGAGAATTTGCTTTGGATTGCAAAAAGCACATGGGAGGTTGAACTTGTGGAGATCTCCCCCTATATCTTGGAAACTGATACGTCTCCATCATATCTATAATTTTTGATCATTCCATGCCATTATTCTACATCTTTACATAATTTTGGCAACTTTTTATACTATTTTTGGGAATAACATATTGATCCAGTGCCCAGTGCCAGTTCCTATTTGTTGCATGTTTTTTCTTTGGCAGAAAATCCATATCAAACGTAGTCCAAACATGATAAAAACTTATGAAGATTGTTTTTGGAATATATGTGATTTTTGGGAAAAAGAATCAACGCGAGATGATGCCCGAGGGGGCCACAAGGATGAGGGGCGCGCCCTAGGGGTAGGGTGCGCCCTGGGGCCTTGTGGCCACTCTATAAGGCGGTTGGTGCCCTTCTTTCGCCACAAGAAAGCCAATATCCAGATAGAAACCGTGTTAAAATTTCAGCCCAATCGGAGTTGCGGATATCCGGGAATATAAGAAACAGTGAAAGGCCAGAATCTGGTAGCGCAGAAACAGAAGGAAACAGAGAGAGATCCAATCTCGGAAGGGCTCTCGCCCCTCCGCCGCTATGGAGGCCATGGACCATAGGGGAAACCTTCTCCCATCTAGGGGGAAGGTCAAGGAAGAAGAAGGAGGAGGTGGGATCTCTCCTTCTCTCTCCCGGTGGCGCTAGAACGCCGCCGGGGCCATCATCGTGACGACGATCTACACCAACAACTTCACCGCCGTCATCACCAGCTCTCCCCCTCTATGCAGCGGTGTAACACCTCTTATACCCGATGTACTCTCTGCTTAAACATGGTGCTCCACGCTATTTATTATTTCCCAATGATGTATGGCTATCCTATGATGTTTGAGTAGATATCTTTTGTCCTATGGGTTGACTGATGATCGTGATTGGTTTGAGTTGCATGTTTTATTGTTGGTGCTGTCCTATGGTGCTCTCTGTGTCGCGCAAGCGTGAGGGATCCTTGTTGTAGGGTTTGCAATATGTTCGTGATTTGCTTATGATGGGTTGCTAGAGTGACAGAAGCTTAAACCCGAGTAAGTAGGTTGTTTGCGTATGGGAATAAAGAGGACTTGATACCTTATAATGCCATGGTTGTGTTTTACCTTAATGATCTTTAGTAGTTATAGATGTTTGCTAGAGTTCCAATCATAAGTGCATATGACCCAAGAAGAGAAAGTATGTTAGCTTATGCCTCTCCCTCATATAAAATTGCAATAATGATTACCAGTCTAGTTATCGATTGCCTAGGGACAAATAACTTTCTTGTGACAAAAATCTCTCTACTAAAACTAACTTAGTTGCTTCTTTATGTAATAAACCCCTAGTTTTTATTATTGGTGGTCGATAGAACTTGAGGGAATATTTTTTCTACCTTTAGCTCCTCGTTGGGTTCAACACTCTTACTTAACGAAAGAGGCTACACTTGATCCCCTATACTTGTGGGTTATCAAGAACTTTTTCTGGCACCGTTGTCGGGGAGTAATAGCATGGGGTGAATATTCTCATGTGTGCTTGTTTGCTTTATCACTAAGTAGATTTTATTTGTTGTTCTAAGTAGTTCTCTATCTTTAGTTATGGATATGGAACATGAAATGCCAAAACAAGTAGGTGTACTTGCTACTCATGGAGATGGGGAACCTCCTAAAACCCTCGATGCTCATTATGTGAAAGATATTGTGTACTACTTTAATAATCCTGAGAAAACCCGATTCAATTATATAATGGGAGACACGTTGGATCAACGTGAATACTTTAGGGATTATCGCTTGACTCAAAAAGGGAAACTATTATGGGATCAAATTCATATGTTGCATTGGTATGCTTGGAATTTATGCCAATGATATGATTTTACTTGTTGCTCTAGGATGAAGGCTCCACACCTTCCCTTTTCATGAAAATTTAATGATAATGAAACCTTAGCTTCTTATGCTAATGGTATATATGATTACTATGATGTGGAACGAATAGAACAATTTGTTGCTTCTAAGGGTGCTTATGAAATTGAATCTTTGATTGAAAAGTATGAAGCTTTTGATGATGATGTTTATAGGCCTAATGTTTTTGCTATATTGAAATATTGCTATGAGAATTATGAAGACAATGCCGATATTGATGCATTTATTAAGAGAGTCTCTGCTGTCCAAGAAGAGATAAATATTTTGCAGGGAACTATGGAAGAAGAACTTGATGACACTATGAGCTCACTAGATGAAAATGATGACGAGGAGAGCGAAGAACAAAAGGAGGAAGAGCGGATTAGCTACCCGTGCCCACCTTCTAATGAGAGAAAATCTTCAACTCATACATTGTTTAATTTCCCTTCATGCTTACCGAAGGATGATTGCTATGATAATTGTTATGATCCCTTTGATTCGTTTGAAATAACCCTTTTTGACGAACTTGATGCTTTCTATGCTTGTGGCCATGATGCCAATATGAATGATGCTTATGGATATGGACTTGTTGTAGTTCCTTATGTTAAGAATGAAATTGTTGCTATTGCACCCACACATGATAGTCCTATTATCTTTTTGAATTCTCCCAACTACACTATATCGGAGAAGTTTGCTTTTATTAAGGATTATATTGATAGGTTGCGTCTTACTACTACACATGATGATTTTGATGAATATAATATGCACATGCTTGCTGCTCCTACTTGCAATTATTATGAGAGAGGAACTACATCCCCGCCTCTCTATGTTTCCAATACAATAAAATTGCAAGAAACTGATTATACTATGTATTGGCCTTTACTTGAGGTGCATGAATTGTTCTTTTATGACATGCCGACGCATAGGAAGAGAGTTAGACTTCATTATTGCATGATTTATATTACTTTGTGCTCACTACTAAATCACAAATCATTGTTAATTAAAATTGGCTTTGATATACCTTGGGATTCGGGTGGATCCATTACTTGAGCACTATATGCCTAGCTTAATGGCTTTAAAGAAAACGCTGACAAGGAGACAACCCAAAAGTTTTAGAGAGTCATTTATTTCTGTTGAGTGCTTTTATAAATTTAAAAAAAGAGGGGAACCTAAAAAAATTTCAAAAAGAAAAGTGAAAGTGAGAGAGACAAGCATTGTTAAAGTGGGAGCATGCCTTGAGCTTTGTTCATGCCCATGTAAACTTTGTGAATCTTAATTATAGAAACTTTTCAAAAAAAATTACCCCCTTGTATAAATCCATTGTATTATAAAAATAATGTGCCAAGATATGCCTTTAGGATGATTAGATTGCTTGTTTGGTTTGTGCGGTGCAAAAACAAAAACTTTGGTTGTGGTGTGTGATTTTACATTTTTAGCTAGAAAGTCAAATGCTTCTGAAACTTTTTGGACACTACTGCTGTACAAATTGTTTATTTTTTTCCTAATTGTTCAGAATTTTTAGAGTTACAGAAGTATGGTAGATGTTCAGATTGCTACAAACTATTCTGTTTTTGACAGATTATGTTTTTGATGCACTGTTTTGCTTGTTTTGATGAAACTATCGATTTTATTGGTAGTATAAGCCATGGAGAAGTTATAATACAATAGCTGCAACGCAAAAATAAAATATGAATGGGTTTGCAACAGTACTTGAAGTGGTGATTTGCTTTATTATACTAACGGATCTCACGAGGGTTTTGTTAAGTTTTGTGTGATTGAAGTTTTCAAGTTTTGGGTGAGATCACGATGGATGAAGGAATAAGGAGTGGCAAGAGCCTAATCTCGGGGATGTCCGAGGCACCCCAAGGTAATATTCAAGGACTCCCAAGCAACTAAGCTTGGGGAAGCCCCGGAAGGCATCCCCTCTTTCTTCTAACGATCATCGGTAATTTTACTTGGAGCTATATTTTTATTCGTCACATGATATGCGTAAATCTTGGAGCGTTGTGTGCGTTTTCTTTTTCTTTTAATAATGCACCATGCTAGTATGAGATAGTTCTTGGTTGATTTGTAGAATGCTCTTTTCACTTCACTTATATCTTTTGAGTATGGGTTTATGGAATGCTTCATGTGCTTCACTTATATCTTTTAAAGTTTGGGTTGCCTGTTTCCCTTCACATAAAAAACCACCATTTGTAGAATGCTCTTTTGCTCCACTTATATTTGTTAGAGCATGGGCATATCTTTTGTAGAAAGTATTAAAACTCTCTTGCTTCACTTATATCTGTTTAGAGAGTTGACAGGAATCGGTCATTCACATGGTTAGTCATAAAATCTTACATAAAACTTGTAGATCGTTGAATATGATATGTTTTATTCCTTGCAATAGTTTTGCGATATAGAGATGCTAATATGTGGGAGGTACTAGTGAATGATTGTGGATTAGTAAGAATATTGGTGTTAAGGTTCGTGATTCCCGTAGCATGCACGTATGGTCTTCTAACAATGTAACCAAATTGGCACGCATTTTATTTTGATTGTTTATCTTTGCGTGAAGGTCGAGGGTGCGTGATGGTTAACTCCTACCAACCTCCCCCCTAGGAGCATGTGTTGTAGTATTTTTCTTCAAGGGCTAATAGATTTTTCGCAATAAGTATATGAGTTGTTTATGACTAATGTTGAGTCCATGGACTATACACACTCTCACCCTTCCACCTTGCTAGCCACTCTAGTGCCGTGCAACTTTCGCTGGTGCATCAAACCACCTTAAACCCTTCCTCAAAACAGCCACCATACCTACCTATTATGGCATTTCCATGGCCATTACGATATATATTGCCAAGTAAGTCCAATGTTTCGTTTCTTATGACACGCACCATCATTGTCATATTGCTTTGCATGATCGGAAGACCGCTAGCATGATGTTTTCATGGCTTGTCCATTTTTTGATGTCATTGCTATGCTAGATCATTGCACATCCTGGTACACCGCCGGAGGCATTCTTATAGAGTCATACTTTGTTCTAGTATCGAGTTGTAAGTAAATAAAAGTGTGATGATCATAATTATTAGAGCATTGTCCCATGTGAGATTATAAATAAAAGAGGCCAAAGAAGCCCAAATAAATAAAAGAGGCCAAAGAAGCCCACAAAAAAGAGGCGAAAGAGCCCAAAACAAGATAAAAAAACTAAAAATGAGAGAAAAAGAGAGAAGGGGCAACGTTACTATCTTTTTTTCCACACTTGTGCTTAGGAATAGCACCATGATCTTCATGATAGAGAGTCTCCTATGTTATCACTTTCATATACTAGTGGGAATTTTTATTTATAGAACTTGGATTGTATATTCCAATGATGGGATTCCTCAAATGCCCTAGGTCTTCATGAGCAAGCAAGTTTGATGCACACCCATTTAGTTTCTTTTTAAGCTTTTATACACTCATAGATCTAGTGCATTTGTTACATGGCAATCCCTACTCACTCACATTGATATCGATTGATGGACATCTCCATAGTCCATTGATTTGCCTAGTTGATGTGAGACTTTCTCCCTCCTTTTGTCTATCACCACCTTCTATTCCACCCATAGTGCTAGGTCCATGGCTCACGCTCATGTATTGCATGAAGAGTTGAAAAGGTTTGAAAAAGTGATGTATGAAAACAATTTCTTGGCTGACACCGGCATGGGCATGTGTTGTACCTTGTATTAAGAAAAGGAGCATAAAAGACTATATGATTTTGTAGGTATAACGTTCTTTAGCATTGATATTTTATAAGACTTGATTGTTTGTTGGGATGCCCGAGTATTAAATTCTTTTATGTCAAATGATAAACTATTGCTTTGAATCACTCGTGTCTTAATATTCATGCCATGATTAGATTACATGATCAAGATTATGATAGATAGCATTCCACATCAAAAATTATCCTTTTTATCATCTACCTACTTGAGGACAAGCAGGAATTAAGCTTGGGGGTGCTGATACGTCTCTGTCGTATCTATAATTTTTTATTGTTCCATGCCAATATTCTAGAACTTTACATACTTTTGGAAACTTTTTATACTATTTTTGGGAATAACATATTGATCCAGTGCTTAGTGCCAGATCCTTTTTGTTGCATGTTTTTCGTTTCGTAGAAAATCCATATAAAACGGAGTCCAAACAGGATAAAAACTTATGGATATAATTTTTGGAATATATGTGATTTTTGGGAAAAAGAATCAATGCGAGACGATGCCCGAGGGGGCCACAAGGGCGAGGGGCGCGCCCCAGGGGGTAGGGCGCACCCTTGTGGGCACACTGTAAGGCGGGTGGTGCCCTTCTTTCGCCGCACGAAAGCCAATATCCAGATAAAAATCATGTTAAAATTTCAGGCCAATCGGAGTTACAGATCTCCGGAAATATAAGAAACGGTGAAAGGCCAAAATCTGGGAGTGCAGAAACAAGGAAACAGAAAGAGAGATCCAATCTCGAAGAGGCTCTTGCCCCTCCGCCACCATGGAGGCCATGGAGCAGAGGGGAAACCCTTCTTCCATCTAGGGGGAAGGTCAAGGAAGAAGAAGGAGGAGGGGGCTCTCTCCCCCTCTCTCCCGATGGCGCCGGAACGCCACCGGGGTCATCACCGTGACGACGATCTACACCAACAACTTCACCGCCGTCATCACCAGCTCTCCCCCCTCTATGCAGCGGTGTAACACCTCTTATACCCGATGTACTCTCTGCTTAAACATGGTGCTCCACGCTATATATTATTTCCCAATGATGTATGGCTATCCTATGATGTTTGAGTAGATCTCTTTTGTCCTATGGGTTGATTGATGATAGTGATTGGTTTGACTTGCATGTTTTATTATTGGTGCTGTCCTACGGTGCTCTCCGTGTCGCGCAAGCATGAGGGATCCCCGCTGTAGGGTTTGCAATATGTTCATGGTTTGCTTATGGTGGGTTGCTAGAGTGACAGAAGCTTAAACCCGAGTATGTAGGTTGTTTGCGTATGGGAATAAAGAAGACATGATACCTTACAATGTTATGGTATGGTTTTACCTTAATGATCTTTAGTAGTTACAGATGTTTGCTAGAGTTCCAATCATAAGTGCATATGATCCAAGAAGAGAAATTATGTTAGCTTATGCCTATCCCTCATATAAAATTGCAATAATGATTACCGGTCTAGTTATCAATTGCCTAGGGACAAATAACTTTCTTGTGACAAAAAGCTCTCTACTAACACTAACTTAGTTGCTTCTTTATCTAATCAAACCCTAGTTTTTGTTTACGTGCTCTTTATTATCTTGCAAACTTATCCTACAACACCTACAAAGTACTTCTAGTTTCATACTCGTTCTAGGTAAAGCGAACGTCAAGCGTGCGTAGAGTTGTATGGGTGGTCGATAGAACTTGAGGGAATATTTGTTCTACCTTTAGCTCCTCGTTGGCTTCGACACTTTTACTTATCGAAAGAGACTACAATTGATCCCCTATACTTGTGGGTTATCAGAAACTAACCACACATGATCATAAGATATTTGACGAATATGAATGCATGATGAAAATTGGTATCTGACGAAATTGTGCATGCATGCATGAGCACAGTATATGGTGAGAGCATGCATAACGAGCGTAGCATAATAGTCGGACAACCAATAATTATTAAGTTACAACTCATCACAGAGCAAATCGAATAAAGCCCAACAGTTGCAACTTAAGCAAAAACAACCCATATATTATGACCCGCTTGAAGACTAACTCAAACTTCTCCCCCTTTGTCTTCAAATGACCAAAAGGTGAGGAAGTTGAGAACTAGCGCGCCCCTGAAGAAAAACATCATGGAGAGGTCGAGGGAGCGTGGGCATCATCAAGGTCGCACAATGCAGAGAGTCCAGCAGCAGTGTCTTCAACAACTTCATTTTCATCGGTGTAGCGCGATGAAGACTTTGAACTCGGCATTAGAGGGGGAGCCTTGGTTTTATTGAAATTCTTCCTTAGCGGTTCAGCCCAGATAAAGTTCATCTGAAAATTCATTGCAACAAGTTCCTCATCTGATTTGAGGTGATATAGAATGGCCCATTATCTGTCGAAGATATCATGCAGATAGTAGGTATTTTTGCGAACGAGGTTATGTGCCACTTTCATATTGGCTTGAAGAGCAACAAATTAACACTTAACCCGGCAGAGATTCTTCTCCACTTTTTGATGAAGACTTATGAGTAGCTCACGGTCAGACAAGATCCATGGTGCTTCAGGTGAAGGACTTGGTCGTGGAGCATTTGCTGCAGTATCCTGGCTTGCAGATTCATCAGCTATGGAGCTGGAAATTGGTTGACGAAATTGCCGGTCAAGAGGACAAATTCCTTCATCAATGACAGTCTTGTCTTTAACAGGTACATTTGTCACTATGCTTTTAACAACTTCAACATCAGGCAAGAAGCTCGGGTGATTCTGATGATCAGCTCGATAGTGAATAGAAGACCGGGATCTTATGAATCTCATAATCCATGGTGCATACAGCTTCAAATCAAACGGACACGGAGCCACAATGAACAAAGTCCTTAGGAAGAAATCATGAATGTTGATGGGAGTTCCATGAATGATGTGAAACAGCAAATTCTTCATCACTCCCATAACTTCTTCAGGGTCTGAGTTATGACCTTTGATCGGATTGAGGGTTTTCGCCAGAATGTGATAGACAGTCTTCAGCACATAGAGCAAATCCTTCACTAAGAAGATTGTCCTTGGGCAGTTTCTTTAGCCATTGGCTTCATCAGCACTTGCATCAAATGGTTTGGTAGCTCGGGTTCATCATAAATTCTCCTGGTTTCTTCTTGAGGAGGTTCAACTGGAAGAGCTCGAAGCAATTCATCAACATGAGCTTTCTAGTGAGTGTTTTCAGTCATCCATTCCACAACCCAAGTTGCAGTATCTGCAACGTTGCTAGAGAAATGCATAGTTGCATATAGTGGAAGAATGAACTCTTCATTCCAATCGCAGACATTGGAACAGAAGCTGAGTAGTCTGGCATCATGAAGAACATCCAAAATTGGCCTAAAGCAGGAAATTGATTCCATGTCAATGTGAGGAATATGACGATACATGAATACTTTCTTCTTGTCAAAAAGGAGTGATGCATAAAAAATCATCTGTGTCTTGGTCTGGAAATGCAGGCGCCTGATCTTTGGTGAGTCATAAGGTGACTTGGCAATGAACAAATTCTTCTCTTCGAAGAATTTGTCATTTTCGAACTAAGGCCGCTTGAGGACTCTATCGATCTTAGGCATATGAGGAATAGGGTGGAGGTTGGTTATCCTCTGACGAACATCAAACAGTAGTTGTAGATACCCAGTTGAGTCATTTGGGCCAGTCACTACAAGAGCTCGAGCAACCTCCTCAGCTATGGCGGTTGGAACAGTGTCTGTATCGGCTGAAGGAATGGAATCTACACGTTAAGGGGACAAGTTGACGACATCGACAACTAGCTTTTCTTGAGTAATTTTATAAGCTGATGCAGCTGGAATATTTTCAGGTATGCTCTATAGTGATGGCTGCCGTTCTTCAGAGCCTGTTTGAATTTCTTCAGTGTGCGTAGGCGACTGAGGCTCATGAGTGAGGGGAGTAGTGAGGGGCGAATTTGGGTGAGCTGCTTCCCAAAATTCATCATATAGTGGAGGAGTTGTTTCACCATCGATATCCACATCCTCCTCATTATCTTCACACAGCAGGGTCCACCGAGGAGTTTGAACTGAATCTTGAGGATTGAATGCATCATCATCGACCTCAATTTCTTCATCTGTTTACTCTGTGGTAGCAGCAGAATGGGTATCTTATTCTTCATCATCGTCAGCCCGGGGGATTTGATAATCCACCCCATATGGAACCATGTGAAGGTCTTCAGGATTTCTTGTCAGCAGCACTGATGAGATTGGAATTGCGTCAATAGGAATGATGGTTGAAGACAATGCTCCAATATTCAATTTCTTCAGAAGTTCAGGCGCGGGCAGAGCTGACGCCTTTCTCTTGAGTGCTTCTCGATCAGCAACCTTTGTTTTCTTTGCTTCCGATGCAGAAGGAAAGGTGATAAGCTTCAAATATGAAGTCGGTGATGGAGCTGCTGCTGAGGAACTGATTGGAGCAGTTTCATCAGGCGTGACTGATGCAGTCACCCTGTTAGTTTCTTTAGGCACGACACTTTTAGTCGCCCTGGGAATTTCTTTAGATGCCACATCAGCAGTGGCTTGTTCATATTCTTCAGGCGCAACTTCTTCAGTTGCCCTGGCAGTTGGTTGAGGAGATGAGGGCATAGATTCACTAGCATGTTGATGAGTGGTTGGACCTCAAGAACTTGACGGAAGTTTCAAACCAAGCTTGGTAGCCTCTCTCTTGTTATGGTCTGCAACTACTGATGGAAATATTGTCGGTGTATTTGGGTCGACACCTATGGGATCACAAGAATCCCTACTACGGTTGCGGGGCGCGGGGTTGAGAGAAGAACGGGTCTAATAGTCGGGACACGGTTCCTTTACCTAGGTTCGGGCCGCAAAGATGCGTAAAACCCTACTCCTGCTTTGGTGGATTATACGTTTGTGTTCTTTAGCTAGTGAGGAACTCCAAAAGAGTCGTGAGGAGTTCAAAAGAGCCGAATCCTTCTCCTGGTCGCACCGGGCCTCCTTTTATAGGAAAAGGGGTTGCCACAGTGGCACACAGGAGGTGGAAAGGATACAGTGATGCGAGGTTATCCCTCGCATTACAGGACAAGGCGCATTTAATGTGCCTTGCTTAGGTGTCCTTGCTTTATCGGGGACGAGGGGGGACGTCCGTCTAGTCCGTCGCCGCTCCTCCTTGTGTTGACACGCACCTTGGCCAGCGGTGCCTGAGGTGCCATGTAGGCAGGCAGGCAGCCGAGGTGGCGCAACGGCGGGTCTCCACGAAGATCTGCGAGTTGCAATGCAGGAGCCTGTCCAGCTGGTTGGGTCGGCAGCTGCGTGGGGCAGTGGAAACTCAGTTGGTGCGGGCCTGATGGTGGCCCTGTGGGTGTCCTCGGCAAGGGCCTTGCCGGGGCGCCGGCAAGGGCCTTGCCGAGGCACCTGCTGTCATCCCTGGCAAGGTGCTTGTCGGAGGCCTTGTGGTCCTCCTTGGCTGGGATCCCGCCAAGGGTCGTCGTCTTCTTAGCTTGTATCTGATCTTGGATGTCTTCACAAAGATCTGCATGCCACCACGGGGATATCTCCCGAATCCTCGCCCCATGGGGGCGGTGGACTCAAGGGTGATCCGCTCCGTAGGCGCGGGGCGAGCTGCCGCGGCAAGGGTCTTCCCGGGGCTGCCAGAGCCGGCCCCGGCTAGGGTCTTGCCAGGGCTGCTGAAACCGGCTCCCGGCAAGGACCTTGCCGGGGGAAGCCTCTTTGTCCCTTTGCTCTTTGTGGTCTTGTTCTTGGCGTTGCTCCAATTCCATCGAGCCTCAGTCGTACCTTGGCTCATCTCCCTGGCCATGCTTGGCGTGGTGGTGCCCGTGGCTCAGACTGCCCGTGCACAGTCATAGGGGTACAAAAAGTGTGCCCCTCTTTTTGTACACCGACAGGAGCCCCCGGGCCTGGGCCACACATGAGCGCGACGCGTTGTTGGGCCAGGCCAAGAATGGTGGGCGGGCAGGCGGGGCGGTTATCACCATGGTAAAAATTTCCGCGCGCTATGCCTCCCATGACCCGCGCGCACGGCGCGGGGCGGAGGGGCGTGCGTGACGTGGGCGGCATGCGTGGGGCGGTTTCCGCAGGCATGCGTCACGTCATAGTAAATGCGAAAGGAGGCAGCTCACGTCTTCCCCCATAAAAAGGAATAACCGCGAGCGCGCTGCTCACTTCCTCCATTTTCCTCGCGCCTCTTCCAATCTCAGGGCCGCTGTTCCTTCTCTTCCTTCCTTCCCAAGCCTTCGCCGTCGCCTGTCGCCGTTGCTTCGCCATCCCTCTTCCTCAGCCATCCAACTCAGCCGCCATGGCGTCCAAACCCGCCAAGGGCAAGGGGGTGGCTAAGGGTGCCGGGCCCGTGGGGCCGCCGGAGGGCGCGTTCACGGGGGACCGGATGAAGGCCGCTTTCTTCTTCCCGTCGTCGGTTGATGTCCACGAGATCCGGGCTGCCTTCAAACTCCTTTGGGGGGCGGAGACGGGGGGAAGAACTTGGGCCATCCGGTGACGCGCGTCATTCTGGCCGCTTGCACCCAACCTGGCCCAAATCGGTACCCTTTCTTTGTTGATTACTTCTCTTGCGGGTTGTGTCCCCCCTTCTCCGATTTCTTCTGTGACATCATGCACACCTTTGGCTTCCGCCTTTTGGATTTTACCCCAAATGCGGTGGCATGCATGGCTTTCTTCGCGCACCTCTGCGAGGGCTTCGTAGGGGTGCAGCCCAACACGGCGCTCTTCCGCCACTATTTCACCCCTCGGATCCAGCCGGGAGGCGCCGTCCCTGGATGCATCACCTGGATTCCGAGATCCAAGGTAGTGTACCCGGAGGGCGCCATGAAGGAGAGGTGGGACGAATGGCGCGGCCGGTGGTGCTGGATTGAGGAAGAGGAGCCGCCAACATTCTGCAGGGTCCGCCGGGTGCCGCCGGTCCGTGGCAGCGACTGGAGCGACGTCGACGCTGCCGATGGGAGGCTCACTATCACCTTCACCAGGATCAACAGGCTCGTCCAGGCCGGGCTCACCCTCGAGATGATCGGGGCGGATTTCATTCGCCATCGGATCGCCCCGCTGCACAACAAGGGGAGCCCAGCCTGGCTCTTCAGGAACCCGGCTGACGTCATGCGGCTCCGCCCTGGCCTCGACCACAACCTCACAGTGATGGGACACGCCCATTTCTGTCAGCGGCTCTTCCAGATGGATGTGGGTTGCGATGGCGAGGAAGAACGAACCAGCAAGGCTGCGAAGGCTGCCGCAAAGGCCGGCAAGGCCGTCAAGGGGCAGCTCTTCAAGCTGCCAGCGGGAGTGGTCCCGCTGTGCAACAATTCGCGCCAGTCCAAGATCATTGCCATGATGGCGGAATGCAACGCGCATGGCCCCGTCCCGAGCTGGCAGGAGCCGGAGGACAAGGTCGTGCAGCAGTTCTTCGACACTCTGGTCGAGGTGTGCGTCAATCCTTACGCCGAGCGGTGGCTTGTCAGGGACACCACCTCGGAGGAGCTGGACTACATCGCCGCTAGGGCGAGGGAGGCGCAACTCATCAAGGAGGCCGGCAGCGCCGGAGGTATGGAGGACCAGGATGCCGTGGCTGCGGAGGAGGAGGAGCTCGCCCAGTGGGCGGCGGCTGCCGGAGAGGCTAGCAGCGCCAGCACCGGAGCTTCGCTGGTTGAAGACGCGGCCGACGGGTCGTCGTTAGAGGAGGACGCGGCGGCCGGCCCGGCGCCAGCCAGGGGAAGAGGGCGAGTCCTGCGGCGGGCCTGTTCCGGGGAGCCGGTCCGGCTCGGCAGGACTGCGCATCCTCAATTGGCCCTGGAGGGGTCCGGGCGCCTCATGAGGGCCACGGTGGCGAGGAGGTCGACGAAGGCCACTGAGAAGAAGAAAGCGGCAGCTCTCTCTTCGTCGAGGCACGCACAAACTCCGCCCCCTTCTTCGCCTCCCCCGGCAGACGTCGATTCGGAGTGCGACGCGGAGTTCCCCTTCGACCTCGGGCCCGTCAGGCCGAAGAGGAAGAGGAAAACGGCGGAGGAGGAGGAGATGGACGATGAGTAAGTATTCCATTCCTTACCGTCATTTACATCTTCCTAGACCACGCCACTCATCTTGATTTGTTGTTGCTTCTTCAGGGACGCAGAGACGCTGGCCCAGAGGGTAAAGAGGGCCAAAGCTTCGGCGAGCAGCCAGCCCCCAGCTGGGGCTTCAGGGACACCACTGGTGGTGTTGAGCAGCCCAGACGGTAGCCCCCGCACAGCCCCCAGCGTGAGTCCTCCATCCTCTTCTCGCTCGACATGCAGTAGGTGTTTGAGGCTAAGGTGCTGACCTTGCCGGTTCTGTAGGACGTGAGCAGCAGCAGGAGGAGCCGCTGGGGGCTGCTCCCAACGCACCACCCCCATCGACCACGCCGCCACGAGGGGCGTCCCCGGAAAGGGCACCAAGCATGGAGCCCACACGCATGGAGGAAGAGGGGAACTCGGGCGCTGGTGTCTCGGCCCCGGCGCCGGACGCCGGCTGGGAGGGGACTTCCGCTCCACAGCCCGGCACTAGTGAGTCGCCTGTCTTCTGTCTTTGCTTTCCCCTTATCTCTCTCTTTTTTTTTGCTTCATCACCCCCATCACTTCCCAGGCCCTCCTTCAACAGATGTGGAGGACGTGGACGCCGTTATCAAGGAGGTTGCTGAGGAGGCCGCGACGGAGGCCGACAAGATCGCTGCCGAGGAGGTCGCCAAGGACACTACTGGGGCCGCCGCGGATAAGGCCACCGAGGACGCCGCTGGGGGCGCCGCCGAGGGTGCCGGCGATGGGCCCGCCGGGGAGGCCGGCAAGGCCACAGCCGAGGAAGAGGCGATTGATGATCAGCCTTCTTCCTCCACAACCTCGGGCCCCGGCAGGTACCTGAAGGTGGGCGACAACCTCTTCGTCCATCTCACCGGGGTGTCAAGCCCCGAGCGCTCGCCGGAGGGGAAGTCTTTGATGGCGAGGTGCTTGCCGCCACCGAGCTTAAGGTTGTCGATGAACCGAGTGCCGGTGGCGATGGCTCTCCAGAAGGGCAGCTCTTCCGGGCCATGGGGGCCAACTTCCGGAAGCTCCAGGCGCTCTACCGCGCCTGTCTAGACAAGGTCAAGTCCAGAACGGCAGCAGTGGACGAGGCGGAGGCAGACTTCCTGGCGCGCGTCGCTGAGGCGCAAACCTGGTTCCACCAATCCCGCGAGGAGCAGAGGGCCTTCCAGGAAGAGCTGGCCAAGCGTGATGCGGAGCTCATCATGAAGATGGACGACATCGAGAAGGCCCAGGAAGAGGCAGCGAACTTGGCTGCCGCGGCGGAGGCCGCCCGGAACCAGCATCAAGCCGCCCTCGATTCCCAGGAAGAAGACCTCTCCGCGCGTGAGGCGAAGCTTGACGCAATGCTCCGCGGCAAGGATGAGGAGCTCGAGGTCCTTGTCGAGCGGCGGACTCGTGAGCTGGGGCAGAGGCACAAAGAGGCACTCGATGCCCAGGCTCTGGTCTACGCCGGCAAGGTACAAGAGCTGGAGGTGGAGCGGGACGAGCTGAAGGGGCAGGCCCTCATGCTGTCCGATGAGAAGAACAGGCTCAACTGCGCCTTGATGGAGGCGTAGGGAGCAATCATCAGCAGGGCTGGGGAGCTCTCCGAGGCACAAAACTCCATCAGAGATCTCAAGCTGAGGCTGGAGAATCTCAAGAAGATGTTGTCGGAGAGCTCAGCTCGGGAGGAGGCCTTGACCAAGAGCCTGGAGGAGGAGAAGCAGCTGCGGGCGGACGAGGGCGGCTCCCACCAAGAATACGTGGCGGGCGAGAACAGGTGGATCAGCCGGCTGGAGGACATCGCCGGCAGGGTTACCTCACAGTTAGCCCTCATGGCGATGCCAAACGTGAGGTATGCCCCTGAATGGAGCGGGTCCGCCAACGCCAAGCTGATCCTGTTCTTCGAGGGCGTCCTCAGTGCCTTGACTGATCTTCACTCCAACAGAACGGCCACGCTCGTCGGGGAGCCCCGGCGGCTCTGCCGGGGAGTCATGACCAAGGTCCTCACCAAGGTGGCGTTCTGGAACCTCGCCCTTGACTTCGAAGCCGCGATGGACAGCTTGCCGGAGGATGCTGACCTCACGGCGCTCAAGGAGCGCATCAAGCCCGTCATCAGCCGCATCGACGAAATCAAGAGGGTGGAGGGCCAGCGCCGGGATTAGGCATCCCGTTCTTCCTTGCCGCCGACCAAGACGAAATTAGTCTTTAATTAGAACCGCATCGATGGCATGATGTAATATAACTTTGAAACATCTTTGAAATCATGCATGTTATTTTCCTGTTTGCTGTCCCCTTTGTGTGCCCGCCCTATGCTAGCTGGGTAGGCTCGCCGGCCCGAAGAACCCAAGGTGGCGTCTTGGGGACGGATCCCCATTGGCCTGCCGGGCGAGCTTGCTGCCGGGAAGCCACCTTGTCACCCTTAACGCAGCCGCTCGAACTGTCGAGTTTGACTCGAGTCAAAGTCGAGAGCTTGGTCAATTGCGGAAGGCTACCCTACCGTTTCTAACGCAGCCGTTTGAATTGTTGAGCGGTATCGAAACAGAGCAAAGGCGTTGTCAATCGGGAAGGGCCCCATTTGCATGCATGTTTCTTTTTGCACAAATGACGATAGCTCCGAGGAAAAACCACTTCAAATAATAGGATAGAAATATCCAAGGTTCAATGTAACTTATCTTCTATTTGTAGCCGCTCGAGCATAGATCTTCCGGCCTCCTTCCTTCTCAAAGGGCCACGAAGATGAGAGAGCGTTGGGCCAACTTCTAGAGTTGATTCTCACAACTGCGCCCCCTACCTGGCGCGCCAAAGATGTCGGTGTATTTGGGTCGACACCTATGGGATCACAAGAATCCCTACTACGGTTGCGGGGCGCGGAGTTGAGAGAAGAGCGGGTCTAACAGTCAGAACACGGTTCCTTTACCCAGGTTCGGGCCGCAAAGATGCGTAAAACCCTACTCCTCCTTTGGTGGATTATACGTTTGTGTTCTTCAGCTAGTGAGGAACTCCAAAAGAGTCGTGAGGAGTTCAAAAGAGCCGAATCCTTCTCCTGGTCGCCTTGGGCCTCCTTTTATAGGAAAAGGGGTTGCCACAGTGGCACACAGGAGGTGGAAAGGGTACAGTGATGCGAGGTTATCCCTCGCATTACAGGACAAGGCGCATTTAATGCACCTTGCTTAGGTGTTCTTGCTTTATCGGGGACGAGGGGGGACGTCCGTCTTGCCGTCGCCGCTCCTCCTCATGTTGACGCGCGCCTCGGCCAGCGGTGCCTGAGGTGCCATGTAGGCAGGTAGGCAGCTGAGGTGGTGCAATGGTGGGTCTCCACGAAGATCTGCAAGTTGCCACGCAGGAGCCTGTCCAGCTGGTTGGGTCGTCAGCTGCGTGGGGCGGTGGAAACTCAGTTGGTGCGGGCTTGATGGTAGCCTTGCGGGTGTCCTCGGCAAGGGCCTTGCCGGGGCGCCTGCTGTCATCCCCGGCAAGGTGCTTGCCGGAGGCCTTGTGGTCCTCCTTGGCTGGGATCCCGCCAAGGGTCGTCGTCTTCTTAGCTTGTATCTGATCTTGGATGTCTTCACAAAGATCTGCATGCCACCACGGGGATATCTCCCGAATCCTCGCCCCATGGGGGCGGTGGACTCAAGGGTGATCCGCTCCGTAGGCGCGGGGCGAGCTGCCGCGGCAAGGGTCTTGCCGGGGCTGCCAGAGCCGGCCCCGGCAAGGGTCTTGCGAGGGCTGCTGAAACCGGCTCCCGGCAAGGACCTTGCCGGGGGAAGCCTCTTTGTCCCTTTGCTCTTTGGGGTCTTGTTCTTGGCGTTGCTCCAATTCCATCGAGCCTCAGTCTTACCTTGGCTCATCTCCCTAGCCATGCTTGGCGTGGTGGTGCCCGTGGCTCAGACTGCCCGTGCACAGTCATAGGGGTACACAAAGTGTGCCCCTCTTTTTGTACACCGACAAATATGCCCTAGAGGCAATAATAAAATGGTTATTATTATATTTCCTTAATAATGATAAAGGTTTATTATTCATGCTAGAATTATATTGACCGGAAACTTAAATACATGTGTGAATACATAAACATATATCGTGTCCCTAGTGAGCCTCTACTAGACTAGCTCGTCGATCAAAGATGGTCAAGGTTTCCTAACCATAGAAATGAGTTGTGATTTGATAACGGGATCACACCATTAGGAGAATGATGTGATGGACAAGACCCGTCCGTTAGCTTAGCATATGACCGTTCAGTTTATTGCTATTGCTTTCTTAATGTCAAATACATATTCCTTCGACTATGAGACCATGCAACTCCCGGATACCGTAGGAATACCTTGTGTTCTATAAAATGTCACAACATAACTGGGTGGTCGTAAGGATGCTCTACAGGTATATCTGAAGGTCTCTGTTGAGTTGGCATGGATCGATATTAGGATCTATCACTCTGTGTATCGGAGAGGTATCTCTGGTCCCTCTCAGTAATACACATCACAAGAAGCTTGCAAGCAAAATAACTAAGGAATTTGTTATGAGATGATGTATTACAGAACGAGTAAATAGGCTTGCCAGTAATGAGATTGAATTAGGTATGGAGATACCGACGATCGAATCTCGGGCAAGTTATATACTGACGAACAAAGGCAATTACGTATGTTGTCATAATGGTTCGACCGATAAAGATCTTCGTAGAATATGTAGGAACCAGTATGGGCATCCATTTTCCGCTATTGGTTATTGACCGGATGAGTGTCTCGGTCATGTCTACATAGTCCTCGAACCCGTAGGGTCCGCACACTCAACGTTCTATGATGATATACTGTTATATGAGTTATGTGATTTGGTCACGGAATGTTGTTCGGGGTCCCAGATGGGATCACATACATGACGTGGAGCTCCGGAATGGTCCGGAGGTAAAGTTTGATATATAGTATGATATTATTTGGACACCGAAAGAGTTTCGGGGGTACCGGGTAGTAATCGGGTCACCGGAAGGGGTTCTGGGAAGCCCCGGGAAGTATATGGGCCTTATGTGTAATGCCCCGGATGTAATACTTTCCCTTTTGAGCAATATATATCTTTGGCTCCATCTATTTCCATTTCGGGGTTCTTCGTCTTTCGGGTTTTCGTCGTTTTGTTGTGTGCGTGTGTGGCATTCATTCATATCATGTAGTCATGTGCATCGCATTGCATTGTGTTGTCGTTTGCTTCCGGTCCCACTCGTTTCTTCCCGTTGTCCGTTTCGAGTTCCGGAGCTCTCTCACGTGTCCGTGGCATCCCCGAGGTCTACTTTGGTGTTTGGCCGTGTAACGTTTCCGTTTTGGTGTGAGACTTGTCGTGCGATGTTGTTTTGTTGTGTGTAACCCGCCTGCCAAATCTCGTCGCGTTTGGAGTTGGTTTGCTACTCCAACAGTTATTCTCGTGGGCTGAAAGTACCCCCTCTTTGAGGCCCAAGACACCCCTCCAACAGCCCACCAAACAAACCCAAACCCCTCCCTTCATCTAGGCCATCCAATTCTGATTGTGTGGCCGAAAACCTCACCTCATTTGGACAACCCTAGCTCCTTGTGCCTATATAAATGTCCATCTCCCCCAAAATTTGCGTCCTGAAACCCTAATGCTTCCACAGTGCGCCGCCGGTGCTTCCACCGTTGATCCGCGATGCTTCAACTGTTGAAAATTCGTGCTTCCGACGTCCCAGCGATCCATGCTCCCGAGATTCGCGGCCGTGCTTCCGTAGTGCGTCGCGGGTGCTTCCGTCCGACGGCGGGCCCCGCCAGGCCGTCTTCTTCCTCGCGCCGCTGTTCTTCACCGCCTCCACGCCGGAGCGCCGCGCCGCCGCCGGGCCTCCCCGCGCCCTCCGCCGCCCCGGCTGCCCAGCCCGCCGCCACCTTGGCCCTCGCCGCCGCCCGCCGCCCGGGCACTTCCCGTCAGCCGATGCTGCTAAGGGCTCCCGCCCCGGCAGCCGCCTCCATTTCCCGCCGGCCGCGCCGCGCCGCCGCGGCCTGCTCCGGCCGCCGCGAGGGCCAGTAGCCGCCGCGCCCCTCGAGAGCTCCAGCATCGGCCCGATCCGATCGAGGATCCGGTCGGGTGTTGCAACCCTAGCGGGCGTCGCCCGCGACCCGCAGCCCCTTAGGCGCCCATTGACCCACCGCAGATCCGGCCCGATCCGCGGTGGATCCGATCCAGCCCGAAGACCCGATCCGCGACCGCCAGCCCAGTTGACCCCGTTGACTTCGAGGAGGTTATTTTTATTCTAAGTCCCTGGGTATTTTGTTGTCTGATGCTATTTTGTTTTAGTGATAACTTTTTGTGTGATGGTCCGATTGGAGCAAATCATATGTCAAAATGACCGTGGAAACATGTACTGCGTTTTGTTCCATTGTGCCATGCATGTTTGAGGTCATCTAGATGCTTAAATATCTGTTGGAAGAGTGCTACTTGTTATAAACTGCCGTTAGTAGTTGTTTTCATGCCATCTTTGCAATGTGATAACTTGGTGCATGTTTATCCAAATGATGCAAATGATATGTCCACGTGTTCGTCTTGAGATGCTCTACATGTTGATTGCTTTAGATTGCATGATAGATATCATCTTGCCATGTTTATCTCCTTTGCAAAGTGATATGTGGCTGTTATGTCGTTTAACTTGTTACGAGATGCCTTGTAGAGGAGTTCGTTGCTATCGTTGTGTTTGTCCCCTTGATGCATGCTTAGATGTTTTGGATTCACCATCATGTGTACTTTGCTGTGGTGCTTACCACTTGACATGTTTAGCTGTGAGGTGACTTAAACTTGCTCACAAAGATGCCATGATGTTACTACTGTTTTAACACTTAGTGAAATTCCACTAAGTCTGGAATCTGTAATTTCCAGATGCCATGTTTACTTGTTGTTCTAGGCCAATCCATGTTAGTTTTGGGGTGACTCTTGATGTTTCCTTGTTGTATATATTGTTGGATATCCATTCATGCTCTCGCATGCTTATTTGAGTGGCTGTAGCATATTTAAATCTTGCTCCCAAGTTGCAACAAATTACTGCTGTCAGGATTTTGTTGTCAAGTTCAATATGTCATAGCTTGTTGCTATTGATCCATGGCTCCTTTGGGGATGATCCAATGGATTTGTTTGCTGTAGGATATGTCTAGCTTATGTCCATGCTCCTTTCCATGATGTTTGAGTTCTATAGGACATTTATCTATTGCTCCGAAGTTGCTATGTGGCTGTTGTTTTCAGCTTGTGCATGTTTATTGTTTCGGGTGTAACTTTTAGCTCGTTGCTCCGTTTTGAGCAAGTCCTATATGTAACTTGTGTGTTTTTACATGTAGATTCATATTATCCTATTGTTATCATGTTTTGAAGCATTTTGATTGATGCATATTGTTGTGCTGTAACACTGTGCTTCCTAAGTAGACTTTCTGTGCTTCCATAGTGCATCTGTTTTGCTTCCATAGTGCATCAGTCATGCATCCAGTAATTTTTCTGCGCATTGCATCTTGTTTGATTCATTGCCTTGTGTTCTTGTGTTTGAGTAGAGCCGGAAGCTGAGACCGAGTACGAGTACGAGCACGAGGTTACTACCGAGGTTGAGGACGAGGACCCCTCTTACGATCCCATAGACAACTCTTCAGGCAAGATGACCGAACCCCGATAACATTACTATCCTTGCCTATTGCTAGAAGTCTCGATCTATAGTTTTGCCTCGATGCCCATGTTTTTCCTGTCAGCCTCCTATTGTAACCATGAACCTGTTTAACCACCCCACCTATGCAAACCATTGATTGGCTATACGTAGGCTTCGCTCAGCCCCTCTTATAGCATTGTTAGTTGCAGGTGAAGATTGAAGATTCTTGCTTCTTGTTGAAGCTTGTTGGGATATCACACTATATTAATTATTAAATGAAATCATCTATATATTGGTAATGGGTGGAAGGCTGAGCCTTTTGCTTGGTGATTTGTTCCACTCATGCCGCCTTAGGAACCGTATAAACCGGTGTTATGTTCCTTGATTATGCGTTCCTCACACGGTTGGGGTTATGGGACTCCCTCGATAAACCGCTAAGTGCTAAGTCTTTTCCAGCAAGTCCCAACATTGGTACTATTTGCCTAATAACTAAAAAACTTGCATAGGGAGTAATTAACCCTCTTTCTTAATCAACAACCCCGGGCCAGTGCTCCACATGAGTGTTGGTCCGAAACGGGGAGTCTGCGGGGCCACCTTGAGGGAACTCAAGGTTTGGTAAAAACCTGTAGAATCGCCCATCCAGTCGTGGCCTGAGACTAGATACGCGCGGCTATTGTCAGGGTGTCGGCACGCCGGGAGGATTTGCTGGATTAGCCTTACCTTAGTTCGGAGTATCTTGAGCACGGGATTCCGAGAATACTCGGGCCTTCCCACCTTGGAGTTGCGACTCCGCGGATCGTGGGCTTGTCATGGGCCAAGTTGGAACACCCCTGCAGGGTTATGAACTTTCGAAAGCCGTGCCCGCGGTTATGTGGCAGATGGGAGCTTGTTAATATCCGGTTGTAGAAAACTTGACACCATGTTCCAATACACTACCAGCGTGTGTACCGTGACGGTCATTTTCCAAAAGGGATTCGGGAAGTGAACACGGTGGGGTTATGTTTGACTTGCTTTAGTTAGGATCACTTCGTGATCATCTCTCGACCGAGGCACCTTCTCTTCTCGCTCTCTTTTACGTAAGCTAGGCTAGTGCTGCTGCAACCTCTTGTTCTTTCTTCAGCCTTGTTCCACACCCAAGGCTGGGATAGTCGTGTTACCCGGGTACGGGATTGCTGAGTCCTCTGTGGCTCACATTTACTTCAACACACCAGATGCAGGTACGATGGTGAGCTACACAGGCGATGGCACTGAGCTAGACTGGGAGTACGACGAGGAGCGTAGCCGCTACTATGTGAACTATCCGGTTGATCAGTAGAGCTTCTACTAGGATTTGATCTAGACCCGTGGTTTAATGTTATATTTGGTATCTTGTCATTTGGATCTTACCCTTAGATGGGCTGTGATGTTTATCTCAATGATGTTTGAACATGTAATGTATTTGTGTGACATGGCGAGTGTAAGCCAACTATCTTTTTAGTTTTCCATCCCTATTTTTACATGAGATGTGCAAAGGTACCAAACTTGCGATCATTCCAGAATGGGCCTATATCTTTAAGTCGTGCCTCGACACGTAGGAGATATAGTCCCATCCTGGGCATTACAAGTTGGTATCAGAGCCTTCTTCGACCTAGAAGCCCCCACTGTTTGATCGAATCGTTGACGGTCGAGTCTAGGCACACACTGAAAATGTTTTGAGTCCTATATTTATATCGGAGATTAGGATTTCTTTGCTTCTCATCCCCTTTCACTCTGGTGAGGACTCCGGACGACTACTCTTGCCTCTTCTACTTTCAAAAATTGCTCCAATTTTTTTTAGGAATCTCGCGAGTATTGTTGGATTGTTTCGATGTCTTTGTGACGAGAATATTGTTCTCGATGCCTCCTGACATTAGGGGTTGTGGCAGTGTCCCGGGGAGTTGAGCTTCGGGGTATTGTCGTCACAAGCATATCACGACAATACTAGAATACTTAAGACGGCCGACATCGAAAACTCTCCTATATGGTTAGTGGCAAGATAACCCCGACATCACCCAGTACTGGGGAGGTAGTTCGGAAGTATTGCCATAGCTTTGTATAGTGGATGCTTTTCGAAGGTCCGAGGTAGACGGTTTCCGAGAAAGACTGGTTATGTGTTGAAGGATGGATACAGCTGGATGTAGGATTAGAGTTGATTCCGCGGTGCTTCCCCTGTATCTCCAACACCTGATTGCATAACTGGAAACTTTCGGAAATTAATAGGTGGGTTTATCCAGTAGATCGTAGGCATTCTTCCAACGAATGCAGGTTAGCGAGTTTGGGGTTCTACATTGAGTGAAGTGGTTTTATGGCCGATGTTCCAATCGGGAGTTGCATCTTAAAGGATCCTTGGCTATGCTGATCTGGGGATTGCAAAACCCTTTCGTAACGCGTTCATAAGCTTTCAGCACAAAGATGTCGAACGAAGCTCCTATCTTGTGTTTGTCCCATCTGTACCTTGTTGTTTTTCTTATTTACCTTTTGTCTCCCAGTGGCTTCTCGTGAAGATTGTTGTTATCATTAAGCTGAGAATTTCATTCGTTCCTCTTGTTCGAATGATTCTTGTGAAGACTATGTTGCATTTCTATCCGTTGTTTCAGCTTATGCCTTCTTTCAATCAATTGCTGATTAGTGGTCATCTCTTTCAGGATGGCTCCGAAACGGGTTCCCAACGCTAACCCAGAGGGTGAAGAGGTTCCAGATCGTCCTCCTTCCCCTCCTCCTCCGTCTGAGGCTTGGAGAGCGATTATGCAGACTACAAACCAGAACACCCAGATGTTGATGCAGATGATGCAGCAAATGCAAGCAAATCAAGCAAATCAGGGTGCTCCAGGGAACCAAGGCAATTTCTTCAACCAACAGCACCATGCTGCGCTCAACCAGTTCTTGGCCAATCAACCAAAGGCTTTCAGTTACTGTGTCGACCCTCTCGATGCTGAAGATTGGATTACCGATATCAACAAGAATTTTGAGTGCAACAACGTAAGGCCTGAGGACTATGTGAAATTTGCAGCCTTCCAACTCAAGGACCAAGCAGCTGACTGGTGGCAGCAGTACAAAGACTCCAGAGAAGGGCGTGTGATCTCTTGGGATGATTTCTGCAAGGACTTTCGCTCTCACCACATTCCAACAAGTGTCATCAAGGGTATGTGTGAGCAATTCCGCAACCTGAAGCAAGGCTCTATGACTGTCTACCAGTATAATCTCAAGTTCCAAAACCTCGCCCGCTATGCCAAGCAAGACATACCAGATGCCAAGAGCAAGATCTATCAGTTCCGTGGAGGTCTCAAGGATGAACTTCAACTTGCTCTCACCTTGTTCGAGCCCGATGAGTTTGACAAATTCTATAACATGGCGCTTAAGCAAGAGGCAGCCCAGCTCAAGATGGAGGCTTCCAAAAAGAGGATTCGAGATGCCGTTCACTCCTCCTCATCTTCTCAAGTGGTCGCAAAGCAACATAAATTTTGGCTTCCTCCTCCTCCTGTGATTCGAGCTCCCTACAACAACAACAAGAACTCTAGTGGCCGTGGTTTCTCCCACCCACCCAACCCGAGCAACCAGTCGAAGAATCAGTTTCAGTCTTAAGGTTCCAAGTCAAGTGGTTCTCATTTTCGTCCTCTCTCAGAAGTGGTCTACAACAAGTGCACTCAGAAAGGTCACTATGCTAACAAGTGCCCCAACCCAAGGCGCCTTCCGCCTCCTCCGCCTGTCAGCACATCTATTGTCAAGCATAATCCAAAGGCAGCAAGGGTGAATCTGTTGAATGCAGCACAAGCGGAGAATTCTTCTGATGTCATATTGGGTAACCTCTCAGTTAATTCTTTTCCTGCTAAAGTGTTGTTTGATTCGGGTGCTTCATGTTCCTTCATGTCTTATCCATTTGCATCCAAGCACGATGTTGTCACTTCAAATTTGCCTCAGAAGTTGCAAGTTGTTTCTCCGGGCAGGATTATGACTTCTAGTGTCTATGCTCCGGATGTATCTATTCGCATGGGTGATTATCGCTTTCTGGCTAAACCGGTGGTTCTCGGCAATTCCGACATTGACCTCATCCTCGGGATGGATTGGCTTTCTCAGCATGATGCTCAAATTGATTGTGCAAACAAGGAAGTCAAGATTACTCATCCTGATGAAGATGTGATTATCTTCGCCTCCAGGGATAACACAATCAGGCTTTTCTCTCTCAATGACAAGGGCGAAATGAATGCCATCTCTCAAGTTCCGATGGTAAACGAATACGAAGACGTCTTTCCTGAAGAACTTCTAGGCATGCCTCCACACCGTCAAGTGGAATTCGTCATTGAACTCGAGCCGGGTATTGAGCCAGCATGCCGGCGTCCGTACAAGCTCTCTCCTAAAGAGTTGAAGGAGTGGAAGAAACAGCTTGATGAACAGGAGCGTATGGGTCTGATCAGGCCTAGTACGTCTCCTTGGGGCTGTGGTGTCTTATTTGTCAAGAAGAAGGATGGCATGGAGCGTCTCTGCGTTGATTACCGACCATTGAACAAGAAGACAATAAAGAACAAGTATCCGCTCCCCAACATCAACGAACTGTTTGAGCAGCTCAAAGGAGCTAAAGTGTTCTCTAAGCTCGATCTCCGAATGGGCTATCACCAAATTCGCATTCGTGAAGAAGATATCCCCAAGACTGCCTTCAGAACGAGCTACGGCTCATATGAGTATACAGTCATGTCCTTTGGTCTCGCCAATGCTCCACCTACCTTCTCGAGAATGATGCACTACATTTTCAACCCCTACACCGACGAGTTTGTGCTTGTGTATCTAGATGATATTTTGGTATTTTCCAAGAATGAAGAGGATCATGAAAAGCACCTCCGTCTCGTTCTCGACAGACTCCGTGAACATAAGTTCTATGCCAAGTTCTCCAAGTACAAATTTTGGCTTGATAAGGTCTTGTATCTGGGTCATATCATCTACGCTGACGGTATTGCGGTAAACCCTGAGAAAGTTGAAGCAATTGTCAACTGGGAGGCTCCTCAGAACATCAAGCAACTCCGAAGCTTTCTTGGTCTTGCCAGCTATTGCAGAAGGTTCGTTGAGAACTTCTCCAAGATTGCCAAGCCTCTTTCCAACTTGCTGCAGCAGAATGTCAAGTACTACTGGTCTCCAGATTGTGAAGTGGCATTCAAAACTCTCAAAGAAAAGCTCGTCTCTGCTCCAGTTCTCACTCCTCCAGATGAGTCCAAGCCCTACGAAGTATTCTGTGATGCTTCTCTTCAAGGACTTGGTGGTGTGCTTATGCAGGACAAGAGAATCGTGGCATACACTTCTCGTCAGCTGAAGCCAAGTGAGAAGAACTACCCCACACATGATCTTGAACTAGCAGCTGTGGTACATGCTTTGATTACGTGGAGACATCTTCTGTTGGGGAGAAAAGTCGACATCTTCACCGATCACAAGAGCTTGAAGTACATCTTCACACAGCCGAATCTGAACCTCCGCCAGACTCGTTGGGTTGAGATGATCCAAGAGTATGATCCCAGTATCGAATACACTCCTGGCAAGGCGAATGTGATTGCAGATGCTTTGAGCAGAAAGGCATATTGCAACAGCCTTATTATCAAGCCGTTCCAGCCTGAGCTTTGTGAAGCATTCAGGAAACTCAACCTCCAAGTTGTTCCGCAAGGTTTTCTTGCAAATCTTCAAGTTGCTCCTACCTTGGAAGATCAGATCCGTGAGGCCCAACTCAGTGATGCTATGGTGCAGAAAGTGAAACATGGTATTGCAAAGGGTACTCCCAAATACAAGTGCTATCGCGTTGATGAGAGAGATACCTTGTTCTTTGAGGACATACTTGTTGTTCCCAAAGGTGATCTCAGGAAGCTCATAATGGAAGAAGCACATGATTCCCTCCTTTCGATTCATCCTGGCAGTTCCAAGATGTACCAAGACCTCAAGCAATCTTACTGGTGGACACGCATGAAAAGGGAGATTGCCCAATTCGTGAATGAATGTGATGTCTGCAGAAGAGTGAAGGCAGAGCATCAACGTCCAGCCGGTCTTCTCCAACCTCTTCCTATTCCCGAGTAGAAATTCGACCACATTGAAATGGATTTCGTCACTGGCTTTCCTAAGTCCAAGAGAGGGAATGATTCTATCTTCGTGGTGATTGACAAGCTTACCAAAGTCGCTCACTTCCTTCCAGTCAAAGAATCCATCAATGCAGCTCAACTTGCAAAATTGTACACTTCCAGAATTGTGTCCTTACATGGCATTCCTCAAGTTATTTCCTCAGACCGTGGAAGTTTGTTCACTTCTAAGTTCTGGGACTCCTTTCAGTCTACCATGGGCACTAAGATCAGGTTCAGCACTGCATTTCACCCTCAGACTAGTGGTCAAGTCGAGCGAGTGAATCAGATTCTAGAAGACATGCTCAGAGCCTGTGTCATTTCTTTTGGCATGAAATGGGAAGATTGCCTTCCATTTGCCGAGTTCTCTTACAGCAACAGCTTCCAAGCAAGTGCCGACAAAGCTCCGTTTGAAATCCTCTATGGCAGAAAGTGCCGTACCCCTCTCAACTGGTCCGAGACTGGTGAACGTCAACTTCTTGGCAATGACTTGATCTCAGAAGCCGAAGAAATGTGCAAAGTCATACGTGAGAATCTCAAGGCCGCTCAGTCGCGTCAGAAGAGTTACTATGACGGCAAGCATCGTGATTTGGCCTTCAACATTGGGGATCATGTATATCTCCGTGTTTCTCCTATGAAAGGAACCCAAAGATTCGGTATCAAAGGAAAGCTTGCTCCTAGATACGTCGGGCCTTTCAAGATCCTTGGCAAAAGAGGCGATCTAGCCTATCAACTTGAGCTCCCTTCCAACTTTGCCAATGTTCATGATGTGTTTCATGTGTCTCAACTCCGCAAGTGCTTCAAGACTCATGAACGCTTGATTCCGTTTGAAGAGATTGAACTTCAACAAGATTTGTCTTACCGAGAGCATCCCGTTGCTATTCTCGAAGAAACCGAGCGCAAGACCCGCAACAAGTCCATCAAATTCTTGAAAGTCAAGTGGTCACACCATACCGACCGAGAAGCTACGTGGGAACAAGAAGATCATCTTCGTTCCGAGTACCCTTCCTTTTTCCAGTCCTAGATCTCGGGACGAGATCTTTTTGTAGTAGAGGAGAGTTGTAATGCCCCGGATGTAATACTTTCCCTTTTGGGCAATATATATCTTTGGCTCCATCTATTTCCATTTCCGGGTTCTTCGTCTTTCGGGTTTTCATTGTTTTGTTGTGTGCGTGTGTGGCATTCATTCATATCATGTAGTCATGTGCATCGCATTGCATTGTGTTGTCGTTTGCTTCCGGTCCCACTCGTTTCTTCCTGTTGTCCGTTTCGAGTTCCGGAGCTCTCTCACGTGACCGTGGCATCCCCGAGGCCTACTTTGGTGTTTGGCCGGGTAACGTTTCCGTTTTGGTGTGAGACTTGTCGTGCGATGTTGTTTTGTTGTGTGTAACCCGCCTGCCAAATCTCGTCGCGTTTGGAGTTCGTTTGCTACTCCAACAGTTATTCTCGTGGGCTGAAAGTACCCCCTCTTTGAGGCCCAAGACACCCCTCCAACAGCCCACCAAACCAACCCAAACCCCTCCCTTCATCTAGGCCATCCAATTCTGATCGTGTGGCCGAAAACCTCACCTCATTTGGACAACCCTAGCTCCTTGTGCCTATATAAATGTCCATCTCCCCCAAAATTTGCGTCCTGAAACCCTAATGCTTCCACAGTGCGCCGCCAGTGCTTCCACCGTTGATCCGCGGTGCTTCCACCGTTGAAAATTCGTGCTTCGGACGTCCCAGCGAGCCATGCTTCCGAGATTCGCGGCCGTGCTTCTGTAGTGCGTCGCGGGTGCTTCCGTCCGACGGCGGGCCCCGCCGGGCCGTCTTCTTCCTCGCGCTGCCGTTCTTCACCGCCTGAACACCGGAGCGCCGCGCCGCTGCCGGGCCTCCCCGCGCCCTCCTTCGCCGGGCGTCCTCGCCTCCTCCACCGCCCCGGCTGCCCAGTCCGCCGCCACCTTGGCCCTCGTTGCCGGCCGCCGCCCGGGCACCTCCCGCCGGCCGGTGCTGCTAAGGGCTCTCGCCCCGGCCGCCGCCTCCATTTCCCGCCGGCCGCGCCGCTCCGCCGCGGCCTGCTCCGGCCGCCGCGAGGGCCAGTAGCCGCCGCGCCCCTCGAGAGCTCCAGCATCGGCCCGATCCGATCGAGTATCCGGCCGGGCATTGCAACCCTAGCGGGCGCCGCCCGCGACCTGCAGCCCGTTAGGCGCCCGTTGACCCGCCCCAGATCCGGCCCGATCCGCGGTGGATCCGATCCAGCCCGAAGACCCGATCCGCGACCGCCAGCCCAGTTGACCCCGTTGACTTCGAGGAGGTTATTTTATTCTAAGTCCCTGGGTATTTTGTTGTCTGATGCTATTTTGTTTTAGTGATAACTTTTTGTGTGATGGTCCGATTTGAGCAAATGATATGTCAAAATGATCGTGGAGACATGTACTACGTTTTGTTCCATTGTGCCATGCATGTTTGAGGTCATCTAGATGCTTAAATATCTTTTGGAAGAGTGCTACTTGTTATAAACTGCTGTTAGTAGTTGTTTTCATGCCATATTTTCAGTGTGATAACTTGGTGCATGTTTATCCAAATGATGCAAATGATATGTCCACGTGTTCATCTTGAGATGCTCTACATGTTGATTGCTTTAGCTTGCATGATAGATATCATATTGCCATGTTTATCTCCTTTGCAAAGTTCTATGTGGGCTTTATGTCGTTAAACTTGTTACGAGATGCCTCGTAGAGGAGTTCGTTGCTATCATTGTGTTTGTCCCCTTGATGCATGCTTAGATGTTTTGGATTCACCATCATGTGTACTTTGCTGTGGTGCTTACCACTTGCCATGTTTAGCTGTGAGGTGACTTAAACTTGCTCACAAAGATGCCATGATGTTACTACTGTTTTAACACTTAGTGAAATTCCACTAAGTCTGGAATCTGTAATTTCCAGATGCCATGTTTGCTTGTTGTTCTAGGCCAATCCATGTTAGTTTTGGGGTGACTCTTGATGATTCCTTGTTGTATATATTGTTGGATATCCATTCATGCTCTCGCATGCTTATTTGAGTGGCTGTAGCATATTTAAATCTTGCTCCCAAGTTGCAACAAATTACTGCTGTCAGGATTTTGTTGTCAAGTTCAATATGTCATAGCTCGTTGCTATTGATCCATGGCTCCTTTGGGGATGCTCCAATGGATTTGTTTGCTGTAGGATATGTCTACTTTATGTCCATCCTCCTTGCCATGATGTTTGAGTGCTGTAGGCCATTTATCTATTGCTCCGAAGTTGCTATGTGGCTGTTGTTTTCAGCTTGTGCATGTTTATTGTTTCGGGTGTAACTTTTAGCTTGTTGCTCCGTTTTGAGAAAGTCCTATATGTAACTTGTGTGTTTTTACATGTAGATTCATATTATCCTATTGTTATCATGTTTTGAAGTATTTTTCTTGATGCATATTGTTGTGCTGTAATACCGTGCTTCCTAAGTAGACTTTCTGTGCTTCCATAGTGCATCTGTTTTGCTTCCATAGTGCATCAGTCATGCATCCAGCAATTTTTCTGCGCATTGCATCTTGTTTGATTCGTTGCCTTGTGTTCTTGTGTTTGAGTAGAGCCGGAAGCTGAGACCGAGTACGAGTACGAGCACGAGGTTACTACCGAGGTTGAGAATGAGGACCCCTCTTACGATCCCATCGACAACTCTTCAGGCAAGATGACCGAACCCTGATAACATTACTATCCTTGCCTATTGCTAGAAGTCTCGATCTATAGTTTTGCCTCGATGACCATGTTTTTCCTGTCAGCCTCCTATTGTAACCATGAACCTGTTTAACCACCCCACCTATGCAATCCATTGATTGGCTATACGTAGGCTTCGCTCAGCCCCTCTTATAGCATTGTTAGTTGCAGGTGAAGATTGAAGATTCTTGCTTCTTGTTGAAGCTTGTTGGTATATCACACTATATTAATTATTAAATGAAATCATCTATATATTGGTAATGGGTGGAAGGCTGAGCCTTTTGCTTGGTGATTTGTTCCACTCATGCCGCCTTAGGAACCGTATAAACCGTTGTTATGTTCCTTGATTATGCGTTCCTCACACGGTTGGGGTTATGGGACCCCCTCGATAAACCGCTAAGTGCTAAGTCTTTTCCATCAAGTCCCAACATTGGTACTATTTGCCTAATAACTAAAAAACTTGCATAGGGAGTAATTAACCCTCTTTCTTAATCAACAACCCCGGGCTAGTGCTCCACATGAGTGTTGGTCCGAAACGGGGAGTCTGCGGGGCCACCTCGAGGGAACTCAAGGTTTGGTAAAAACCTGTAGAATCGCCCATCCGGTCATGGCCTGAGACTAGATACGCGCGGCTATTGTCAGGGTGTCGGCACGCCGGGAGGATTTGCTGGATTAGCCTTACCTTAGTTCGGAGTATCTTGAGCACGGGATTCTGAGAATACTCGGGCCTTCCCACCTTGGAGTTGCGACTCCGCGGATCGTGGGCTTGTCATGGGCCAAGTTGGAACACCCCTGCAGGGTTATGAACTTTCGAAAGCCGTGCCCGCGGTTATGTGGCAGATGGGAGCTTGTTAATATCCGGTTGTAGAAAACTTGACGCCATGTTCCAATACACTACCAGCGTGTGTACCATGACGGTCATTTTCCGAAAGGGATTCGGGAAGTGAACACGGTGGGGTTATGTTTGACTTGCTTTAGTTAGGATCACTTCGTGATCATCTCTCGACCGAGGCACCTTCTCTTCTCGCTCTCTTTTACGTAAGCTAGGCTAGTGCTGCTGCAACCTCTTGTTCTTTCTTCAGCCTTGTTCCACACCCAAGGCTGGGATAGTCGTGTTACCCGGGTACGGGATTGCTGAGTCCTCTGTGGCTCACAGTTACTTCAACACACCAGATGCAGGTACGATGGTGAGCTACACAGGCGATGGCATTGAGCTAGACTGGGAGTATGACGAGGAGCGTAGCCGCTACTATGTGAACTATCCGGTTGATCAGTAGAGCTTCTACTAGGATTCGATATAGACCTGTGGTTTAATGTTATGTTTGGTATCTTGTCATTTGGATCTTACCCTTAGATGGGCTGTGATGTTTATCTGAATGATGTTTGAACATGTAATGTATTTTTGTGACGTGGCGAGTGTAAGCCAACTATCTTTTCAGTTTTCCATCCCTATTTTTACATGAGATGTGCAAAGGTACCAAACTTGCAATTATTCCAGAATGGGCTTATATCTTTAAGTCGTGCCTCGACACGTAGGAGATATAGTCCCATCCTGGGCATTACATTATGGGCCAAGTGAGGGAACACACTAGCCCACAAGGGGCTGGTGCGCCCCTCTTTGGCAGACAGACCTATGGGAGAGAAGGAAAGAGGGGAATAGGCCTCCTCCTTCCTTCCATCTCCTCCTCTTTCCTCCCCCCTTAGGGGAATTATGGCAGGGGCGTAGGACAGGGAAGGAGCCCTAGGGCTGGTCGGCCACCTTTGTGGTGCGGCTGGCTGCCTCCCTCTCCCCCTACCTATATATACATGGGGAGGGGCGCCGCACAAGGACACAATATTGTCTTATCTATGTGTGGCACCCCTCTCCACAGTTTCGTCCCTCGGTCATATTTTCATAGTGCTTAGCCAAAGCCCTGCGGAGATAGCTTCACCATCACCGCCACCATGCCGTCGTGCTGCCGGAAATCATCTACTACTTCACCCGTCTTGCTGGATTAAGAAGGCGAGGACGTCACCGAGCTGAATGTGTGTTGAACGCGGAGGTGTCGTATGTTCGGTACTTGATCGGTTGGATCGCGAAGATGTTCGACTACATCAACCGCATTAATAAATGCTTTCGCTTACGGTCTACGAGGGTACATTTACACACACTACTGTAGGATGCTACTAACGCGGCACTACGATCAGAGACCCTTCGACGAAACTATGTGCGATGCAGTAATCGCAAACGGTGATGTAAAACCCCCGTCAAAAAAGATGCAAAACCTTTGCGATGACGGATGAATCAACAACGGTTTAGAATTTAGTTGCGTGTGCTATGACGGGCATACTGTTCAGTTCAGTGAACTATTTGCGATGAGGCAGAAGAACATAAATGGGCAGCCAAATGAAGGTGTGTGCGATATATGGCATACGGTTCACTCTGATGAATTGTTTGTGATTAGGCGGTACAAAAGAAACAGTCAGCCAGATCAAGGTGTGTGCGATAGTTGGCAAACAGTTCACTCGAATGAACTATTTGCGTTGAGCCAAGATAACAGAAATGGTTCCAGTTAACAAGATGTGTGTGATACACGGAAAAGAGGTTTGTAATCATAAATGTGTGCGAAGACCGATAAAAACACAAACAATTGCTGCTAATAAGACGCGTGTGTTGTGCATTGGGATTGCATACAGAACAATAACATATATATACACACACACTTACAAGGACGTGGTTGCATAACCAAATTAAACATCCAACTACATAGGTGGCTACTACACACATGACATTTGCACACACCAAAGTAAACTATTACACGCATAATTACATAGGTGGCTACTACACACATGACATTTCCACACACTGAAATCACCTATATACTACATGCATAATTAACTAGGATAAACGATCATCTAATTATCATCTACTTCTTGTGACGCTTGCCGCTACTGCTCTGCTTGTGGCTCGATCTGGCCTCATCGATTTCGGTAACGAGGCGCTTCCTCATGTCAATGATATGCAGGTGCATCTCGTAGCATGTGTACACGCTCTTGGCCGTGAACCTGATCCAGGCCCCGTGCCAGGATATGGGGCATGTTCTGTTGGCATCCTGCTTCATCTTCTCGTAGTATGGGTCGATGATGGCCGAGGCGAGTTCAACCAGTGAATCCTTCTTCGTGCTGCCCTAGACCCTGTAGTGCTCATGGATTTCGACAGGGTTCTTGCTGGCCAAGCCCGTAACCCTAAGCACTTTTACATCGTCAGTGGTTTCCACCGTAGCGAACTTGTAGTCGGTGCTATTGACAAACCGGGTGAAACAGTCGCAAGGTTCAGTGGCCATGCAGTAGTGGTAGATGAGGACATGATGGCGCACACACAACTGGTCGACGACAACCTTCTGGTCTATGTTGGGACGACCGTCGGTGTACTGGAGGTCGGTGCCGACCACCTTGTACTTGTATCGATCAAGCAAATGCTCTACGATGTTGATGTAGTCGTCCACCGCGACCGGGTCGATGGTGCACACCACTGAGAGATCAGTCTCCCTCGCGTGGGTCTCCACTTTATGCTTGCCGAACTCCATTGGAGCGCTGCTAGCCATCCCCTCTCTATGTGTCATCGTGGGTGTGCTTGTTGTGTTGTCGGGCGCGATCGAAAGGTTGAAGAGACTAAGGTTATATTGGCTGCGAGAATTAAAGGGGAAGCCGGACGGCCTGGAATATCGGCATACCCGGAGGGCAGTTCTAATTTGCAGCGCATAACTCCATCGCGTCGCACATAACTACATTGTGGCGACGCGCGCGGCGCAACCGCACGCATATGGGGCCCCCGACGTGATCGTGTGTAGGCCCAACCGCTGGTAGAGCGCGCGTGGAGGGACGCGAGCAGAGCGCTCAGCGGTTGCCTCAACGGCGAGCAACCATATATATGAATATAGATGTTGAATATGCAAGGAAAATTTGTCCACAAGTCGAGCGCGTGGGGGTACGCAAGCAGAGCGCCTCGACGGACGCGAGCAGAGCGCACCATGGCGCCTAACGATGAGCACAGCGCGCCGAGGGACGTGAGCAGAGGCCGGCACGGTGATACGTGGCAAATAAGACGAACTATGCGAGCGATGGCGGAGACATCAAGGACGACTCAGATTCGAGTTGCGTGTGCGATACATGGCATATAGTTGATCCATTCGAGCTGTTTGTGATGGAATAAGCCGTGTGTGTTATAGGGCAAACGCTTGCTGGTATACAACCATCTACGATTGACAAATTCATCATCGACGGGTTACCTAGTGTGGTCTGTGTGTGATGTGATATGCTCTGTCTACAGAACATCAACATATATACTTGTAAGAACAACATTGCATGACCAAATTAATTTCATAAGTGACTACACACATAACATTTCCTCACACCAAAGTAAAGCAATTACATGCATACTAAACTAGGAGAAACGAGCATCTAATCATCTATATCTTGTTACGACGACGTTTTCCATTGCTCTGCTTCCGGCTGGATCACTAGTCATGAATGGTTAATAAAATCTACCTCTGTTGTATATTAAGGTCAAAATAGTACTACCAATATATGAGTCTCATACGATGCCATTTCAATGATTGTACCACAAAAGCCTGAAATATTACAAGGTTCATATTCTTGAGTTACATGGCTCAAATTCGAAGATTACAAGGTTCAAGCTGAGATTAGAAATGAAAATCAGCACATTCAGCAGCAAACGCCCGTGTTGATCAAATGAACATGGATATAAGGGAGGTTCAAACTAAAAATAAAAATAGTAAGGCTGCTTTCGAAACCACGTCATGTCTGCAAAGGGATCAGCCGCTGACAAGTCATGTATGGGTTTGACACAATGACTTCCAGTTACTCTATCATATGCACTTCCAATACGAAGTTTATCTTTTTTGGAGCCTCTTCCATTCTGCAGTAGCTGCCGGCTCTCATCAACAAACCATTAATATTTCCTATTTAAATGCATGTTCAACCTCATTGCCTTCAGCACCCTTGCTCTAGCGACAAAGAACCTGGCAAATGTATTCTCCTGTAAGGTCCCTCGGTAGGAGTTCAAAGTAATTTTTTGGAGATGCAGATCCAGGCATTCGACGTGATTGTTGTCATAAGCATTATCAACCTCCAGTCCTATTATTATCTACAAAAGAAGAGAACATGTTAGTGACTACATGCAGTTTTGAACACTACTACACGCCTATTTGGTTTCCAGGATTTGTAAAATGCACCAACGTGCCATCTTCGGTCTGACATAATTAACATGGCATTTGATTACAATCTAGAAAAATGTAGCCTTCTTCACAAGAGGTTGTAGTGGATGAAAAAATCTCTAAGAAAACTAGTACAGATGAATCCAAAGGAGAAATGCATATGGATTGTAACCATATGAATGAAGCAACCAATATGGGGTGGGGGTGTATGTCCTAAAATCCTCCAAAATTCCTTCAGAAATCATAGTGCATTGTCATTGTAAACTTGGGAAAAGGTGCAAAAAATTGAACTCCCTTATGTTTACCATTTAACAAGAAAGGAACATCACCTCAATATACAGCTCCTCCAGGCATGGAAAGCATCTCAGGAAACTGACAACTTGGTCTAGGTTGGGGCTGATAGATTCTAGTGCCAAGACCTTCACTGTGCGCAAAATCTAGGTGAAGCTTTTCTGGATGACAGATGAACATACATCTTCAAACCTCGAAATAATGTTGGTATCAAGAAGGAGAGGTAGAAGGCGACTATTGTACCTGAAACTAGTAGTATTTGACAGACGAGTAGCCCAACACTGTCAATTTCGGTGCCGAAATGACATTGATTCTTATTGGACCTTGTTGATTTACTACAAGTAATCTCTCAACTGAAGGTGTGTCCTCAGTGACCATATTGTGGTCCACCTTTTGTGATCTCTCATTGCAGCACTAGCAACACACATAAATAGTTCGGAGAGTCCTGGAGGTGATGTGGAAGCTACTCGACCAATTCATCGCCTGAAGAAGAAGGAACTCGAGTGCAGTACAGTCGCAGAGCAGGCACTCCATGTCATCCTTTGGGATGCAGATGGTGACGAGCTTGAGGTGCTTCAGTCGTGGTAGAAAAAGAGCGTGCATGTCATTAAGGGGGGATGGCGGTTTATGGACTTGCTAGGCGCAGCGTGGGCGCAAAGCGGACCGCAGACGTTGGCAGCATGCACATATTCCCATCATTAAAACTGAGCTCCTCTAGCTGATCTAGGGAGGGGAATCAGAACCAGTCGTCAAGCTTGGCCTGGTCCCTGCCATTGGAACGGATCTTGCCCGTGATAAGGCCTCTAATTGGCCCATGGTGACTGCTAAGGATCTGGGAGAACGCATCCAAGCTTTTGCGATAGACATGGCAAAGCTCGTGGGCGTCGAGGAGGTCGAGAGGGTGGAGAGCCATAGGGGGCACCACCACCAGGAAAGGGTGGTTGTCCTTGCCCCATATTTGATTGGGAAGAGGGATATGATGACTGTCAACATATCCTTGGGGAGGCTGCTGATGAAGTCTAGGCCTGCTGGAGTTGCTTGCGGTTCTTTATCGACCCGCATCCGCTTGTTGGCAGCCTCGTTCTCCACCTCGTCAGCGACGACGGAAACCTCTATCTCCATATTCACGCAGTGCTCCGGTGCTTCAGCAGCCTCGGTGTTGCCACTCCCTCCAATGGGGCGCTTCAGCGGCATCCTCATACACTGACGAGGACTGAGAGCGGTGTCAAGGATGCGGGCGGAGAGAGACGATTGTGTGTGTGGCAAGGATGGGGGTGCTGGCTTTGAGGACTGAGAGCAGCGTCGAGGATGTGAGCGGAGAGAGAGGATTGTGTGTGTCGCAAGGATTGGGGTGCGGTCGCTCATGCATACCATTAATATGGACCAGTGGGAGTGAGGCGGGCGGCAGTCAAAGGGCTGGCTTGCCTCCTCGTGAGCCTGTGCGGTGGACTGCTGGCATGCCTACCGTCATTTCACACAGCTACTAGAACGCCCCATGGTGAGTGCGCTTGCCTCGGCCTCCTGGTCTGCCTGCTAGCATGAGTCTCGTCAACTCACGCATGCTCGTAGGGCACACGGGACGCGTGCGCGACATGTATTAGTATAGTACGGTAGGAGTATATATAGTACGCAATGAAGAGGGTGGCCGACCAATACTACGCGTCATATAGGACACTCACTCGCGTGCGATGCTTCCATCCGTGGGCCCACGAGGTTGTCCTCCATTACTTTGACCCATCAAGGAGGTTTATTTTTGCGTTGTGTTGCGGTAGGGGTATATAGTATGCGTCGAAGAGGGGAGGACGGAGCAGGGGCAACACATATATACTACACAACGTCATGAATCGATCTCGCTCCGTGTGGGGACTTTTCGGTTTCCAAGGCAGGTGTCGCAAAGAAGTTGTGCATATTGGGTATTAAAAACATCACCAACACATTTGGCCATGTGCAGATGATGGTTGTCACTCATTCGCCTGAGACTCTTCCCTCCATGGGTGTAACACCCATGTAATTAAGCTACAGTAATCCCTGTCAATGATGCCACGTCACCGTGATTACTGTTGTTAATCCCATGATGGTTCAATCCCGTTCAAATTCAAAGTTCAAAATCAAGTTAAACAATAAAAGTTTTTCAAACACAAAAACTAAAATGTTCAAAGTGTGACAAATGATCTCTGGTTATTTGTCATGTTGAAACAACATTTTTATAAAAGGTGTAAATGCACTAAAATAAATAAATGAATAAATGTAAAATAAAAAGAAAATGTAAATAGAAAAGAAAAGGGGAAACCCCTGGACGCTGGCCCAACTGGGCAAAGGCCCAGCAGGCCGGCCCACCCACTGCCCCCTGGCCTATATCCCCACTATCCCCGACCAAACCCTAACCTAACCCACCCCGATCCACTTCCCCCCCACACGATACCCTCGCTCCCTCTCTGGATCGAGTTGTGCCCCGCCGCCTGGATGCCGCTGTGCCCTGGCGCCGTCCCGACAACCGCGCCCCACCATCCGGTGCTGCTCGACACCATCTTCCTCGTCGCGCCGGACCTCATTGCCGTCGTCCCCATCTTCCGCCCGAGCCGCGACATCGCGCCTCGTCGCCCCCGTACCCCGACCACGCATGTGAGGCCTCCGCCCTCCTCTGCTTCCCCCCTCCCGTGGCCACCGATGGCCGTCTCGCGCCACCGCGTCCCCCCCCGAGGCTCACCTCGCTCGCTCGCCGCCATATCGCACCGCTAATGCTCCTCCTCTCGGCGTCGTTGCCTCGTGCCCGCCCGCCACGCCGCCCTGCCTTGCATCCCCATTCGCCACCGCCGCCTGGCCCTACCAGGCCAGCTCCGGTCGGCCTTGCCCGACCTGGCCTTGCCGTGCCCCTGCTCGCCCGAGCTGCGCCTCGCTCGCGGTCGCCGTGTCCATCCGCCCCTCGCCCCATTGCTCACTGCAGTCCTCGCCGAGCCGCGCTCGTCCCGGCGAGGCCTCGCCCACACGTGACCTACCCTGCCCCGGAGCCTGCCGCGCGTGCGCCACCCGCTGCTCCCCCTCCCCCCGGCCGTGCGCCCGTGTGCCCCGGCTGGCCTGGGCCAGAGCCCTGTCGGGCTAGCGCCAGGCGCCCACTGCCCGTTAACCGCCGCCTGGTTGGCCCCCCAGGGCCACTTACACGTGGGTCCCACCCCTATAAAAAAGAAACAAAAAATGTTAATTAATTAATAATTAATTTAATTAACTCAGATTAATTAGCTATTTAACTTAATCTTCTTAATTAAGCTAATTAAATATTTAACTAATTAAACTATTAATTAGTTTCAGACAATGACAACCGGGACCCACGTGCTAATTTGACCAGTCAAACAGACTGTTGACTGACAACATCATGTTGATGTCATGCTGACACATTAATTGCTTTTATCTAATTAAACTAATTCTGTTAATTCCGGATATGAATTAAATCTTTGAAAATTAATATAAAATAATCCATAACTCGGATGAAAATACTTTGTACATGAAAGTTGCTCAAAAAAACGAGACAAATCCGAATACGCGGTCCGTTCATCAGTCACATGGCCCTAGCATGGCGAACATACAACCGTCCCCCTCCGATTCATTTGTTCGAAATTGCCAAACTTCGGGAAACCATTCCCGTATGTTATACCCCTTCGTTGGTATCGTGTAACACCGCGTTAGAACACCCCTAGCTCTGTCTGTAGTCCTTTCATGTAGTTGTTTGCTTGTATTTACTATTTCTTCCCCCTCTTCCCTCTGATAGACCACGAGACCGATGTTGATGCCGCTGTGATCGACTACTTCATCGAAGACCCTTCTTCCCTTTCAGCGGAGCTTCCAGGCAAGGCCCCCCTTGATCATCCCGATATCGTCCATTCCATTCTCTCTCCTGCTTGCATTACATTTTGCTACTATTATTGATTGCTCTTATTCTGATGCATTGCCTGTTTTTGTAACCTGCTATTGTACCTTACTTGCTTATCCTAAACTGCTTAGTATAGGTTGGATAGCAATCCGTCAGTGACCCCCACCTTGTCCTTGTTGCCCCTGCTTCATCATTGATGACTCGATCAACGTGGTCAACAACCAGACCCGACACCTCACATCACATCACGCCACTTTTGTTGCTCGACGCTACAGAGCTACTATCGAGTGCCGAGGGTGATACCTCGTAACACACTCCCGATGACGACTCTTTAGTGTAGCTATTCGGTCGTGGTCATCAAGGGTGATTCCTCTTTCACCATTCCCAATACGACTCTGTCGTGCAACACCTCAAGTGTGAACCTCAAGGGTGATTCCTCCTAAGTTCAGCTTGACGATTACATCAAGTGGAATACATCGAGGGTGATTCCTCGGGTTTTACACCTTGATGTTTTGGACACACGGTTACCCGAACTATACTTGAGACCTGTTAAAGTCAGGTCGACCCTGAGGGGTACCCGCAAGTTGATGTGAAAGTCGGGCGGGCTCAGAGAGGACCCGCGAGATAATTACGAGGCATGGCCAGGCATGCAGGCCGCCCCCGACTTGGCTGGGCTATCCCTTGCCGTATTTCCTCGAGATGGGGCGACGGGGTCACATTATCGTGAGTCTTTGATCGTCTCCACGAGCTCCTAATACACTAAGGTTTGGGTATTTGATCTGAGTTGGCCTCTGGCATTTACGCACTAACCGCCACGCGAGAATAGTTATGGGCCTCGGCGTCGTGGTATCAGCCGAAGCTTTGTCTGACGTCCAGTTCAGCATTGTGGCACGGTCGGATCGTGCCATCCACTACATGGGTGGTGCTGGTATCCACCCTGCACGTAATGACCTGGAGTACAACGGGCGATGGCCCTTGACCCCGTAGTACTTAGGATGTAGACCGGCAGTGACCTCTCTGCTGAGCCTAGAGAGAGCTACGACGTGTTGATCTTCCAAGGCCGGGCATTGACCCATAAAACTCTGTCTGGCCAGAGATGATCGAGCATGAGGGTAATGTGGTGCACCCCTGTAGGGAAGTTGTCTATTCGAGTAGCCATGTCCACAGTAACGGACGTTTAGTCTTATATCCTGATCTATTACAACTAGAAATGGATACTTGAGATATGTGATGGATATTGTTACAACATGCTTGTTAATTAAAAAATGCTATTCTGTACTCCCTTTTACTGCTGCAAGATGGTGGTTTCCAAAAGATGCTATTCTTCGATAGGCTAGGCCATTCCCCTTCTCTTCTGGCATTCTGCAGTTCAGTCCACATATACAGCTCATTCCTTTGATAGTGATGCATACTTAGTCTAGATCGGATCATTGCGAGTACTTTGGATGAGTACTCACGGTTGCTTTGCTCCTCCTTTCCCCCCTTCTTCTTATTTCTATTTGTTGCAACCAGTTGGCGGATTCCAGGAGCCGGATGCCAGCATCAACGTCTACTACTACCCCGACGGAGCCTACTTGTCGTGGAGTTGTCACGGCAGATGTCCTAAGGTAAGGACTTGATTGCGGAGCCATAGCGATGTGGTTAGGTTAAAGGGGTTAAGAACAAGACAAAGGACACAAGGAGTTTATACTGGTTCGGCCCCTTGTGGTGAGGGTAAAACCTAATCCAGTTTGAGGTGGAATTGCTGGGGTGTCGATTGCTAGGGTGCGGATGCGCTTGCCTACCCTCGATCTATTGTTTCTTGCCCTAAGCCGCTGCGGGGTCGTCCCCTTATATACACGGGGTGACGCCCTGCGTCCTACGGAGTCCCTGCCTGCTCATACAATCGTGTCTGGCCCGGTGACTCTTATTACATGCCTTACAACACAAGTCACATATATGGTGGTTGATACTCACATGCTTTAAGCCACCTTAGGCCTTGGGCCCTTATCTAAACTGTCGTCTTTAACATGCTTCTGGGCTTGGCCCATGAACCGCCATTGGGTTACCCGGCCCCTCCTGGGCGGGTCATATGCAATACTTATATCCCCAATATCATATTTGTTGACTGGCTCCGCCTCAATCCATTTTGTGAACTTGTCCACTGCCACCAATAGGTGGGTTTTCTTATCTTTGGACCATTTAAAAGGCCCTACCATATCAAGCCCCCAAGTCGCAAACGTCCAGGTTATCGGAATCATCCTCAACTCTTGAACCGGAACATGAGCGCTCCATGAAAATTTCTGACAACCATCACATCTACTGACCAAGTCTTCAGCATCAGCATGAGCCGTCAACCAATAGAATCCGTGATGAAAAGCTTTAGCCACCAGAGATTTAGAGCCGGCGTGATGACCACAATCTCCCTCATGAATCTCCCGTAGGATCTCATAGCCTTCCTCAGGCGAGACACAGCGTTGAAACGCACCTATGACACTGCGATGGTGCAACTCTCCGTTGACAATCGTTATCGACTTAGACCGCCGGGTGATTTGTCTGGCCAAAATTTCATCCTCAGGTAACTCTCCCCGGGTCATGTAAGCCAAATATGGAACCGTCCAGTCCGGTATGACATGAAGAGCCGCCACCAACTATGCCTCTGGGTCAGGGATAGCAAGGTCTTCCTTAGGCAACTTGACAGACGGGTTAAGCAAAACATCCAAAAAGGTATTGGGGGGCACCGGCTTACGCTGAGATCCTAACCGGCTTAAGGCGTCAGCTGCCTCGTTCTTCCTTCAATCAATATGTTCAACTTGGTAACCCTTGAAGTGACCCGCAATAGCATCAACCTCTCGGCGATAAGCCGCCATGAGCGGATCCTTGGAGTCCCAGGTGCCAGAAACCTGCTGAGCTACCAAATCCGAGTCGCCAAAACATCTCACCCTGCTTAAGTTCATCTCTATAGCCATCCAAAGACCATGAAGCAGGGCCTCATACTCAGCTGCATTATTAGTACATGGGAACATTAACCGGAGAACATAAGAAAGTTTATCACCTCATGGGGAAGTTAAAACAACTCCAGCCCCCGAGCCTTCCAATTGCCTGGACCCGTCAAAGTGAATCGTCCAATATGTGTTATCCGGCTTTTCCTCAGGCGTCTGTAGTTCTGTCCAGTCATTGATAAAATCCACCAATGCTTGTGATTTGATGGTTGTCTAAGGCATATATTTTAAATCATGAGGCCCAAGCTCGATGGCCCACTTGGCCACTCGTCATGTAGCTTCGCTATTTTGAATGATGTCCCCCAAGGGAGCAGAACTCACCACCGTAATAGGATGACCCAGGAAATATTGCTTGAGTTTCCAGCTTGCCATAAAGACCCCGTAAACCAGCTTCTGCCAATGTGGATACCTCTGTTTAGACTCGATGAGCACCTCGCTGATATAGTAAACCATCCTTTGAACCAGGTGCTCCTTGCCAGCCTCCTTTCTTTCCACCACAATGGCCACACTAACAGCCCTGCTATTGGTAGCATCGTATAATAACAAAGGCTATTTGTCAATGGGGGCCGTGAGAACTGGTAGCTCAGCCAACTGTTTCGTGAATGCCTCGAACTCTTCATCGGCAGCTTCACTCCAGACAAAATCATCTATCTTTTTCATCATCTAGTATAGAGGGATAGCCTTCTCACCTAAGTGGCTTCTGAACCGGCTCAATGCTGTTATCCGTCCTACCATGCGCTGGACATCATTGACACACTTCGGCCTTGCCAAGGAGGTGATGGCCTTGATTTTTTCTGGGTTAGCCTCGATGCCTCGCTCAGAGACCAGAAAACCCAAAAGCTTGCCTGCTGGAACACCAAAAACACACTTGGCCGGGTTAAGCATCATCTTGTACACCCGGAGATTGTCAAACATTTCCTTCAAGTCGTCGATCAGGGTCTCCTTCTTTCTGGATTTGACCACAATGTCATCCACATAAGCATGAACGTTACGCCCAATCTAACCGTGCATGCAATTCTATACGCACCACTGGTAAGTCACTAGGGCACTCTTAAGCCCGAAAGGCATAGATACATATCAGAAGGCTCCAAACAGAGTAATGAAAGCCGTCTTCTCCTGGTCCTTAACTGCCATCTTGATCTGGTGATATCCAGAATATGCATCCAAAAAACTCAAACGCTCACAACCCACCATAGCATCAATGATCTGATCAATACAGGGTCAGCTGGACAAGCCTTGTTTAAGTCTGTGTAATCCACACACATGCGCCACGTGCCATTCTTTTAAGCACCAAAACCGGGTTAGCCAACCACTCATGATGAAAAACTTCAACGATGAACCCGACCACGAAGAGCCGGGCCACCTCTTCACCAATGGCCTTCCATCTCTCTTCATTAAAACGGCGAACAAACTGTCTGACCTGCTTATATTTCGGATCAATATTAAGAGTGTGCTCAGCGAGTTCTCTCGGTACACCCGGCATGTCTGAAGGCTTCCATGCAAAGATGTCCCGGTTCTCACGGATGAACTCGATGAGCGCGCTTTCCTATTTCGGATCCAGATTAGCACTGATACTGAACTTCTTAGATGAGTAGCCAGGGACAAAGTCAACCATCTTGGTATCATCTGCCGACTTAAACTTCAGCAAAGGGTCATGCTCTGTAGTTGGCTTCTTTAAAGATGTCATATCTGCCGGGTCAACATTATCTTTGTAAAACTTGAGCTCCTATGTGGCACAAACCGACTCTGCATAAGACGCATCTCCCTCTTCACATTCCAAAGCTATCGTACGGCTCCCATGCACCGTGATATTCCCCTTGTGACCCAGCATCTTGAGCTGCAAATAAACATAACACGGCCTCGCCATGAATTTAGCATAAGCCGGTCTTCCAAATAAAGCATGGTACGGGCTATGGATCCTCACAACTTCAAACGTTAAAGTCTCTGTCCTGGCATCATATTCATCTCCAAAGGTTACCTCTAGATCAATTTTTCCAACTAGGTATGCCAACTAACCAGGCACAACTCCGTGAAAGACAATGTTTGACGGCATGAGCTTCTTGTCAGTTAATCCCATACGACGGAAGGTATTGTAATAAAGGATATTGATGCTGCTACCTCCATCCATTAGTACCTTGGTGAACTTGTATCCTCTGAACAGAGGGGCCACCACTAGCGCCAGCTGACCCGGATTATCAACTTAGGGCAGGTGATCTTCGCGGCTCCACATAATGGGTTGTTCAGACCATCACAAATAACGAGGCACTGCCGGCTCAACAACATTCACCGCCCTCTTATGAAGCTTCTAGTCCCGTTTGCACAGACTCGTGGTGAACATGTGGTACTTCCCATTGCTTAACTGCTTTGGGTTACTCTAATAACCGCACAGCTGCTGACTCCCTTGGCCGTTCTGCTGATTGTTGTCACCTTGTCCACCTTGGCCATGAAATCCAGAGCTTGAGCCGCCGCCACCATGACCCGGACCATGAAAACTGGATCCTGAGCCGCCGTTTGGTCCATAACAACTATGGATAAACTCTTTGTAAGACCTCATGATGCTACAGTCCTTCCACGCCTGGGTGACCTCCTTTTCGTCTGACACATGCTTCGCACACGGCTGATTCATCACCTCATCGATGTTGTATCTTGGAGGTGGCTTCCCCTTGGGACGCTGATTAGAATTCCGTGTCCCCATATTAGCTACGAAAGCATAAACCTTGCGTTTATTGCCACTATGCTGATTGGCCGGGTTATACTGCTGTCCTCCCGGGTCATTACCCCTTTTTCCGTTTCCTGGTCTTTCAGCCTCAGACTTGGGGTCCTTGGTACTATCAGAGTCGGCATACTTGATGGGAGCCGCCATAAGCTCCCCCACATCACTACAATGGCGCTTAAGCCGCCCTAGCTTCAGCTTGAGTGGAGGAAAACAACAATTCTTCTCCAACATTAATATCACCGATTCAGCGTTGATATTATCTAAGGAGTGCATGATGGTCGAGACCTGACGCACCCAACTAGTCGTTGATTTGCCCTCGTTCTGAACACAGGAATCTAGATCCACGATCGACATGGGATGCGTGCACGTATCCTTGAAGTGCTTGATGAACTTTGCCTTCAACTCTGCCCATGACCCGATGGAATTGACGGGTAATCCTTTTAACCAGTTACGAGCCGTGCCTTCTAGCATCATGGTGAAATATTTAGCACATGTGGCTTCGCTAACGTCCAGCATCTCCATTGCCATCTCATAACTCTCTATCCAAGCCTCAGGGGGCTGATCCGATGTATAGTTGGGCACCTTACGAGGGCCCTTGAAATCCTTCGGCAACCGCTCATTCTGTATAGCCGCCGTGCAACACGGCACGCCCCATGCTCTAGAAGTCCTGCCTGTCTCCACTGAGGTTATCGGGTAGTACGGCGCCGGCTGATGATCGGCTGCCTGAGTCGACAGCTCGGCCGCTCGACGCATCCTGCCCTGATCCACGAAGTCCTATGCTTTGGCGTCATACCGCGCCGAGTTATGTCCACGAGGCGAGTTACGGCGTCGCTCTGCGCTTGAAACCTCTAGTGAGTCAACATGCTTGCTGTAGCTGGCACTTGGATGGGGGGTTGAATGAATCCGGTCTCGACTATAAGAATAAGCCTATTGCTATTGTAGCGCTGTCTAAAGCAGTTCCTTAGCCCTCTGGGTTTCCACCGCTACCGGAGTTTCACCTTCAACTGGCAAAGCCGCCAGCCTTGATGCCACTGCTATCATGTTATCCAGAGGGTTGGAATAGTGACCCACTGGTGCCGTCGGGTAACGAGGTGCTGGGTGGTTTTGATCTGCATACAGAGAACCTGTCGTACGCTGGTGAACCGGACCATCGGTCCTGGGTACCTCTGCCGTACGATTTAACACCGGCGGACTACTGCCCCCTGCTCCATCCACGTTAAAAATATTCCTTGGCTCATAAACAAAGGGGAGACGACTCAGTTGCTTTCTCCTCATGGCTTCATTAGCCGAGTTGTGACCCACCGAGAGCCGGAAAGCCTCCGCTTGAATCTGCTAGGCCCGGGCGTCCAAAACAGCCTGTTCCTCAGTCCTCCTGGCGTTCTCTACTGCCAGGTCTTCCTTAGCTTGTGCTATCTCCTGTCGCAACTTATCCACAGCTGTCTTGTATCGGTCCTAGTTTTCTGGGGTTACCTCTGTCCCCATTAGAGTCACCAGATTCTCCAACAGATCTGACAAAACTTCAGTCGGCGGGCGTGCTGAGCCGTCTGCGCCTGTCGCAGCTGCCGTCGTGCCGGGTGTTATGGCCCCGACAACTGTTGATCTGAGAGGTGGCTGGGTGCCTATCATGAAAATCACCACCCTGCTCGGCGGCTCACAAAGGTCCGGAATACTGTTACCGTCGGACGAGCCCCCAAGCCGTCCACTCTGTATCCGATACATTGAGTTAGTTTCACATGTGGACGACTCACCGTCAGAGAGAACGGCCGTTTCTTCATAGGACCCGGAGCTTCTAGTGCCCTGGATGTATTCAACGAAGGCACGGTTCCTAGCGGGCCGAACCCGGGCGGGTCGCGCACGCTGAGCCGGCTCGACGATGTCGGTCCAGGTGTCCGGCTCAGGGCCCGGTTCGCCGATCTTGCTGATGAAGAGATGAATTCCGCTGAAGGGGACCCGGTACCCGTACTCAATTGAGCCGGCCTCGGGACCCCAGCCTTCGTCATCGATGTACAGCTTGCCGTGACGACTCTTGGTCATCCGGCCTACAACATATCCCTTGAGCCCTTCGAAGTTGCCCTTCAAGAACTCGAAACCACGGGCCACAGGCCCCACGGTGGGCGCCAACTATTGTGGAGTTGTCACGACAGATTTCCTAAGGTAAGGACTTGATTGCGGAGCCATAGCGACGTGGTTAGCTTAAAGGGGTTAAGAACAAGACAAAGGACACAGGGATTTTATACTGGTTCGGCCCCTTGCGGTGAGGGTAAAACCTAATCCAGCTTGAGGTGGAATTGATGTGGTGTCGATTGCTAGGGTGCGGATGCGCTCGCCTAGCCCTCGATCTGTTGTTTCTTGCCATAAACCGTTGCCGGGTCGTCCCCTTATATACACGGGTTGACGCCCTGCGGCCTATGGAGTCCCGGCCGGCTCATACAATCGTGTTCGACCCGGTGACTCTTGTTACCTGCCTTACAACACAAGTCACATATATGGCGGCTGATACTCACACGCTTTAAGACGCCGGGCCTTGGGCCCTTATCTAAACCGCCATCTTTAACATGCTTCTGGGCTTGGCCCATGAACCGCCATTGGGTAACCCGGCCCCTCCTGGGCGGGTCATATGCAATATCCCCAACACTACTTCTACGTGAAGCCCACTGACGACCAGGAGTAGTTAGGAGGTCCCAGGGAGGAGGCCTTTCCTCTTCAATCGTTGATGTTTGTGCTAGCCTTCTTAAGGCATCCTAGTCTAACTTTATGTATGTACTCAGATATTGTTGCTTCCGCAGACTCTTGTGTATTCGAGCTTATGTATTCGAGCCCTCGAGGCCCCTGGCTTGTAATATGAAGCTTGTATTTTTTTTGTGTCAAGAGTTGCATTCTGACATCATCCCGTGAGTCCCTGATCTTGGTCGTACACATTTGCTTGCATGATTAGTGTACGGTCAAATTGGGGCATCACAAGTTGGTATCAGAGCCGACTGCCTATAGGAACCCCCTTTCCAACTCCTTGGCCGAAATTGAGTCTAGCCTTTGAAAACCTATTTTACTAACATGGTCGTGTGGCTTACGAGCCCACCTTGCCAATTGGGTGGTATTAGGATCTTTTATTCCTCGTCTATACTCTGGGTTTCTGATATCTCTTCTCTTTAGGTTAAATGAATTTGCTAACTCTAACATTAGGTTCCCGTGACCACATTCACCCCAAAGTTGGATAAAGCCATAGTTTTTCCTTAGAATAGTAGTGTTGAATAGTACACACTATGTCATGTGGACTACTATGATGCATTCATAGTGTTTCTTTCACTATGCCAGTTTCGTCATGAATGGTCCCTAGTCTTAGCAATTGCTCAATGCTAAACTACCCCTGTTACATTTTAGCAGGATGGCAGATGATCCTCCACCCCCATCCTATATTGCCGCAATGATGCTGCAGTTTGAGCGTAATCGTCAATTTATGACCAGAGTAATGGATCAGTTTTGAAACTAGAATGCTCATCAACAGCTTGCCCCAATAACACTGCCAGAATTTGTGTGCCTCAACCCATCCATTTTCTGCAACTCCACGAATCCAATGGATGCTGATGATTGGCTTCATGACATCCTGTTTGAGATGGGGTCAGCTAATGTAGCACCTGCCAGTTCCTTCACCTTTGCGACATTTCACTTGAAAGGTCCAGATGCTCAATGGTGGGAAAGCCATAGGGGTATGCTGCCTGCAGGAACTGTAACCACTTGGCAGGAATTTTAGTTAGCCTTCCGTGCATGACACATAACTCAAGGTCTGATGGACCAAAATAAGAAGGAGTTTGGCAAACTCTCGCAGGGCACAATCACTCTGGATGAATATCAGAGGAAATTCCTTGAATTATCCCTCTATGCTGAGGATGACGTTAACACTGACGCTCGCAAGCAGGAGAAATTCCATGAAGGATTGCGTCCCGATATAAAGCTCGCACTTGTTGCTCATGATTGCATAGACTTTGCAACGATTGTTAGCCAAGCTTTCCGAACTGAAATTGGTCTAACCGAGTACCAGGAGTCGCTAAAGCGTACTCGAGATGTTGGCACATCCTCGAGTCAGCCTGCTCAGAAACGTCGAGTCTGGATCCCACACAATGTTCATCATCGACCAGCTCCAACACCAAGATCGTCTTATGTTGCACTTGGTCCGCCTCCGCCACCGAGACAACTAACGATTCAGGGTGGACAACCCAATGTTGTGGCTCCTCCCCATAATGATGGCTTATGCCACAAGTGTGGATAGCTAGGACACCTTACCCTCGATTGTCACCAAGGCCAGTCTTAAGGTGCACCACGTCCTCCTATTGGTCGTAAGAAGAGTTGCCGAAACCACCAGTCTGCATGTTGTTGTACTTGGCCATTCCAATCATGTCAATGCTAAAAAGGCTCACAAGGAACTGACTATTTTGCTGGGAACTCTCTCTATTAATTCAGTACCAGCCTCTGTCCTCTTTGACTCAAGAGCATCACATGCTTTAGTGTCCCAACAATTTGCTCAGTCACATGAGTTATACCTGGAAAAATTACCCACTCCTCTAATGGTTCAATCCCCGGGATCCAAGTGGCAAATCACAATGGCAAGCCCGCACAACCACATTGAGATTGGAGGTCCACTTTTCTCGGCTTCTCTCATTATGCCCGGACCTTCCAACATAGACATCATTCTTGGTATGGATTGGTTGACAACCCATAATGCTAAGATTGACTGCGTCGCCAAGACACTCCATCTCACTCACCTTTCTGGCTAGTTGATCAACTACTCAACTCAGAGGACCCAGGACGCCGAGAACCAGATATATGTTCTCAATGCATTGAATGCTTCACCTCTGGGAGGAATAGAGAACATTTCACTCGTTCATGATTTCGACGATGTCTTTCAAGAAGAACTTTCAGGAATACCCCTGCTAGAGCTATTGAATTCATCATAGTCTTGAAGCCAGGCACTACTCCTATAGGCAAGCGGCCATACAGGATGCCGCCACATGAAATCCTTGAGCTTAAGGAGGAAATTGACACTTCACTTCGTTAGGGTTTTATCCTTCCAAGTTCCTCTGCTTGGGGAGCACCTTCTCTCTTTCAAGAAGAAGGATGGAACTAATCGTTTGGTCCAAGATTACCGACCTATCAATCAGGCAACAATTCAGAACAAGTATCCGCTTCCCAGATTCAACAATATGTATGATCAACTTGCTGGTTCTTCAGTATTCTCTAAACTTGATTTGAGGTTGGGTTACCACCAGATTCGAGTTCGTGAAGAGGATATTCCCAATACCGCCTTCGTTAATCGCTATGGTTCATACGAGTATACCGTTACATCTTTCGGTTTAACCAATGATCCGGCAACGTTCTCCTGATTGATGAACTATATATTCATGGAATACCTCGACAAGTTTGTCGTGGTTTATCTGGATGATATCCTCATGTATTCCAAGAACAAAGAAGAACATGCTGAACACCTTCGACTTGTCCTGGAAAAGCTTCGACAGCATCAACTGTATGCTAAGTATTCCAAGAGTGAATTCTGGCTTCCCGAAGTAACCTTCCTTGGCCATGTGATCTCCAAGGATTGTATTGCCGTCAACCCCAAGCGAGTCCAGGATATTCTCAATTGGACTCCTCCGAAGAATGTCAAACAAGTTAGAAGTTTTCTCTGACTCACCGGCTATTGCCGTCGATTTGTCGAGAACTTCTTCAAGATCGCCAAGCCCCCGCCTGTTCTACTTCATAAAGGCGTCAACTTCGAATGGACAGAAAAGTGCGAGGAAAGTTTCTAGGCACTTAAAGACAATCTGACTTCTGCCCCAGTGCTTGCTCCCCCAGATACTAAAAAGTATTTCATCATTTACTACGACACTTCACGTCAATGATTAGGCTGTGTCCTAATGCAAGAGCGCGGGGTAATTGCTTATGGCTCTCATCAATTGCGCCCTCACGAAGAGAACTATCCAGTTCATAACCTCGAGCTGGATGTTGTCATATATGTACTGAAACAATGGCGAAATTACCTTCTCAGTAATCGTTGCGAGATCTCCATCGACCACCAAAGTCTGAAGTATCTGTTTACTCGGCCAGATTTGAACCTCCGTCAGCAGAGATGGATGGAGACCATAGCAGATTTGACCTAGGTATTTCCTATACCCCAGGCAAGGCTAATGTAATGGCTGATGCCTTGAGCCGCAAGTCATATTGCAACCACCTCCAGGTTCGGAAAGTTTAGCCCTCGCTTGTTGAAGAATTCAGGAAGCTGAACCTCCATATTGTTCCTCCTGGTGCACTCGCACCCCCTCCTCCAGAGTTTCACAAGATGAACCTCCGTGTTGTTTCCCAGGGTTCACTCAATACCCTGGCAGTCGAACCAGATCTCGTGGATAGCATCAAGAGGCTGCAAAAATATGACTCTCAAGTTGAGAAGATTAAGCACTACCTCTCAGAAGGAAGGCCTTCGTTCTTCACTGTTGAAGATGATGGCACCTTGTTCTTTAAAGGTCGCCTAGTGGTTCCTTCAAAAGACAACCTGGATATGACTTAGAAGGTTATGAAAGAAGCTCATGATACACCGATGTCTATTCATCCGGGTAGCACCAAGATGTACCAAGACATTCGTCAGAGATTCTGGTGGTCAAATATGAAGCAAGACATTGCTCGTTATGTTGCTGAATGTGACGTTTGCCGTCGTATCAAAGCAGAACATCAAAGGCCCGCTGGAACTCTGCAACCTATCTCTATTCCTGAATGGAAATGGGGCCATGTTGAAATGGACTTTGTCATTGGTTTTCCCAAATCTCAGAAGGGTAATGATGCTATTCTTGTCATTATTGACCGGCTTTCCAAAGTTGCACATTTTCTGGATGTCAAAGAAACGATCACTCCTAGTCAGCTGGAAACTCACTATATGTCTAGAATTGTTTCCCTCCATGGTATTACATTGGTTATCAACTTAGAACGTGGCAGCTTATTCACTTCAAGATTCTAGGCAAGTTTCCAGGAAGCTATGGGGACTCATCTGTCTTTCAACACTGCATTTCACCCTCAATCACAGGGACAAGTTGAACGCGTCAATCAAGTTCTCGAAGACATGCTTCAAGCTTGCGTCATCTCCTTCGGCAAGAAATGGCAGGAATCTCTCCCGTATGTCGAGTTCTCTTACAAAAATAGCTATCAAGCTAGTCTGAAGATGGCTCCCTTTGAAGTGTTATATGGATGAGAGTGTCGAACCCCTCTCAACTGGTCAGAAACTTGGGAACATCCACTCTTCGGTCCGGATATTGTCCAACACGCCGAAAAACAAGTCCGCATCATTCGCGAGAATCTCAAGACTGTTGAGTCACGTAAGAGAAGACAGTATGACCGTCATCACAAAGACATGGTCTATCAACCTAGCGAGAAGGCTTATATTCAAGTTACACCTACGAAGGGTGCACACCGCTTCAGGATCAAGGGCAAGCTAGCTCCTCGCTATATTGGTCCATTCACTATTCTAGAAAGGCGTGGAAAGGTGGCATACTAGTTGGAACTACCATCGAACCTTTCTCAGGTTCACAATGTGTAACACGTGTCACAACTCCACCGCTACTTTAAAGACCCAACCAGAGTAGTGGATCATGAAGTGCTCGAGTTGCAACATGACCTCTCAAATAAAGAGCTTCCCATCTGCATTCTCGACCAAGCTAAACGCCGCACCCATCAGAAGGCGATCAAGTTCCTCATGGTCCAGTGGTCACATCACTCTAATGATGAAACTACTTGGGAATGCGAGGATCGCCTGCGCGATGAATACCCCGAACTGTTTTCTTCTACCTTCTAAATCTCGGGACGAGATTTCATGTAGTGGAGGAGATTTGTAATGCCCAGGTAATTAAGCTACAGTAATCCATGTTAATGATGCAACGTCACCATGATTACTGTTGTTAATCCCATGATGGTTCAATCCCGTTCAAATTCAAAATTCAAAATCAAGTTAAATATTAAAAGTTTTTCAAACACAAAAACTAAAATGTTCAAAGTGTGGCAAATAATCTCTAATTATTTGTCATGTTGAAACAACATTTTTATAAATGGTTTAAATGCACTAAAATAAATAAATGAATAAATGTAAAAGAAAAAGAAAATGTAAATAGAAAAGAAAAGGGGAAACCCCCTGGACCCTGGCCCAACTGGGCCAAGGCCCAGCAGGCCGGCCCACCCACTACCCCCTGCCTATATCCTCACTACCCGTGGCCAAAGCCTAACCTAACCCACCCCTA
>LR738715.1:532085591-532110170 GCA_902687465.1 Secale cereale
CTGGACACCGCTGCCCCCTAGCACCGCCCCGGCGACCGAGCCCCGCCACTCGGTGCTGCTCAACGCCGTCTTCCCCGTCGCGCCGGACCTCGCCGCCGTCATCCCCATCTTCTCCCGAGCCACGACATCGTGCCTCGCCGCCCCCGTACCCCGGTTACGCATGTGAGGCCTCCGCCCTCCTCTCCTTTCCCCCTCCCGTGGCCACCGATGGCCGTCCCGCGCCACCGCGTTCACCTCGCGGCTCGCCTCGCTCGCTCGCCACCATCCCGCGCCGTTGCTGCTGCTCCGCTCGGCGTCGTCGCCTCGCGCTCGCCCGCCTGCACCGTAGCACACCACGCCGCCCTACCATGCATCCCCATTCGCCGCCGCCTGGCCCCGGCCGGGCCAGCTCCGACCGGCCGTGCTCGACCTGGCCTTGTCATGCCCCTGCTCGCCCGGGCTGCGCCTCGCTCGCGGCCGCTGCGCCTGGGCCACGCGCCTCCGGCGGTTGCCACGTCCATCCGCCCCTCGCCCCGCTGCTCACTGCAGTCGTCACCGGGCCGCGCATGTCCTGGCCAGGCCCCGCCCGCTCGTGGCCGACCCCGCCCCCGCGCCCGCCGCACAGGCGCCGCCCTCCGCCGGCGCCGCCCGTTGCTTCCCTCCCCCCCCGGCCGCGCGCCCCTGCCTCGGCTGGCCTGGGCCAGAGCCCAATCGGGCTAGCGCTCGGCGCCCACTACCTGTTAACCACCGCCCGGTTGCCCCCCGAGGGCCACTTACACGTGGGGCCCGCCCCTGTAAAAAAATTAAAAAAAGGAACAAAAAATGTTAACTAATTAATAATTAACTTAATTAACTCTGACTAATTAGCTATTTAACTAAATCTTGTTAATTAACCTAATTAACTATTTAACTAATTAAACTATTAATTAGTTTTAGACAATGACAACCGGGACCCACGTGCTAGTTTGACCAGTCAAACAGACCGTTGACTGCTGACATCATGCTGATGTTATTCTAACACACATGCTTTTATCTAATTAAATTAGTTTTGTTAATTCCAGAAATGAATTAAATCTTTGAAAATTAATATAAAATAATCTGTAACTTGGATGAAAATACTTTGTACATGAAAGTTGCTCAGAAAAACGAGACGAATCTGAACACGCGGTCCGTTCATCTGTCACATGCCCCTAGCATAGCTAACATGCAATCGTCCCCCTCCAATTCATCTATCTAAAATTGCCAAACTTGGGAAAACATTCCCGGATGTTATACCCCCTTTAACGGTACCGTGTAGCACCGTGTTAGAACACCCCTAGCTCTATCTGTACTCCTGTCATGCAACTGTTTGCTTGTATTTACTGCATCTCCCCCCTCTTCTCTCCGGTAGACCACGAGACCGATGTTGATGCCGCTGTGGTAGACTACTTCGTCGAAGACCCTTCTTCCCTTTCAGCCGAGAATCCAGGCAAGCCCTCCCCCCTTTGTTCATCCCGATATCGCCCATTCCATTCTCTCTCATGCTTGCATTAGATTTTGCTACTATTATTGATTGCTCCTATTCTGATGCATAGCCTGTTTTTGTAACCTGCTATTGTACCTTACCTGCTTATTGGATAGTGATTCGTCAGTGACCCCCACCTTGTCCTTGTTACCCCTGCTTCATCATCGAAGACTCGGTCAACGTGATCGATGACCAGACCTGACACCTCACATCACATTACGCCCCTTTTGTTGCTCGACTCTACAGAGCTACTATTGAGTGCCGAGGATGATACCTCGTAACACACTCCTCATGATGACTCTGTAGTGTAGCTATTCGGTCCTGGTCATCGAGGGTGATTCCTGTTTCACCATTCCCGATACAACTCAGTCGTGCAACACCTCAAGTGTGAACCTTGTGGGTGATTCCTCCTAAGTTTAGCTTGACAGTCACATCGAGTGGAATACATCAAGGGTGATTCCTCGGGTTTTCCACCTTGATGTTTTGGACACACGTTTACCCGGACTTTACTTGACACCTGTTAAAGTCGGGTCGGCCCTGAGGGGTACCCGCGAGTTGATGTGAAAGTCGGGCAGGCCCGGAGAGCACCCGCGAGATAATTATGAGGCATGGCCGGGCAGGCATGCCGCCCCTGAGCGGGCTGGGCTAGCCCTTGCCGTATTTCCTCAAGATGGGGCGATGGGGTCACATTATCGTGAGTCTCTGCTCGTCTTCGAGAGCTCCTAATACACTAAGGTTAGGGTATTTGATCTGAGTTGGCCTTTGGCCTTTACGCACTGACCGCGACGCAAGAATAGTTATGGACCTCGGCGTCGTGGTATCAGCCGAAGCTTTGTCAGACGTCCAATTCAGCATTGTGGCATGGTCGGATCATGCCATCCACTACACAGGTGGTGCTGGTATCCACCATGCACCTAACAACCCGGAGTATAATGGGCGATGGCCCATGACAACGGAGTGCTTAGGATGTAGACCGGCGGGGACCTCTCTGTTGAACCTAGGTAGGGCTACGACGTGTCGATCTTCCGAGGCTGGGCATTGACCCAGAAAAGTGTGCCCGGCCGGAGATGATCGAGCGTGAGGGTAACATGGTGCACCCCTGCAGGGAAGTTATCTATTCTAATAGCCGTGTCCACAGTAACAGACGTTCAGTCTTATATCCTGATCTATTACAACTAGAAATGGATACCTGAGATATGTGATGGATATTGTTACAACATGCTTGTTAATTATAAAATGTTATTCTGTACTCCCTTCTACTGCTGCAAGACGGTGGTTTCCAGAAGATGCTAGGCTTTGATAGGCTAGGCATTTCCCCTTCTCTTCTGGCATTCTGCAGTTCAGTCCACATATACAGCTCATTCCTTTGATACTGATGCCTACTTAGTCTAGATCTGGTGATTGCAAGTACTTTGGATGAGTACTCACGGTTGCTTTGCTCCCCCTTCTTCTTATTTCTGTTTGTTGCAACCAAATGGCGGATTCCAGGAGCCAGATGCCACCACCAATGTCTACTACTACCCCGAAGGAGCCTACTGCTACGTGAAGACCGCTGACGACCAGGAGTAGTTAGGAGGTCCCAGGCAGGAGGCCTTGCCTCTTCGATCGTTGATGTTTGTGCTAGCGTTTTTAAGGCATCCTTGTCTAACCTTATGTCTGTACTCAGATATTGTTGCTTCCGCTGACTCTTGTGTATTCGAGCTTATGTATTCGAGCCCTCGAGACCCCTGGCTTGTAATATGAAGTGTTGGGGAACGTTGCATGGGAAACAAAAAAATTCCTATGAACATCCAAGATCAATCTAGGAGATGCACACCGATGAGAGGAGAGTTTGATCCACATACCCATGTAGATCGCTAAGCGGGAGCGTTCAATAATGTAGTTGATGTAGTGGTACGTCTTCGTGATCCAAGCACAATCCGTCCTGCGAACTCCGATCTAGTGCCGAACGGACGGCACCTCCGTGTTCAACACATGTACAGCTTGATGATGGCTTCACCTCCTCGATCTAGCGATCAATGGTGAATTAGTAGCTCGAGTCCTCTAGAAGCCCGATGGTGTGGTGGCGGTGGTGGTGGAGGAATTGTTGCAGAGCTTCGCTAAGCACTACGCGTATGAGGAGAAGAGCTACGTGAGAGGAGGGGCAGCGCCAAGGCGTGTATAGATGCGCATGATGGTACGGCTAACCTCTCTCTCCCTCACTTTATATAGGGGGAAGGGGGGGGAGGAGGCGCCCTAGGGTTTCCCTAGGGGAGGAGCAGTAGCCACAGGGGAAACCCTAGATGGGTTTAGGCGCCCCCACCCTAGGAAACTTGTCCCCCAAGCCGGGAGGGGGCGGCTGCCCTAGGGGAGGCTCCCCACCTCTCCAAGTTACGTGAGATGGGGTGGAAGGGGCGCACAGCCCCTTAGTGGGCTGGTGTGCCCCCTCCCCTTGGCCCATTAGGCCCCCAACGCTTGCTGGGACCTTCGAAACGCCTTTCGGTCATGCTGGCCATCATCTGGTACCGCAGAAACACTTCTGGACTTCAATATCCTCCGTCCAATATATCGATCTTCACCTTTGGACCATTCCGGAGTTCCTCGTCATGTCTGGGATCTTATCCGGGACTCCGAACAACCTTCGGTGACAACCATAATGACTTAACTATACTTATATCGTCACCAAACGTTAAGTGTGTAGACCATGCAGGTTCGAGAACTATGCAGACATGACCGAGACACTTCTACGGTCAATAACCAATAGCGGGACCTAGATGCCCATATTGGTTCCCACATATTCTACGAAGATATAATCGGTTGAACCTCGATGTCAAGGATTCAGATAATCCCGTATGTAGTTCCCTTTGTCTACCGGTATGTTACTTGCCCGAGATTCGATCATTGGTATCTCCGTACCTAGTTCAATCTAATTACTGGCGAGTCTCTTTACTCGTTCTGTAATACAAGATCCCGCAGCTAACTCGTTAGTCACAGTGCTTGAAAGCTTCTTGTGATGTAGTATTACCGAGAGGGCCCAGAGATACCTCTCTGTCTCATGGAGTGAGAAATCCCAGTCCTGATCCATGCCAACTCAACAGACACCCTCGGAGATACGTGTAGAGCACCTTTATAGTCACCCATTTACGTTACGACATTTGGTACACACAAGGTATGTTCGAAATATGCCCTAGAGGCAATAATTAATTGGTTATTGTCATATTTCCTTGTTCATGAGAACCGTTTATTATCCATGCTAGATTTGTATTAATGGTAAACTCAAATACATGTGTGGATATATAGACAACAAGATGTCCCAAGTTAGCCTCTACCAAACTAGCTCGTTGATCGATGATGGCTATGGTTTCCTAGCCATGGACATGCGTTGTCATAGGAGAATGATGTGATGGACAAGACCCAAACTATAAACGTATCATATGATCGTGTCAAGTTTATTGTGACGGTTTTCTGCATGTCAAGTATATGTTCCTATGACCATGAGATCATGCAACTCACTGACACCGAAGGAGTACCTTGTGTGTACCAAATGTCGCAACGTAACTGGGTGACTATAAAGGTGCTCTACAGGTATCTCCGAGGGTGTCTATTGAGTTGGCATGGATAAAGACTAGGATTTGTCACTCTGTATGACGGGGAGGTATCTCTGGGCCCTCTCGGTAATACAACATCACAAGAGGCTTGCAAGCAATGTGAATAATGAGTTGGTCACGGGATCTTGTATTACAGAAGGAGTAAAGAGACTTGCCGGTAATGAGATTGAACTAGGTATGGAGATACCGACGATCGAATCTCAGGCAAGTAACATACCGATAGACAAAGGGAACTACATACGGGATTATCTGAATCCTTGACATCGAGGTTCAACCGATAAGATCTTCGTAGAATATGTGGGAACCAATATGGGCATCCAGGTCCCGCTATTGGTTATTGACCGTAGAAGTGTCTCGGTCATGTCTGCATAGTTCTCGAACCTGCATGGTCTACACACTTAACGTTTGGTGACGATATAAGTATAGTTAAGTCATTATGGTTGTCACCGAAGGTTGTTCGGAGTCCCGGATGAGATCCCAGACATGACGAGGAACTCCGGAATGGTCCAAAGGTGAAGATCGATATATTGGATGGAGGATATTGAAGTCCAGAAGTGTTTCTGCGGTACCAGGTGATGGCCAGCATGACCGAAAGGGGTTTCGGGGGCCCCGACAAGTGCTGGGGGGGCTCATTGGCAAAGGGGAGGGGGCATAACCAGCCCACTAAGGGGTTGTGTGGCCCCCTCAACCCTTCCCACGTTGCCAGAGGAGGTGGGGGCGCCACCCTAGGGTTCCCACCCGTTTGGCTTGGGGGCCAAGTCACCTAGGGAGGAAAACCCATTTAGGGTTTCCCTCTTGTGGTCGCCGCCCCTAGATTGGATCTAGGGGCCCCCCTCCTCTCCTCCCTTACCCATATATATAGAGAGGTAGAGATAGGGCAGCCGCACCCATACGCAACCTTATATGCCTTGGCGCTGCCCCTCCTCTCACGTAGCTCTTTTCCTCATACGCGTAGTGCTTAGCGAAGCTCTGCCGCAATTCCTCCACCACCATTGCCACTACGTCGTCGTGCGGATGGAGGACTCGAGCTACTACTTCACCTTTGCTCATTGGATCGAGGTGGTGAAGGTATCATCAAGCCGTACATGTGTTGAACGCGGAGGTGCCGTTCGTTCGGCACTAGATTGGAGTTCGCGGGATGGATCGTGATTGGATCGCGAAGACGTACCACTACATCAACCGCGTTCTTGAACCCTTCTGCTTAGTGATCTACAAGGGTATGTGGATCCAACTCTCCTCTCGTAGATGTGCGTTTCCTAGATTGATCTTGGGTGTTCGTAGGAAAAAAATTGTTTCCCATGCAACGTTCCCCAACAGTGGCATCAAGAGCTAGGTCTATGCTTAGATGACATCACGAGTAGAACACAAAGGAGTTTGCGGGCATTGATATTCATATTGCTTCCTTCCCTAGTCTTATTTGGATTCATCTGTATTGTGGGATGAAGTAGCTCGGACCAACCTTACATGTCCACGTACATGAGACCTGTTCCGTCGACAGACATGCAACTTGTTGCATAAAGATGGCTGGCGGGTGTCTGTCTCTCCCATCTTTGTTGGATCGGATTCGACGAAGGCAGTCCTTGTAGAAGGTTGAATAGCAATTCGCATATCACTGTTGTGGCTTTGCGTAGGTAAGAGTCGTTATTGCTAGATACCCATAGCAGCCACGTAAAACATGCAACAACAAATTAGAGGACGTCTAACTTGTTTTTGTAGGGTATGTTGTGATGTGATATGGCCAAGGACATGATGAGATATATTTGATGTATGAGATGATCATGTTTTGTAATAATTTATCACGACTTGCATGTCGATGAATACGGCAACCAATATGAGCCATAGGGTTGTCTTTAATTATTGTATGACCTGCGTGTCAATCATTAAACGCTTTGTACTGCTTTACTTTATCGCTAAGCGGTAGCAATAGCATTAGAAGCATGGTTGGCGTGACAACCCCGATGGCAGCACGATAATGGAGATCATGATGATGGATGATGTCTACTACACAACCTTCTTCTTGTAGATTTTGTTGGGCCTCCAAGTGTAGAGGTTTGTAGGACAGTAGCAAATTTCCCTCAAGTGGATGACCTAAGGTTTATCAATCCATGGGAGGCGTAGGATAAGATGGTCTCTCTCAGACAACCCTGCAACCAAATAACAGAGAGTCTCTTGTGTCCCCAACACACCCAATACAATGGTAAATTGTATAGGTGCACTTGTTCGGTGAAGAGATGGTGATACAAGTGCAATATGGATGGTAGATATAGGTTTTTGTAATCTGAAAATATAAAATCAGCAAGGTAACTAATCATAAAAGTGGGCGTAAACAGTATTGCAATGCTAGGAAACAAGGCCTAGGGTTCATACTTTCACTAGTGCAAGTTCTCTCAACAATAATAACGTACTTGGATGATATAACTATCCCTCAACCTGCAACAAAGAGTCGCTCCAAAGTAACTAATAGCGGAGAACAAACGAAGAGATTATGGTAGGCTACGAAACCACCTCAAAGTTATTCTTTCTGATCAATCTATTAAAGAGTTTGTAGTAAAATAGCACGAAGCTATTCGTTCCATTCGATCTATCATAGAGTTCATACTAGAATAACACCTTAAGACACAAATCAACCAAAACCCTAATGTCACCTAGATACTCCATTGCCACCTCAAGTATCCATGGGCATGATTACACGATATGCATCACACAATCTCAGTTTCATCTATTCAACCAACACAAAGAACTTCAAAGGGTGCCCCAAAGTTTCTACCGGAGAGTCAAGGAGAAAACGTGTGCCAACCCCTATGCATAGATTTCCAAGGTCACGGAACCTGCAAGTTGATCACCAAAACATACATCAAGTTGATCACGTGATATCCCATTATCACCACAGATAAGCACATGCAAGACATACATCAAGTGTTCTCAAATCCTTAAAGACTCAATCTGGTAAGATAACTTCAAAGGGAAAACTCAATCCATTACAAGAGATAGAGGGGGAGAAACATCATAAGATCCAACTATAGTAGCAAAGCTCGCGATACATCAAGATCGTGCCATCTCAAGAACACGAGAGAGAGAGAGAGAGAGAGAGAGAGAGAGAGAGATCAAACACATAGCTAATGATACATACCCTCAGCCCCGAGGGTGGACTACTCCCCCCTCATCATGGAGAGCGTCGAGATGATGAAGATGGCCACCAGAGAGGGATTCCCCCTCCGTCAGGGTGCCGGAACGGGTCTATATTTGTTTTTGGTGGCAACAGAGGCTCGCGGCGGCGGAACTTCCGATCTAGGTTATTTTCTGGAGGTTTCTGTATATATAAGGGGTGTTGGAGTCGGGGGCAAGTAAAGGGGACCTCCGGGCTGTCCACGAGGTAGGGGGCGCCCCCATGGTGGGCGCCCCTACCCTCGTGGGCAGCCGGGAACCTTCTGGTCCCCCTCTGACACTTCATGGGCTTCTTCTGGCCCAAAAATAACCTCCGTTGAGTTTCAGGTCAATTGGGCTCCGTTTGATATTCCTTTCCTGTGATACTCTAAAACAAGAGAAAAACAAAAACTGGCATTGGGCTCTGGGTTAATAGGTTAGTCCCAAAAATCATATAAAAGTGTATATAAAAGCACATAAAACATCTTACAAGGATAATATAATAGCATGGAATAATAAAAAAATTATAGATACGTTGGAGACGTATCAATGGTTATCATGGTGTCATGCTGGTGACGATGGAGATCATGCGGGTGCTTTGGAGATGCAGATCAAAAGCACAAGATGATGTCCATATCATGTCACTTATGATTTGCATGTGATGTTAATCCTTTTATGCATCTTATTTTTCTTTCGACGACGGTAGCATTATAAGGTGATCCCTCACCAAAATTTCAAGATAAAATTGTGTTCTCCCCAAGTGTGCACCGTTGCGAAAGTTCGTCGTTTCGAAGCACCACATGATGATCGGGTGTGATAGACTCTACGTTCGCATACAACGGGTGCAAGCCAGTTTGCACATGCGGAACACTTGGGTTAAACGTGATGAGCCTAGCATGTACAGACATGGCCTCGGAGCACAAGAGACCGAAAGGTCAAACACGAGTTATATAGTAGATATGATGATCATGGAGATGTTCACCAGTGAAACCACCTCATCTCACGTGATGATCGAACTTGGGTTGGTGAATTTAGATCGTGTTACAGACAACTGGAGGGATGTTGATTTGAGTGGGAGTTCTTAAGTAATAAGATTAATTGAACTCATTGTCGTGAACAATAGTCTAAGTTGTCTTTGCAAATTATGTTGTAGATCAATAGCTCGTGCTGTAGCTCCCTATTTTAATACGTTCCTAGAGAAAGACTAAGTTGAAAGATATTGTGAGCAATTATGCAGACTAGGTTTGTAATCTCAGGATTGTCCTCACTCCTGCATAGAAGGCTTATGTCCTTAATGCACCGCTCGGTGTACCAACCCCTCTAGCGTCGTCTGTGGATGTTGTGAACATCTGGCAGACACGTTTTGATGACTACTTGATAGTTTAGTGCGCCATGCTTTACGTCTTAGAACTGGGACTTCAAAGGCATTTTGAACGTCATAGAGCCTGCTGAGATGTTCCAGGAGTTGAAGTTTATTTTTGTGAAAAATACCCGGATCGAGAGGTATGAGACCTCTAACAAGTTCTTTGCCTACAAGATGGAGGAGAATAGCTCAACCAGTGAGCAAGTGCTCAGAATGTCTGGGTGCTACAATCGCTTGAATCAAGTCGGAGTTAGTCTTCCATATAAGATAGTGATTAACAGAGTTCTCTAGTTGCTATCACCAAGATGCTAGAACTTCGTGATGAACTATAATATGAAAGGGATGGAAATGATCCCGGAGTTGTTTGTGGTAGGCCGCGAAAGGTAGAAATTAGGACGGAGCATCAAGTGTGGATGGTTAACAAGACCACTAGTTTCAAGAAGGGAAAGGGCAAGAAGGGAACCTTCATGAATGGCAAGCCAGTTGCCGCTCCAGTGAAGAAACCCAAGGTTGAACCCAAACCCGAGACTAAGTGCTTCTATTGTAAGGGGAACGGTCACTCGTAGCGGAACTACCCCAAATACTTGGTAGATAAGAAGGCTGGCGACTTCAACAAAAGTATATTTGATATACGTGTTATTGATGTGTACCTTACTAGTACTCCTAGTAGCACTTGGGTATGAGATATCGGTTCAGTTGCTAACATTGGTAACAAGAAACAAAAACTGCGGAATAAACGGAGACTAGCTAAGGGTGAGATGGCGATGTGTATTGGAAGTGTTCCCAAGGTTGATGTGTTCACCATCGCACGCTCCCTCTACCTTCGAGATTAGTGTTGAACCTAGATAAATGTTATCTGGTGTCTGCGTTGAGGAATGGACATGGTTAGATTGTGTTTATTGCAATACGGTTATTCATTAAGTTAGAGAATAATGGTTATTCTGTTTACATGAATAATACCTTGTATGGTCATGCACCCAATGTGAATGGTTTATTGAATCTCGATCATAGTGATACACATGTTCATAATATTGATGCCAAAATATATAGAGTTGATAATGATAGTACCACTTTCTTGTGGCACTGCCGCTTAGGTCATATTGGTGTAAAGCGCATGAAGAAACTCCATGATGATGGACTTTTGGAGTCACTTAATTTTGAATCACTTGACACATGTGAACCATGCCTCATGGGAAGATGACTAAAACCTTGTTTTCTGGTACAATGGAACGGGCAAGTGAATTGTTGGAAATCATACATACTGATGTGTGTGGTCCGATAAGCATTGATGCATGCGGTGGATATCGTTATTTCCTCACCTTCACCGATGATTTGAGTAGATATGGGTATATTTACTTAATGAAGCATAAGTATGAAACGTTTGCAAAGTTCAAGCAATTTCAGAGTGAAGTTGAGAATCATCATAACAAGAAGATTAAATTCCTACGATCCGATTGAAGGTGAGAATATCTGAGTTATGAGTTTGGCAATCACTTAAGAAAATGTCGAATTGTTTCGCAGTTGACGCCACCTGGAACACCACGTCGTAATGGTGTGTCCGAACATCGTAATCGTACCTTCTTGGATATGGTGCATTCTATGATGTCTCTTAACGATCCGCCACTATTGTTTTGGGGTTATGCATTAGAGACAACTACATTCACTTTAAATAGGGCACAATCTAAATCCGTTGAGACGACACCGTATGAATTGTGGTTTGGCAAGAAACCTAAGTTGTCGTTTCTTAAGGTTTGGGGCTGTGATGCTTATGGCTTCAGCCAAAAAAGCTCGAACCCAAAGCGGACAAATGCATCTTCATAGGATACCTAAAGGAGACGGTTGGTTATACCTTCTATCTCAGATCCGAGGGCAAAGTGTTTGTCGTTGAGAACGTGTCCTTTCTCTATAAGGAGTATCTCTCGAAAGAATTGAGCGGGAGGAAAATAGGACTTGATGAGGTTGTTGAACCTTTACTTCAACCAGAGAGTAGCGCAACACAGAAAGATGTTTCTGTGGCACCTACGACAGTTGAATAGGAAGCTGATGACAGTGATCATGAAGTTTCAGATCAAGTTACTATCGAACCTCGTAGGTTGACAAGGGTACGTACAACTTCTGAGTGGTACTGTAACCCTGTCTTAGAGGTCATGTTGTTGGACAATGGTGAACCTACGAGCTATGGGGAAGAGATGGTGGGCCCAGATTCCAACAAATGGCTAGGAGCCATGAAATCCGAGATAGGATCCATGTATGTGAACAAAGTATGGGCTTTGGTGGACTTGTTCGATGATCGGCAAGCCATTGAGAAAAAATGGATCTTTAAGAAGAAGATAGACGTTGATGGTAATGTCACCATTTATGAAGCTCGACTTGTCGGAAAGAAGTTCCCGACAAGTTCAAGGAGTTGACTATGATGGAACTTTCTCACTCATAGCGATGCTAAAGTCTGTTGGACTTATGTTAGTAGTTGCTGCATTTTCAATTACAAAAACTAGCAGATGGATGTCAAAACAAAGTTCCCTTGACGGTTTCCGTGAGGAAACGTTGTATGTGATACAACCAGATGGTTTTGTCGATCCTAAGGATGCTAAAAGGTATGCAAGCTCCAGCGATCCTTTTATGGACTGGTGCAAGCATCTCGGAGTTGGAATATACACTTTGATGAGGTGATCAAAGCTTTTGGGTTTGTAAAAAGTTTGCAAGAAACTTGTATTTACAAGAAAGTGAGTGGGAGCACTACAACATTTCTGATAAATATATGTGGATGACATATTGTTGATCGAAAAATATGTAGAATTTCTGGAAAGCATAAAGGGTTGTTTGAAAGGAGTTTTTTAAAGGAAGACATGGGTAAAGTTGCTTACATATTGGGCAACAAGATCTATAGAGATATATCGAGACGCCTGATAAGACTTTCACCTTCACATGATTTTGAAGGAGTTCAAAATGGATCAGTCAAAGCAGTTCTTGCCTGAGTTGTAACGTGTGAATTTGAGTAAGACTCAAAGCTCGACCATGACAGAAGAAGAGAAAGGATGAATGTCGTCCCCTATGCCTTGGCCATAGGCTCTATACCATGCTGTGTACCGCACCTACGATGTGCCTTGCCGCGTGTCTGGCAAGGGGGTACAAGAGTGATCCGGGAGTGGATCACTGGACAGCGATAAAAAACTATCCTTAGAGGAATAAGGAAATGTTTCTCAGTTATGGAGGTGATAAAGAGTTCGCTGTAAAGGGTTACGTCGATGCAAGCTTTAAACACCTATCCGGATGACTCTGAGTAGAAAACCAGATACGTATAGTGGAGCAACCATTTGGAATATCTACAAGTGGAGTGTGGTAGCAGCATCTACGAAGAGACATAGAGATTTGCGAAATACATATGGACCTAAATGTTGCAGACCCGTTGACTAAAACCTCTCTCACAAGCATAACATGATAAAACCCCAGAACTCATTAAGTGTTAATCACATGATGATGTGAACTAGATTATTGACTCTAGTAAACTCTTTGGGTGTTAGTCACATGGCGATGTGAACTATGAGTGTTAATCACATGGCGATGTGAACTAGATTATTGACTCTAGTACAAGTGGGAGACTGTTGGAAATTTGCCCTAGAGGCAATAATAAATTGGTTATTATCATATTTCCTTGTTCATGAAAATCATTTATTATCCATGCTATAATTGTATTGATGGGAAACTCAAATCCATGTGTGGATATATGGACAACAAGATGTCCCTAGTCAGCCTCTACCAAACTAGCTCATTGATCGAAGATGGCTATTGTTTCCTAGCCATGGACATGGGTTGTCATTTGATAACGAGGTCACATCATTAGGAGAATGAGGTGATGGACAAGACCCAAACCATAAACATAGCATATGATCGTGTCAAGTTTATTGCTACGGTTTTCTGCATGTCAAGTATATGTTCCTATGACCATGAGATCATGCAACTCACTACCCCGAAGGAGTACCTTGTGTGTACCAAACGTCGCAACGTAACTGGGTGACTATAAAGGTGCTCTACAGGTATCTCCAAGGGTGTCTGTTGAGTTGGCATGGATCAAGACTCGGATTTGTCACTCTGAGAGGTATCTCTGGGCCCTCATGGTAATACAACATCACAAGAGGCTTGCAAGCAATGTGACTAACGAGTTAGTTGCGGGATCTTGTATAATGGAATGAGTAAAGATAATTTCTGGTAATGAGATTGAACTAGGTATGGAGATACCGATGATCGAATCTCGGGCAAGTAACATACAGATGGACAAAGGGAACTACATACGCGATTATCTGAATCCTTGACATTGAGGTTCAATCGATAAGATCATCGTAAAATATATGGGAACCAATATGGGCATCCAAGTCCCGCTATTGGTTATTGACCGTAGAAGTGTCTCGGTCATGTCTGCATAGTTCTCGAACCCGCGGGGTCTGCACACTTAACGTTTGGTGACGATATAAGTATAGTTTAGTCATTATGGTGGTCACCGAAGGTTGTTCGGAGTCCCTGATGAGATTCCGGGCGTGAAGAGGAACTCCAGAATGGTCCGGGGGTGAAGATCGATATATTGGACAAATGGTATTAGAGTCCGGAAGTGTTCCGGGGGTACCGGGTGATGGCCAGCATGACTGAAAGGGGTTTTGGGGGCCCCGGCAAGTGTCGGGGGGCCTCATGGGCCAAGGGGAGGGGGCAAACCAGCCCACTAAGGGGTTGTGCGCCCCCTCACCCCTTCTCACGTTGCCAGAGGAGGTGGGGCGCCACCCTAGGGTTCCCACCCCTTTGGCTTGGGGGCCAAGTCACCTAGGGAGGAAAACCCATCTAGGGTTTCCCTCTTGTGGCCGCCGCCCCCTAGATTGGATCTAGGGGCGCCCCTCCTCTGCTCCCTTCCCCCAATATATAGAGACGTAGAGAGAGGGAAGCCGCACCCATACGCACCCTTAGACGCCTTGGCGCTGCACCTCCTCTCCCGTAGCTATTCTTCTCATACGTGTAGTGCTTAGCGAAGCTCTGCCGCATTTCCTCCACCACCATCGCCACCACACCATCGTTCTGCCAGAGGACTCGACCTACTACTTCACCTTTGCTCATTGGATCGAGGAGGTGAAGGCATCATCAAGCCGTACATGTGTTGAATGCGGAGGTGTCGTCTGTTCGGCACTAGATCAGAGTTCGCGGGACGGATCATGATTGGATCGCGAAGAAGTGCCACTACATCAACCGCATTCTTGAATGCTTCCGCTTAGCGATCTACAAGCGTATGTGGATCCAACTCTCCTCTCGTAGATGTGCATCTCCTAGATTGATATTGGGTGTTCGTAGGATTTTTTTGTTTCCCATGCAACATTCCCCAATAGTGGCATCAAGAGCAAGGTCTATGCGTAGATGACATCACGAGTAGAACACAAACGAGTTTGTGGGCATTGATATTCAGATTGCTTGCTTCCCTAGTCTTATTTTGATTCATCGGTATTGTGGGATGAAGCATCTTGGGCCAACATTACATGTCCACGTACATGAGACCGGTTCCATTGACAGACATGCAACTTGTTGCATAAAGATGGCTGGCGGGTGTCTGTCTCTCCCACCTTAGTTGGATCGGATTTGACGAAGGCGGTCCTTGTAGAAGGTTGAATAGCAATTTTCACACCACCGTTGTGGCTTTGCGTACGTAAGAATCATTCTTGCTAGATACCCATAGCAGCCACGTAAAACATGCAACAACAAATTAGGGGACGTCTAACTTGCTTTTGCAGGGTATGTTGTGATGTGATATGGCCAAGGAAATGATGAGATATACTTGATGTATGAGATGATCATGTTTTGTAATAATTTATCTCGACTTGGATGTCGATGAATACGGCAACCGACAGGAGCCATAGGGTTGTCTTTAATTATTGTATGACCTACGTGTCAATCATTAAACGCTTTGTAATGCTTTACTTTATCGCTAAGCGGTAGCAATAGCAGTAGATGCATGGTTGGTGTGACAACCCCGATGGAAGAACGATGATGGAGATCATGATGATGGCGATCATGGTGTCATGCCGGTGACGATGGAGATCATGCCAAGTACTTTGCAAATGTTTATGTCCTCCTCCTTGATCGAATTGCGGATGGAATTGAAGCGTCGCTTTATGTGTCTGGTCCAGTGTTGTCACAGAACAGAGTCATTGGGTCCAGTACACTGGGCACAACTCCAAGATCTGTCATGAACTGCTTCATCCAGACAGCTTCCTTCGTTGCCTCCGAGGCAGCTATGTACTCCGCTTTGCATGTAGAATCAGCTACCACACTTTGCTTGGAACTGCACCAGCTTACCGCTCCCCCATTAAGAATATATACGTATCCGGTTTGAGACTTAGAGTCATCCCGATCAGTGTCAAAGCTTGCATCAACGTATACGACGAGCTCTTGATCACCTCCATAAACAAGAAACATTTCCTTAGTCCTTTTCAGGTACTTAAGGATATTCTTGACCACTATACAGCGCTCCATTCCAGGATTACTTTGAAACCTTCCCGCCATACTTATGGCAAGGCTGATATATGGTCTTGTGCACAGCATTGCATACATGATAGAGCCTATGGCTGAAGCATAGGGGATGACACTCATCTTCTCTCTATCCTCTGTAGTTGCTGGGCATTGAGTCTTATTCAACTCCACACCTTGCAAAACAGGCAAGAACCCCTTCTTGGACTGATCCATTTGGAACTTCTTCAAAATCATATCAAGATATGTGCTTGGTGAAAGTCCTATTAAGCGTCTAGATCTGTCTCCATAGATTTTGATGCCTAATACGAAAGCAGCTTCTCCTAGGTCCTTCATTGAAGAACTCTTGTTAAAGTATTCCTTCACGTTTTCCAAAAGTTATATATTGTTTCGAATCAGCAATATGTCATCCACATATAATATTAGAAACGCTATAGAGCTCCCACTCAAATACAAGCTTATCCGAAAACTTGTATAAACCGAAATGCTTTGATCACCTCATCAAAGCGAAGATTCCAACTCTGAGATGCTTGCACCAGTCCATAAATGGATCGCTGGAGTTTGCACACTTTGTCATCATTCTCTGGATCGACAAAACCTTCCGGTTGCATCATATACAACTCCTCCTTAAGGAATCCATTAAGGAACGTTGTTTTGACATCCATCTGCCAGATTTCATAATCGAAAAATGCAGCTATTGCCAACATGATTCTGACGGACTTAAGCATCACCACGGGTGAGAAAATCTCATCGTAGTCAACTCCTTGAACTTGTGAAAACCTCTTTGCCACAATACAAGCTTTATAGACGGTGACATTACTGTTCGTGTCTGTCTTCTTCTTGAAGATTCATTTATTCAGAATGGCCTTTCGCCCTTCAGGTAATACTTCCAAAGTCCATACTTTGTTTTCATACATGAATCCCATCTCAAATTTCATGGTCTCTAACCATTTATTGGAATTTGGGCCCACCATCTCTTCTCCATAGCTCGCACGTTCATCGTTTTCCAACAACATGACCTCCAAGACAGGGTTGTCGTGCCACTCAGGAGTAGTACGTATCCTTGTCGACCTACGAGATTTGAGAGTAACTTGATCCAAAACTTCATGATTGTCGGCGTTCCGGGAACGGGGGTACCCAGACATGCTTGCCTGCGGCCCAGGGCGTGGCTCACCAAGCGGCCTGGTACGACCCAACATCTTCAGCCACCACTCAAGACCCTCACGAGGGGACAAGCCTCGCGAGGAGGACGACACAAGGCATCCCCTGGGGCGGTGTCACCAGGCCGGCTCATGAGGATGGGAGATATCGAGGCGAGGGACACCTCGCGAGGTCCTCGTGACGTGAGTAGTGACGATCAAGACCAGGCGAGCGCCAGCGGGCGCAGAGTGCCAGTTTCTCCTTTGGTGCTAAAGGAGCGGGTGCAGACGAAGAGTCCCGAGGCGTCAGGCAAAGGTTTCCATATCGGTGCAACGTGACCAAGACCAGCAGGACAACAGGACGGAGGTCATCGTGGAGCCCACGACGGCATCACCACTAGAGCCTTTGGCAGGCGAAGAGCACCTTTTGTCAGGATAGCTTGGACTAGCTGTCCCCCTTCAAATTTGGCCGTTGTGGGATCTGGGTCGCTATAAATAGGACAAGCCACCACCATTGGAATCATCTTAGGAGAGAGGGAGTTGATCTCATCTTGAGTTGATCAGATAGAAGGCCACACACCACAGCTCACTCGATCACAAGAACTCCTCTCCTCAGGAGGCAGTTCATCCATGTACTATTTCTTCATCAGCCTACAAGGCAATCCACCACACCACACTGGATTAGGGTATTACACCACAATGGTGGCCCGAACCAGCATAAATCTTGTGTCACTTGTTCTTCAGATCTGACGAGCTAGGCCTTTGGTTGTTGAGTAGACGAGCTGGGGCAGAAGGAGAGATCTTCGTGCGCACCCCAGAGTTCGAACCTTAAGGGTTTTGTCGGAACACTAGATCTGACATTTGGCGCGCTAGGTAGGGGTGTGCCGAAGCTTCCTCCCCATCAGTCCCACTCTGTGCTCACCGAGTTCCCATGGAGGGCGTCCCTCCTCCGACGGGCTGGGTGGCCGCACGCAGCGGTGCTCCGGGCCACCGGGCCTTCACCCCGCCTTACGGCGGGTATAGTGGCCACCCAGGTTTAGGCCGAATCTGGCACCCCGCTACAATGGGGCGGCGGACCCGTTCATCTTCCTCTAGGCCTACGAAGAGGCCATCTCGGTGGCCGGAGGCGACGACAAGGTCATGGCGAGCTGGCTCCCCATGGCACTCAACAGCGTGCGACGCGCCTGGTTCTTCAGCTTGCCAGAATCGTCCGTGGCATCCTGGGTGGAGCTGTGCGACCTCTTCGTCGCACGCTCCGGGGCGCCGGTGCCCCACGCCATCGCGGCCCTCATCGGCGGCTCCCAAGCGCCACCCTCTGGTCGTCACATCAAGCAGATCTTTCGCCAGACGAGCGTAGCCTCCATACGCCAGAGGGCTCCTCCTGGATGGGTGACGCCCAAGACCGACCTCGCCTTCGACTCGAGAGACCACCCTACCTCCACCGCGGGCTCAGGCGCTCTCCCATTGCTCTGCACCCCCACCATCTACAACATGGAAGTCACCAAGACCCTAACCGACGGTGGGGATGGCCTCAACATGCTCTCAGTGGAAGCCTTCAGCTTGCTCTAAGTGCCACTCGAGCGGCTGCGCCCCACCAAACCCTTCTCTAGAGTCAGCAGCGGTTCCACCAGCCCTCTAGGGCAGATCCGCCTCCCGGTCACCTTCGGCACCCGAAAAAACTACCGCACCGAGCTGATCAACTTCGACATCGCCCGGATCAGCCTCCCGTACAATGCCATCCTCGGGTACCCCGCGCTCGCTCAGTTCATGGCCGCGACCCATCCGGCCTATAACCTCATGAAGATGTCGGGGAGCAGTGGAGTCCTTACCGTGACGGGGGACACAAAGGAAGCTCTGGCAGCCCTCAAGTGCGTCTTCCAAACCGCGGCTGTGGCGCGTCCACCAGCGAAGCCGCTCCTGGGACCGAGGGGGTTGCACCGGCCAAGAAGAAGCAACTTTTCTCCCAAGACCAAGCCGAGACAAAGCAGGTGCTGGTGCATGAAGACGAGCCCTCAGGTGTCACCTTCACCATAGGTGCTGGTCTTCCCCCAGCTCAAGAAGAGGCGCTGGTCAGGTTCCTACGCGCGAACAGGGACGTGTTCGCATGGAGAAGCAGTCCTTCATCGTACAAGAGACTTGTAAGCTGGAAGCGGCGGGTGTTATCCGCGAGGTCCGGTACCCGGAGTGGCTGGCAAACCCCGTCGTCATGCCCAAGAAAGGGGGAAAAGAGCGCATGTGTGTCAACTTCACTAACCTCAACAAAGCTTGTCCACAAGACCCATTTCCTCTGCCCCGCATCGATCAGATCATCGACTCCACCGCCGAGTGTGACTTGTTGTGTTTCCTGGACGCCTTCTCAGGGTAACACATGATCAAGATGGCACTACAAGACATCGAGAAGACTACCTTCCTCACTCCGTGTGGAGTGTACTGCTACACCTGCATGCCGTTTGGGCTACAGAATGCAGGAGCAGCCTTTCAGCGGTTAATGCACATAGCACTGCGGAAATAGCTCGGGAGACACGCTGAGGCGTACGTAGATGACATCGTGGCAAAGTCTCAGGACGCCTCGACCCTCATCACAGATCTGGAATAGACCTTCACCAACCTGCGCAAGGTAGACCCACGGCTCAACCCGGAGAAGTGCGTGTTCGTGTCCCTTCAGGCAAGCTCTTGGGGTTCCTGGTGTCGCACCGATGAATCAAGGAAAACCCCGAGAAGGTCAAGGCCATAGAAAAGATGAGTCCGCCCAAGAACCTCAAGGAGATGCAGAAGCTAGCCGGCTGTGTAACGTCGCTGGGGCGTTTCATCTCCAAGCTAGGGGAGAGAGCCCTCCCTTTCTTCTAACCGATGAAAAGGAAGGCCCCATTCGAATGGACCCGTGAGGCCGATGCGGCGTTCGAAGACCTCAAGAGATACCCCACCAGCACACCAGTGATGGTGGCACCCAAGCCTCAAGAACCATTGGTGCTTTACCTGGCCGCAACACCGCATTGAGCTAGTGCAGCACTAGTGGCTGTACGAGAGGAGCACCAACACAAGACCTTGACACCCAAGGGCGGCACTCCCAGGGCCCCATCAGGGCCGGAGGGCGACCGCATCCTGCAAGACGACTCCCTTGAGGCCGCTGCTACCCCCGCTGACGACCAAGCCCCTAGAGCACCTTTACCTAGTCAGACCGCACAGCCGTAGGCGAGTCCGGACCTCATCCCCATCGAGCACCCGGTATACTTCGTCAGCACGGTGCTTCATGACGCCCGAGCACGCTATCCCATGCCACAGAAGCTCCTGCTTGCGCTCCTCGTCACTTCACGAAAGCTGTGCCACTACTTCCAGGGCCACCCTATGAAGGTCGTCTCAGCTTACCCTCTAGAAAGGGTACTCCGGAGCCCAAACGCGGTAGGAAGGGTCGCGGAATGGAATATAGAGCTGCCGGCATTCCAGCTAGAGTTCAGCACCACCAGGGTCATCAAGGGGGCCGCACTTGCTGACTTCGTGGCAGAATGGACCGACGCCCCAGGGCCCGAAACAAGTCCGATCCAATCCCTCTTGCCAAGGAGCGTAGCGCCGGATGGCTGGGGCATGTACTTTGATGTCACGTTCGCTCGCCACGGCATGGGGGATGGGGTTGTGCCCATCTCGCCAACTCAAGACAAGCTCTACTACGCCGTGCAGCTCTGCTTTCAGCCAGGCGATAAGGTCTCCAACAACATCACGTAATACGAGGGCCTCATCGCTGGCCTCAAGGCGGCAATAGCCCTAGGGGTGAAACGCCTCGTCATCAGGGATGACTCCCAGCTCCTCGTCAACTTCTCCAACAAGGTGTACGAGCCAAATGACGAGCATATGGAGGCATACCTCGTAGAGGTACGCAAGATGGAGAAGTAGTTCATGGGCCTGGAGCTGGAACACGTGCCCGGCGGCACTAATAAGGAGGCCGACCACATCACCAAGAGAGCATCCAGGTGCCTGCCCCAGGAGCCCGGCGTCTTCTAGGAAAGGCTCCTTAGGCCCTCAGCGTCACCCCCACGGGAAGGACCGGGGCAGCCTCAGGAGGAACTCCCCCAGCCACCGACCTCGGGAGCCCCCGCCTGCGACCCAGCCTCAGGAGCTCGCTTGCTCCTGGCACTTGAGCCTCAGGAGGGATGCTGGACTGAGGAATTCAAGTCATACCTGGTGCGAGGAGTGTTGCCAAAAAAGGAGGAAGATGACGAGCGTGTGGCCCGACAGGCTACGGCATACTACATCCAAGATGGCAAGCTTTACAGGAAGCGACCGAATGACGTTTCTTTGTGATGCATCTCCAAGAAGTAGGGAGGCGAGCTGCTAGCCGACATCCATGCCGGGGACTGCGGACATCACTCATCATCGCGCACCTTGGTCGGCAAGGCATTCTGTAGCGGTCTTTACTGGCCCACGGCACTTAATGATGCTGCCGAACTAGTAAAGTCTTGCGAGGCTTGCTAGTTCCATGCCAAGCAGATCCACCAACCGGCTGAGGGCCTCCAAACCATACCACTCTCCTGGCCATTCGCGGTCTGGGGGCTAGACATCCTAGGCCCCTTCCCTCGAGCGCCCGGGGGCTAACGATACCTCTACGTCGCCGTCGACAAGTTTACCAAATGGGCTGAGGTGGAGGCAGTCCGAACCATCCCACCCGGCTTCGTAGTCAAGTTCATCAAGGGCCTCGTAAACCGGTTCCGGGTCCCTAACCGCATCATCATCGACAATGGCTCGCAGTTCTCTAGTAACCTATTCAAGACATACTGTGCTAACCTTGGAACGCACATTTGCTACGCCTCTGTAGCACACCCTAGGAGCAATGGCCAGGCCGAGCGCGCCCACGCAGAGGTCCTGAGGGGCCTCAAGACCCGGACCTTCAAGAAGAAGCTCGAAGGCTGCGGAAGGGGTTGGCACAACGAGCTCCAGTCCGTGCTATGGTCAATCCACACCACTGCCACCAAGCCAACGGGCGAGATCCCATTCTTCCTCGTCTACGGAGCTGAGGCGGTCCTCCCTCATGAGGTCAGGCACCGGTCGCCGCGAGTCTTAGCATTCGACAAGGCGCAACAAGGCATTGTGCAGGGGACAGACCATGTGCTGGGGGAGGAGCACCGGCGCGCCGCTTCACTCCAGGCAGCAAGATACCAACAAGCGGTGTAGCGGTACCATTGTTGCAGCATTCGCCCCTGGACTCTTGAGGTAGGTGACCTCGTCTTAAGGAGAGTCCTCTATAGGGAAGGGTTGCACAAGCTCTCACCCATGTGGGAAGGGCCATTCAAGATCACCCACGTCTCCAGACCCGGCGCCATACGCCTGGAAACAGGGGACGGCATCCCCGTCCCGAACGAATGGAATATCCGGCACCTCCGAAGGTTCTACCCATGAAACAAAGCCCTTGCGCCTGAGAAGACTAGGCTCCGTGCCTGCGAGGAACAAGGCCCTTGCGCCTGAGAAGACTAGGCTCCGTGCCTGCAAGGAACAAGGCCCTTGCGCCTGAGAAGACTAGGCTCCGTGCCTGGGAGGAACAAGGCCCTTGCGCCTGAGAAGACTAGGCTGCCTGCTTGCGAGGAACAAGGTCCTTGCGCCTGAGAAGACTAGGCTCCGTGCCTGCAAGGAACAAGGCCCTTGCGCCTGAGAAGACTAGGCTCTATGCCTACGAGGAACAAGGCCCTTGCACCTGAGAAGACTAGGCTCCGTGCCTACGAGGAACAAGGACCTGCGCCTGAGAAGCCAAGGCCCAGTGCCCATGAAGCAAGGCTCCGGCCTATGAAGATCTCTGCTCATGACACTCCCACGTAATAATGAGTGGGGCTGTACACGCCCCGGAGTCTCCGGAGAGCCACCCTCGGGCCTCGGGGGCTGCCTCCCATGTCCTAGTGGCAGCACTTAGCTCCGTGCCGGTGAGAAGACTAGATTAGGTGCCAGACGCGGCCGTTCATTTTCTTTCTGGAGTTGTCTTGCCCTGTCCTCCCTTTTTAATGAATTCTGAAGGTTCTGGCATTCCTCGATTGCTTTGTTTTGATTTCTCACTGTGGTCCTCCCCTCAATTTTCCAGGCTAGCTCGGGGAGAGCGGCAGTTGCACGACGCTCTCCCCAAGACTCCCCCCTTCAGTCTCCACGAGGCACCCAAACCAGGGCTCGTGATTGGCACGTCCCCTCATCTTTACGTCTGTGCCCCACTGGTACCGCGACGAGGGGCAGTCGGCCATGCTTAGCCGCATCAAGGGACACAAGCAGTAAGGGATAATGATCACCTAACGAGTTTCAGCAGCCTCACGAAGGGCCAGACGTCATGGGATGAAGGAAATCCCAAGTGTGTCAAGATAGGTCTGCTCGCCCTATGGGCGCGTGACACACAGGTTGTGCAACAATGGACAGAGACACTAAGCATGGTGCTGAATATCATAAGTCACGATTCATTACATACCCTTACAGGGCTTGATACTTGTTGTTCGAGTAATGCAGGAGGAAAGAAAAACCAAGAATGACAGACGACAACCCTCGACGCACGACTGCTCCCGAGGACCTGCACCCCGAGCTCAGCCGGAGCCCTCCTCATGCTTCACTCGAGCGTGACGACGAGACAACCCGGCGCCACCTTCCAGGCAGGCACGGAGGCATGGTGGCTGGTCGTAGCCACTACTGCTGGAGCTGCATCTGAAGGAGGAGCCACCATAGCTGGGTGAGCTGCGGCCATCGCCCAGGCCAAGCACAACACCGCCACCATTGTCCTCAGGGCAGGACTCGGCGCGTCGCCCGTCTTCCCCAAACACCCTCACGAAGAGGGTCGAGTCGTTGCCATACCTGAAATGAAGGGTGCACCGTCCGCCCAAGCCACGCACACGAGCGAACGTCTGCCAGCCACGAGCCAAAGCCACATCGCCCGAGGCGGAGGCCTCCACTGCAACCCACAAAGCTCTGCTGCAACAACCATCTGCCTGCAACTAAAGCCACCGGAGCTCGCAGCGAGGAGTTCACCGGCTAGGGAGCGCGGGAGCTGGAGCCGGGTGCCGGTTGGGTTCTTTGACCACATGATGAACTTTAGCGTCACCTCCACCGAGTGGGAGCGCGGCTGGGGAGGCCTGACAACCCCAGAGTGCCTCCCTTCGTTCACAGTACCGCCAACGCCAAGGCGGCCCCCGCTGCTCGAAGAACCACTGACGCGGTTACCGAGGGCGACTACGGGCGCTGTGGGGATCCGCCCACGTCCGCTAGAAGCCCTGACGGGGGACGCAGCACGCTTGCGAGGACGGCTTCATCCCCTCTTGGCTGGTGGTGAACCGGGCCCCTCCTGCCGGGCCTTCCCCTTCTCCACGGACGAAAACTTCCTGGTCGGCGCCATGAACAGATCAGCCATGCGGG
>LR738715.1:532110270-532128332 GCA_902687465.1 Secale cereale
GGGGGGGGGGAAGGAAGGAGAAGAAGCAAGAGGAACGGGGGAAGAAGATGGGCAGCGAGGACCCCTCGCTCGCCGCCTTATTTATAGCCAGGAGAAGGCGAACCGCCGGCCTCCATAATCGCAGGTAATAATGACCCTCTATGCATGCAGGGACCTGTCAAGTCGTGCAGTCGCCGAGGCTGTGTGGGGAAGTGGAGACGCCCACGTCCCGTCAATCGCCACACGTCAGTCAAGGCCGCAGGCTTTTGGGGCCCGCAGAGCGCCACACTTGGCCCTTGGCTTCACCGCGAAGCCATGCCCGGGCGCACCTTGGGCCCGGGGGCCACTGTCGGCGTTCTGGGAACGGGGGTACCCTGAATTGTCTACCTGCGGCCCTGGGCGTGGCTCACCAGGCGGCCTGGTATGGCCCAGCATCTTCAGCGACCACTCAAGACCCTCGCGAGGGGCCAAGCCTCGCGAAGCACACGACACAAGGCATCCCCTGGGGCAGTCTCACCAGGCTGGCTCATGAGGATCGGAGATATCGAGGCGAGGGACACCTCGCGAGGTCCTCGTGACGTGAGCAGTGATGACCAAGACCAGGCGGGTGCCAGCGGGTGCAGAGTGCCAGTTTCCCCTTTGGAGCTAAAGGAGTGGGTGCAGACGAAGAGTCCCGAGGCATCGAGCAAAGGTTTGCATATCGGTGCAACGAGACCAAGACTAGCAGGACAGCAGGACGAAGGTCATCGCGGAGCCCACGACGGCGTCACCACCAGAGCCTTTGGCAGGCGAAGACCACCTTTTGTCAGGATAGCTTGTACTAGCTGTCCCCCTTCAAATTTGGCCATTGTGGGATCCCTTCCCGCTCAATATTTGGGAAGAGGACCTGGGTCGCTATAAATAGGACTAGCCACCACCATTGGGATCATGTGAGGAGAGAGGGAGTTGATTGAGGACCCACAAGTGTAGGGGATCTATCGTAGTCCTTTTGATAAGTAAGAGTGTCGAACCCAACGAGGAGAAGAAGGAAATGATAGGCAGTTTTTAGTAAGGTATTTTCTACAAGCACTGAAATTATAGGTAACAGATAGTTTTGTGATAAGGTAATTGGTAGAAAGTAACAAAAGGTAAAAGTAAATAAGGTGCAGCAAGGTGGCCCAATCCTTTTTGTAGCAAAGGACAAACCTGAACAAACTCTTATATAAAGGAAAGCGCTCCTGAGGACACATGGGAATTATCGTCAAGCTAGTTTTCATCACGATCATCTGATTCGCGTTCAATACTTTGATAATTTGGTATGTGGGTGGACCGGTGCTTGGGTGCTGTCCTTACTTGGACAAGCCTCCCACTTATGATTAACCTCTAATGCAAGCATCCTCGACTACAAAAGAAGTATTAAGGTAAACCTAACCATAGCATGAAACAAGTGGATCCAAATCTGCCCCTTATGAAGCAACACATAAACTAGGGTTTAAGCTTCTGTCACTCTAGCTACCCATCATCTACTTATTACTTCCCAATGCCTTCCTCTAGGCCCAAATAATGGTGAAGTGGCATGTAGTCGACGTTCACATGACACCACTAGAGGAGAGACAACATACATCTCATCAAAATATCGAGCGAAGACCAAATTCACATTACTACTAATAGCAAGACTTCTCCCATGTCCTCAGGAACAAAAGTAACTACTCACAAGACATAATATTGTTCATGATCAGAGGGGTATTAATATGCATAATGGATCTGAACATATGATCTTCCACCAAATAAACCAACTAGCTTCAACTACAAGGAGTAATCAACACTACTAGCAACCCACAGGTACCAATCTGAGGTTTGGGTACAAAGATTGGGTACAAGAGATGAACTAGGTTTGAGAGGAGATGGTGCTGGTGAATATGTTGATGAAGATAGGTCTCCCCAAGATGGGAGAGTTGTTGGTGATGATGGCGGTGACGATTTCCCCCTCCCGGAGGGAAGTATCCCCGGCAGAACAGCTCTGCCGGAGCCCTAGATTGGTTTCCGCCAAGGTTCCGCCTCGAGACGGCGGCGTCTGTTCCCGAAAGCCTCCTTATGATTTTTTTCCAGGTCAAAACACCTCATATAGGAGAAGATGGGCATCGGGGAGGGGGCGTTGGGGGCCCCATAGGACAGGGGGGCGCGCCCCCCACCCTCGTGGACAGCAGGTGGCCCCCCTCGTGATCTTCTTTCGCTAGATATTTTTTATATTTTCTGAAACTGAGTTCTGTGAAGTTTTGGGGCTTTTGGAGTTGTGCAGAATAGGTTTCCAGAGTTTGCTCCTTTTCCAGCCCAGAATTCCAGCTGCCGGTATTCTCCCTCTTCATGTAAACCTTGTAAAATAAGAGAGAAAAGGCATAAGTATTGTGACAAAACATGTAGTAACAGCCCATAATGCAATAAATATCAACATATAAGCATGATGCAAAATGGACGTATCATTGATCTCATCTTGAGTTGATCAAATAGAAGGCCACACACCACAGCTCACTCGAGCACAAGAACTCCTCTCCTCAGGAGGCAGTTCATCCATGTACTAGTTCGTCATCAGCCTACAAGGCAATCCACCACACCAGATTGCATTAGGGTATTACACCACAACTGTGACCCGAACCAGTATAAATCTTGTGTCACTTGTTCTTCAGATCTGACGAGCTAGGCCTAGGGTTGTTGAGTAGACGAGCTAGGGCGGAAGGAGAGATCTTCGTGCGCACCCCAGAGTTCGAAACTTAAGGGTTTTTCCGGAACCCTAGATCCGACAATGATCACTATCATTAGTTTCCTCTTCAACTGTCGTAGGTTTCACAGAAACATCTTTATGTGTTGCACTACTCTTTGGTTGAAGTAAAGGTTCAACAACCTCATCAAGTTCTATCTTCCTCTCACTCAATTCTCTCGAGAGAAACTCCTCGAGAAAGGACCCGTCCTCAGCGACAAACACTTCGCCCTCGGATCTGAGATAGAAGGTATACCCAACTGTCTACTTTGGGTATCATATGAAGACGCATTTGTCCACTTTGGCCTCGAGCTTTTTCGGCTGAAGCCATAAGCATCGCTGCCCCAGATCTTAAGAAATGACAACTTAGGTTTCTTGCCAAACCATAGTTCATACGGTGTCGTCTCCACGGACTTAGATGGTGCCCTATTTAAAGTGAATGCAGATGTCTCTAATGCATAACCCCAAAATGATAGTGGCAGATCGGTAAGAGACATCATAGAACGCACCATATCCAATAAGGTACGATTACGACGTTTGAACACACCATTACGCTGTGGTGTTCTAGGTGGCGTCAACTGTGAAACAATCCCACATTGTCTTAAGTGATTGCCAAACTCATAACTCAGATATTCTCCCCTTCGATCGGATCGTAGGAATTTGATCTTCTTGTTACGATGATTCTCGACTTCACTCTAAAATTGCTTGAACTTTTCAAACATTTCAGACTATGCTTCATCAAGTAAATTTACCCATATCTACTCAAATCATCGGTGAAGGTGAGGAAATAACGATATCCACCGCGCGCATCAACGCCCATTAGATCGCACACATCAGTATGTATGATTTCTGACAAGTCACTTGCATGTTCCATTGTTCCGGAAAACGGGGTTTTGGTCCTCTTACCCATGAGGCATGGTTCACATGTGTCAAGTGATTCAAAATCAAGAGACTCCAAAAATCCATCATCAAGGAGTTTCTTCATGCGCTTTATACCAACATGACCTAAGCAACAGTGCCACAAGAAAGTGGTACTATCATCATTAACTCTACATCTTTTGGCAACAATGTTATGAACACGTGTATCACTATGATCGAGATTCAATAAACCATTCACATTGGGTGCATGACCATAGAAGGTATTATTCATGTAAACATAATAAGCATTATTCTCTGACTTAAATGAATAACCGTATTGCAATAAACACAATCTAATCATGTTCATGCCTCAACGCAGACACCAGATAACATTTATCTAGGTTCAACACTAATCTCGAAGGTAGAGGGAGCGTGCGATGGTGATCACATCAACCTTGGAAACACTTCCAACACACATCGTCACCTCGCCCTTAGCTAGTCTCTGTTTGTTCCGCAGCTTTTATTTCGAGTTACCAATATTAGGAACTGAACCGGTATCTCATACCCAGGTGCTACGAGAAGTACTAGTAAGGTACACATCTATAACACGTATATCAAATATACTTTGTTTGAAGTCGCCAGCCTCCTTAACTACCAAGTTCTGGGGTAGTTTCGCTACCAGTGACCATTGCCCTTACAATAGAAGCACTTAGTCTCGGGCTTGGGTTCATCCCTGGGTTTCTTCGCTGGAGCGGCAAATGGCTTATCCTTCATGAAGTTTCCCTTCTTGCCCTTTCCCTTCTTGAAACCAGTGTTCTTGTTAAACATCAACACTTGATGCTCCTTCTTGATTTCTACCTTCGCGGCCTACAACGAACAACTCCGGGATCATATCCATCCCTTTAATGTTATAGTTCATCACGAAGTTCTAGCAGCTTAGTGATAGTGACTGGAGAACTCTGTCAATCACTATCTTATCTGGAAGATTAACTCCCACTTGATTCAAGTGATTGTAGCACCCAGACGTCCTGAGTACTTGCGCACTGGCTGAGCTATTCTCCTCCATCTTGTAGGCAAAGAACTTGTCAGAGGTCTCATACCTCTCGATCCAGACATTTTTCACAAAAATAAACTTCAACTCCTGGAACATCTCATATGCTCCATGACGTTCAAAACGCCTTTGAAGCACCGGTTCTAAGCCATAAAGCATGGAGCACTAAACTATCAAGTAGTCATTAGAACGTGTCTGACAGATGTTCACAACATCCACAGACGACACTAGAGGGGTTAGCACAGCGAGCGGTGCATCAGGGACATATGCCTTCTGTGTAGTAGTGAGGATAGTCCTCACACTATGTACCTAGTCCGCATAATTGCTTACAATATCTTTCAACTTAGTCTTTCTCTAGGAATGTATTAAAACAGAGAGCTACAACAGGAGCCATTAATCTACAACATAAGTTTGAAAAGACAACTTAGCCTATTGTTCATGATAAATGAAAGCACAAGTGCTCCGTGGGTGATTTTGGTAATTAATGTCAACATACCTCTTGTTGGACTAATACCTTTACCTAGTATATTTCAGATGAGTTGAACAGTGGAGTGGCATGGACAAGAGGATGTGGAACCCCTTCAAGATGCTAAGTGTTGGGGAACGTAGTATTTCAAAAAAAGTTCCTACGGACACGCAATATCTATCTAGAAGAAGCATATCAACGAGCGGGAGAGTGTGTCCACGGACCCTCGTAGACTGAAAGCGAAAGCATTTAGTAACACAGTTGATGTAGTCAAACATCTTCGCGATCCATCCGATCAAGCACCGAACGCACGGCACCTCCGCGATCTACACACGTTCAGATCGGTGATGTCCCTCATACTCTTGATCCAGTTGAGGCCAAGGGAGAGTTTCATCAGCACGACAATGTGGTGACGGTGTTGATGAAGTTACCGACGCAGGGCTTCGCCTAAGCACTGCGTCAATATGACCGAGGTGTGTAACTGTGGAGGGGGGCACCGCACACGGCTAAAACTATTGTCAACTTGTGTGTCTTTGGGTGTCCCCTGCCGCCGTATATAAAGGAGCAAGGGGAGAGGCTGGTCGGCCCCTATAGGGCGTGCCCCAAGTAGGATTCCTACTAGGAATAGGAATCCTATTCCTAGTAGGTTTCCAACAAGGGAAGAGGGGGGAAGGAAGGAGAGGGAGAGAGGGAGAGGGAAAGAGAGGGGGCGCCGCCCCCTCCTAGTATAATTCAGAATCCTCATGGGGGGCGCACGGCCAGCCCTAGAGGCCCCTCCTCTCTCTCACACAAGGTCCATGTTGGCCCATTAGATCCACCGGGGGTTCCGGTAACCCCCCGGTACTCCGATATTTATCCGGTGACCCCCGGAACTTATCCAGTGTCCTAATAACATCGTCCAATATATAATTATTTATGTCTCGACCATTTCGAGACTCCTCGTCATGTCTGTGATCTCATTCGGGACTGGAAATAACCTTCGGTACATCAAAACACATAAACTCATAATACCGATCGTCATCGAACGTTAAGCGTGCGGACCCTACGGGTTCGCGAACTATGTGGACATGACCGAGACACGTCTTCGGTCAATAACCAATAGCGGAACCTGGATGCTCATATTGGCTCCTACATATTCTTCAAAGATCTTTATCGGTCAAACCGCATAACAACATATGTTGTTCCCTTTGTCATGAGTATGTTACTTGCCCGAGAACCGATCATCGGTATCATCATACCTAGTTCAATCTCGTTACCGGAAAGTCTCTTTACCTCTTCCTTAATACATAATCTCATGACTAATTCATTAGTCATTTGCTTGCAAGGCTTTATTATGATGTGTATTACCGAGAGGGCCCAGAGATACCTCTCCGACATTCGAAGTGACAAATTCTAATCTTAATCTATGCCAACACCACAAATACTTTCAGAAACACCTGTAGAGCATCTTTATAATCAACAAATTACGTTTTGACGCTTGATAGAACACAAGGTGTTCCTCCGATATTCAAGAGTTGCATAATCTCATAGTCAGCGGGACATGTAGAAGTCATGAGGAAAGCAATAGTAGTAAAACTAAACGATCATAGTGCTAAGCTAACAGATGGGTCTTGTCCATCACATCATTCTCCTAATGATGTGTTCCCATTGATCAAATGACAACACATGTCTATGATTGGGAAACATAACCATCTTTGATTAACGAGCTAGTCTAGTACATGCATACTAGGGACACTCTCTTTCGTCTTTGTATTCACACATCTATCAAGTTTCCGGTTAATACAATTCTAGCATGAATAAAAGACATTTATCATGATATTCAAGGAAATATAAATAACAACTTTATTATTGCCTCTAGGGCATATTTGCTTCAGTCTCCCACTTGCACTAGAGTCAATAATCTAGATTACATAGTAATGATTCTAACACCCATGGAGTCTTTGTGCTGATCATGGTTTGCTCATGGAAGAGGCCTAGTCAATAGTCCTGCGACATTCAGATCCGTATGTATTTTGCAAATCTCTATGTCTCCCTCCTTGACTTGATCGCGGATGGAGTTGAAGCGTCTCTTGATGTGCTTGGTTATCTTGTGAAACCTGGATTCCTTCGCCAAGGCTATTGCTCCAGTGTTGTCACAAAAGATTTTCATTGGACCTGATGCACTAGGTATTACACCTTGATCGGATATGAACTCCTTCATCCAGACTCCTTCATTTGCTGCTTCCGAAACAGCGATGTACTCCGCTTCACACGTAGATCCCGCCACGATGCTCTGCTTGGAACTGCACCAACTAACATCTCCATCGTTCACCAAAAATACGTATACGGTTTGTGACTTAGAGTCATCCAGATCAGTGTCAAAGCTTGAATCGACGTAACCATTTCTGACGAGCTCTTTTTCACCTCCATAAACGAGAAACATATCCTTTGTCCTTTTTAGGTACTTTAGGATGCTCTCGACCGCTGTCAAGTGATCCACTCCTGGATTACTTTGGTACCTTCCTGCTAGACTTATAGCAAGGCACACATCTGGTCTGGTACACAACATTGCATACATGATAGAACATATGGCTGAAGCATAGGGAATGACTTTCATTTTCTCTCTATCTTCTGCAGTGGTCGGGCATTGAGTTTCACTCAACTTCACACCTTGTAACACATGCAAGAACCCTTTCTTTTACTGATCCATTTTGAACTTCTTCATTACTTTATCAAGGTATGTGCTTTGTGAAAGTCCAATTAAGCGTCTTGATCTATCTCTATAGATCTTGATGCCCAATATATAAGCAGCTTCACCGAGGTCTTTCATTGCAAAATTCTTGTTCAAGTATCCCTTTATGCCATCTAGAAATTCTATATCATTTCCAGTCAACAATATGTCATCCACATATAATATCAGAAATTCTAGAGAGCGACCACTCCCTTTCTTGTAAATACATGATTCTCCAAAAGTCTGTATAAAACCACATGCTTTGATCACCTCATCAAAGCGTATATTCCAACTCCGAGATGCTTGCACCAGTCCATAGATGGATCGCTGGAGCTTGCACACTTTGTTAGCACCTTTAGGATCGACAAAACCTTCTGGTTGTATCATATACAACTCCTCTTGGAGATATCCATTCAGGTATGTAGTTTTGACATCCATTTGCTAGATTTCAAAATCATAAAATGCGGCAATTTCTAACATGAATCGGACAGACTTAAGCATCGTTATGGGTGAGGAAGTCTCATCGTAGTCAACTCCTTGAACTTTTCGAAAACCTTTCGCAACAAGTCAAGCTTTGTAGACAGTAACATTACCATCTGCGTCAGTCTTCCTCTTAAAAATCCATTTATTTTCAATGACTTGCCCATCATCGGGCAAGTCAACCAAAGTCCACACTTTGTTCTCATACATGGATCCCATCTCAGATTTCATGGCTTCAAAGTATTTTGCGGAATCTGGGCTCATCATCGCTTCCTCATAGTTTGTAGGTTCATAATGGTCTTGTAACATGACTTCCAGAACCGGGTTACCGTACCACTCTAGCGCTGAACGCACTCTGGTTAACCTACAAGGTTCAATAGTAACTTGATCTAAAGTTTCATGATCATCATCATTAGCTTCCTCGCCGATTGGTGTAGAAATCACTAGAACTAGTTTCTGTGATGTACTACTTTCCAATTCAGGAGAAGATACAATTACCTCATAAAGTTCCACTTTCCTCCCACTCACTTCTTTCGATAGAAACTCCTTCTCTAGAAAGGATCCATTCTTAGCAACGAATATCTTGCCTTCGGATCTGCGATAGAAGGTGTACCTAACAGTTTCCTTTGGGTATCCTATGAAGACACATTTCTCTGACTTGGGTTCGAGCTTATCAGGTTGAAGCTTTTTCACATAAGCATCGCAGCCCCAAACTTTAAGAAACGACAATTTGGGTTTGTTGCCAAACCACAGTTCATAAGGCGTCGTCTCAACGGATTTAGATGGTGTCCTATTTAACGTGAATGCAGCTGTCTCTAAAGCATAACCCAAAAATGATAGTGGTAAATCGGTAAGAGACATCATATGTTGCACCATATCTAATAAAGTACAGTTACGATGTTCGGACACACCATTACGCTGTGGTGTACCGGATGGCGTGAGCAGTGAAACAATTCCACATTGTTTTAAATGAAGACCAAACTCATAACTCAAATATTCGCCTCCACGATCAGATCGTAGAAACTTTATTTTCTTGTTACGATGATTCTCTACTTCACTCTGAAATTCTTTGAACTTTTCAAATGTTTCCGACTTGTGCTTCATTAAGTAGATATACCCATATCTGCTCAAATCATCAGTGAAGGTCATAAAGAAATGATACCCGCTGCGAGCCTCAATACTCATTGGTCCACATACATCAATATGTATGAGTTCCAACAAATTTGTTGCTTGCTCCATTGTTCCAGAGAACGGAGTTTTAGTCATCTTGCCATGAGGCATGGTTCGCAAGCACCAAGTGATTCATATTTAAGTGATTCTAAAAGTCCATCATCATGGAGTTTCTTCATGCGCTTTACACCAATATGACCTAAACGGCAGTGCGACAAATAAGTTGCACTATCATTATCAACCTTGCATCTTTTGGCTTCAATATTATGAATATGTGTATCACTACGATCGAGATCTAATAAGAATAGACCACTCTTCAAGGGTGCATGACCATAAAAGATATTACTCATAAAAATAGAACAACCATTATTCTCCAATTTAAATGAATAACCGTCTCGGAACAGACAAGATCCAGATATAATGTTCATGCTCAACGCTGACACCAAATAAAAATTATTTAGGTCTAAAACTAATCCTGAAGGTAGATGTAGAGGTAGCGTGCCGACGGCGATCACATCGACTTTGGAACCATTTCCCACGTGCATCGTCACCTCGTCCTTAGATAATCTTCGTTTAATCTATAGCCCCTGTTTCGAGTTACAAATATTAGCAACCGAAATAGTATCAAATACCCAGGTGGTACTACGAGCATTAGTAAGGTACGCATCAATAACATCTATATCAAATATACCTTTGTTCACCTTCCCATCCTTCTTATCCGCCAAATACTTGGGGTAGATCCGCTTCAAGTGTCCAGTCCCTTTGCGGTAGAAGCACTCAGTTTTAGGCTTGGCTCCAGACTTGGGTTTCTTTGTGGCATTAGCAATTGGCTTGCTATTCTTCTTGAAGTTCCCCTTCTTTCCCTTGCCCTTTTTCTTTAAATTAGTGGTCTTGTTAACCATCAACACTTGATGCTCCTTTTTTATTTCTACCTCTGCAGCTTTGAGCATAGCGAAGAGCTCGGAAATTGTCTTCTGCATCCCTTGCGTATTATAGTTCATCACAAAGCCTTTATAGCTTGGTGGCAGTTATTGAAGAACTCTATCAATAACACTATCTTCATCAACTTTGCAACCAGGTTGAGTCATGTGATTGTAGTACCCAGACATTCTGAGCAAGTGTTCACTGATAGAACTATTCTCCTCCATCTTGCAGCTATAGAACTTATTGGAGACATTTTCTTGAAATATTAACTTCAACTCTTGGAACATCTCATATGCTCCATGATGTTCGATACGTCTTTGAAGTCCCAATTCTAAGCCGTAAAGCATGGCACATTGAACTATCGAGTAGTCATCAGAACAAGCTTGCCAGACGTTCATAACGTCTGAAGTTGCTCCTGCAGCAGGCCTATCACCCAGCGGTGCTTCTAGGACATAATTCTTCTGTGCAGCAATGAGGATAATCCTCAAGTTACGGACCCAGTCCATGTAGTTGCTACCATCATCTTTCAACTTAGCTTTCTCTAGGAATGCATTAAAATTCAAGAGAACGATAGCACGGGCCATTGATCTACAACAACATAGATATGCAAAAAACTATCAGGACTAAGTTCATGATAAATTAAAGTTCAATTAATCATATTACTAAAGAACTTCCACTTAGATAGACATCCCTCTAGTCATCTAAATGATCATGTGATCCTAATCAACTAAACCATGTCCAATCATCACGTGAGATGGAGTAGTTTTCAATGGTGAACATCTTATGTTGATCATATCAACTATATGATTCACGCTCGACCTTCCGGTCTCCAGTGTTCCGAGGCCATGTCTGTACATGCTAGGCTCGTCAAGTTTAACCCGAGTATTCTGCATCTGCAAAACTGTCTTACACCCGCTGTATTTCAACGGTGCATACTCAGGGAGAACACTTGTACCTTGAAATTTTGTAAGGGGTCATCTTATAATGCTACCGCCGTACTGTTGACACCTGATTTTGGCAAGATACGGAAAGCAATGAAAATGGTCTCAAGTGAAAAGGTTTTTCAGCATGAAAAGATTCATGTCGCCGAGTGGAACAACTTTTATGTTTCGGTTATCATCATTCGACCTTATCTTAGGGACCGAAACTATACTCCGAGTGGCATAATTCAAGGTTCCGAGTGGTTTTTGTCCAATCATGCCTTCAAGACGACCTCGGATGATGGAGCACTCTAAAGGAATTATCTTCATCTCGTCGAGGCAATTGATTTTGATATATAATTCATCTCAATCCGAGTTCATATGCGAAAGTTAGAGGCGATATACTGCAGACCAAACCTAAATGAAAATATGGCGCGAGGTGCCACACACTTGTCTGATTGGTTGCGCGACATCAAGGCGGCCTTGAATTGATAAACCTTAAACACGAAAAAGTTTCGTCTCGTCGAGCCGATCAATTTTCATACATAATTCGTCCCAATCTGAGGTCGTATGCAACCTGGAGAGGCAAATCAAGATCATGATGTATTTTTTCAGTCAGGAAATCCGAGTGAAAAGCTTATCATGTAAGTGAAAACTTACCGATCGAGTAAAAGATTGTCTTCCGAGTGAAAATATAGTCAACCAAGTGAAAAGATTACCATCGGAATGAAAGCTTGCCGATCGAGTAAGAGATTGCCTTCCGGGTGAAAATGTGGTCATCCGAGTGAAAGATTGTATTCCGAGTGAAAATGTGGTCATCCGAGTGAAAGATTGTATTCCGAGTGAAAATATAGTCATCCGAGTGATAGATCGTCTTCCGAGTGAAAGATTCTGACATCCGAGTGAAAAGTCCAGTCGGACGATCCGAGTGAAAGACTCTTATCCGAGTGGATGAGCTCGAATCCGAGTGAAACTGAACATGTGCCCAAAAGTTTATCAAGATGATCTCAGATGGTGAAGTGTTCAATACGGAAGTTGTGTGTATCGACAAAACGGTGAACTTTTGTTTTGGAGTCATCATCATCAGGGATAGTATATGGCATGCGAATTCACTATGAGACACGGATAATCCAGTCTGTTGCAAGACCAAGTCCGACTGGAAGGTAAAGATGACCTCGAAAAGTATTCAAGATGGCCTTATTTGAAAAATTGATCAACATGAGAATTGTTCGTATCATCGAGGCGCACAAGTTTTATATTTGGGCCGTCTTGATCGGAGATCATATGCAAGCTCTACGGCCCGTGCAAGGAGGAAGACAGAAGTTGGGCCAGATTCAGACTGAATCCGAGTTGGAATAGAACTAGGACTCTAGGACGTGAATTGATGTATTTTTCTGTAAGGAAAGCCTAGATGAGTCCTTTTCTTGTACGGGAAGTCCAGCCGCCTCTTGTAAATGTTGGGGGTGATGGTCGATTAGACAACACACAATCGAACAAATCAATATACTACTTTTTCCAGTCTACATTTTATCCCTCCATCGCTTTTCTCTCTCGTTCTTCATTGTTCTTCGTGTTTGAGAGCTGCGAATCTCGAGGCTCTAGGGGCGAGCGAGGTTAACTCATTGCCTCCCCACTTCTTGGCCGGGTCCCTCCCGGGGTTGTGGGGTTTTGGGTCCACAAAAGCGTCCGTCGACTGTCTTGCGTATCGCGCTGTCGGTCGGGTCCCCTTCGGCGTGAGCTGCGGTGCATCACCCCCGGCGTTGAGGGTACATGTGACGTGTTCGTGTGTCAACACACTTTTTGACGACTCCACTGGGAACTGAAGGTCAATCATCATCATCCACCATGTCCGATCTTCCCAAGCCATCTGAGGTAGACGCCGATAACATCATTAAGCCCAGTCTTGATGAGAAATTGGCCAATCATCGCCAAATCTATGAGGAGTACAAGAAGGCGCGCGAAGAGAAGGAGTTGCAGGAGTTCCTTGCGAAGTTCAAGAAGGATCACCAAGGCAACATCACTCCGATTGTAGAAATCAAGTTCCCTCCTCTTCACGCCGAGAAGGTTAAACCCTCTATGAGTACTACCTTTTCTCCTGAGCCGTGGGCTGAGATTGAGAGTCGTGTTGCTGATGGTAACAATCTAGTCTATCAAACATTCATAGAAAATACTAGTGCTCAGAAGAATATATCTCAATCGTCTAGTGGTAATGGTGGTATAGTTGCTAGAGTGCAAAACCCTAATCTGACTTTACCTATTTCATCGGCGCCTCCCATGCCAATGACTTATTATCCTACACAAACAAATCAGATTGTGGCTGCACCCATTAATCCTATTATGAACATGCCAGGTTCGGTGGCAACGCCGAACCAAACCCTACCTACAACTGCAATCACTCGACCACTACCAAGTTATGGGTCGACATACATGCCTCAATTCCTACCCACCGCTAGTAACCCTACTCCTCCCATGCCACTGCCATAAGCTTCATCGTCCACTATAGATGATGGTCTAGCTAACCTTAGAGAGGAGATGGCTAAGATGCTTCGAGAGAATGTTGGAGTTGAGTTACCTCGGAATCGGATTTACCAAAAGCCGTACCTCGAGTACTTTGCTGCCATTCAGTGCCCTCCAGGATTAAAATTCCAGATTTTGTTAACTTTAATGGAGAAGGCACAAAAACCACATGGGAGCATGTTAGTCAATATTTAGCTCAATTGGGTGAGGTAGGCTCATTGAATGAATTGAAAGTGCGTTTATTTCCTTTATCATTAACTGTTACTGCCTTTTCATGGTTTTCTTCTTTATCACATGGTTCCATTCGGGTTTGGTCGCAGCTAGAGCAGAAATTTCATGATCACTTTTATAGCGGTGACAATGAACTCAAGTTATCACATCTAACATCGGTTAAACAGAAGCATGATGAATCAGTCTCCAATTATGTCAAGAGATTCAGAGAAACAAAAAACCATTGCTATAGTTTGGTGATAACCGAGAGAGACTTGGCAGACCTAGTGCTGAGTGGTTTAAGGACTCTCATTAGAGAAAAGCTAGAAGGCTATGAGTTCTTAAATATTAACCAAGTCTTACAAAGGGCTTTGGCTTAGGAAAGCCGAAGCAAAGATCCCAAAGAAGTGCATAGGTAGAAAGCTGATCGTCCAAAGATGAATATGATTGAATATGATAGTGATCACTCGGACGATGAGGATGATATTTATGCTACTGAATTTGTTTGGCCATATAAGGCCAAACCATTCACTGGCAATGATCCGAAATTGATTCATAAGAATTGTAATGAAGAGATGAAGTTCACTTTTAACATTGCCAAGTGCGATAAAATATTTGATGCTTTGCTACAAGCCAAAATTATTAGAATATCTCACACTTTACCGCCGTTTGAAGAGCTGAAACGGCGCGCTTATTGCAAGTATCATAATTCTTTTTGTCATGCTACTAACGATTGCAATGTTTTTCGGCGACAGATACAATCAGCCATTAATGACGGACGATTGAACTTTTCTAAGATGCAATTTGATAAACAACCCTTTCCAATGAATACCATGGATTTGGAGGGGAAGAAGCTACTCATTCGTCCGGAGGTAGCGGAATTTGCCAATAAAGCTAATATCATTATTGGTGAATCCAGGAAAGACAAGGAGGGCAACAAGGTTCTGGGGAGACAGATTTTGCTTGACAAGCAACCCGATGGCAAGGAAGTAATCAAGATCACCATCAAGAATCCTACACTCGGGGGGCAACCACAAGTGCAAGAAAATGCTCATGTTAAATTTGTTAAGCCCAAGAGTCAAGAGGTTGGCAAGTGGAAGAGGAATGAGGCTAAAGTGCAGTGTAAGAGGATCAAGCCAACTTTTGATATGTTGCTATCCAAGTATGCCAACCAGTCGGCCGGTTCTAGCTCTAATCGGCCAACAGACCTGAAGCGACCAAAGTCACCACCAGCTGATATGTTTAGTTAGTATATGAATCCGGCTGGACCAAGGGCACCGTTTCAAGAAGAACAAAGGCAACCTATTTGGGATCGACTCAACTATTCATACAATGGCCTACTAAACATCGGTGGTCATCAGTCGGCTGGTCAAAATATTTTGCCGAATGGAAGCTATCCTAGTGTAAGAATGCGCCTAGGTGGAAGATATGCGAGTGAGAAAATGTGGATGGATGGATCCCATCCAAGTGAGTTCCATCCGAATGGATTCCATCCAGTGAGTTCCATCCGAATGGATTCCATCCGAGTAGATTCCATCCGAGTGACATCCATCCGAGTGGATTCCATCCTAGTAAAAAGGTGCACCCAAGTGGAAATTTCATACATCCAGAAAATCAAAAAGAATGGTGTGTTAAGACACCAAGTATTGCAACAATTGAGTCAGAAAAAGGCAAGGAGAAAATTAATGCCGACTTACTTATCTTGGGCACCAAAACATTCCCCATACAACAGTCGACTATGCATAACCACTCGATTGAGCCGATACTTTCTATCGAGCCAAAGCACTCGGCTAATGATCATCAAGCAAGCACCAGCCCAGTAAAGGCAAGAGATCCTAAATACACTCAGCCAAAGTGGTGTCTTCCAGGGCTAACAAAGACACAAAAGAGGAAACTACAGAGGTTAAGGAGTCAACAGATGGCAGAACAGGAGGCTGAGAAGCAAAAGGATAAGTTGTTCAATGACACTCGACCCATGGTTCCAGCAAAACAAGTGTGGATTCCTAAATAAATACAAGATACAACAACTTCTACAACTATCACAGCAGTACCTACATCACCAAAGAAGGATGATGCAACAACTATCACATCGTCTGCGACACTTCTTACTTCTCCTTCACTCGGACAGATTTCAAAATCGGTGAATGCACTTAAGGAAGAGGATGATATGTTAGATTATGAGTCGACGCCGGTTCATGAAGGTATGGATATCAATATGGTTTATTACATGCTTGCTGAGTTTCGTGTTGTAGATGAGGAAGGGGAGGTGGCTCAGCTGGATTTTGGCCCTAAAAATGCAATATTTGATAAGTCAAAAGATCCAGTAACGCATCTGAAACCATTGTATCCTAGAGGTCATATCAATGGATCACCTCTCACTCGGATGCTTGTTGATGGTGGTGCCGTGGTAAATCTTTTGCCTTATTCGATCTTCAAGAAATTAGGTTTTCCCGATAAAGAGTTGATAAAGACGAATATGGTGCTCAATGGATTTGAAGGCAAAGAGAAAACTGAAGCCAAAGGTGTGATGTATGTGGAACTTACAGTCGGAAGCAAAACTTTGGCTAATGCATCCTTTGTCGCAGAGGTGCAAGGTAACTACAACGTCATACAAGGCCGTGATTGGGTTCATGCAAACCAGTGCGTGCCATCCACTATGCACCAGTTTTTGATCCAGTGGGTTGATGATGAAGTAGAAGTCATTCATGCGGATAACTTGGCCTGTGTTGCTTTGGCCGATGCATCGGTGGATTGGCAACATCCTAATGCTACTTGCTTGATGGGACGAGACTTGTCAAAGTTTGATTTTCTCAGCGCGACCAAGAATGGTTTCGTGCCTGTTTCTTTAAAGCTGACTGAATGCAGTCGGCTCCAAGGTATGATATGTTTGAGAGGATTCTAGTTCCGAGTGGTTACAAAAACGTCTTGTGAAATATCGGTCCAGCGAGAACGATATGTATGAATCTATAGAGGAATTAGATGACATGGATAAACCTGGACATGGTTTTACATCGGCCGATCCATTATAAGAGATAGATATTGGAGATAGTTCAGTCACTCGACCGACGTTTGTAAACAAAAATTTGAAAGCCAATTGTAAAGCTAAGTTAATCGAGCTTTTGAAAGAATATGTTTGTTGCTTTGCATGGGAATATCATGAGATGCCAGGTTTATGTCGAGAGCTAGTGTAACATCGATTACCTATAATGGCTGGTTTTACACCATATAAACAATCGTCCAGAAAGTTTAATCCAAAAACATATGACCGGATCAAGGAAGATATAGGTCGACTGCTTAAAGCTAATTTTATTCGACCTTGCAGGTATGCCGAGTGCATTTCTAACATTGTTCCAGTGGAGAAAAAAGGATTCGGTAAATTAAGGGTATGCACTGATTTCAGATATTTGAATAGGGCTACACCCAAAGATGAGTATCCCATGACAATAGCCGATATGCTTATTAATGATGCTTATGGACATAAAGTCATTAGCTTCCTTGATGGTAATGCAGGGTATAACCAGATTTTTATGGCCGAAGAGGACATGTCCAAAATGGCTTTCCGATGCCCTGGTTTCCTTGGTTTATTCGAATGGATAGTGATGACATTCGGATTAAAAATTTTTGGCGCCACATATCAAAGGGCTATGAATTTGATTTTTCATGATTTACTCGGTGTCATACTTGAAGTTTATATTGATGATATTGTTGTCAAATCGGATGCTTTTGAATCTCATTTGGCTGATTTGTGTTTAGCTTTTGAAAGAATGAAAAAGTATGGACTGAAGATGAATCCTTTGAAGTGTGCATTCGGCGTGTCAGCTGGTAAGTTTTTGGGTTTCATTATTCATGAAGATGGCATAGAGATTGATCCCAAAAAGGTAGAAGCTATAGAGAGAGTGGAAGCGCCAACATGCAAGAGAGATATGCAAAAGTTCCTTGGCAAGGTCAAATATTTGAGAAGGTTCATAGCTAATCTGTCAGGTAAAGTTGATGCATTTACTCCTATCCTTCGGTTAAAGAATGATGTTGATTTCACTTGGGGG
>LR738715.1:532128342-532208476 GCA_902687465.1 Secale cereale
AATCGGTGAATGCACTTAAGGAAGAGGATGATATGTTAGATTATGAGTCGACGCCGGTTCATGAAGGTATGGATATCAATATGGTTTATTACATGCTTGCTGAGTTTCGTGTTGTAGATGAGGAAGGGGAGGTGGCTCAGCTGGATTTTGGCCCTAAAAATGCAATATTTGATAAGTCAAAAGATCCAGTAACGCATCTGAAACCATTGTATCCTAGAGGTCATATCAATGGATCACCTCTCACTCGGATGCTTGTTGATGGTGGTGCCGTGGTAAATCTTTTGCCTTATTCGATCTTCAAGAAATTAGGTTTTCCCGATAAAGAGTTGATAAAGACGAATATGGTGCTCAATGGATTTGAAGGCAAAGAGAAAACTGAAGCCAAAGGTGTGATGTATGTGGAACTTACAGTCGGAAGCAAAACTTTGGCTAATGCATTCTTTGTCGCAGAGGTGCATGGTAACTACAATGTCATACTAGGCCGTGATTGGGTTCATGCAAACCAGTGCGTGCCATCCACTATGCACCAGTTTTTGATCCAGTGGGTTGATGATGAAGTAGAAGTCATTCATGCGGATAACTTGGCCTGTGTTGCTTTGGCCGATGCATCGGTGGATTGGCAACATCCTAATGCTACTTGCTTGACGGGACGAGACTTGTCAAAGTTTGATTTTCTCAGCGCGACCAAGAATGGTTTCGTGCCTGTTTCTTTAAAGCTGACTGAATGCAGTCGGCTCCAAGGTATGATATGTTTGAGAGGATTCTAGTTCTAAGTGGTTACAAAAACGTCTTGTGAAATATCGGTCCAGCGAGAACGATATGTATGAATCTATAGAGGAATTAGATGACATGGATAAACTTGGACATGGTTTTACATCGGCCGATCCATTAGAAGAGATAGATATTGGAGATAGTTCAGTCACTCGACCGACGTTTGTAAACAAAAATTTGAAAGCCAATTGTAAAGCTAAGTTAATCGAGCTTTTGAAAGAATATGTTTGTTGCTTTGCATGGGAATATCATGAGATGCCAGGTTTATGCCGAGAGCTAGTGTAACATCGATTACCTATAACGGCTGGTTTTACACCATATAAACAATCGTCCAGAAAGTTTAATCCAAGAACATATGACCGGATCAAGGAAGATATAGGTCGACTGCTTAAAGCTAATTTTATTCGACCTTGCAGGTATGCCGAGTGCATTTCTAACATTGTTCCAGTGGAGAAAAAAGAATCCGGTAAATTAAGGGTATGCACTGATTTCAGATATTTGAATAGGGCTACACCCAAAGATGAGTATCCCATGACAATAGCCGATATGCTTATTAATGATGCTTATGGACATAAAGTCATTAGCTTCCTTGATGGTAATGCAGGGTATAACCAGATTTTTATGGCCGAAGAGGACATGTCGAAAATGGCTTTCCGATGCCCTGGTTTCCTTGGTTTATTCGAATGGATAGTGATGACATTCGGATTAAAAATTGCTGGCGCCACATATCAAAGGGCTATGAATTTGATTTTTCATGATTTACTCGGTGTCATACTTGAAGTTTATATTGATGATATTGTTGTCAAATCGGATGCTTTTGAATCTCATTTGGCTGATTTGTGTTTAGCTTTTGAAAGAATGAAAAAGTATGGACTGAAGATGAATCCTTTGAAGTGTGCATTCGGCGTGTCAGCTGGTAAGTTTTTGGGTTTCATTATTCATGAAGATGGCATAGAGATTGATCCCAAAAAGGTAGAAGCTATAGAGAGAGTGGAAGCGCCAACATGCAAGAGAGATATGCAAAAGTTCCTTGGCAAGGTCAAATATTTGAGAAGGTTCATAGCTAATCTGTCAGGTAAAGTTGATGCATTTACTCCTATCCTTCGGTTAAAGAATGATGTTGATTTCACTTGGGGGGCAAAACAGCAAGAAGCCTTTGATATGATCAAGAATTATTTGTGCACTCCTCCGGTGATGAAAGCACCCAAGCATAAGGAGCCCTTTAAGCTTTACATTGCAGCAGAAGAAGGTGTTATTGGTGTTGTTTTGACTCAAGAAACCGAAGGAAAAAAGCAAGCTATTACATATTTGAGCAGACGCTTATTGGACGCCGAGACAAGGTATACATTTATTGAAAACTATTTCTATGCTTATATTATGCTTGCACAAAATTGAGACATTATTTTGTGCCGAGTGCTTGCATAGTAGCTTGTCAAACCGATGTCATTAAATACATGTTGCATAGGCCAATTCTTACTGGTGGAATTGGCAAGTGGGGTTATGATTTGATTGAGTATGATTTAGCTTATGAATCTGTAAAATACATGAAAGGCCAAATTGTTGCTAATTTTATTGTTGAGCATCGGATTAATGACAAACATGATGTTGATATAAACCTTGTTTCGCTAGTACCTTGAAGATTATATTTTGATGGTTTAGTTTGTAGCAATGGCCAAGGTGTTCGTATTGTTTATATATCTCCTCATGGTGCTGTTTTCGAAGCGTCATGCCGCTTAGAATATTTTTGCACAAATAATCAAGCCGAATACGAAGCTTTGTTATTTGGCCTAGAGATGTTAATTGCTATAGGTGTTACACATATTGAGGCTTTTGGTGATTCGTTACTGGTGGTGCAGCAAATATCCAAAGTCTTTCAGTGTTTGGATGAATCACTTAATGTTTATCTCGATAAATGTCTAGATATGATATCTACTTTGGACTGTTTTAGCATTGCTCATATATCTAGGCATGACAGTTGGAAAGCAAATAAGTTGGCACAACAAGCGTCTGGATATCATGTTGATCATGGCATGTTTCATATCTCTCAAAGACCGATGTCTTGTCTTGCCAATATGGGAGAGGCCGAACCTGAACCAACTGATTCGGCCATTAACAAAAAATCTAGTGCAGGTGACAATCCCGACTGGAGAAAGCCCATTATTGATTACTTGTGCAATCCGAGTGAAAGGGTGGACAGGGCTGTTTGGCGTATGGCTTTCAAGTATACAATGGGATATGATGGTCTTTATTGCTGAACAGTCGATGATGTTCTTCTAAAGTGCTTGTATGAAGACCAAGCAAGAGTTGCTATGGGAGAGGTACATGAAGGCATTTGTGGCACTCATCAGTCGGCTCCCAAGATGAAGTGATTATTGCGACGTGCTAGGTTTTATTGGCCGACTATGATTAATGATTGCTTCAGATATTATAAAGGGTGTGAAGCTTGTCAAAAATTTGGTGATATTCAATTGGCTCCTGGTGCTATGTTACATCCTATTATCAAGACGTGCCCTTTCAGAGGATGGGGTTTAGATTTTATTGGGCAAATTCATACATCTTCCTCAAAGGGGCATCGGTTCGTATTGGTGGCAACCGATTATTTCACTAAATGGTCTGAAGCAATACCTCTCAAGAACATGACACATACGGAGGTAATTCAATTCATAACTGAGCACATTATTCATAGATTCGGTATTCCTCAAACATTAACTACAGATCAAGGTTAATCTTTCATCTCACACCAAGTCAGAGAGTTTGCTGAATCTTATAACATAAAGTTTCTCAATTCCTCTCCGTATTATGCCCAAGCTAATGGACAAGCTGATTCTAGCAATAAAATTTTAATCAAGCTCATCAAGAAGAAGATTGAGGATAATCCAATGAGATGGCATGAGTTGTTGTCTGAAGCTTTGTGGGCACATAGAATCTCAAGGCATGGTGCAACGAAGGTGACTCCATATGAACTAGTATATGGTCAAGAGGCTGTTTTACCAGTGGAGGTAAATTTGAATGCTTTGAGAATAGCCAAACAGAATGATTTATCGGAAATAGAGTTTTATAACTTGATGATGGAAAATGTTGATGAGGTTGCCGATAAATGTTTGGCTGCTTTAAAGGCAATAGAAAGAGAAAAGTTGAGGGTGGCAAGAGCATACAATAAGAAAGTTAAGTTCAGGAATTTTCAAGTTGGTGATCTCGTCTGGAAAGTGATCCTGCCGATTGGTTCAAGAGATAGAAAGTTTGGGAAGTGGTCTCCAAGTTGGGAAGGTCCTTTTAGGATTACAAGAATAGTTCCCGGAAAATCATATTTGATGGAATTCGTACAAGGGACATTGTTACCTCGAGCTCTCAATGGCAAGTACTTGAAGAAATACCACCCGAGTGTGTGGCAAGAAGCCTATGCAGGCCATGGCCGATATCCGATTATCGCCGTTAGCGTAAACATGCCCGATACATAATTATCGCCCTAAGAAATACAAATGGCCGATGGAGTGTTAACATCGTCCTTAGAACAAAAAACCATGCATATTATTTTTCGGCATGCAAGCTTTGCCGAAAAACAGGGGGGCATGTGCTGACACCTAATTTTGGCAAGATACGGAAAGCAATGAAAATGGTCTCGAGTGAAAAGGTTTTTCAGAATGAAAATATTCATGTCGCCGAGTGGAACAACTTTGATTTTTCGGTTATCATCATTCGACCTTATCTTAGGGACCGAAACTATACTCCAAGTGGCATAATTCAATGTTCCGAGTTGTTTTTGGCCAGTCATGCTGTCAAGACGAGCTCGGATGAAGGAGCGCTCTAAAGGAATTTTCTTCGTCTCATCGAGGTAATCTATTTTGATATATAAATCATCTCAATCTGAGTTCGTATGCGAAACTTAGAGGCAATACACTGCATACCGAACCTAAATGAAAATATGGCGCACACTTGTCTAATAGGTTGCGCGAGTAGTTCGGCCATCAAGAGGGCCTTGAATCCAAAAACCTTCAAGACGAAAAAGTTTCGTCTCGTCGAGCCAATCAATTTTCATATATAATTAATCTCAATTCGAGGTCGTGTGCAACCTGGAGAGGCAACTCAAGATCAGGCTGTGTTTTTAGTCGGGAAATCCGAGTGAAAACTTACCGATCGAGTAAAAGATTGTCTTCTGAGTGAAAATATATTCAACCGAGTGAAAAGATTACCATCGAAATGAAAGCTTGCCGATCGAGTAAGAGATTGTCTTCCGAGTGAAAATGTGGACATCCGAGTGAAAGATTGTATTCCGAGTGAAAATGTGGTCATCCGAGTGAAAGATTGTATTCCGAGTGAAAGATTCTAACATCTGAGTGAAAAGTCCAATCGGACGATCCGAGTGAAAGACTCCAATCCGAGTGGATGAGCTCCAATCCGAGTGAAACTGAACATGTGCCCAAAAGTTTATCAAAATGATCTCGGATGGAGAAGTGTTCAATACAGAAGTTGTGCGTATCGACAAAACGGTGAACTTTGGTTTTGGAGTCATCATCATCATAGATAGTATATTACATGCGAATTCACTATGAGACTCGGAAAATCCTGTCTGGTGCAAGACCGAGTCCGACTGGAAGGTAAAGATGACTTCAAAAAGTATTCAGGATGGCTTTATTTGAAAAAGTGATCAACATGAGAATTGTTCGTCTCATCGAGGCACACAAGTTTGATATTTGGGCCTTCTTGATCAGAGATCATATGCAAGCTCGATGGCCCGTGCAAGGAGGAAAACAAAAGTTGGGCCAGATTCAGACTGGATCCGAGTTGGAATAGAACTAGGACTCTAGGACGTGAATTGATGTAATTTTTTGTAAGGAAAGCCTAGATGAGTCCTTTTCTTGTATGCGAAGTCCAGCCGCCTCTTATATATGTTGAGGGTGGTGGCCGATTAGACAACACACAATCGAACAAATCAATATACTACTTTTTCCAGTCTAAGTTTTATCCCTCCATCGTTTTTCTCTCTCATTCTTCACTGTTCTTCGTGTTTGAGAGCTGCGAATCTCGAGGCTCTAGGGGCGAGCGAATCGACCTAGGGAAGCCCATTGCTGCCGCACTCCCCGTGTGCTGACACACAAACACGTCACGTGTACCCTCGATGCCGAGGGTGATGCACCACAGCTCACGTCGAAGGAGACCCGACCGACAGCGCGATACGCAAGACAGTCGACGGGCGCTTTTGCGGACCCGAAAACCCACACCCCCGGGAGGGATCCCGTCAAGGAGTGCGGCGGCAATAGGCTACCCTAGGTAGATTCGCTCGCCCCTAGAGCCTCGACATTGGCAGCTCTCAAACACGAAGAACTGCGAAGAACGAGAGAGAATAACAGTGGAGGGATAAAACGTAGATTGGAAAAAGTAGTATATTGATTTGTTTGATTGTCTGTTGTCTAGTCGGCCATGACCCCAACATATATAAGAGGCGGCTGGACTTCTCGTACAAGCAAAGGACTCATCTAGGCTTTCCTTACAAAAAATTACATCAATTCACGTCCTAGAGTCCTAGTTCTATTCCAACTTGGATCTAGTCTGAATCTGGCCCAACCTCTATCTTTCTCCTTGCACGGGCCGTCAATCTTGCATATGATCTCCGATCAAGACGGCCCAAATATCAAACTTGTGCGCCTCGATAAGATGAACAATTCTCATGTTGATCACTTTTTTAAATAAGGCCATCTTGAATACTTTTCGAGGTCATCTTTACATTCCAGTCAGACTCTGTCATGCAGCAGACTGGATTATCCGAGTGTCATTGTGAATTCGCATGACATATACTATCTCTGATGATGATGACTCCAAAACCAAAGTTCACCATTTTGTCGATACACACAACCTCCGTATTGAACACTTCTCCATCCGAGATTATCTTGACAAACTTTTGGGCACATGTTCAGTTTCACTCGGATTCGAGCTCATCCACTCGGATTAGAGTCTTTCACTCGGAAGACGATGTTTCACTCGGATGACTACATTTTCACTCGGATGACCACATTTTCACTCGGAATACAATCTTTCACTTGGATGACCACATTTTCACTCGGAAGACAATCTCTTACTCGATCGGCAAACTTTCATTCTGATGGTAATCTTGTCACTCGGTTGACTATATTTTCACACGGAAGACAATCTTTTGCTCGATCGGTAAGTTTTCACTCGGATGATAAGGTTTTCACTCGGATTTCCGACTGGAAACACAACCTGATCTTGATTTGCCTCTCCAGGTTGGATACGACCTTGGATTGAGACTAATTATATATGAAAATTGATCGGCTCGACGGGACGAAACTTTTTTGTGTTAAAGATTTTTCGATTGAAGGCGTCTTGATGGACGAATTACTCACGCAACCTATTAGACAAGTGTCTGGAACCTCGCGCCATATTTTCGTTTAGATTCGGTCTACAGTGCATTGCCTCTAACTTTCGCATACGAACTCGGATTGAGATGATTTATATATCAAAATCGATTGCCTAGACGAGACGAAGACAATTCCTTGAGAACGCTCCTTCATCCGAGGTCGTCTTGATGGGATGATTGGCCAAAAACCACTCGAAACATTGAATTATGCCACTCGGATTATAGTTTCGGTCCCTAAGATAAGGTCGAATGATGATAACTGACACATCAAAGTTGTTCCACTCGGCGACATGAATCTTTTCATGCTGAAAAACCTTTTCATGCTGAAAAACCTTTTCACTTGAGACCATTTTCATTGCTTTCCGTATCTTGCCAAAATCAGGTGTCAACACATGCCCCCCCTGTTTTTCGGCAAATCTTGCATGCCGAAAAATAATATGCATGGTTTTTTGTTCTAAGGACGATGTCAACACTCCATCGGCCATTTGTATTTCTCAGGTTGATAATTATGTATAGGCCATGTTTGTGCTAAGGGCGATAATCGTATATTGGCCATTGCCTGCTTAGGCTTCTTGCCACACACTCGGGTGGTATTTCTTCAAGTACTTGCCATTGAGAGCTCGAGGTAACAATGTCCCTTGTACGGATTCCACCAAATATGAGTTTCTGGGAACTATTCTGGTAATCTTAAAAGGACCTTCCCAACTAGGAGACCACTTCCCGAATTTTCTATCTCTTGAACCAATCGGCAGGGTCACTTTCCAGACGAGATCACCAACTTGAAAATTCTTCAACTTAACTTTCTTATTGTAAGCTCTTTCCACCCTCAACTTGTCTCTTTCTATTTCCTTTAAACAAGACAAACGTTTATCGGCAACCTCATCAATATTGTCCATCATCAAGTTATACAAATCTATTGCCGATAAATCATTCTGTTTGGCTATTCTCAAAGCATTCAAATTTACCTCCACTGGTAAAACAGCCTCTTGACCATATACTAGTTCATGTGGAGTCACCTTTGTTGCACCATGCCTTGAGATTCTATGTGCCCACAAAGCTTCAGACAACAACTAATGCCATCTCCTTGGATTATCCTCAATCTTCTTCTTGATGAGCTTGATTAAAATTTTATTGCTAGACTCAGCTTGTCCATTAGCTTGGGCATAATACGGAGAGGAATTGAGCAACTTTATGTTATAAGATTCAGCAAACTCTCTGACTTGGTGTGAGGTGAAAGATAAACCTTGATATGTAGTTAATGTTTGAAGAATACCGAATCTACGAATAATGTGCTCAGTTATGAATTGAATTACCTTCGTATGTGTCATGTTCTTGAGAGGTATTGCTTCAGACCATTTAGTGAAATAATCGGTTGCCACCAATACGAACCAATGCCCCTTTGAGGAAGATGGATGAATTTGCCCAATAAAATCTAAACCCCATCCTCTGAAAGGCCACGACTTGATAATAGGATGTAACATAGCACCAGGAGCCAATTGAATATCACCAAATTTTTGACAAGCTTCACACCCTTTATAATATCTGAAGCAATCATTAATCATAATCGAGCAATAAAACTCAGCACGTCGCAATAACCACTTCATCTTGGGAGCGGACTGATGAGTGCCACAAATGCCTTCATGTACCTCTCCCATAGCAACTCTTGCCTGGTCTTCATCCAAGTACTTTAGAAGAACATCATTGACTGTTCGGCGATAAAGACCAGCATCTCCCATTTTATACTTGAAAGCCATACGCCGAACAATCATGTCCACCCTTTCACTCGGATTGCACAAGTAATCAATAATGGGCTTCCTCCAGTCGGGATTGTCACCTGCACTAGATTTTTCGTTAATGGCCGAATCAGTGGGTTAAGGTTCAGCCTCTCCCATATTGGCAAGACAAGACATTGCTCTTTGTGATATATGAAACATGCCATGATCAACATGATATCCAGATGCTTGTTGTGCCAACTCATTTGCTTTCCAATTGTCATGCCTCGATATATGAGTAATGCTAAAACAGTTCAAAGTAGAGATCATATCTAGACATTTATCAAGATAAACATTAATTGATTCGTCCAAACACTGAAAGACTTTGGATATTTGCGGTACCACCAGTAAAGAATCACCAAAAGCCTCAATATGTGTAACACCTATAGAAATTAACATCTCTAGGCCGAATAACAAAGCTTCGTATTCGGCTTGATTATTTGTGCAAAAATATTCTAAGCGGCACGAGGATTCGAAAACAGCACCACGAGGAGATATATATACAATACCAACACCTTGGCCATTGCTACAAACTGAACCATCAAAATATAATCTCCAAGGTAATAGTGAAACAAGGTTTATATCAACATCATGTTTGTCATTAATCCGATGCTCAACAATAAAATTAGCAACGATTTGGACTTTCATGGATTTTAGAGATTTATAAGCCAAATCATACTCAATCAAAGCATAAGCCCACTTGCCAATTCTACCACTAAGAATTAGCCTATGCAACATGTATTTAATGACATCGGTTTGACAAGATACTATGCAAGCACTCGGCACTAAATAATGTCCTAATATTGTGCAACCATAATATAAGCATAGACATAGTTTTCAATAAATGTATACCTTGTCTCGGCGTCTGTCGGGGGAAACTGTCCTCCCACGAGCACATATGGGACCGGAGCCCCTTCTACGTTTCGGTAAGGGAGCGGAGGGAGCACGGAGAGCAGATCGAGGGGCACACGCGGGCAGTTTTACCCAGGTTCGGGCCGCGCGGACGCGTAAAACCCTACTCCTGCTTAGGTTGTATTGAGTTCTTGGGCTCGGGAGCTTGAAGAGCTACAGTACTAGCTACACCGAGCGAGAGAGTTGTCTAGGTTTCGAACCCTTTCTACGTTGTGCATGGGCCTCCTTTTATAGCTCAATGGGGTCACCGACAGGTGTCAACGTAGAGGAGGGTAAAAGTGTAATTTTGGTGGTAGTTGTAACAGTGCATGAACAGTATATGAACAGTGGTCTTCTCCTAACTTTGACAGTGGGGGACAAGGGCATTAAATGCCCGTCGCCGTCGCCCCCAAAAGCATCCGTCCATGCTTCTCCGTTCGCCACGACGGTAGCCTCGTCACCGTGGCTTGCCACCGTGTCCCCCAGGCTGCACAGCCGTCTGCCACGCGCCCCTGGAAGGGCCCCAGGGCGACGCGTGGGCAGATGAGCTGGAGCGCGGGCACATAGCATAGGTTTCCCCGGCAAGCACCTTGCCGGGGTAGTGATCTTGCCGAGCCCGAAAGCTTGTCGCTCTCCGGGTCCTGCCGGGGCGCATGATGCGTCGAGGCATCTCTTGAGACATGTATTCCTTGGCCTTCCTGGCAAGCTCCTCTTGCCAGGGTCTTGTGCTAAAGTGATAATCTTGAGCCTGGTGCGGCCTTCCCGGCAAGCTCCTCTTGCCGGGGCCTTGATCTTCTGACTTGTATACTTTGTTCTTGAATGGCTTTATAGGGGCCAGAAAGGTTCCCGGCGAGCACGTGGTAAGCCCTGCCACGGGAAGCTGCTACTGCCCGTGCACAAGTTGGGGTACTAAGGTACCCTTATCTTAGTACACCGACAGGAGCCCCCGGGCCTGGGCCACACACGGTGCCGAGCGCTGTTGGGCCAGGCCCAAGACAGTGCACGGGCACACGCGGCCCACGGCAAGCCGTATCCCCTTCTGTATCCGCCGCATCCCTCCCTAACGGCACGCGTCGATTTCGGCGTCGTGGGAGAGATCGTGGCCTGTTCTTTAATGGGAAATGCGGAACGTCCCCCACTTCCCCCTTAAAAGCAGAGGAAGCAGGGGCAGTTCCCTCCATCGTCTTCATTGCGCCTTGATTCTCCAGAAACCCCCGTCGCCCTCCGCCTCCCAAAGGTCAACAGAGAGCCAAGCCCCTCCCTTCCTCCGCCGTCTCCCGCATCCGCGGCGCCGTCGAGCTCCTCGCCTCTTTCCTCGCTGCCCCCGCCATGGCTCCGAAGAGCGACAAGGCGAAGAGTGACAAGGCCAAGAAGGAGAAGTCCGAGCAGGCGGAGAAGCTGGCAGCCCTGCGGAAGAAGTGCGTGGTCTTCGCGCCGAGGCTTGGCACGAGGGAGCTGCGGGACAAATACTATTTGTTCTGGGCGAGGGAGACCAAAGCTCATCCCCGTACCAGAGTCCTCCCCGCCGTCGCCGTTGACATGTTCCCCGGCGGGTACTTTTTCTTTGCCGCATTCTTCCATTGTGGTCTGTGCCCTCCGTACTCGGAGTTCTTTTGCGATGTAATGAATACATATGGCCTCCAGCTCCTAGATTTCACCCCCAACGCCATCCTTACGATGGCCGTTTTCGCACATCTGTGCGAAAACTATGTTGGGGTTCATCCAAATGTAGCCCTTTTCCGCCACTTCTTCATGCCTAGAGTAGAGTCTGGTGCTCCCCTCTCCGGCGGCATTTCCTGGATCTTCAGGCTGAACAAGAAAGACTCGTACCTGAAGGGAGAGCTCCGCGGCAAGTGGGAAGAGTGGAGAGCCGATTGGTGCTGGGTGCTGGAAGCTAATCCTGAGCCCTTTACCGCGCCGCGCCAGACAGCCATAGTGCGCGGCAGGGATTGGAGTGAATTGGCCCCGAAGGACAGCAAGCTTCAGATTGCCCTCATTAGGATCATTCGTCTCCGGGTCGCAATCTGACTGTTGGAGAAGTTGGAGCAGATTTCCTCCGCCGCCGCATCGCCCCTTTACAAGAAAGGAAGAGGCCTGCCTAGGAATTCGGCAACGCGGCGGACATCATGAGGCTGCGCCCTGGTTTGAACTACAACTTTACTGTCTTGGAGTTGAGGGGGATGGTCCTTCAGCTCTTCAAGCATGACCCTGCCCACCCGGAGTGGTTCAGACCTTCCCGGGGAGTGGTGCCGCTGTGCAACAGCACTGCCCGCGATTCCATACGCGCGATAATGCCAGAGTGCGACTCCCATGGCGTCGTCCCCACTTGGCTGGAGCCTCCACCGGAGACCGTGCTGACCTTCTTCGACAACTTGGTCGAGAAGCCCCGCAACGCCGAGGAGAATAAGGGCCTGACCCGGGAAACTACTGACCGGGACGTAGCTTACATCGCCACCAGGATGGAGGAGGCCGCCGCAGCTGCGGCTGCGGGCGAATTCGGATACACAGTGGACGAGGCACAGGCCGCGGACGCAGTGAGTCAAGCAGAGGAGGCGGAAATCCTCAAGTTGCTGAAGATTGCGCCCGAGGAGTTTGCCGGGGAGCCTTCAATGAAGTTTGCCGGGACGAGCGAGGTTGCCGGGGGGAGCGAGGCCGCCGGGCATGGCGCTGAGTCCAGCGGGCCTGTCGAGGAGGAGGAAGACGCCGAGGCTGGAGATTCCGATGAAGACTCTGGTGGATCTCTGAATCTTGATGACGATGCTTCCTCGTCCTCGGAGAACTCTCCGCCTCCGCCAAGCCCCAAGCAGCAACCGAAGAAGCGCCTCCGCAAGGCAGCTGAGACGGCAAGGCCACAGGCGCCTCGACAGCAGCCGAAGAGCCGTGCGACGCGCGCCATTAAGACGAGCGAAGTCGTCAAGGAGGCACCCCGTGCTCGAGCGCCAAGCGGAGGAGGAGGATCTTCCCGGAGCGGAACGGGTGCTCCTTCTGCCCCTCGGTCCTCGGCGACGACGGGGGCCGGGTCGCAGCCCACAGCCCCGGAGCCCGCCAAGCGCCCGAGGGAGCGTTCTCCTCCAGCTCCTCGCGCGGGAGCACACCAGGCGGAGTTTGACTTCTCCGCCCTCAGCTCTGATGAAGAGGAAGAGGAGTAAGTACTTGCAATTCTTTTAGTTCCTTTGATTTTGTCTTGATTTTCCTTGCTTGGTTCTGATCTTGCTTTTGTTTTGCTTCACAGGACCTTGACCCAGCGGATGGCGAAGAGGGCCAAGATCCCTGTGGTCACCATTGAGGACGACGAGCCCACCACGGCGACAAGCGACGCGCCGGCGACGAGCTTGCCGGATCAGCCCGCTGCTCCGAGGAGCAGCCCCCAGCGTAAGTCTGGTATTCGTTCTTCTGCTTGACGGGTGCGCTCGAGGTTGTTTCTTGTACTGATATTTTGTTGTTTTGTGCAGGAGTGGAGCCGCAGCCGCGGGAGCACCAGGAGGTCGCCCCCGACGAGCCACTTGCTCCACCCTCCCCGCCAAGGACGAACTCCCCGGCAAGGGAGAACGCTCTGCCAAGGACGGGCACTCCGCCAAGGGCGAGTACCCCGCCAAGGGTGAGCAGCCCGCCAAGGGAGGGCGCAGGCGGCCCTCCGCCGGCAGGGGCCACTACTCCGCCGCCAAGGGAGAATTCCCCGGCGAGGGACCCCGTCGTCGAAGAAGTCCGCGAAGGTAAATCTTGCAACTTCTTCTTCTTGAATTTGCCTTTTTGGATATTTGCTTGATTCTTTCTTTTCTTTTTCTTCTGCTAGATCCTCCTGCACCGGAGCGGATGGAGACGGAGGCCACCGCTGAGGAGGAGGTGCACGGCGACGGCGGCAACGCCACTGCCACCGAGGGAATGGCTGGAGCCGACGAGCCTGCCGCTGAAGAGACCGCCCCGACCGCAGACGCCGCGGCTGGGGAAGGGACCGGCGACCGCACTGCTGGCGCGGAGGCCGCATGAGCGCCGGACGCTGCACCGGCCGCCGACCCTTCCGCCTCCGCGGCTGGGCAGGGCGTCTACCTGGAGGCCGCCAACGGGGTTTTCATACAAGTCCCATGGGCGTCCTCGTCTCGAGCACCCGCGGAGGGAGAGACCTTTGACGGAGAGGTCCTCGCCTCCGCCGGATTGAAGGTTGTTGAAGCGCCCGGCAGCAGCGACGAGCCCGAAGAGGAGAGACTCCTTCGTCGGCTCCTGGCCTTGTACCGGGCCAGGCAGGCGAAGTTGGAGTCTCGGGAGGCTCTCGCTGCCAAGGCTGGGGCTGACTTGGAGAAGCGTGCCGCGGAGCACCGCGCCGCCAACCAGGCGGCCCTCCACAACTTGGCGGAGGAGCGCGAAAAGCTTGCCGGGGCGCAGCAAGCCTTCCTCCTCGAAAAAGCTGAGGCCGAGGAGCAGCAACGATTGGCCGCCGAGGAGCTGTCTCGGCGGGAAGGAGTACTCAACCAGCGGAAGGTCGACCTCGATGCCCACGAGGACGACCTCGCCGCCCAGGAGCAGGCCATTGGCGGGGCTCTGAAGGAGGCGAGGGACGCCGCAGCCGCCGCAGAGACCGCCAAGAAAGATCTGGAGGCCAAGGTGGAGCAGCTGGAGTTGTTCCTGAAGGCGAGCGAGGACAGGGTCACCGCGCTCAACGTGGAGCGGGAGAAAGATGCCCACACCAACTCTGAGCTGCAGGTACGTCTCTCCGAGAAGGGCACAGAGCTCTCTGACGCCAGGAACTCCATCGCTGACTTAGAGCTGAAGGTCTCCACCCTGACTGGCTCGCTCGACGCCGCCCGGGACCGCGAGACGAAGCTAAAGGACGAACTCCGCAAGGAAAAGGCCTTGGTGGAGAGCGCCACCGTCTCGGCGAACAACTTCAACCAGGCAGTGGAGCAGTGGACTGATGAGCTGGTCACCTCCGCCGCCAATATTGACGTGGAGATGATGGTGCTGAGGGCGGAGCATCTCATGTATTCCCCGGACGAGAGTCTCCCCCACAGCGCCAAGTTGAGTCTATTCTTCAGGGGAATCGCGCCGGCGCTTGCGTAGCTGCGGGAGAAGATCCCCGTGCAGCTGGCCGACGAGGCGCGTCGGCTGTGCATGGGCACCATGGAGCGGGTCTTGTCGAAGATCGTCTACCGCAACCCCGGCATCAACCTCGTCAATGTCCTCCGCACCTTGCCACCCGAAGCTGATCAGGAGGCGTTGAAGGCGCAGGTTGCCCACATCGTCGCCAAGGTGGGCAAGATCATGAGGCGTGAAGGCGACCGCGTAGATTAGATTCCTTTCTTTCTGCTTCCTTTGCCGCTGCAAAGCTTGTTATGGACAAGAATCTGTTAGTATTGCGGCAAGCTATCTTTGTAATATACACTTTTATTTTGGGGCAATCGATGCAGTGTTATCTCCCTTGCTTTTGATCCTTCACTTTGTATGCTTTTTACCCTACGCTTTTAGGGAACTTGCCGGCAAGGGGCCCTTGCCGCGAGCGCTGAGTGCTGGACTCTTAACAGCCTGCTGGCAATACCCTCGCCGGCAAGAAACCTTGCCGCAGCTAGTCGCAGCACACCTAGATTGCTGAGCGAACTCGAAAGCGAAGTAAGGGCGCGACACTTGTCGCAGCTCACTTAAGTCGTTGAGCGTGCTCGAAACAAAATAAGGGTGCGGCTAGCTACGGGTAGGTTCCTCCGCGCACAGGTTTTCCATACAAAGTGTGGTTGTTCAAGGAAGATAACTAAAATATTTGAAAAGTTTGAATTACTCAAACTTTGGTAACTTAGCTTTCATAGATTGTTTGCTCCCCGACAAGGCTTCTCTTTCTTGAACATCACTTGGCTCATATGCCTCCATCTCCTTCCCCCCCGGCAAACTTGTGCGCGAGGAATACTCCTTCTGCTTAAGAGGGAAAGAAGAAGAGGAGGAAAAACAAGTATAGGGCCTCATGGCTTGCTAATGCTTACCGGGGATGTGCGTTGCACAAGGTGTCAGATGATGCATGCAAATAACAAAGAAAAGCATGAAAATGACAAATAGTGCGAAGCACAAAAGCTTTACTGATGCACGGGGTCTGCGCCCGGCTTTGTACAAAGGTTTACATGCAACAGCGGCAAGACTTGTACAAAAGGTGGTTGCCGGAGCGGATCACGGCAACCGCGCCTTACGGGTGAAACTTTCGAAGATGCTCTATGTTCCAGGAGTTGCTCACCGGTAAGCCTTCTTCGGTCTCAAGGCGGACAGCGCCGGGCCTTGTGACTTGTCTCACCCGATAAGGGCCTTCCCACTTCGGCGTCAACTTGTTGGAATTCTTGGCGGACTAAACACGCCGAAGAACAAGGTCGCCTTCCTCGAGACTCCTGGCCCTGACCTTGCGGCTATGATAGCGACGCAAGGCTTGCTGGTATCGAGCAGCTCGTACAGCGGCCTGGAGACATTCCTCCTCAAGGAGCAATGTATCATCTTGCCACAGTTGCTCTTGCTCGAGCTCATCATAAGCGAGCACTCGAGGAGATCCGTATATGAGTTCCGTGGGGAGAACTGCCTCTGCTCCATAGACAAGAGCAAAGGGTGTCTGTCCGGTGGCTCGATTTGGTGTCGTCCTGATTGACCAAAGAGCCGCCGGCAACTCTTCTATCCAGTTTCTTCCGCACTTGCGCAGCCTGTCGAAGGTTCTTGTCTTGAGTCCGCGCAGCACTTCAGCATTGGCCCTCTCCGCTTGACCATTGCTCCTCGGGTGAGCAACAGAAGCGAAGCAGACCTTGCCGCCAAGGTCTTGGACGTACTGCATGAAGGTGCGACTTGTAAACTATGTGCCGTTGTCGGTGATGATCCTGTTAGGGATTCCGAAATGGCAAACAATTGATCTGAAGAACCTGACTGCTGACTGTGCTGTCACCTTTCTCACTGGTTCCACTTCTGGCCACTTTGTGAACTTGTCGATTGCTACGTACAAGTACTCAAAGCCCCCGGCAGCGCGGGGAAAGGGACCGAGGATATCGAGCCCCCAGACCGAGAAGGGCCAGGACAAAGGAATTGTCTGGAGAGCTTGAGCTGGCTGGTGAATTTGTTTGGCATGGAACTGGCATGCCTCACACTTGGTTACTTGTGCAGTTGCATCTTGGAGGGCTTCTGGCCAGAAGAACCCTTGCCGGAACGCCTTCCCGGCAAGTGCCCTTGCGCCAATGTGGTGGCCACATATGCCTCCATGTATCTCTGCCAACAGCTTCTGTCCATCTTCCCTGGAAATGCACTTCAACCTGACACCATTGAGTCTTCTTCAATACAGTTCATTGCCAACGAACTGGTACATACTTGACTGCCTGGTTATTTTCTCTATCTCTTCTGGCTCGTCGGGAAGTTCTCCAGTTTGTAGAAAACGGACGATTTGCTGTGCCCATGCTGGAGCTTGAGGCTCAACAACAAGGACTAAAGGCATGAGGGCTGCTGCGGGAACCTCAGCTTCTACGGCAAGAACGTGCGGCTCTGCCGGAGCTGATGGTCCCCCGGCAAGCCTGCCGGGGCAAGGCTTGTCGGGAACGTTTGCTTCAACTGTACATACCCTTGGATCCGCAGGAGCAAACTGTTCCTCAGCATCTTGGCTGTTGATCCTGGGGACCTTGGCGGCGGCTTCTGGAAGATCCGCCGGCAAGTAGTCGCCGGAGACCAATTTTCTCTTCTTGTTTTGCCCAACTGATGGTGTAACGGATGGCTGAGTTAGCTTGAGCACGAAGGTCCCTGGTTCCACAGGTAACTTCATTGCAGCACACTTTGAGAGGCCATCTGCAATATCATTCTGAGCTCTTGGGACGTGCTCCATTTGCAGACCTTCAAAGTGCTCTTCTAGCTTCCTCACTTCATCAACATAAGCTTCCATCAAAGGGCTCTGGTAGCTCTTATTCACTTGTCGGACCACCAGCTGTGAATCTCCCCGCACAATCAACTTCTTGATCCCATGCTCGGCCGCAATTCTGAGGCTGGCAAGCAAACCTTCATACTCAGCAGTATTGTTTGTCGCTTGTTCCTTGGGAAAGTGCATCTGGACAACATACTTGAGGTGCTCTCCGGTGGGCGCTATGAGTACCACGCCGGCACCGGCGCCTTGCAGCGAGAAAGCAACATCAAAGTACATCATCCATTCGTAGCTCGCTTCTTGGACGGGGACGCTTGCTCTGGGACTTCTTCATCTGGCGTTGGGGTCCATTCTGCTATGAATTCTGCCAAAGCTCTGCTCTGTATGGTTGAAGTACTCTCAAACTTGAGACCAAAGCTTGACAGCTCCAGTGCCCACTCGACGATCCTGCCTGTTGCTTCTGGATTTTGCAATATCCTCTTCAACGGAAAGCGAGTGACCATCGTTATCTCGTGTGCTTGGAAGTAATGGCGCAGCTTCCTTGAGGCCATGAGGAGGCCGAAAAGCAACTTCTGTACCCCAGAGTATCTTGATCTAGCCCCCTACAAGAGGGAACTTACAAAATAGACTCGGCGCTGCACCATCTTCTTTCGCACTTCATCTTGTTCCTGCGCAGACTTGTCCTTGTCGGGGCCAGAGCTTGTCGGGGAAGCCCCCTGCTTGCCGCTGGATTCGCTTGCCGGGGATGTGGGTTCCTCATCTGCCTCCCTCTCCGCTACTAACGCAGCACTAACCACTTGATTGGTTGCCGCTAGGTACAGCAGCAACTTCTCTCGTGGCCTAGGTGCGACAAGTATCGGAGTGGAGGACAGGTATCCTTTCAAGTCTTGCAGCGCTGCCTCCGCTTCCGGAGTCCATTTCATAGGACCTGCCTTTTTCAAGATTTTGAAGAAAGGCAGGGCGCGTTCTGCAGACTTTGAAATGAACCTGCTGAGGGCAGCCACACAACCAGCAAGTCTTCTTACGTCCTTGACGCGCTTCGGGGCTTCAATCTGCTCGATGGCTTTTATCTTGTCGGGATTGGCTCCAATCCCCCTCTGGGACACAAAGAACCCGAGAAGCTTGCCGGAGGGAACTCCGAAGATGCACTTCTCGGGGTTCAGCTTGAGCTAGATCTTGCGCAGATTCTCAAAGGTTACCTCTAAATCTTGGATCAGGGTATCTTTGCTTTTACTCTTGACCACTATATCATCCATGTAGGCTTCTACATTTCTGTGTATCTGTGGCTCAAAAGCAGTGTGCACCACCCTTGCAAATGTCGATCCTGCATTCTTCAATCCAAAGGGCATGCGTATGAAGCAATATGTGCCACATGGAGTAATGAATGCAGTCTTCTCTTCGTCTTCCTTGGCCATGAAAATCTGGTGGTAACCTGAGTATGCATCAAGGAAGGAAAGCAGCTCACATCCGGCGGTGGAGTCAACAATCTGGTCAATACGCGACAAGGGAAATGGATCCTTGGGACACGTTTTATTCACATCAGTGAAGTCTATACAAAGTCTCCACTTCCCATTGGCCTTGCGCACGACAACTGGATTGGCTAACCACGTAGGATGGATCACGCCTCTAACCAGGCCCGCTGCTTCCAACTTCTTTATCTCTTCGGCGATGAATTCTTGGCGCTCCACGGCTTGCTTCCTGACCTTCTGCTTGACGGGCCGCGCATGAGGACAAACAGCAAGCTTGTGCTCAATTACCTTCCTGGGAACGCCGGGGATGTCAGATGGTTGCCATGCAAACACATCGACATTCGCCCGCAGGAAGGCAACGAGCGCGCTTTCCTATTTGTGGTCGAGTGTAGCACTGATGGTGAAGGTACCACCAGTGCCGTCCTCCTTGGCGGACACCTTCTTGGTTGCCGGTGGAGCTGCCATTCCTTTCTTACACTTGCCGGTGGAGCTCGATGGTGCGTCCTCGACGGCAGCGCAGCACTCCGAAGAGGTGCGTTTGCCGGAGTGGGCCCCAGAGCTCTTGCCGGACTTGGTCTTGGTCTTCCTCCCGGGAGCTTCAGCGGCAAGTGTGTTGCTCTCAGCTGTGGCTGCTGCATCCCGGTAGATCTTGTCGGCGCAGATAAGCGCGTCCTTCTTGTCGCCAGGGACAGAGATGACGCTTATCGGCCCCGGCATCTTGAGTACGTTGTATGCATAGTGGGAAGCTGCCATGAACTTGGCGAGCGCAGGACGGCCAAGTATCCCATTGTATGGCAATGGGATATCGGCAACGTCAAAGGTTATCCTCTCCGTCCTGAAGTTGAGCTCTCCGCCAAAGGTCACTGGCAGCGTGATCTTTCCCTTCGGCTTGCTCCTTCCCGGGTTGATCCCTTGGAACGACCCGGTTTCTTCGAGCTCGCCGTCTGGGATCTGTAGCTTCTTGATCACAACCGAGGAGATCAAATTCAGGCCGGCCCCGCCGTCAACCAACATCTTGGTGACCTTGAGGTTGCGGATGGTTGGTGAGACCAGCATCGGCAAGCACCCGACCGCAGTGGTGCGATCAGGGTGGTCCTCAAGGTCAAAGATGATGGGTGTGCCGGACCACTTCAGCAGCCTGCGTGACTCGACGGGCGGCTCAGCTGCATTCACTTCTCGCACCCACTGCTTGAGCTGGCGGTGGGAAGTGTGCAGAGAGGCACCTCCGTCGACACACAGAACCTTTGTGGCCTTCTGGAACTCCTGCTCGCTGTTGTCTCCTTCTTCCATGTCATCATCGTCGTCTTCATCCTCATCCTTGTCGCGGCCCCGGGGAGGTCTGTCACCTTGCCGCTGCTTGGCCTTGCCGCGGCGTCCTCCCCGGCCATTGAACGGCCGCTTCTTGCTGGGTTCTCCTCCGCCTCCTTGGGCCTTCTCCTTGTCGCGACGCTCGTATTTAGCCTTCTGCTGTTCTACGAGGTACTCGACTCTTTTGCAGTTCTGAAGATCGTGGCCCTTGGTGCGGTGGATCTTGCAGTACTGCTTGTCGGAGCCGTCCTGCTTGTCGGCTGCTGCCACAGGGGCGGGCTCCTTGCCGGAACCGCCAACTTGTGCCTTCTTGGCGGGAGCCTCCTTGCCGGAATGCTCGACAACCATCACCTCCTTGCTCTTCTTCTTTCCGTTATTCCGCCGCCGGTTTTTCCTTGCCGAGGCGGCATCCTCGCTGTCGCTTCCTCCTGCGCCAGTATCCTCTCCGGGGAGTGTCCTCCCTTCTTCGGCGCGCGCGCACTTGTCAGCCAGAGCGTAGAGCTCGCTGACATCCCGGATCTTGGTCATGGCCATCTCCTCCCTCATCCGGCGGTTACGCATGTTCTGGTGGAACGCGCTGATAACCACGGCGGGGTGGACGTCGGGAATGTTGTGCTGGACGCGGCTGAATCTTTGGATGTATTTGCGCAGGGACTCTCCCTCCTTCTGGGCCAAGATATGGAGATCGCTCTCCTGGCCGTGGGGTTTGTGGCCGCCCGTGAAGGCGCCAACAAACTGGTGGCACAGATCCGCCCACGAAGAAATGGAGTTCTTCGGCAAGTGCATAAGCCAAGACCTGACGTTTGGCTTAAGCACGAGCGGGAAGTAGTTGGCTAGGATTTTCTCGTCGCGTCCCGCGGCAGCCTGCACCGCAATGGTGTAGATGCTGAGGAACTTCGAGGGGTGTGTCTTGCCGTCGTACTTCTCGGGTACGTCGGGCTTGAAATTCTTCATGCTGGGCCACTGGACTTGCCGCAGCTCACGGGTGAACGCAGGGCAGCCTGCCACGTACAACAAGTCGCCTGGTTCACCGGGCGCGTGCGCGTCGACAGCGGTCCCAGCGCGCTGATCTGACTGTCTTCGGGCTTCTCGTCGACGCTCGATGCGAGTCCGAGCGTCCTCTTGCCGTCTGTCGTCTAGGACTTGGCGCTGATCGCGGCGAGCCCGCGGATCCGACGACGCCGTCGAGTCGTCGTCGACGTTGATCCGGCGGGGAGGCGATTTCTGCTTCCGCGGCGGGGAGTGCACGGTAGTTGCACCCCCGGCGGTCTTGTCGCCATCGGCCTTCGCTTGGTCGACTTGCCGCGGCCGCGAGGTTGCCGGCTACTGCGGCGCATCATTGTTAGCGAAGGCGATGAGGCTCTGAATCGTCGCCCTCCAGTCTTCGGCCTTGTCTGCCGCTGGAGGGAAGTCGAGGAGCAGCTGCGCTCTTGCTAGAGCTTCTGCTGGAGAAGAGGGGAACGGCAGCGAGCGGTGCGAGGAGCGGGACACGCTCGGACTTCTAACAGCGTTAGAAGGAGCATGTTCCCGCCCCGGCGACCGCGCCTTGCTCGTGCCAGCACGCTGGCCTTGAGCATCCCGCGATACTCCGGCTTGGCCACGCCCCAACAAGCGTATGGTACCTCCAGTACCACGCCGCTGCGGGTCTTGTACCTCCTGAGAGGGACGTGGTGCGTGCACGGACACCGAGGCTTTGGAATTCGCCCGATCATCCGTCTTGTCCTTGGACTTGGTGGCGCCGTGAGTTTCCTCGCCGGCGACCACCCTTCCGCCGGCGTCTCCTCCACCAACCGTTGGTTCTGGTGGCGGTGGGATCGACGCAGACGGGCCTCCGACCTCCGAAGCCTTCTTCTTCGGAGGCATGTTGATGATGTCGATGAAGTTGATGAAGCTGGTGAAGTTGCTGAAGGTTGCGCCCGCGTGAGCACCGGATCAGGTTCGCACAACCACGACGCCCCCTACTTGGCGCGCCAAAGATGTCGGGGGAAACTGTCCTCCCACGAGCACCTATGGGACCGGAGACCCTTCTACATTGCGGTAAGGGAGTGGAGGGAGCACGAAGAGCAGATCGAGGGGCACACGCGGGCAGTTTTACCCAGGTTCGGGCCGCGTGGACGCGTAAAACCCTACTCCTGCTTAGGTTGTATTGAGTTCTTGGGCTCGGGAGCTTGAAGAGCTACAGTACTAGCTACACCGAGCGAGAGAGTTGTCTAGGTTTCGAACCCTTTCTACGTTGTGCATGGGCCTCCTTTTATAGCTCAAAGGGGTCACCGACAGGTGTCAACGTAGAGGAGGGTAAAAGTGTAATTTTGGTGGTAGTTGTAACAGTGCATGAACAGATATGAACAGTGGTCTTCACCTAACTTTGACAGTGGGGGACAAGGGCATTAAATGCCCGTCGCCGTCGCCCCCAAAAGCGTCCGTGCATGCTTCTCCGTTCGCCACGGCGGTAGCCTCGTCACCGTGGCTTGCCACCGTGTCCCCTAGGCTGCACAACCGTCTGCCACGCGCCCCTGGAAGGGCCCCAGGGCGACGCGTGGGCAGATGAGCTGGAGCGCGGGCACACAACATAGGTTTCCCCGGCAAGCACCTTGCCGGGGTAGTGATCTTGCCGGGCCCGAAAGCTTGTCGCTCTCCGGGTCCTGCCGGGGCGCATGATGCGCCGAGGCATCTCTTGAGATATGTATTCCTTGGCCTTCCTGGCAAGCTCCTCTTCCCAGGGTCTTGTGCTAAAGTGATAATCTTGAGCCTGGTGCGGCCTTCCCGGCAAGCTCCTCTTGCCGGGGCCTTGATCTTCTGACTTGTATACTTTGTTCTTGAATGGCTTTATAGGGGCCAGAAAGGTTCCCGGCGAGCACGTGGTAAGCCCTGCCACGGGAAGCTGCTACTGCCCGTGCACAAGTTGGGGTACTAAGGTACCCTTATCTTAGTACACCGACAGCGTCCAATAAGCGTCTTCTCAAATATGTAATAGCATGCTCTTTTCCTTCGGTTTCTTGAGTCAAAACAACACCAATAACACCATCTTCTACTGCAATGTAAAGCTTAAAGGGCTCCTTATGCTTGGGTGCTTTCATGACAAGGTAGAAACAAATAATTCTTGATCATATCAAAGGCTTCTTGCTGTTTTGCCCCCCAAGTGAAATCAACATCATTCTTTAACCGAAGGATATGAGTAAATGCATCAACTTTCCCTGACGGATTAGCTCTGAACCTCCTCAAATATTTGACCTTGCCAAGTAACTTTTGCATATCTCTGTTGCATGTTGGCGCTTCCACTTTCTGTATAGCTTCTACCTTTTTTGGATCAATCTCTATGCCATCTTCATGAATAATGAAACCCAAAAACTTACCAACTGACACGCTGAATGCACACTTCAAAGGATTCATCTTCAGTCCATACTTTTTCATTCTTTCAAAAGCTAAACGCAAATTGGCCAAATGAGATTCGAAAGCATCTGATTTGACAACAATATCATCAATATAAACTTCAAGTATGACACCGAGTAAATCATGAAAAATCAAATTCATAGCCCTTTGATATGTGGCGCCAGCATTTTTTAATCTGAATGTCATCACTGTCCATTCGAATAAACCAAGGAAACAGGGCATCGGAAAGCTGTTTTGGACATGTCCTCTTCGGCAATAAAAATATGGTTATACCCTGCATTACCATCAAGGAAGCTAATGACTTTATGTCTAGAAGCATCATTAATAAGCATATCGGCTCTTGGCATGGGATACTCATCTTTGGGTGTAGCCCTATTCAAATCTCTAAAATCAATGCATACCCTTAATTTGCCGGATCCTTTTTTCTCCACTGGGACAATGTTAGAAATCCACTCGGCATATCTACAAGGTCGAATAAAATTAGCTTTAAGCAGTCGACCGATCTCTTCCTTGATCCGGTCATATGTTTTTGGATTAAACTTTCTGGCCGATTGTTTATATGGTCTAAAACCAGCCTTTATAGGTAACCGATGCCCCACTAGCTCTCGTCTTAAACCTGGCATCTCATGATATTCCCACGCAAAGCAACAAACATATTCTTTCAAAAGCTCGATTAACTTAGCTTTACAATCGTCTTTCAAATTTTTGTTTACAAACGTCAGTCGAGTGACTGAACCATCTACAATATCTATCTTTCTAATGGATCGGCCGATGTAAAACCATGTCCAAGTTTATCCATGTCATCTAATTCCTATATAGATTCATACATATCGTTCTCGCTGGACCGATATTTGACAAGACGTTTTTGTAACCACTCGGAACTAGAATCCATTCAAACATATCATACCTTGGAGCCGACTGCATTCAGTCGGCTTTAAAGAAATGGGCACGAAACCATTCTTGGTCGCGCTGAGAAAATCAAACTCTGACAAGTCACGTCCCGTCAAGCAAGTAGCATTAGGATGTTGCCAATCCACCGATGCATCGGCCAAAGCAACACAGGCCGAGTTATCTGCATGAATGACTTCCACTTCATCATCATCCCACTGGATCAACAACTGGTGCATAGTGGATGGCACACACTTGTTTGTATGAACCCAATCACTGCCTAGTATGACGTTGTAGTTACCTTGCACCTCTGCGACAAAGAATGCAGTAGCCAAAGTTTTGTTTCCGACTGTAAGTTCCACATACATCACACCTTTGGCTTCAGTTTTCTCTTTGCCTTCAAAACCATTGAGCACCATATTTGTCTTTATCAACTCTTCATCACGCAAACCTAATTTCTTGAAGACCAAATAAGGCATAAGATTTACCACATCACCACCATCAACAAGCATCCGAGTGAGAGGTGATCCATTGATATGACCTCTGAGATACAGTGGTTTCAGATGCGTTACTGGTTCTTTTGGCTTCTCAAATATTGCATTTTTAGGGCTAAAATCCAGCTGAGCCACCTCCCCTTCCTCATCTACAGCATGAAACTCAGCAGGCAAGTAATAAACCATATTGATATCCATACCTTCATGAACCGGCGTCGACTCATAATCTAACATATCATCCTCTTCCTTAAGTGCATTCACCGATTCTGAAATCTGTCCGCGTGAAGGAGAGGTAAGAAGTGTCGCAGACGATGTGATAGTTGTTGCATCGTCCTTCTTTGGTGATGTAGGTACTACTGTGATAGATGTAGAAGTTGTTGTATCTTGTATTTTTTTAGGACTCCACACTTATTTTGCTGGAACCATGGGTCGAGTGTCATTGAACAACTTATCCCTTTGCTTCTCGGCCTCCAGTTCTGCCATCTCTTGACTCCTTAACCTCTGTAGTTTCCTCTTTTGTTTCTTTGTCAGCCCTGGAGGACACCACTTAGGCTGAGTGTATTTAGGATCTCTCGCCTTTACTTGGCTGGTGCTTGCTTCATGATCATTAGTCGAGTGCTTTGGCGCGATAGAAAGTATCGGCTCAGTCGAGTGGTTATGCACAGTCGACTGTTGTATGGGGAATGTTTTGGTGCCCAAGATAAGTGAGACGGCATTAATTTTCTCCTTGCCTTTTTCTGACTCAATTGTTGCAATACTTGGTGTCTTAAGATACCTGTCTTTTCGATTTTCTGGATGTATGAAATTTCCACTCGGGCGCACCTTTTTACTAGGATGGAATCCACTCGGATGGATGTCACTCTGATGGAATCTACTCGGATGGAATCCATTCGAATGGAACTCACTCGGATGGGATCCATCCATCCATATTTTCTCACTCGGATATCTTCCACCTGGGTGCATTCTTACACTAGGATAGCTTCCATTCGGCCACATATTTTGACCAGCCGACTGATGACCACCGATGTTTATTCCGCCATTGTATGAATAGTCGAGTCGATCCCAAACAGGTTGCCTTTGGTCTTCTTGAAACAGTGCCCTTGGTCCAGCCGGCTTCATATACCAACTAAACATATCAGCTGGTTGTGACCTTGGCCGCTTCAGGTCTGTTGGCCGATTAGAGCTAGAACCGGCCGACTGATTGGCATACTTGGATAGCAACATATCAAAAGTCGCCTTGATCTGCTTACTCTGCACTTTAGCCTCATTCCTCTTCCACTTGCCAACCTCTGGACTCTTGGGCTTAACAAATTTAACACGAGCATTTTCTTGCACTTGTGGTTGCCCCCTGAGTGTAGGATTCTTGATGGTGATCTTGATTACTTCCTTGCCATCGGGTTGCTTGTCAAGCACAATCCGTCTCCCCAGAACCTTGTTACCCTCCTTGTCTTTCCTAGATTCACCAACAATGATATTAGCTTTATTGGCAGATTCCACTACCTCCGGCTGAATGAGTTGCTTCTTCCCCTCCAAATCCATGGTATATATTGGAAAGGGTTGTTTATCAACTTGCATCTCAGAAAAGTTCAATCGTCCGTCATTAATGGCCGATTGTTTCCGTCCACGAAAAACATTGCAATCGTTAGTAGCATGAGAAATAGAATTATGATACTTGCAATAAGCGCGCCGTTTCAGCTCTTCAAACGGCAGTAAAGTGTGAGATATTCTAATAATTTTGGCTTGCAGCAAAGCATCAAATATTTTATCGCACTTGGCAATGTTAAAAGTAAACTTCATCTCTTCATCACAATTCGTATGAAACCGTTTCAGATCATTGCAAGTGAATGGTTTGGCCTTAGATGGCCAAAAGAATTCAGTAGCATAAATATCACCCTCATCGTCCAAGTGATCACTATCATATTCAACCATATTCATCTTTGGACGATCAGCTTTATGCCTATGCAATTCTTTGAGATCTTTGCTTCGGCTTTCCTAAGCCAAAGCCCTTTGTAAGATTTGGTTAATATTTAAGAACTCTTAGCCTTCTAGCTTTTCTCTAATGGGAGTCCTTAAACCACTCAGCACTAGGTCTGCCAAGTCTCTCTCGGTTATCACTAAACTATAACAACGGTTTTTTGTTTCTCTGAATCTCTTGACATAATCGGAGACCGATTCATCATGCTTCTGTTTAACCGATGTTAGATGTGATAACTTGAGTTCATTGTCACCGCTATAAAAGTGATCATGAAATTTCTGCTCTAGCTGCGACCAAGCCCGAATGGAACCATGTGGTAAATAAGAAAACCATGAAAAGGCGGTACCAGTTAATGACAAAGGAAATAAACGCACTTTCAATTCATTCAATGAGCCTGCCTCTCCCAATTGTGCTAAATATTGACTAACATGCTCCTATGTGGTTTTTGTGCCTTCTCCATTGAACTTAACAAAATTTGGAATTTTATATCCTAGAGGGCACTGGATGGCATCGAAGTACTCGGGGTATTACTTTTGATAAATCCAATTCCGAGGTAACTCAAATCCAAAATTCTCTCGAAGCATCTTAGCCATCTCCTCTCTAAGGTTAGCTAGATCATCATCCATAGTGGACGATGAAGCTTGTGGCAGTGGCATGGGAGGAGTAGGGTTACTAGCGGTGGGTAGGAATTGAGGCATGTATGTCGACCCATAACTTGGTAGTGGTCGAGTGGTTGTAGCTGTAGGTAGGGTCTGGTTCGGCGTTGCCACCGAACCTGGCATATTCATAATAGGATTAATGGGTGCAGCCACAATCTAATTTGTTTGTGTAGGATAATAAGTCATCGGCATGGGAGGCGCCGATGAAATAGGTAAAGTCAGATTAGGGTTTTGCACACTAGCAGCTATACCACCATTACCACTAGACGATTGAGATATATTATTCTGACCATTAGTATTTTCTATGAAAGTTTGATAGACTAGATTGTACCGCAGCTCACGTCGAAGGAGACCCGACCGACAGCGCGATACGCAAGACAGTCGATGGGCGCTTTTGCGGACCCGAAACCCCACACCCCGGGAGGGACCCCGTCAGGGAGTGTCGCGGCAATGGGCTACCCTAGGTCGATTCGCTCGCCCCTAGAGCCTCGAGATTCGTAGCTCTCAAGCACGAAGAACAATGAAAAACGAGAGAGAAAAACGGTGGAGGGATAAAACGTAGACTGGAAAAAGTAGTATATTGATTTGTTCGATTGTGTGTTGTCTAATCGGCCATCACCCACAACATATATAAGAGGCAGCTTGACTACCCGTACAAGCAAAGGACTCATCTAGGCTTTCCTTACAAAAAAATTACATCAATTCACGTCCTAGAGTCCTAGTTCTATTTCAACTCAAATCCAGTCTGAATCTGGCCCAACTTTTGTCTTCCTCCTTGCACGGGCCGTCGAGCTTGCATATGATGTCCGATCAAGACAGCCCCAATATCAAACTTGTGCGCCTCGATGAGACGAACAATTCTCATGTTGATCACTTTTTCAAATAAGGCCATCTTGAATACTTTTTAGGTCATCTTTCCAGTCGGACTCAGTCTTGCAGCGGACTAGATTATCCGAGTCTCATAGTGAATTTGCATGCCATATACTATCTCTGATGATGATGACTCCAAAACCAAAGTTCACCGTTTTGTCGATATGTACAACTTCCATATTGAACACTTCTCCATCCGAGATCATCTTGTTAAACTTTTAGGCACATGTTCAGTTTCACTCGGATTCGAGCTCATCCACCCGGATTAGAGTCTTTCACTCGGATCGTCCGACTGGACTTTTCACTTGGATGTTAGAATCTTTCACTTGGAAGACGATCTTTCACTCAGATGACTATATTTTCACTCGGAATACAATCTTTCACTCGGATGACCACATTTTCACTCAGAATACAATCTTTCACTCGGATGACCACATTTTCACTCGGAAGACAATCTCTTACTCGATCGGCAAGCTTTCATTCCGATGGTAATATTTTCACTCGTTTGACTTTATTTTTACTCGTAAGACAATCTTTTACTCGATCGGTAAGTTTTCACTCGGATGATAAGCTTTTCACTCGGATTTCCCGACTGAAAACAATGCCTGATCTTGATTTGCCTCTCCAGGTTGCATATGACCTCAGACTAAGACGAATTATATATGAAAATTGATCGGCTCGACGAGACGAAACTATTTCGTGTTGAAGACTTTTCGATTCAAGGCCGTCTAGATGGCCGAATTACTCGCGCAACCTATCAAACAAGTGTTTGGCACATCGCGCCATATTTTTGTTTAGGTTCGGTGTGCAGTGTATTGCCTCTAACTTTCGCATACGAACTCGGATTGAGATGATTTATATATCAAAAGCGATTGCCTCAATGAGGCAAACACAATTCCTTTTGAGCGCTCCTTCATACAAGGTCGTCTTAAAGGCATGATTGGCCAAAAACCACTCGGAACATTGAATTATGCCACTCGGAGTATAGTTTCGGTCCCTAAGATAAGGTGGAATGATGATAACCGAAACATCAAAGTTGTTCCACTCGGCGACATGAATCTTTTCATGCTGAAAAACCTTTTCACTCGAGACCATTTTCATTGCTTTCCGTATCTTGCCAAAATCTAGTGTCAACAGGTACTAAGCAAAATAAGAAGCATAATAAGATAAACATCACATGCAATCAAAATATGTGACATGATATGGCCATCAGCATCTTGTGCTTTTGATCTCCATCCCCAAAGCATCGTCATGATCTCCATCGTCACCGGCTTGACACCATGATCTTCATCATAGCATCGTGGTCGTCTCGCCAACTATTGCTACTACTACTATCGCTAACTCATAGTGATAAAGTAAAGCAATTACATGGCCTCCGCAATTCATACAATAAAGAGACAACCATAAGGCTCCTGCCGGTTGCCAATAATTTACAAAACATGATCATCTCATACAATAACGTATAACTCATCACGTCTTGACCATATCACATCACAGCATGCCCTGCAAAAACAAGTTAGACGTCCTCTACTTTGTGGTTGCAAGTTTTACATGGCTGCTACGGGCTTAGCAAGAATCGTTCTTACCTACGCATACAAAACCAGAATGATTTTTCCGTCAAGTGTGATGTTTTAACCTTCACAAGGACCAGGCGTAGCCACACTCGATTCAACTAAAGTGAGAGAGATAGACCCCTGCCAGTCACCTTTAAGCAATGAGTGCTCGCAGTGGTGAAACCAGCCTCGCGTAAGCGTACGCGTAATGTCGGTCCGGGCCGCTTCATCTCACAATACTGCCGAATCGAAGTATGACATGCTGGTAAGCAGTATGACTATTATCGCCCACAACTCATTGTGTTCTACTCATTCATATCATCTATGCGTAGACCTGGCTCTGATACCATTGTTGGGGAACGTAGTATTTCAAAACATTCCTACGATCACACAAGATCTATCTAGGAGAAGCATAGCAACGAGTTGGGAGAGTGTGTCTACGTACCCTCATAGACTGAAAGCGGAAGCGTCTAGTGACGCGGTTGATGTAGTAGAACATCTTCGCGATCCAACCGATCCAAGCACCGAACGTACGACACCTCCGCGTTCAGCACACGTTCAGCTCGATGACGTCCCACGAGCTCTTGATCCAGTTGAGCGTCACGGGAGAGTTTCGTCAGCATCACGGCGTGGTGATGGTGATGATGAAGTTACCGGTGCAAGGCTTCGCCTAAGCACTACAACAATATGACCGAGGTGTGTAACTGTGGGGAGGGGAACTGCGCATGGCTTGCAAATCAAGTTGTGTGTCTATGGGGTCCCCCTCCCTACGTATATAAAGGAGTGGAGGAGGGGAGGGGCCGTCCCTCTCTATGCCATGCCCTAGGGGAGTCCTACTCCCACCGGGAGTAGGATTCCCCCCTTCCCTAGTTGAAGTAGGAGAGGAAGGAAGGAGGGGAGAGGGAAGAAGGAAAGGGGGGTCGGGCCCCCACTCAATTCGGATTGGGCTTGGGGGGCGCGCCCCTCACCTTGGCCGCCTCCTCCTCTATCCCACTGAGGCCCAATAAGGCCCATAAACTCCCCGGGGGTTCCGATAACCCTTCGGTGCCCCGGTAAATGCCCGAACTCATCTGAAACCATTCCGATGTCCAAACATAGGCTTCCAATATATCAACCTTTATGTCTTGACCATTTAGAGACTCCTCGTCATGTCTGTGATCATGTCCGGGACTCTGAACTATCTTTGGTACATCAAAACACATAAATTCGTAATACCGATTGTCATTGAACGTTAAGCGTGCGGACCCTACGGGTTCGAGAACTATGTAGACAAGACCGAGACTCATCTCCGGTCAATAACCAATAGCAGAACCTGGATGCTCATATTGGTTCCTACATATTCTACGAAGATCTTTATCGGTCAAACCGCACAAGAACATACGTTGTTCCCTTTGTCATTGGTACGTTACTTGCCCGAGATTCGATCTTCAGTATCATCATTCCTAGTTCTATCTGGTCACCGACAAGTCTCTTTAATCGTTCCGTAATACGTCATCTCGTAAATCACTTATTAGTCGTTTGCTTGCAAGGCTTATTATGATGTGTATTACCGAGAGGGCCCAGAGATACCTCTCCGATACTCGGAGTGCAAATCCTATTCTCGATCTATGCCAGCACCACAAATACCTTCGGAGACACCTGTAGAGCATCTTTATAATCATCCAGTTATGTTGTGATGTTTGATAGCACACAAGGTGTTCCTCCGGTATTCGGGAGTTGCGTAATCTCATAGTCATAGGAACATGTATAAGTCATGAAGAAAGCAACAACAGAAAAACTAAACGATCTTATTGCTAATCTAACGGTTGGGTCTTGTCCATCACATCATTCTCCTAATGATGTGATCCCGTTGATCAAATGACAACTCATGTCTATGGTTAGGAAACACAACCATCTTTGATTAACGAGCAAGTCTAGTAGAGGCATACTAGGGACACTCTATTTCGTCTATGTATTCACACATGTATCAAGTTTCCGGTTAATACAATTCTAGCATGAATAAAAGACATTTATCATGATGTATAAACAAATATAAATAACAACTTTATTATTGCCTCTTGGGCATATTTCCTTCACTAATTTCCAATTCGGGAGGAGGTACAATTACCTCATCAAGTTCTACTTTCCTCCCACTCACTTCTTTCAAGAGAAACTACTTCTCTAGAAAGGACCCATTCTTTCCAACGAATATCTTGCTTTCAGATCTGTGATAGAAGGTGTACGCAACAATTTCCTTTGGGTATCCTATGAAGACACATTTCTACGACTTGGGTTCGAGCTTATCACATTGATGCTTTTTCACATAAGCATCGCCGCCCCAAACTTTAAGAAACGACAACTTGGGTTTCTTGCCAAACCACAGTTCATAAGGTGTCATCTCAACGGATTTAGATGGTGCCCTATTTAAAGTGAATGCAGCTGTGTCTAAAGAATAACTCCAAAACGATTGTGGTAAATCGGTACGAGACATCATAGATCGCACCATATCTAATAAAGTACGGTTACAACATTTGGACACACCATTACGCTGTGGTGTTCCAGGTGGCGTGAGTTGTGAAACTATTCCACATTGTTTCAAATGAAGTCCAAACTCATAACTCAAATATTCGCCTCCGCCATTAGATCGTAGAAACTTTATTTTCTTGTTACGATGATTCTCTACTTCACTCTAAAATTATTTGAACTTTTCAAATGTTTCACACTTGAGCTTCATCAAGTAGATATACCCATATATGCTCAAATCATCTGTGAAGGTCAGAAAATAACGATACCCGCCGCGAGCTGATACGTCTCCAACGTATCTATAATTTTTTATTGTTCCATGCTATTATTTATGATGTTTTGGATGTTTAATAGGCTTTGTCATACACTTCTATATTATTTTTGGGACTAACCTATTAACCCAGAGGCCCAGTCCAGAATGCTGTTTTTTGCCTGTTTCAGGGTTTTACAGAAAAGGGATATCAAATGGAGTCCAAATGGAATGAAACCTTTGGCAGAGATATTTTTGGAGAAAATCACGCACGGGAGACTTGAGAACCACGGAGTAGGGCTTACGTGGTGCCCACTAGGGTGGGGGGCGCCCCCCTAGGGCGTGCCCCCTACCTCGTGGGTCCCACATATGGCCCCCAGTGCCCTCCTTCCTCCTATATATACCTACGTACCCCGAAACCATCAGAACAACAGAGAAAACCCTAGTTCCACCGCCGTAACCTTCTGTTCCCATGAGATCCCATCTTGGGGCCTGTTCCGGAGCTCCGCCGGAGGGGGGATCTTCCACGGAGTGCTTCTACATCATCATCATCGCCTCACCATGAGTTGTGAGTAGTTTACCACAGACCTTCGGGTCAATAGCTAGTATCTATATGGCTTCTTCTCTCTCTTTGGATCTCAATACAAAGTTATCCTCGGTCTTCAAGGAGATCTATTCGATGTAATCTCTTTTTGCGGTGTATTTGTCGAGATCCGATGAATTGTGGGTTTATGGTCAAGATTATCTATGAGAAATATTTGGTTCTTCTCTGAACACTTTACGTATGATTATAATATCCTTGCAAGTCTCTTCGAATTATTGGTTTGGTTTGGCCTACTAGATCTATAGTTCTTGCAATGGGAGAAGTGCTTGGCTTTGGGTTCAATCTTGCGGTGTCCTTTCCCAGTGACAGTAGGGGCAGCAAGGCACGTATTGTATTGTTGCCATCGAGGATAAAAAGATGGGGTTTATATCATATTACTTGAGTTTATCCCTCTACATCATGTCATCTTGCTTAAGGCATTACTCTGTTCTTATGAACTCAATACACTAGATGCATGCTGGATAGCGGTCGATGTGTGGAGTAATAGTAGTAGATGCAAAATCGTTTCGGTCTACTTGTCTCGGACGTGATGCCTATATATAATGTTCATGCCTAGATAGTCTCATAATTATTCGCTTTTCTACCAATTGCTCGACAGTAATTTGTTTACCCGCCATAGAATATCGCTATCATGAGAGAAGCCACTAGAGAACACTATGCCCCCCAGGTCTATTCTCAACATATCAATCTACACCTACTTTACTCTTCGAGGGAATACAACGCAAGCTCCAGAAGTAGCAAGAAGAATTTCTGGCGCCGTTTCCTGGGAGGCTTACGCAAAAGTCATATACCAAGTACCTATCACAAACCCTTATCCTTCGCATTACATTTTTTGCCTCTCGTTTTCCTCTCCCCCACTTCACCCTTGCCGTTTTATTTGCCCTTCTTCTGTCATGTGTTTACCGTTCGCCTGCCTCTTGTTTGCTTGTGTTGCTATGTGCCCTCTATTAGCTTGCATCTTCGCTTGCTAAATTATGGATCATCCACTTGCTAATCTCTTTAAGAGATCCAATTATGTTGAACCAATTGCTAGTGAGTTGTGTGCACTAGATTACCTTTATGGGGTTTTGCTTGAAATTTATGAATCTGGAAATTGTGAGGAATTGTTAAAAGAAAAGGTGACTCATGATAGATTCTTAAATAAAAAGCATGATTTCAATGATGTTACTATAAATTCTATTGATGTCAATTGTGCTAATAATATGCAAAACCCTAAGCTTGGGGATGCTAGTTTTTCCATGTCTACTACTTGTTGCAATGATCATGATTGGGGTGATTCTTCTTATGATCTTGAAAATTTATTTAAGCCCCATGATATACATGAGATTGATAGTAATGTTTACAAAAATATTTAAAGTGGGTTTGGAAGAGTGTCAACTTTAGATCCCACATATTTGGAGAATGATCAATCTTATGAAATTTTTGATAAAAGTGGGTTTGGAGAGGTTATGACTTTAGTTAATTTTAATCCCACTATTTTGGAAGAGTGTCAACTTCATATGCATGTGGATCGTGTTGAAAAAATATTATGTGATACCTATATTGTTGAATTTGCATATTATCTTACATGCAATTATTTTGAGAGAGGAAAATATGGTTGTAGAAATCTTCATGTTACTAAATTACCTCTCTTCATGTTGAGATTGATCTTGTTTCTTTCTTCTTCCATGCATATGTTAGATCTTGCTTGTCTTGCTAATTTGTTTTCCTATAAAATGCCTATGCATAGGAAGTATGTTAGACTTAGATGTGTTTGTCACATGCTTTATGATGCTCTCTTTGTGCCTCAATTCTTATCTTTCATGTGAGCATCATTGAATTATCGTTTCCAGCTAGGGGCGTAAAACGATAGCGCTTGTTGGGAGGCAACTGAATTTTATATTTTTTGTTTTTGCTTCTGTTTAGGGATAAATATTGCATCTAGCTTCTGTTTAGATGTGGTTTTGTGTTTTGTTTAGTGGTTGTGCCAAGTAGAGCCTTTGGGACCACTTGTGTGAAGTTTATGTGATCTTGCTGTGAAAAACAGAATCATTAGCGCTCGCTAGAATGGTCATCAGATTTTACTGGAGCGTGCTATTTAGTTGATTCTTTTTGCAGATGATTAATAGACAAATTCCTCACGTTTACCAATTTAGTTTGAATTTTTTGGAGTTACAGAAGTATGCGAAACCTGCAGATTACTACAGACTGTTCTGTTTTTTGACAGATTCTGTTTTTCGTGTGTTGTTTGCTTATTTCAATGCATCTATGAGTAATATTTGGAAGTATGAACCATAGAGACGTTGGAATACAGTAGGTTTAACACTAATATAAACAAATAATGAATTCATTGCAGTACTTTTGAGTAGTGGTTTGCTTTCTTATACTAACGGAGCTCACGAGATTTTTGTCTAAGTTTTGTGAAGTTTTCAAGTTTTGACTATTGCTTTGATGGACTATGGAACAAAGAGTAGCAAGGGCCTAAGCTTGGGGATGCCCAAGGCACCCCAAGTAAAATTCAAGGACAACCAAAAGCCTAAGCTTGGGGATGCCCGTGAAGGCATCCCCTCTTTCGTCTTAATCTATCGGTAACTATACTCAGAGCTATATTTTTATTCACCACATGATATGTGTTTTACTTAGAGCGTCTTGTATAATTTGAGTCTTTGCTTGTTAGTTTTCGACAATTATCCTTTCTGGACACACCTATTTTAGAGAGTTCAATATGGCCTAAGGAATTGTTAGAACACTCTATGTGCTTCACTTATATCTTTTGAGTTGAATAGTTTTTGCTCTAGTGCTTCACTTATATCTTTTAGAGCACGGTGGTGATAATATTTTGAAGAAATTGTTGAACTCTCATGCTTCAGTTATATCTATTTGAGAGTCTATTAAAACAACATGGTAATGTTCTTAGGCTATAAAACTAGTCTTCACATGATAGACATCCAATATCAATGTAGTAAAAACTTTCACACTATGTGCATTGAATATGATGAGAAGTTGGATGCTTGATAATTGTTTTGAAATATGATGATAATGATATTAGAGTCATGCTAGTGGAGTTATTATAAAATTGAGAAATGATTGTGTTAAGGTTAGTGATTCCCGTAGCATGCACATATGGTGAACCGCTATGTGACGAACTTAGAGCATGAGGTATTTGTAAAGGGTCAACCTTTGTGTGGAGGTCGGGGGCGCGCGATGGTTAACTCCTACCAACCTCCCCCCTAGGAGCATGCATTGATTGCTTTGTTTTCATGACTCGTAGATTTTTGCAATAAGTACATGAGTTCTTATGACTAATGTTGAGTCCATGGATTATACGCACTCTCACCCTTCCACCATTGCTAGCCTCTCTTGTACCGCGCAACTTTCGCCGGTACTGTACACCCACTATATATCCTTCCTCAAAACAACCACCATATATATTCCTCAAAACAGCCACCAGATCTACCTATCATGTCATTTCCATAGCCATTCCGAGATATATTGCCATGCAACTTTCCACCGTTCCGTTCATATGACACGCTTCATATTGTCATATTGCCATGCATGATGTTGTAGTTGACATTGTATTTGTGGCAAAGCCACCATGCATAATTTTTCATACATGTCACAATTCATTGCACATCCCGGTACACCGCCGGAGGCATTCATATAGAGTCATACTTGTTCTAGTATCGAGTTGTAATTCAATGAAAGTGTGATGATCATCATTACTAGAGCATTGTCCCATGTGAGGAAAGGCTAAATCAAGAAAGCCCCTCCAAAAAAAGGAAAGGCCAAAGAAGAAAAAAGAAAGGCCCAAAAAAAGAAAAAAAAGAAAAAAAGAAAAAAAGGAAAAGAAAAGAAAAAGGGACAATTGCTGCTATCTTTTTCCACACTTGTGCTTCAAAGTAGCACCATGTTCTTCATGATAGAGGGTCTCATGTTTAGTCACTTTCATATACTAGTGGGAATTTTTATTATAGAACTTGGCTTGTATATTCCAACGATGGGCTTCCTCAAATGCCCTAGGTATTTGTGAGCAAGCAAGTTGGATGCACACCCACTTAGTTTCTTTTGTTGATCTTTCCTACATTTTTAGCTCTAGTGCATCCGTTGCATGGCAATCCCTACTCACTCACATTGATATCTATTGATGGGCATCTCCATAGCCCGTTGATACGCCTAGTTGATGTGAGACTATCTCCCTCCTTTTTGTCTTCTCCGCAACCACCTCTCTATTCCACCCATAGTGCTATGTCCATGGCTCACGCTCATGTATTGCGTGAAAGTTGAAAGCTTTGAAAGAATAGAGTATGAGAACAAGTGCTTGGCTGAAATCGGGGTTGTGCATGATATGAATATTTTGTGTGATGAAGAGGCAGCATAGCCAGACTATATGATTTTGTAGGGTTAACTTTCTTTAGCCATAGTATTTTGAGAAGACATGATTGCTTTATTAGTATGCTTGAAGTATTATTATTTCATATGGCAATATAGACTTTTGTCTTGAATCTTTCAGATCTGAACATTCATGCCACAATTAAGAGAATTACATTGAAAAACTATGTTGATTACCATTCCACATCAAAAATTCTGTTTTTATCATTTACCTACTTGAGGACGAGCAGGAATTAAGCTTGGGGATGCTTGATACGTCTCCAACGTATCTATAATTTTTTATTGTTCCATGCTATTATTTATGATGTTTTGGATGTTTAATGGGCCTTGTCATACACTTTTATATTATTTTTGGGACTAACCTATTAACCCAAAGGCCCAGTCCAGATTGCTGTTTTTTGCTTGTTTCAGGGTTTTACAGAAAAGGGATATCAAATGGAGTCCAAACGGAATGAAACCTTAGGGAGATATATTTTTGGAGAAAATCACGCACTAGAGACTTGAGAACCACCGAGTAGGGCTTACGTGGTGCCCATAAGGGTGGGGGTGCGTCCCCTGCCTCGTGGGTCCCACGTATGGCCCCCGATGCCCTCCTTCCTCCTATATATACCTACGTACCCCGAAACCATCAGAACAACAGAGAAAACCCTAGTTCCACCACCGTAACCTTCTGTTCCCGTGAGATCCCATCTTGGGGCCTGTTCCGGAGCTCCGCCAGAGGGGTGATCTTCCACGTAGTGCTTCTACATCATCATCATCGCCTCACCATGAGTTGTGAGTAGTTTACCACAGACCTTCGGGTGCATAGCTAGTATCTAGATGGCTTCTTCTCTCTCTTTGGATCTCAATACAAAGTTCTCCTCGGTCTTCGAGGAGATCTATTCGATGTAATCTCTTTTTGCGGTGTGTTTGTCGAGATCCGATGAATTGTGGGTTTATGGTCAAGATTATCTATGAGAAATATTTGGTTCTTCTCTGAACTCTTTATGTATGATTATAATATCCTTGCAAGTCTCTTCAAATTATTGGTTTGGTTTGGCCTACTAGATCTATAGTTCTTGCAATTGGAGAAGTGCTTGGCTTTCGGTTCAATCTTGCGGTGTCCTTTACCAGTGACAGTAGGGGCAGCAAGGCACATATTGTATTGTTGCCATCGAGGATAAAAAGATGGGGTTTATATCATATTGCTTGAGTTTATCCCTCTACATCATGTCATCTTGCTTAAGGCATTACTCTGTTCTTATGAACTCAATACACTAGATGCATGCTGGATAGCGGTCGATGTGTGGAGTAATAGTAGTAGATGCAGAATCGTTTCGGTCTACTTGTCTAGGATGTGATGCCTATATATAATGTTCATGCCTAGATAGTCTCATAATTATTCGCTTTTCTATCAATTGCTCGACAGTAATTTGTTTACCCGCCGTAGAATATCGCTATCATGAGAGAAGCCACTAGAGAACACTATGGCCCCCGAGTCAATTATCAACATATCAATCTACACCTACTTTACTTTTCCGCTTTTACTTTCTGTTCTTATAATCAAAAATACCAAAAATATCAACTATCATTTCTATCAGATCTCACTTTCGTAAATGACCGTAAAGGGGTTGACAACCCCTTATCACATTGGATGCGAAGTTCTTATTTGTTTGTGCAGGTGCGAGGGACTCGCGCGTGGTCTCCTACTGGATTGATACCTTGGTTCTCAAAAACTGAGGGAAATACTTACGCTACTGTGCTGCATCTCCCTTTCCTCTTCGAGGGAATACAACGCAAGCTCGAGAAGTAGCACGAGCCTCAACACTCATTGGACCACATACATCAGTATGTATGATTTCCAATAAGTCAGTTGCTCGCTCCATTGTTCCGGAGAACGGAGTTTTAGTCATCTTGCCCATGAGGCATGGTTCTCAAGCACCATGTGATTCATAATCAAGTGATTCCAAAAGTCCATCGGCATGGAGTTTCTTCATGCGCTTTACACCAATATGACCTAAACGACAGTGCCACAAATAAGTTGCACTATCATTATCAACTTTGCATCTTTTGGATTCAATATTATGAATATGTGTATCACTACAATCGAGATTCAACAAAAATAGACCATTCATCAAGGGTGCATGACCATAAAAGATATTACTCATATAAATAGAATAACCATTATCCTCTGATTTTAATGAATAACCGTCTTGCAACAAACAAGATCCAAATATAATGTTCATGCTCAACGCTGGCACCAAATAACAATTATTTAGTTCTAAAACTAATCCCGATGGTAGATGTAGAGGTGGCGTGCCGACGGTAATCACATCGACTTTGGAATCATTTCCCACGCGCATCATCACCTCATCCTTAGCTAATCTTCGTTTATCTGTAGCCCCTGTTTCGAGTTACAAATATTAGCCACCGAACTAGTATCAAATACCCAGGTGCTACTATGATCATTGGTAAGGTACACATCAATAACATGTATATCAAATATACCTTTGTTCACCTTGCCATTTTTCTTATCCGCCAAATACTTGGGGCAGTTCCGCTTCCAGTGTCCAGTCCCTTTGCAGTAGAACACTCAGTTTAAGGCTTGGCTCCAGACTTGGGTTTCTTCACGGGATTAGCAACTGGCTTGCTATTCTTCTTGAAGTTCCCCTGATTTCCCTTGCCCTTTTTCTTGAATCTAGTGGTCTTGTTAACCATCAACACTTGATGCTCCTTTTTTATTTCTACCTCCGTAGCTTTGAGCATAGCGAAGAGCTTGGGAATTGTCTTCTGCATCCCTTGCATATTATAGTTCATCACGAAGCCTTATATCTTGGTGGTAGTGATTGAAGAACTCTATCAATAACACTATCTTCATCAACTTTGCAACCAAGTTGAGTCATGTGATTGTAGTACCCAGACATTCTGAGCAAGTGTTCACTGATAGAACTGTTCTCCTCCATCTTGCAGCTATAGAACTTATTGGAGACTTCATATCTCTCAATCCGGGCATTTGCTTGAAATATTAACTTCAACTCTTGGAGCATCTCATATGCTCCATGACGTTCAAAACATCTTTGAAGTCCCGATTCTAAGCCGTTGTAATGCCCAGTATGAGATTATACCTCCTACGTGTCGAGGCAGGACTTAAAGGTATAAGCTCATACTAGAATGATCTCAAGTATGGTATCTTTGCATGACTCATGTAAAAGAGGGATGAAATTGCAAAAGAGTAGTTGGCTTACACTCGCCACGTCACGCAATACATTACATAAACAATCATCATCCCAATAACATCAGAGTCCGTCTACGGACTAAGATCCAAATGAAAGATACCATAAATAACACACGGTCCCGATCATAACATCCTAGTAAGAGCCCTACTGATCCTCTAGATAAGACACGTAGTATCGCCCATGTTCTTCGTCGAACTCCCAGTACAACTCTGAGCCACCAGCTGTGTAGTTCACCATGGTACCTGCATCTGGTGTTGTGTAGAATCTGTGAGCCACGGAGGACTCAGCAATCCCGTTCCCGGGTAGCAAAACTATCTAGGCCTTGGGTGTGGGACAAGGCTGAAGAACAAAGGTTGCAGCTGCACTATCACTAGCTTACGTGTTTAGAGCGAGAAGAGAAGTGCCAACGAACGTCAAGGTGGTCACGAAGTGATCCTATCTAAGAACATCAAACATAACCCCACCGTGTTCATTTCCCGAACCCCTTCGGAAAGCGACCATCACGGTTACTCACGCTGGTAGTGTATTATAATCATAGTGTCAAGTTTTCTACAACCAGATATTAACAAATTCCCATCTGCCACATAACCGCGGGCACGGCTTTCGAAAGATCAAATCCATGCAGGGGTGTCCCAACTTAGCCCATCACAAGCTCACGATCTGCGGAGTCCCAACTCCAAGGTGGGAAGACCCGAGTATTCTCGAAATACCGTGCTCAAGATATTCCGACTAAGGTAAAACTAATCCAGCAAGACCTCCCGGCGTGCCGACACCCTGATAGTAGCCGCGCGTATCTCGTCTCAGGCCACGACCGGATGGGTGATGCTACAGGTTTTTACCAGCCCTCGGGTTTACCCAAGGTGGCCCCGCAGGCTCCCTAGTTTGGACTAACACTCATGTGGAGCACTGGCCCGGGTTGTTGATTAAGAAAAGGGTTATAACTCCCTATGCAAGCTTTAGTTGTTAGGCAAATGTAAAACCAATGTCGGGCCTTGCTTGAAATGCTTTAGCGCTAAGCGGGTTATCGAGGGGGGCCCATAAACCCCAACCGTGTTAGGGACGCAAAATCAAGGAACATAACAGCGGTTTAAATGGTTCCTAGGGAGGAATGAGTGGAACAAAACACCAAGCAAAGGCTTAGCCTTCCACCCATTGCCAAGTATATAGATGATTTAGTTTTTACAGATTATATAGAGTGATATCCCAACAATACTTCAACATGAAGCAAAGAATCTTCGAATCTTCTCCTGCAACTAACAATGCTATAAGAGGGGCTGAGCAAAGCTTACGTAGCCAATCAAAGGTTTGCTAGGTTGGGTGGTTAGAGATATTCATGGCTACAATAGGAGGCTGACAAACAAACATGGGCATCGAGGCAAAAAGCTAAAGAGCGAGACATCTAGCAATTGACATAGATAGTAATGATATCTGAGTCAGGTCATCTTGCTCGTTGAATCCTCGGGGGAAACGTAATCTCGCTCCTCACACTCAACCTCGGTAGAAACCTCGTTCTCAAAATCTTCACCAGGCTCTAACCAAACACAACAATGCACAATGGAACAAAATCAATCAATGTGCAGTGCTCAATTACATGATGCATGAACATGAAGCATGTGAACATGGAAAACATGATGCATGGCCTAGGGTCACAAGAATGCAATACATCACCAACAAACAAGATCAACCACACATAATGAAACAAGCAAAAGAACAAGTGGGCAAGTTTATGTAGTTGATCAAACAAGCAACAAACATGTTATAAAAGAGGTTGGTCAACATGGCAAGGATGGGCTGGAATTGAATACAACAATTTCCAGAAAATCCCATATTCATTTATTTGCATTTGGGACAAATTTGAAATACTTCTGTGATGGAGTTGTCAAACATGCTAAACAACAGCACAAAAATATTCTACACATTTTTGTACCCCAAATGCATATAAAGTTTGTTAAATTTGGAGTTGCAGAGAATTAGTTATGATTTTGCAAGTTTGAGCATATTTAAAACAAATTTAAATTCAACAACATTTTAAATATTTCAAACATGGCAGAAAGTGACATATTCAAAATCTACACAAAATTCGAAGCACTTTTCATATAGGGCTCATGTTCATATGAAGCATAATTTAGCAGATATTAATTAAAACAGAAAAATAGAAAAGAAAAAAACAGAAAAGAAAATAAAACAAAACAAACGCCAGGACTAAACTGACCGAGGCTCAGCGAGCCATGGTCACTGACAAGGAGGGCCACGCGAGCTGAGCTGGCCAGCGGGTGCACGCACGGGCTAGAACTGCTGCTGTGAGGCTGGCAGGTGGGGCCCTGCTGTTAGCCTCACACAAAAATGAAAAAGGGGCGGAAACCACAGCGCCCGCGAGGGATCGAACCCGCGTCTCTCTGACGAAACTGACGGAGACACACCACTACGCCACTGCATCGATCTCGACAGGAAGGATGCAGCTTATCCGAAGAACAAACCACAGAAGCAGAACATGGGAAAAACAAGGCCTTCGTCGGAGCAAGCTTGTCGGAGCCGCTCCGGTGACCAATAGGAACGGCGGAGGGGTGAGAGAGGAAGCAGGAGGAATCCCGCATCCAAACATACTACTAGCAGCGCCTGAGGGGCACTGCATCACCGGCGGCGAGCTATTCCAGCACGGCGACGACGAGACGACGGCGAGGTGATGCAAGGCACTAGGCGGCACGGCGACTGCACAGGGAGGCTCTACGCACCTAGGCGAAGCTAACGGACAGCACGACAACAACTAAAGAGGTCGGAGCACTCGTCGGTGACGAGGTCCGACGGTGGCACGATCGGGCACTCATGGAACTATGGCCTAGAGCCATCGCAGGAAGGGGAAAAAGGGCCGGGGAGAGAGAGGAGATCACCACGAGCACGGCGGTGCGCTCGGCAGGCCCTGGCGTGTACGGAGTCGACGACGGCGTGTCTCGAACAGCTCCGGCCACCGTAGAGGAAGAAGAGGAAGAAGCGCTCAACCGAGAGGCTCTCGGGTCCGCGTAGTTGTCGTAGTGGAAGAAGAGAACGTCGGGCAAGAAGCTAGACAACGTTGGCGAGGCCAAGGACGACGCAGAGCTCACCTGCGACGAGAGGGAGCTCTCAGCTGCGCTCGGGCATCAATGGTGGCGGCGGATCTGGGGGATCCCAGCTCTCCAGACGGCGAGAGGGGACGGAGAAGACCTAGGGGAAAGTGATGGACACGATTTGGGTTTAAAACACGGGCTCGGCGCACGGCCTCGACGTCCGTGAGCTGACGGCGCGACGGTGAGCACGTCGGGTGCTCTGCTTTTCTGATGGAGGAAGACGGAGGCGAGGGAGATGAGTCGCTGTAATGCCCCGGATGTAATACTTTCCCTTTTGGGCATATAATATATCTCCGGCTTCATCTATTCCATTTCGGGTTCTTTGTCTTTCGGGTTTTCGTCGTTTTGTTGTGTGCGTGTGTGGCATTCATTCATATCATATAGTCATATGCATCGCATTGCATTTGTGTTGTCGGTTGCATCCGGTTCCACGCGTTCCTTCCCGTTGTCCGTTTCGCGCTCCGGAGCTCCCTCACGTGTCCGTGGCGTCCCGTAGGCCTACATTGGTGTTTGGCCGTGTAACGTTACCGGTGTGGCGCGAGACTTGTCCTGTGTTGTTGTTTCGTTGTGTGTAACCAGCCTATCAAATCTCGTCGCGTTTGGAGTCCGTTTGCTATCCCAACAGTTATTCGTGTGGGCTCAAAGTGCCTCCACTTTGTGGCCCAAGACATCCCTCCAACAGCCCACTTACCTCCTCTTGGCCCATCCTAACACCCCTCACGATCGGATCCGTCGGATCGCGATCGGAGGGCTCCAAAACACCCAAAATCCCTCAAACCCTAGCACCTACCCTATATAAACACCCCCCATGCCATATTTGGCAACCTAATCCCTCTCCACCTACCTCTAGCTCCTCCTCCCTCAATTTTCGGATCTGGCCAGCTCCAGATCGCCACTTGGCAGCCTCCACCGTAGAAACTTCATCGCCGCGCCAGCCCTCTGGATCGATCCGATCGATCGATCGGATTCCTGGGCGTTGACCCCAGCCGCCTAGGCCCTTCCTCGGCCTCTCCATCTATCGACCGAGTCCCCGCATCGCAGCTTCGCCCCGAGGCCGAGCCTCTCCGCTCGAAGCATCTCGCTGGACCACATCGACTGGGGCCTTTTCCCTCGCCCGCCCCGACCTAGACCACTTCGCCGGGCCACGGTTCGACCGACCGGCCAGGCCGAAGCCTTCCGCAGCCAGCCGCCAGCGGCCTCTCTCTGCCTGGGCCCTTCGCCTCCGCTCGCCGCGGCCCGTCCCGCCTCCCTCCGTCCGCGCCCCGCCTGGGCCTCTCCTTCCACGCGCCGGCGGCTCGGCCCGTCGCCAGCTGGGCCGCTCCAGCGCCCCCGCGGTTCCTCTCCCCGCAGTGCCCGAATGCCTCCCTCCAGCGCCAGGCTCCCGCGGGCCGCGACTGCCGCGCAGCGGGCCCAGCCACCCGAGCCAGGCCAGGCCGCATCTCTCGCAGCCGCCGCAGATCCGGCCCGATCCGCGGTGGGTCCGATCCACCTCACGCCCGAAGCCCGTATTCCGCTCCTCCAGCCCGTAAACCTGCAGATCTGAGGTTGACCTCCTTTTTCCCTCTAAGTCCCTGTGATATTGTTGTCTGATGCATATTTCAAACTGCTATAACTTTTAGTGCGGTGATCCGTTTTGCGCAAATAGCATGTCCAGACGTTCGTGGTGATTAGCACTACGTTTTATCTTTTTGTGTCATGCATGTTAGAGATCATCTAGGTGCTTGTTTTTCTGTTGCAATAGTGCATCGTGATAAAACTGCTGCTATGTGATGTTTTTATGCCATCTTTGCTATGTGATATCTTTTAGCTCGGTTGTCCGAATGATGCAAATGACATGTCCACGTGTTCATCTTGCCATGCTCTACATGTTGCTTGTGTTAGGTTGCATGATAGATTTATTATTGCCATGTATATCTCCGTTGCAAAGTGCCATGTGGCTGTGATGTTGTTTCACTTGTTATGAAATGCCATCTTGTTGAGCTCATTGCTATCGTTGGGTTTATCTCCATGATGCATGCTTGTATGTTTCGGAATCACCATCATGTGTACTTTGATGTGGTGCTTACCACTTGCCATGTTTAGTTTCGAGGTGACTTAAACTTGCTCTTTTAGATGCCATGATGAAACTGCTGTTTCAACACTTAGTGGATTTTCACTAAGTCTGAAATCTGTAACGTTCCGATGCCATGTTTGCTTGCTGCTCTAGGTCAAACCATGATAGTTTTGGGTTGGATCTTGATTGTTCCTTGTAGTATATATTGTTGGATTTCCATTCATGTTCTCACAAGCTTATTTAAGTGGCTGTAGCATGTTTAACTTTTGCTCCAAAGTTTCAATAAAATTCTGCTGCCAGAATTTTATTGTCAAGTTCAATATGTCCAAGCTTATTGCTATTGATCCGTGGCTCCTTTGGGGGTGCACCTTTGGACTTATTTTCTGTAGGATATGTCTAGTTTATGTTCATGCTCTTTGCCATGTTGTTTGAGTGCTGTAGCTTATTTTTCTAGTGCTCCGAAGTTGCTATGTTGCTGTAATTTTCAGCTTTCGCATGTTTCTTGTTTCGGGCATAACTTTTAGCCCGTAGCTCCGATTTCAGCGAGTCTTATATGAAACTTGATTGATTTTCTGTGTAGATTCGTAATATCATATTGTTGTCATGTTTTGAAGTGTTTTGCTTGAGTGCTATTTTTCCGTGCCCCGTGTGCTTCCTTAGTGCATCCATCATGCATCCATCATTTTGGTGTGCGCATTGCATCTTGTTGATTCGTGCCTTGTGTGATTATATTGTTTAGAGCCGGAAGCTGAGACCGAGTACGAGTACGAGCACGAGGTTACCAACGAGGTTGAGCACGAGGACCCTTCTTACGATCCGAACGACTACACTTCAGGCAAGATGACCGAACCCCGATAACATTACTATCTTTGCCTATTGCTAGTAGTTCCGCTCTATAGTTTTGCCTCGATGCCCATGTTCTTCCTGTCAGCCTCCTACTTGTAACCATCACCATGTTTAACCACCCTACCTATGCAAACCATTGCTTGGCTAAGTACGCTTCGCTCAACCCTTCTTATAGCATTGCTAGTTCAGGTGAAGATCGAAGATGCTTGCTTCATGTTGAAGTTTTGTTGGGTTATATCACACTATATAAATGCTTAAAATGAAATCATCTATGTATTGGCAAGGGTGGAAGGCTAAGCCTTTTGCTTGGTGATTTGTTCCACTCATGCCGTTAGGAACCGTTTAAACCGGTGTTATGTTCCTTGATTATGCGTTCCTAACACGGTTGGGGTGTATGGGACCCCCTCGTTAAACCGCTAAGTGCTAAGTCTTTTCCAGCAAGTCCCAACATTGGTACTGTTTGCCTAATAACAAACTAAACTTTCATAGGGAGTTATAAACCCTTTTTCTTTAATCAACAACCCCGGGCCAGTGCTCCACATGAGTGTTGGTCCGAACTGGGGGTCCTGCAGGGCCGCCTTGGGGCAACCCGAGGTATCTCGCATACACTTGTAGCATCACCCATCCGGTCGTGTCCTGAGACTTAGATACGAGCGGCTACTATCAGGGTGTCGACACGCCGGGAGGATTTGCTGGATTAGCCTTACCTTAGTTTGGAGTATCTTGAGCACGGGATTCCGAGAATACTCGGGTCTTCCCACTTTGGAGTTGCGACTCCGCGGATCGTGGGCTTGTAATGGGTCAAGTTGGAACACCCCTGCAGGGTTATGAACTTTCGAAAGCCGTGCCCGCGGTTATGTGGCAGATGGGAGCTTGTTAATATCCGGTTGTAGATAACTTGACACAATGTTACAATACACTACCAGCGTATGTACCATGACTGTCAATTTCCGAATAGGGATTCGGGAGTTGAACACGGTGGGGTTATGTTTGTTGAGTTTTAGCTAGGATCACTTCGTGATCATCTCTCGACCGAGGCTTTCTCTTCTCGCACTCTCTCACGTAAGCTAGTTGCTAGTTGCTGCTGCAGACACTTATTCTTTTCTTCAGCCTTATCCTCTCCCAAGGCTTAAATAGTCTTGTTACCCGGGAACGGGATTGCTGAGTCCTCTGTGGCTCACAGTTACTTCACCACACCAGATGTAGGTCCAGTTGTGAGCTATCCAGGTGATGGCACCGAGCTAGACTGGGAGTATGACGAGGAGCGTAGTCGATACTATGTTCGTTATCCTGATGATCAGTAGTGGAGACTTCTACTAGGATTCGATCCGACCTGTGGATTTTATTTATGTTTGGTATCTTGTTATTGGATTTTACCCTTAGAGGGCTGTGATGTTTTAATGTATGATGATTGAGACATGTATTCTATTTGTGTGACGTGGCGAGTGTAAGCCAACTATGTTTATGTTTTCCATCCCCTTTTTACATGAGTTGTGCAAAGATACCAGACCTGCGATCATTCCAGCATGGGGTTATGTCTCTAAGTCGTGCCTCGACACGTAGGAGATATAGCTCCATCCTGGGCATTACAATTTGGTATTCAGAGCCTTCTCCGACCTAGGAGCCCCCACTGATTGATCGAATCGTTGACGGTCGAGTCTAGGCACACACTGAAAAAAAAAATTGAGTCCTATATTATATCGGAGAGTAGGATTTCTTTGCTTCTCATCCCCTTTCTCTCTGGTGAGGACTCCTGACGACTACTCTTGTCTCTTCTACTTTCAAAAATTGCACCAAATTTTTTTTAGGAATCTCGCGAGTATTCTGGGATTGTTTCGATGTTCTTGTGACGAGAATATTGTTCTCGATGCCTCCTGACATTAGGGGTTGTGGCAGTGTCCCGGGGAGTTGAGCTTCGGGGTATTGTCGTCACAAGCATATCGCGGCAGTACTAAATACTTAAGACGGCCGACATCGAAAATCTCTCCTATACGGCCAGTGGCAAGATAACCCCGACATCACCCAGTACTGGGGAGGTAGTTCGGGAGTATTGCCATAGCTTATTATAGTGGATGCTTTTCGAAGGTCCGAGGTACACAGTTTCCGAGAAAGACTGGTTATGTGTTGAAGGATGGATACACCTGGATGTAGGTTTAGAGTTGATTGCGCGGTGCTTCCCGTGTATCCCCAACACCTGATTGCATAACTGGAATCTTTCGGAAATTAATAGGTGGGTTTATCCAGTAGATCGTAGGCATTCTTCCAACGAATGCAGGTTAGCGAGTTCGGGGTTCTACCATTGAGTGAAGTGCTATTATGACCGATGTTCCGATCGGGAGTTGCATCTTAAAGGGTCCTTGGCTATGCTGATCCGGGGATTGCAAAACCCTTTCGTAACGCGTTCATATGCTTTCAGCACAAAGATGTTAGAACGAAGCTCCTATCTTGTGTTTGTTCCCGTCTGTACCTTGTTGTTTTTCTTATTTTATCCTTTGTCCCCTATGTGGCTTCTCGTGAAGATTGATGTTATCATTTAACTGAAAATTTCATTCGTTCCTCTTGTTCGAATGATTTCATTCGTTCCTATTGTTCGAATGATTATTGAGAAGACTTGTTGCAATTCGTTCCATTGATTTAGCTTATACCTTTTGTCAATCAATTGCTGATTCGTGGTAATCTCTTTCAGGATGGCTCCGAAAAGGGTTCCCAACGCTAACCCAGAGGGTGAAGAGGTCCCAGATCGTCCTCCTTCCCCTCCTCCTCCGTCTGAGGCTTGGAGAGCGATTATGCAGACTACAGCTCAGAACACCCAGATGTTGATGCAGATGATGCAACAGATGCAAGCTAATCAAGCTAATCAGGTTGTTCCAGGGAATCAAGGCAACTTCTTCAACCAGCAGCACCATGCTACTCTCAACCAGTTCTTGGCCAATAATCCAAAAGGTTTCAGTTACTGTGTCGACCCTCTTGATGGTGAAGATTGGTTAACCGACATAAAGAAGCATTTTGAGTGCAGTAACGTAAGAGAAGAGGATTATGTGAAGTTTGCAGCCTTCCAACTCAAAGACCAAGCAGCTGATTGGTGGCAGCAGTACAAAGACTCCCGGCCAGGTCAGGTGATCTCTTGGGAGAATTTCTGCAAGGACTTTCGCTCGCACCATATTCCTACAAGTGTCATCAAGGGTATGCGTGAGCAATTCCGCAACCTGAAGCAGGGCTCTATGACAGTCTATCAGTATAATGTCAAGTTCCAAAACCTCGCCCGCTATGCTAAGCAAGACATTCCTGATGCTAAGAGCAAAATCTACCAGTTCCGTGGAGGTCTCAAAGATGAACTTCAACCTGCTCTCACTCTGTTCGAGCCCGATGAATTCGACAAATTCTATAACATGGCTTTGAAACAAGAAGCAGCTCAGCTTAAGATGGAGGCTTCTAAAAAGAGAATTCGAGATGCCGTTCACTCTTCCTCATCGTCTCAGATGGTCTCGAAGCAACAGAAATTTTGGCTTCCTCCTCCTCCAGCGATTCGAGCTCCTTACAACAACTCAAACAACTCCAACAGCAACAAGAACTCAGGTGGCCGTGGTTTCTCCCACCCACCCAACCCGAGCAACAAGTCGAAGAACCAGTTTCAGTCTCAAGGCTCCAAGTCAAGTGGTTCTCATTTCCGTCCTCTCTCAGAAGTGGTGTGCAACAAGTGTGGCCAGAAGGGTCACTATGCCAACAGATGTCCGAACCCAAAGCGTCTTCCACCTCCTCCACATGTGAGTTCAACTATTGTCAGGCATGATCCAATGGCAGCAAGGGTCAATCTGATGAGTGCAGCGCAAGCGGAGAATTCTTCTGATGTCATTTTGGGTAACCTTCCAGTTAACTCTATCCCTGCTAAAGTGTTGTTTGATTCGGGTGCTTCATGCTCTTTCATGTCTCAACCATTTGCATCCAAGTATAATGTGGACATCAAAAGTTTGCCAAGGGAGTTATCAGTTGTTTCTCCAGGGAGACGAATGCATTCCAGTATATATGCTCCGAATGGACATGTCCATTCGCATGGGTGATTATCGCTTTCTGGCTAATCCGGTGGTTCTTGGTAATTCCGACATCGACCTCATCCTCGGAATGGATTGGCTTTTTCAGCATGATGCTCACATTGATTGTGCACAGAAGGAAGTCAAGATGACTCATCCTGATGAAGATGTGATTATCTTTGCCTCCAGGGATAACACTATCAGGTTTTTCTCTCTCAATGATAAGGGCGAAATTAATGCCATATCTCAAATTCCGGTGGTGAACGAATATCAAGACATCTTTCCTGAAGAACTTCCAGGCATGCCTCCACACTGTCAGGTGGAATTCGTTATTGAACTCGAGCCGGGTACTGAGCCAGCATGCTGGCGTCCGTACAAGCTCTCTCCAGATGAATTGAAGGAATTGAAGAAGCAGCTTGATAAACAGGAGAGTATGGGTCTCATCAGGCCTAGTACGTCTCCTTGGGGCTGTGGTGTCTTATTTGTCAAGAAGAAAGATGGCACGGAGCGTCTCTGTGTTGATTACCGGCCATTGAACAAGAAGACAATAAATAACAAATATCCGCTCCCCAACATCAACGAACTCTTCGAGCAGCTCAAAGGAGCTAAAGTGTTCTCTAAGCTCGATCTCCGAATGGGCTATCATCAAATTCGCATTCGCGAGGAAGACATTCCCAAAACGGCCTTCAGAACGAGCTACGGTTCATACGAGTATACCGTCATGTCTTTTGGTCTCGCCAATGCTCCTCCTACCTTTTCGAGGATGATGCATTACATCTTCAACCCCTATACTGGCGAGTTTGTGCTTGTGTATCTAGATGATATTCTGGTGTTTTCCAAGAATGAAGAAGATCACGAGAAGCACTTACGTCTGGTTCTTGATCGACTCCGAGAGCATAAGTTCTATGCCAAGTTCTCCAAGTGCGAGTTTTGGCTCGATAAGGTTTTGTACCTGGGCCATATCTTCTTAGCTGACGCTATTGCGGTAAATCCCGAGAAAGTTGAAGCAATTGTCAACTGGGAAGCTCCTCAGAACGTCAAGCAACTCCGCAGTTTTCTGGGTCTTGCCAGCTATTGCAGAAGGTTCGTTGAGAACTTCTCCAAGATTGCCAAGCCTCTTTCCAACTTGCTTCAGAAGAATGTCAAATACTTTTGGTCTCCAAAGTGTGAAGTGGCATTCAAAACTCTCAAAGAAAAGCTCGTCTCTGCTCCAGTTCTAACTCCTCCAGATGAGTCCAAGCCCTATGAAGTATTCTGTGATGCTTCTCTTCAAGGTCTTGGTGGTGTGCTTATGAAAGACAAGAGAATTGTGGCATATACTTCTCATCAGCTCAAGCCAAGTGAGAAGAACTATCCCACACATGATCTCGAGCTAGCAGCTGTGGTACATGCTCTGATTACGTGGAGACATCTGTTGTTGGGCAGAAAGGTGGACATCTTCACTGATCACAAGAGCTTGAAGTACATCTTCACTCAGCCGCATCTGAACCTCCGTCAGACTCGTTGGGTTGAAATGATCCAAGGGTATGATCCCAGCATTGAATACACTCCTGGCAAGGCGAATGTGATTGCAGATGCTTTGAGCAGAAAGGCATATTGCAACAACCTTCTTATCAAGCCGTTTCAGCCTGAGCTTCGTGAAGCTTTCAGGAAGCTCAACCTCCAAGTTGTTCCGCAGGGTTTTCTTGCAAATCTTCAAGTTGCTCCTACCTTGGAAGATCAGGTCCGTGAGGCCCAACTCAGGGATACCATGGTGAAGAAGGTGAAACATGGTATTGCAAAGGGCATTCCGAAATACAAGTGCTTTCGTGTTGATGAGAGAGATACCTTGTTCTTCGAGGACAGACTCGTTGTTCCCAAAGGTGATCTCAGGAAGCTCATAATGGAAGAAGCACATGATTCTCTCCTTTCCATTCATCCTGGCAGCTCCAAGAAGTACCAAGACCTCAAGCAGTCTTACTGGTGGACACGCATGAAAAGGGAAATTGCCCAATTCGTGAATGAATGTGATGTATGCAGAAGAGTGAAAGCAGAACATCAACGTCCAGCCGGTCTTCTTCAACCTCTTCCTATTCCCGAGTGGAAATTCGACCACATTGAAATGGACTTCATCACTGGCTTTCCTAAATCCAAGCGAGGAAATGATTCTATCTTCGTGGTGATTGACAAGCTTACCAAAGTCGCTCACTTCCTGCCAGTCAAATAATCCATCAATGCAGCTCAATTGGCAGAGTTGTACACTTCCAGAATTGTGTCCTTACATGGCATTCCTCAAGTTATCTCCTCAGACCGTGGAAGTTTGTTCACATCCAGGTTCTGGGACTCCTTTCAGTCCGCCATGGGCACTAAGATCAGGTTCAGCACTGGTTTTCACCCTCAGACTAGTGGTCAAGTCGAGCGAGTGAATCAGATTCTAGAAGACATGCTCAGAGCCTGTGTCATCTCTTTTGGCATGAAATGGGAAGACTACCTTCCATTTGCCGAGTTCTCATACAACAACAGCTTCCAAGCAAGTGCAGGCAAAGCTCCGTTTGAAATCCTCTATGGCAGAAAGTGCCGTACCCCTCTCAACTGGTCTGAAACAGGCGAACGTCAACTTCTTGACAATGACTTGATCTCAGAAGCCGAAGAAATGTGCAAAGTCATACGTGAGAATCTCAAGGCCGCTCAGTCGCGTCAGAAGAGCTACTATGACGGCAAGCATCGTGATTTGGCCTTCAACATTGGTGATCATGTCTATCTCCGTGTTTCTCCGATGAAAGGCACCCAAAGATTCGGTATCAAAGGAAAGCTTGCTCCTAGATACGTCGGGCCTTTCAAGATTCTTGGCAAAAGAGGCGATCTAGCCTATCAACTTGAGCTCCCTCCCAACTTCGCCAATGTTCATGATGTGTTCCATGTGTCTCAACTCCGCAAATGCTTCAAGGCACCTGAGCGCATGATTCCGTTTGAAGAGATTGATCTTCAACAAGACCTGTCTTACCGAGAGCATCCCGTTGCTATTCTCGAAGAAACCGAACGCAAGACCCGCAACAAGTCCATCAAATTCTTGAAAGTCAAGTGGTCACATCACACGGACCGAGAAGCTACGTGGGAACGAGAAGATCATCTTCGTTCCGAGTACCCTTCCTTTTTCCAGTCCTAGATCTCGGGACGAGATCTTTTTGTAGTAGAGGAGAGTTTGTAATGCCCCGGATGTAATACTTTCCCTTTTGGGCATATAATATATCTCCGGCTTCATCTATTCCATTTCGGGATCTTTGTCTTTCGGGTTTTCGTCGTTTTGTTGTGTGCGTGTGTGGCATTCATTCATATCATATAATCATATGCATCGCATTGCATTTGTGTTGTCGGTTGCATCCGGTTCCACGCGTTCCTTCCCGTTGTCCGTTTCGCGCTCCGGAGCTTCCTCACATGTCCGTGGCGTCCCGTAGGCCTACTTTGGTGTTTGGCCGTGTAACGTTACCGGAGTGGCGCGAGACTTGCCGTGTGTTGTTGTTTTGTTGTGTGTAACCCGCCTGTCAAATCTCGTCGCGTTTGGAGTCCGTTTGCTATCCCAACAGTTATTCGTGTGGGCTCAAAGTGCCTCCACTTTGTGGCCCAAGACATCCCTCCAACAGCCCACTTACCTCCTCTTGGCCCATCCTAACACCCCTCACGATCGGATCCGTCGGATCGCGATCGGAGGGCTCCAAAACACCCAAAATCCCTCAAACCCTAGCACCTACCCTATATAAACACCCCCATGCCATTTTTGGCAACCTAATCCCTCTCCACCTACCTCTAGCTCCTCCTCCCTCAATTTTCGGATCTGGCCAGCTCCAGATCGCCACTTGGCAGCCTCCACCGTAGAAACTTCGTCGCCGCGCCAGCCCTCTGGATCGATCCGATCGATCGATCGGATTCCTGGGCGTTGACCCCAGCCGCCTAGGCCCTTCCTCGGCCTCTCCATCTATCGACCGAGTCCCCGCATCGCCGCTTCGCCCCGAGGCCGAGCCTCTCCGCTCGAAGCATCTCGCTGGACCACATCGACCGAGGCCTTTTCCCTCGCCCGCCCCGACCTGGACCACTTCGCCAGGCCACAGTTCGACCAACCGGCCAGGCCGAAGCCTTCCGCAGCCAGCCGCCAGCGGCCTCTCTCCGCCTGGGCCCTTCGCCTCCGCTCGTCGCGGCCCGTCCCGCCTCCCTCCGTCCGCGCCCCGCCTGGGCCTCTCCTTCCACGCGCTGGCGGCTCGGCCCGTCGCCAGCTGGGCCGCTCAAGCGCCCCCGCGGTTCCTCTCCCCGCAGCGCCCGAAGGCCTCCCTCCAGCGCCAGGCTCCCGCGGGCCGCGACCGCCGCGCAGCGGGCCCAGCCACCCGAGCCGGGCCAGGCCGCATCTCTCGCAGCCGCCGCAGATCCGGCCCGATCCGCGGTGGGTCCGATCCACCTCGCGCCCGAAGCCCGTATTCCGCTCCTCCGGCCCGTAAACCTGCAGATCTGAGGTTGACCTTCTTTTTTCCTCTAAGTCCCTGTGATATTGTTGTCTGGTGCATATTTCAAACTGCTATAACTTTTAGTGCGGTGATCCGTTTTGCGCAAATAGCATGTCCAGATGTTCGTGGTGATTAGCACTATGTTTTATCTTTTTGTGTCATGCATGTTAGAGATCATCTAGGTGCTTGTTTTTATGTTGCAATAGTGCATCGTGATAAAACTGCTGCTATGTGATGTTTTTATGCCATCTTTGCTATGTGATATCTTTTAGCTCGATTGTCCGAATGATGCAAATGACATGTCCACGTGTTCGTCTTGCCATGCTCTACATGTTGCTTGTGTTAGGTTGCATGATAGATTTATTCTTGCCATGTATATCTCCGTTGCAAAGTGCCATGTGGCTGTGATGTTGTTTCACTTGTTATGAAATGCCATCTTGTTGAGCTCATTGCTATCGTTGGGTTTATCTTCATGATGCATGCTTGTATGTTTCGGAATCACCATCATGTGTACTTTGATGTGGTGCTTACCACTTGCCATGTTTAGTTTCGAGGTGACTTAAACTTGCTCTTTTAGATGCCATGATGAAACTGTTGTTTTAACACAGTGGATTTTCACTAAGTCCGAAATCTGTAACGTTCCGATGCCATGTTTGCTTGCTGCTCTAGGTCAAACCATGATAGTTTTGGGTTGGATCTTGATTGTTCCTTGTAGTATATATTGTTGGCTTTCCATTCATGTTCTCACGTGCTTATTTAAGTGGTTGTAGCATGTTTAACTTTTGCTCCAAAGTTTCAATAAAATTCTGCTGCCAGAATTTTATTGGCAAGTTCAATATGCCCAAGCTTATTGCTATTGATCCGTGGCTCCTTTGGGGGTGCACCTTTGGACTTATTTGCTGTAGGATATGTCTAGTTTATGTTCATTCTCTTTGCCATGTTGTTTGAGTGCTGTAGCTTATTTTTCTAGTGCTCCGAAGTTGCTATGTTGCTGTAATTTTCAGCTTTCGCATGTTTCTTGTTTCGGGCATAACTTTTAGCCCGTAGCTCCGATTTCAGCGAGTCTTATATGAAACTTGATTGATTTTCTGTGTAGATTCATAATATCATATTGTTGTCATGTTTTGAAGTGTTTTGCTTGAGTGCTATTTTTTCGTGTCCCGTGTGCTTCCTTAGTGCATCCATCATGCATCCTTAATTATGTGTGCGCATTGCATCTTGTTGATTCGTGCCTTGTGTGATAGTATTGTTTAGAGCCGGAAGCTGAGACCGAGTACGAGTACGAGCACGAGGTTACCAACGAGGTTGAGCACGAGGACCCTTCTTACGATCCGAACGACTACACTTCAGGCAAGATGACCGAACCCCGATAACATTACTATCTTTGCCTATTGCTAGTAGTTCCGCTCTATAGTTTTTCCTCGATGTCCATGTTCTTCCTGTCAGCCTCCTACTTGTAACCATCACCATGTTTAACCACCCTACCTATGCAAACCGTTGCTTGGCTAAGTACGCTTCGCTCAACCCTTCTTATAGCATTGCTAGTTGCAGGTGAAGATCGAAGATGCTTGCTTCATGTTGAAGTTTTGTTGGGTTATATCACACTATATAAATGCTTAAAATGAAATCATCTATATATTGGCAAGGGTGGAAGGCTAAGCCTTTTGCTTGGTGATTTGTTCCACTCATGCCGTTAGGAACCGTTTAAACCGGTGTTATGTTCCTTGATTATGCGTTCCTAACATGGTTGGGGTGTATGGGACCCCCTCGATAAACTGCTAAGTGCTAAGTCTTTTCCAGCAAGTCCCAACATTGGTACTATTTACCTAATAACAAACTAAACTTTCATAGGGAGTTATAAACCCTTTTTCTTTAATCAACAACCCCGGGCCAGTGCTCCACATGAGTGTTGGTCCGAACTGGGGGTCCTGCAGGGCCGCCTTGGGGCAACCGAAGGTATCTGGCATACACCTGTAGCATCACCCATCCGGTCGTGTCCTGAGACTTAGATACGCGCGGCTACTATCAGGGTGTCGACACGCCGGGAGGATTTGCTGGATTAGCCTTACCTTAGTTCGGAGTATCTTGAGCACGGGATTCCGAGAATACTCGGGTCTTCCCACTTTGGAGTTGCGACTCCGCGGATCGTGGGCTTGTAATGGGTCAAGTTGGAACACCTCTGCAGGGTTATGAACTTTCGAAAGCCATTCCCGCGGTTATGTGGCAGATGGGAGCTTGTTAATATCCGGTTGTAGATAACTTGACACAATGTTACAATACACTACCAGCGTGTGTACCGTGACTGTCAATTTTCGAATAGGGATTCAGGAGTTGAACACGGTGGGTTTATGTTTGTTGAGTTTTAGCTAGGATCACTTCGTGATCATCTCTCGGCCGAGGCTTTCTCTTCTCGCACTCTCTCACGTAAGCTAGATGCTAGTTGCTGCTGCAGACACTTATTCTTTTCTTCAGCCTTATCCTCTCCCAAGGCTTAAATAGTCTTGTTACCCGGGAACGGGATTGCTGAGTCCTCTGTGGCTCACAGTTACTTCACCACACCAGATGCAGGTCCAGTTGTGAGCTATCCAGGTGATGGCACCGAGCTAGACTGGGAGTTTGACGAGGAGCGTAGTCGATACTATGTTCGTTATCCTGATGATCAGTAGTGGAGACTTCTACTAGGATTCGATCCGACCTGTGGATTTTATTTATGTTTGGTATCTTGTTATTGGATTTTACCCTTAGAGGGCTGTGATGTTTTAATGTATGATGATTGAGACATGTATTGTATTCGTGTGACGTGGCGAGTGTAAGCCAACTATGTTTATGTTTTCCATCCCCTTTTTACTTGAGTTGTGCAAAGATACAAGACTTGCGATCATTCCAGCATGGGGTTATGTCTCTAAGTCGTGCCTCGACACATAGGAGCTATAGCTCCATCCTGGGCATTACAGTCGCTGACTGGTGGGGCCGCGCACTCGGAGTGGCTACAGAGCGACGGTGCGCCTGTAGCTGGGCCTGCGGTGCTGGGCTGCTGCGCGGCGGGTGGAGTTGGGCCTCAGGGGAGAGAGAGAGAAAGGGAGAGGCCCAGATTGCTGCTGGTTGTTGCTGTTTCTTCTTTTCTTTTTATTTCTTCAGACAGAAAAAGAAAAGAATGCACAGAAATAAAGAAGAAGAACTAGGGGAAAATAAAAATACCCCTGAGCTCAGTGAATTTTGCTCTATTTAAATAAATTGACTTAGACATTTTTAGAGGCAGAAAAATAAAAGGAGTTTGAATATAGACCAAACTCTTGATATTTTAAAACCCAACCAAATCATTTTCAAATGGAATGATATTTGGTGGAGAGGTTGCTCACATGGGGCAAGTTTTAAAGGAGAAAGAAGAACCACTATGGCACTTGCTAGGTGGCTTGCAAAATAGATCAAGGAAGAGGCCAAAAATAAAGAAGGAGAAGAGAAGAAGAAAGAAGAAGAAGAAGAAGAAGAAGAAGAAGAAGAAGAAGAAGAAGAAGAAGAAGAGGGGGAGGGGTAGGGTTTAGCTAAGATAGCTTGCACCCACACACAACATACATCACAAGGTCCCAACAATGCACAAAAGAAAATAAACTATGATGCCATGATGACATGATGATGCAATGCAAAAATAATAAAAGGTATGCAACACAAATAAAATAAAAGAGAAGGACCCCCAAGGATAATGACAAGGATCAAAGAGGAAGCTTTATTGCCATTGTAGGAAAGTGTTACATTTGGGGCATTATAGCCGTAAAGCATGGCACTCTGAACTATCGAGTAGTCATCAGAACGAGCTTGCTAGACGTTCATAACGTCCGGAGTTGCTCCTGCAGCAGGCATGTCACCCAGCGGTGCTTCCAGGACATAATTCTTTTGTGCAGCAATGAGGATAATCCTCAAGTTATGGACCCAGTCCGTGAAGTTGCTACCATCATCTTTCAACTTAGCTTTCTCTAGGAACGCATTAAAATTCAAGGGAACGGTAGCACGGGCCATTGATCTACAACAACATAGATATGCAAAAAACTATCAGGACTAAGTTCGTGATAAATTAAAGTTCAATTAATCATATTACTAAAGAACTCCCACTTAGATAGACATCCCTCTAGTCATCTAAATGATCACGTGATCCAAATCAACTAAACCATGTCTGATCATCATGTGAGATGGAGTAGTTTTCAATGGTGAACATCTTATGTTGATCATATCTACTATATGATTCACGCTCGACTTTTCGGTCTCCAGTGTTCCGAGGCCATATCTGTACATGCTAGGCTCGTCAAGTTTAACCTGAGTATTCTGCTTGTTCAAAACTGTTTTACACCCATTGTATTTGAACGTAGAGCTTATCACACCCGATCATCACGTGGTGTCTCGGCACGATGAACTTTCGCAATGGTGCATACTCAGGGAGAACACTTGTACCTTGAATTGTTTGGTAAGGGATCATCTTATAATGCTACCGCGGTACTAAGCAAAGTAAGAAGCATAATAAGATAAACATCACATGCAATCAAAATATATGACATGATATGGCCATCATCATCCTGTGCTTTTGATCTCCATCTCCAAAGCATCGTCATGATCTCAATCGTCACTAGCTTGACACCATGATCTTCATCATAGCGTCGTGGTCGTCTCCCCAACTATTGCTACTACTACTATCCCTAACTCATAGGGATAAAGTAAAGTAATTACACGGCTTTCGTAATTCATACAATAAAGAGAAAACCATAAGGCTCCTGTCGGTTGCCGATAATTTACAAAACATGATCATATCATACAATATTGTATAATTCATCATGTCTTGACCATATCTCATCACAACATGCCCTGCAAAAACAAGTTAGACGTCCTCTACTTTGTTGTTGCAAGTTTTACGTGGTTGCTATGGGCTTAGGAAGAACCGTTCTTACCTACGCATCTAAACCACAACAATTTTTTGTCAAGTGTGTTGTTTTAACCTCCAACAAGGACCAGGAGTAGTCACACTCGATTCAACTAAAGTTGGAGAAAGTGACACCCGCCGGACACCTATGTGCAAAGCACGTCGGTAGAACCACTCTCATGAACGCGGTCATGTAATGTCGGTCCAGGCCGCTTCATCCAACAATACCGCCGAATAAAAGTACGACATGCTGCTAAGATGTATGACTATTATCGCCCACAACTCTTTGTGTTCTAATCATGCATATCATCTACGCATAGACCTGGCTCATGATGCCACTATTGGGGAACGTAATATTTCAAAAAAATACCTACGAACACGCAAGATCTATCTAGAAGAATCATAGCAACGAGTGGGAGAGTGTGTCCACGTACCCTTGTAGACCGAAAGCGGAAGCATTTAGTAACGTGGTTGATGTAGTCGAACATCTTCGCGATCCAACCGATCAAGCAGCGAATGCACAACACCTTCGTGATCTGCACACGTTCAGCTTGGTGACGTCCCTCGTACTCTTGATCCAGTTGAGGTCAAGGGCGAGTTTCGTCAGCACAACGGCGTGGTGACAGTGTTGATGAAGTTACCGATGCAGGGCTTCGCCTAAGCACTGCGACAAAATGACCGAGGTGTGTAACTATAGAGGGGAGCACCGCACACGGCTAAAACTATTGTCAACTTGTGTGTGTTTGGGTTCCCCTGCCCCCGTATATACAGGAGCAAGGGGAGGGGCCGGCCGGCCCCTATAGGGCTCGCCCCAAGTAGGATTTCTACTAGGAATAGGAATCCAATTCCTAGTAGGTTTCCAACAAGGTAAGAGAGGGGGGAGGAAGGAGAGGGAGAGAGGGAGAGAGAAAGAGAGGGAGCGCCGCCCCCTCCTAGTTCAATTCGGACACCTCGTGGGGGGAGGGGGCGCGACCAGCCTTAGTGGCCCCTCCTCTCTCTCACAAGGCTCATGTTGGCCCATTAGTTCCCCATGGGTTTCGATAACCCCCAGGCACTCCGATATTTATCCGGTGACCCCCGCAACTCATCTGGTGTTCGAATAACATCATCCAATATACCAGTCTTTATGTCTCGACCATTCCAAGACTCCTCGTCATGTCAGTGATCTCATCCGGGACTCCGAACAACCTTCGGTACATCAAAACACATACACTCATAATACCAATCATCACCGAACGTTAAGCGTGCCGACCCTACGGGTTCGAGAACTATGTAGACATGATCGAGACACATCTCCAGTCAATAACCAATAGCGGAACCTGGATGCTCATATTGGCTCCTACATATTCTTCGAAGGTCTTTATTGGTCAAACTGCATAACAACATATGTTGTTCCCTTTGTCATCGGTATGTTACTTGCCCGAGATTCGACCGTCGGTATCATCATACCTAGTTCAATGTCACTACCGGCAAGTCTCTTTACTCATTCTGTAATACATCATCTCATGACTAACTCATTAGTCATTTGCTTGCAAGGCTTTATTATGATGTGTATTACCGAGAGGGCCCAGAGATACCTCTTCGACATTCGGAGTGACAAATTCTAATCTTGATCTATGCCAACACCACAAACACTTTCTGAAACACCTGTAGAGAATCTTTATAATCACCCAGTTATGTTGTGACATTTCATAGCACGCAAGGTGTTCCTTCAGTATTCAGGAGTTGCGTAATCTCATAGTCAGAGGAACATGTATAAGTCATGAAGAAATCAATAGAAGTAAAACTAAACGATCATAGTGCTAAGCTAACAGATGGGTCTTGTCCATCACATCATTCTCCTAATGATGTGATCCCGTTTATCAAATGACAACACATGTCTACGGTTAGGAAACATAACCATCTTTAATTAACGATCTAATCTAGTAGAGGCATACTAGGGACACTCTGTTTTGTCTATGTATTCACACATGTATCAAGTTTCTGGTTAATACAATTCTAGCATGAATAAAAGACATTTATCATGATATTCAAGGAAATATAAATAACAACTTTATTATTGCCTATAGGGCATATTTCCTTCATTAAGGACAGAAGATTGGCAAAAGCTCAAAGCTCAAGACTCTTCATTTTCATTTTAGTGATCCAAGATCACATTAAGTCTATAGGAAAAGCCAATACTATTAAAAGGGGATGAGGTGTTTTTTAATGGCTTGCTTGCTCAAATTGCTTAGTGATATGCTCCAAAATCCCTCAACCACTTTCTCGTATCCACATTTGTCCTAAATCCAAAGTCAAATTTGGCCCCACCGATTTGATTTATCTGGCACAACCGAGTTCACTTGACAAAGCTACTGCCAAAACCCTAACCAGTTCTGTCCCACCAATAGGGATCTCGGTATCACCGAGATGGGAATGTAAACTCTCTGTTTCCTATTTGCAACATTTTGGTCCAACCGGGATGTGAAAATTCATCTCACCAAGTTAGTATTGCAAACTATTTGTTGCTGTTTCGTAATGTTTCGGCCTCGCCGAAATGAGCAAATTGGTCCCACCGAGTTTGCCTGACCAACCCTCTGTGTGCCTACTAAAGAAATTGGTCTCACCGAGTTTACGTGATCGCTCTCAACGAGATTATGTTATGCCCTAACCCTAATGAAATCGGTCCCACCGAGTTGATCATATCGGTCCCACCGAAAAGCCTAGCGTTCACATTTTGAACTAAATCGGTCTGACCGAGTTTCATGATTCGGTCCCACCGAGTTTGGTAAATTGTGTGTAATGGTTAGATTTTGTGTGGAGGCTATATATACCCCTCCGCCATCTCTTCATTCGTAGAGAAATCCATCAGAACATGCCTACACTTCTAGCATACATTTTCTCAGAGAGAACCACCTACTCATGTGTTGAGACCAAGTTATTCCAATCCTACCATATGAATCTTGATCTCTAGCCTTCCCCAAGTTGCTTTCCACTCAAATCTTCTTTCCACCATATCCAAATCCGTGAGAATGAGTTGAGTGTTGGGAAGACTATCATTTGAAGAACAAGCGCAATGAGTTCATCATCAACACACCATCTATTACCTTATGGAGAGTGGTGTCTCCTAGATTGGTTAGGTGTCACTTGGGAGCCTCCGACAAGATTGTGGAGTTGAACCAAGGAGTTTGTAAGGGCAAGGAGATTGCCTACTTCGTGAAGATCAACCCTAGTGAGGCAAGTCCTTCGTGCGTGATGGCCATGGTGGGATAGACAAGGTTGCTTCTTTGTGGACCCTTTGTGGGTGGAGCCCTCCGTGGACTCGCGCAGCCATTACCCTTCATGGGTTGAAGTCTACATCAACGTGGATGTACGATAGTACCACCTATCAGAACCACGCCAAAAACATCCGTGTCTCCAATTGCGTTTGCACACTCCAATCCCATCCATTTACTTTATTGCAACTTGCATGCTTTACTTTCCGCTGCTCATGTACTCTTGCCATGCTTGCTTGAAATGTATTGTGAATGTTTGATATTGTGCTAAAAACTCTACCTCAACTCTAAGAACTTAAAAATTGCTACCTTTCTTGTTGAGTGTCTAATCACCCCCCCCCCTCTAGACACATCTTCTTCGATCCTCTCAATAAATGAGTTCAATTAATCATATTACCTAAGAACCCTCCTACTTCTCGAGCTTGCGTTGTATTCCCTCGAAGAGGAAAGGGTGATGCAACACAGTAGCGTATGTATTTCCCTTAGTTTTTAGGAACCAAGGTATCAATCCAGTAGGAGACCACGCGCGAGCCCCTCGCACCTGCACAAACAAATAAGAACCTCACAGCCAATGCGATAAGGGGTTGTCAATCCCTTCACGGTCACTTACAAGAGTGAGATCTAATAGATATGATAGGATAATATTTTTGGTATTTTTGATATAGAAACAGAAAGTAAATAAATCAAAGTAAAGTATATGGAAGATTAATATGACGAGACTAAACCCGGGGGCCATAGGTTTCACTAGTGGCTTCCCTCATGATAGCAGAATTCTAGGGTGGGTGAACAAATTACTGTCGAGCAATTGATAGAAAAGTGCATAGTTATGAGAATATCTAGGCATGATCATTGTATATAGGCATCACGTCCGTGACAAGTAGACCGAAACGATTCTGCATCTACTACTATTACTCCACACGTCGACCGCTATCCAACATGCATCTAGAGTATTATGTTCATAAGAACAGAGTAACTCCTTAAGCAAGATGACATGATGCAGAGGGATAAACTCAAGCAATATGATATAAACCCCATCTTTTTATCCTCAATGGCCACAATACTATACGTGCCTTGCTGCCCCTACTGTCATCGGGAAAGGACACCGCAAGATTGAACCCAAAGCCAAGCACTTCTCCCATTGCAATAACTATAGATCTAGTAGGCCGAACCAAACCAATAATTCGAATAGACTTGCAAGGATATTATAATCATACATAAAAGATCTCAGAAAAGAATCCAATATTTTTCATAGATAATCGTGATCATAAACCCGCAAAAAGATTACGTCGAATAGATCTCCTCGAAGATCGAGGACAACTTTGTATTGAGATCCAAAGAGAGAGAAGAAGCCATCTAGCTAATAATTATGGACCCGAAGGTCTGTGGTAAACTACTCACAATTCATCGGAGAGGCTATGGTGTTGATGTAGGAGCCCTCCGTGATCGGTGCCCCCTCCGGCAGAGCTTGGGAACAGGCCCCAAGATGGGATCTCATGGGAATAGAAGGTTACGGCAGTGGAATTAGGGTTTCTTTGTGCTCTTCAATGTTTTCAGGGTATATGGGTATAAATAGGAGTAAAAAGTATGTCGATGGAGCAACATGGGGCCCACGAGGGTGGGGGGCGCGCCCTGCCCCCTCGTGGGCACCTCGTTTCTTCTTTGACTTGTACTCCAAGTCTCTCATGAAGATATCGTTCCAAAAATAACTATCTTGAAGGTTTGATTCTGTTTGGACTCCGTTTGATACTCCTTTTCTGCGAAACACTGAAATAGGCAAAAAACAGCAATTTGCATTGGGCCTTGGGTTAGTAGGTTAGTCCCAAAAATAATATAAAAGTGTATAATAAAGCCCATTAAACATCCAAAATAGAATATATAATAGCATGGAACAATTAAAAATTATAGATACGTTGGAGACGTATCAAGCATCGCCAAGCTTAATTCCTGCTCGTCCTCGAGTAGGTAAATTATAAAAACATAATTTTTGATGTGGAAAGCTAACCAACATAATTCTTAATGTAATTATCTTTATTTTGGCATGAATGTTCAGATCTGAAAGATTCAAGACAAAAGTCTATATTGACATAAGGATAATAATACTTCAAGCATACTAACAAAGCAATCGTGTCTTCTGAAAATAACATGGCCAAAGAAAGTTATCCCTACAAAATCATATAGTCTGGCTATGCTCTATCTTCATCACACAAAATATTAAAATCATGCACAAGCCCGGTTTCAGCCAAGCAATTGTTTCGCACTTCAATTCTTTCAATCCTTTCAACTTTCCCGCAATACATGAGCGTGAGCCATGGATATAGCATTACGTGGAACAGAGTGGTGGTTGTGGAGAAGAAAAAACAAGAAGATAGTCTCACATCAACTAGGTGTATCAATGGGCTATAGATATGCCCATCAATAGATATCAATGTGAGTGAGTAGGCATTGCCATGCAACGGATGCACTAGAGCTATAAGTGTATGAAAGCTCAACAAAATAAACTAAGTGGGTGTGCATCCAAATTGCTTGCTCATGAAGACCTAGGGCATTTTAGGAAGCCCATCGTTGGAATATACAAGCCAAATTCTATAATGAAAATTCCCACTAGTGTATGAAAGTGACAAAACAAGAGACTCTCTATCATGAAGATTATGGTGCTACTTTGAAGCACAAGTGTGGAAAAGGATAGTAGCATTGTCCCTTCTCTCTATTTTTGGAGGGGCTTTCCTTTTTTTAGCCCCCCTCTCTTTTTTGGCCCATCTCTTTTATTGGCCTTTCTCTCTCTCTTTTTGTTTCCTCACACGGGACAATGCTCTAATAATGAAGATCATCACACTTTTATTTACTTACAACTCAAAGATTACTACTCAAAGCTAGAACAAAATATGACTCTATGTGAATGATGATGATGAAGCCTGTCATATGAATGGAACGGTGGAAAGTTGCATGGCAATATATCTCGAAATGGCTATGGAAATGCCATGATAGGTAGGTATGGTGGCTGCTTTGAGGAAGGTATATGGTGGGTGTATGGTGCCGGCGAAAGTTGCGCGGTACAAGAGGGGCTATCAATGGTGGAAGGGTGAGAGTGCGTATAATCCATGGACTCAACATTAGTCATAAATAACTCATATACGTATTGCAAAAATCTACGAGTTATCAAAACAAAGTATTCAACGCATGCTCCTAGGGGTAGTGTTGGTAGGAGTTAACCATCGCGCGATCTCGACCTCCACACAAAGGATGACACTCAATAAATAAATCATGCTCCAACTTCATCACATAACGGTTCACCATACGTGCATGCTACGAGAATCACAAACTTTAACACAAGTGTTTCTCAAATTCTAAATTACTCCACTAGCATGACTCTAATATCACCATCCTCATATCTCAAAAGAATCATCAAGCATCACACTTCTCATCATATTCTATGCACTTTATATGAAAGTTTTTACTATACCCATCTTGGATGCCTATCATATTAGGACTAATTTATAACCAAAGCACATTACCATGCTGTTCTAAAAGACTCTCAAAAAGATATAAGTGAAGCACTAGAGCAAATGACAAACTTCTCCAAAAGAAATAGGTGAAGATCAATGAGTAGTTGATGTAACTATGTGAAGACTCTCTAACATCCAACAATTTCAGATCTGGGGATATTATTCAAACATCAAGCAAAACAAAATAAAATAACTTAACGCTCCAAGCAAAACACATATCATGTGGTGAATAAAAATATAGCATCGAGTAAAGTTACCGATAGACGAAGATGAAAGAGAGGATGCCTTCCTGGGGAATCCCCAAGCTTAGGCTCTTGGTTGTCCTTGAATTTTACCTTGGGGTGCCTTGGTCATCCCCAAGGTTAGGCTCTTGCCACTCCTTATTCCATAGTCCTTCGAATCTTTACCCAAAACTTGAAAACTTCATAACACAAAACTCAACAGAAGACTCGTGAGCTCCGTTAGTATAATAAAATAAAACCACCACTTAGGTACTATTGTGATCTTATTCTAAATTCATATTGGTGTAATATCTACTGTATTCCAACTTCTCTATGGTTCATACCTCCGATACTACTCATAGATACATCAAAATAAGCAAACAACACATAGAAAACAGAATCTATCAAAAACACAATAGTCTGTAGCAATTTGTAACTTTCGAATACTTCTGTAACTCTAAAAATTCTGAAATAAACTAGTGGACCTGAGAAATTTGTCTATTAATCATCTTCAAAAGGAATCAACTTAAAATCACTCTCCAGTAAAAAATGACAGCCAATCTCATGAGCGCTAAAGTTCTATTTTTTACAGCATGATCACATAAACTTCACACAAGTCTTCCCAAAGGTTCTACTTGGCACAAACACTAATTAAAACACAAAACCACATCTAAACAGAAGCTAGATGTTATATTTATTCCTAAACAGAAGCAAAAGCAAATAAAATAAAATTGGGTTGCCTCCGAACAAGCGATATCGTTTAACGCCCCTAGCTAGGCACAATGATTTCAATGATGCTCGCATAAAAGATAAGAATTGAAACATAAAGGGAGCATCATGAAGAATATGACTAGCACATTTAAGTCTAACCCACTTCCTATGCATAAAGATTTCGTGAGCAAACAACTTATGGGTACAATAATCAACTAGCATAGGAAAGCAAAACAAGCATAGCTTCAAAACTTCAAGCACATAGAGAGGAAACTTGATATCATTGCAATTCCTACAAGCATATGATCCTCTCTCATAATAATTTTCAGTAGCATCATGAATGAATTCAACAATATGACTATCACATAAAGCATTCTTGTCATGATCCCCAAGCATATAAATTTTATTACTCTCCACATAAGCAAAATTCTTCTCATTCGGAATAGTGGATGTATCATAAGAGACTTGAATACTATAGATTGTTTCCACATTAAAAGAGTAATGTTCAGAAAAAGGGTAATCATAATCATGAAAAGTTTGATAAATATAACCATCACTACTTTTTATGGCATAAGTATGATCACAATAATCATCATAAGTAGGAGGCATGCTTTCATCATAATAAATTTGCTCACCGAAACTTGGGGAACTAAAAATATCATCATAATCAAACGTAGCATCCCCAAGCTTGGGACCAATATTAATTGAAGCAAATAAATTATCAAACATGTCATTCTCATCAAACATAGCATCCCCAAGCTTGGGCCTTTCCATATCGTAAGCATAATCACTCTCATCATTAATAGTATGGATAGCACCGATAGTATAGCAATTATCATCATCACAATGAGTAATAGGAGCAACATCATTTGGAAGGGATACCTCCTTACCTTCGCTTCTTCGTCTTTTCTTTTTCTTCTTCACATTATGTGTGGGCTTAATCTTCTTTTCAGAGCTCTTTATTAATGAGATTGGTTGAATAGAAGGCTCCTCCTCGTTACCTGATTCATCATAAGAAAGAATAGGAGGATATTGGGAAATCTCTTCCCTTTCATTAGTATTCTCTTCATCTTCTATTTGTTTTCTTGTCTTTAGGTAATTGGCAATATAAGGATTTTCAATGCAATTCACCACACAATACATATAAATTTCCTCTAGATGAAAATCAAGAAGTTTAGGAAGGGCAAATCCTAGAAGATGCTTAGTTCTACGTTTGATTTCTTCATAACCCAAAAGCAAGCTAAGTTCATTATGATGTGCAAGGGAAATCAAGTCATCACAATTTTTGGACACGATTCAATCATGAAACATTTTGCATTGGAGATTTAAATGACCACATTCATTGCAAAGTTCACAAGTACGACTAAGAAAATTTAAATTTTCAGCACAATCATCTAGCCTTTCTTGCAACCATTTAGTTTCTAAATACTTATGTCTCTTGCAATATCTATCTTCCCTATTTGGTACGTACTTGCAAACTTTATGCACTCCACAAAAATCGACATGCTTATAAGAAATATTTTCATCATGACTAGTGAAATCATCATTAGTACTATGGATATTTGAAGAATTCACACTAACAACATTGCAATCATGCTCATCATTCAAGTTTTTAGTGCCAAGCATTCTACGTAATTCCTCTTCTAGTACTCGAGCACAATTTTCCTTCCCATCATTTTCACGAAGGATATTAAAAAGATGAAGCATATGAAGTAACCTTAATTCCATTTTTTTAGTTTTCTTTTATAAAATAAACTAGTGAGAAAATAAGAAACTAAAAGATTCAATTGCAAGATCTAAAGATATACCTTCAAGAACTCACCTCCCCGGTAACGGCACCAGAAATTCTTCTTACTAATTCTCGAGCTTGCATTGTATTCCCTCGAAGAGGAAAGGGTGATGCAGCACAGTAGCGTAAGTATTTCCCTTAGTTTTTGAGAACCAAGGTATCAATCTAGTAGGAGACCACGCGCGAGTCCCTCGCACCTGCACAAACAAATAAGAACCTCGCAGCCAACGCGATAAGGGGTTGTCAATCCCTTCACGGTCACTTACGAGAGTGAGATTTGACAGATAGGATAGGATAACATTTTTGGTATTTTTGGTATAGAAACATAAAGTAAATAAAGCAAAGTAAACTAGATGGAAGATTAATATGATGAGAATAGACCCAGGGGCCATAGGTTTCACTAGTGGCTTCTCTCATGATAGGCGAATTCTATAGTGGGTGAACAAATTACTATTGAGCAATTGATAGAAAAGCGCATAGTTATGATAATATCTAGGCATGATCATTGTACATAGGCATCACGTCCGTGACAAGTAGACCGGAACAATTCCGCATCTACTACTATTACTCCACACATCGCCGCTATCTAGCATGCATCTAGAGTATTAAGTTCATTAGAACAGTGTAACGCCTTAAGCATAATGACATGATGTAGAGGGATAAACTCAAGCAATATGATATAAACCCCATCTTTTTATCCTCGATGGCCACAATACTATACGTGCCTTGCTGCCCCTACTGTCACTAGGAAAGGACATCGCAAGATTGAACCCAAAGCCAAGCACTTCTCCCATTGCAAGAACTATAGATCTAGTCTGCCAAACCAAACCGATAATTCGAAGAGACTTGCAAGGATATTATAATCAAACATAAAAGATCTCAGAAAAGAATCCAATATTGTTCATAGATAATCTTGATCATAAACCCACAATTAATCGGATCTTGACAAACACACCGCAAAAAGATTACATCGAATAGATCTCCTCGAAGATCAAGGAGAACTTTGTATTGAGATCCAAAGAGAGAGAAGAAGCCATCTAGCTAATAACTATGGACCTGAAGGTCTGTGGTAAACTACTCACAACTCATCGGAGAGCTTATGGTGTTGATGTAGAAGCCCTCCATGGTTGGTGCCCCCTCTGGCGGAGCTCCGGAACAGGCCCCAAGATGGGACCTCACGGGAAAAGAAGGTTACGGCGGTGGAATTAGGGCTTCTTCATGCTCTCCAATGTTTTCAGGGTATATGGGTATATATAGGAGGAAAAAGTACGTCGGTGGAGCAACATGGCCCCCACGAGCGTGGGGGCGCGCCTACCCCCCTGGGCGCGCCCTACCCCCCTGTACTCCAAGTCTCTCCTGAAGATATCGTTCCAAAAACAACTCTCCCGAAGGTTTCATTCTGTTTGGACTCCGTTTGATATTCCTTTTTTGCGGAACACTGAAATTGTCAAAAAAACAACAATTTGCACTGGGCCTTGGGTTAGTAGGTTAGTCCCAAAAATAATATAAAAGGTTATAATAAAGCCCATTAAACATCCAAAATAGAATATATAATAGCATGGAACAATCAAAAATTATAGATACGTTGGAGAGGTATCAAACTCCCACTCAAATCAACATCCCTCCGGTTGTCCGAGTGTAACATGATCCAAATTCACCAACCCATGTTCAATCATCACGTGAGGTGGTTTCAATGGTGAAGATCTCCATGTTGATCATATCTACTATATGACTCGTTTTCGACCTTTCGGTCTCTTGTGCTCCGAGGACATGTTTGTACATGCTAGGCTCGTCAAGGTTGTCCCAAGTGTTCCGCATGTGCAAAACTGGCTTGCACCTGTTGTATGTAAACGTAGAGTCTATCACACCCGATCATCACGTGGTGCTTCGAAACGATAAACTTTCGCAACAGTGCACACTAGGGGAGAACACATTTTTATCTTGAAATTTTAGTGAGGGGTCACCTTATAATGCTACTGTCGTCCTAGGAAAAATATGATGCATAAAAGGATTAACATCACATGCAAATCATAAGTGACATGATATGGCCATCATCTTGTGCTTTCTATATCCATCTCCAAAGCACCGACATATCTCCATCGTCGCCGGCATGACACCATGATCTCCATCATCATGCTGCCATCAGGGTTGTCACGCCAACCATGCTTCTTCTACTACTGCTACCGCTTAGCGACGAAGTAAAGCATTACAAAGCGTTTAATGATTGACATGCAGGTCATACAATAATAAAAGACAACCCTATGGCTCCTGCCGGTTGCCGTATTCATCGACATGCGAATCGTGATAAACTATTACTCCCTCCGTCCCAAAATAAGTGTCTCATCTTTGTACTAACCTTAGTACAAAGTTGTACTAAGCTTGAGACACTTGGGACGGAGGGAGTACAAAACATGATCATCTCATACATCAAATATATCTCATCATGTCATTGGCCATATCATATCACAACATACCCTGCAAAAACAAGTTAGACGTCCTATAATTTGTTGTTGCATGTTTTACGTGGTTGCTATGGGTATCTAGCAAGAACGATTCTTACCTACGCAAAGCCACAATGGTGATATGAAAATTGCTATTCAACCTTCTACAAGGACCGCCTTTGTTGAATCCGATTCAACTAAGGTGGGAGAGACAGACACCCGCCAGCCATCTTTATGCAACATGTTGCATGTCTGTCGATGGAACCGGTCTCATGTACGTGGACATGTAAGGTTGGTCCGAGCCGCTTCATCCCACAATACCGCTGAATCAAAATAAGACTAGGGAAGGAAGCAATCTGAATATCAATGCACACAAACTCCTTTGTATTCTACTTGTGATGTCATCTATGCATAGACCTAGCTCTTGATGCCACTGTTAGGGAACGTTGCACGGGAACCAAAAAAATTCCTACAAACACCCAACATCAATCTAGGAGATGCACATCTACGAGAGGAGAGTTGGATCCACATACCCTTGTAGATCGGTAAGCGGAAGTGTTCAAGAACAAGGTTGATGTAGTGGTACATCTTCGCGATCCAATCATGATCCATCTTGCAAACTCCAATCTAGTGCCGAACGAACGGCACCTCCGTGTTCAACACACGTACGGCTTGATGACGCCTTCACCTCCTCGATCCAGCGAGCAATGGTGAAGTACTAGCTCAAGTCCTCCGGCAGCACAATGACATGGTGACGGTGGTGGTGGAGGAATTGCGGCAGAGCTTCGCTAAGCACTACGCATACGAGCAGAAGAGCTACGGGAAAGGTGGGGTAGCGCCAAGGCGTGTATAGATGCGTATGAGGGTACGGCTGCCCTCTCTCTCCCTCACTATATATAGGGGGAGGGGAGGAGGAGGCGCCCTAGGGTTTCCCTAGGGGGGGCGGCCACAGGGGAAACCCTAGATGGGTTTGGGGGCCCCCACCCGTATGAAACTTGGCCCCCAAGCCGGGAGGGGGGGCTGCCCTAGGGGAGGCTCCCCACCTCTCCAAGTTACGTGAGATGGGGTGGGAGGGGAGCACAACCCCTTAGTGGGCTGCTGTGTCCCCTCCCCTTGGCCCATTAGGCCCCCCAACGCTTGTCGGGACCTCCGAAACCCCTTTCGGTCACGCTCGTCGTCACCCGGTACTCCCGGAACAATTCCAGACTCCAATACCCTTCTTACAATATATAGATCTTCACCTCCGGACCATTCCCGAGTTCCTCTTCATGTCCGGGATCTCATCTGGGACTCCGAACAATCTTCGGTAACCACCATAATGACTCAACTATACTAATATGGTCACCAAACATTAAGTGTGTAGACCCTGCGGGTTCGAGAACTATGCAAACATGACTGAGACACCTCTACGGTCAATAACCAATAGCGGGACCTGGATGCCCGTATTGGTTCCCACATATTCTACGAAGATCTCATCGGTTGAACCTCGATGTCAAGGATTTAGATAATCCCGTATGTAGTTCCCTTTGTCTATCGGTACGTTACTTGCCCGAGATTCGATCGTCGGTGTCTCCATACCTAGTTCAATCTCGTTACCAGCAAGTCCCTTTACTCGTTCCGTAATACAAGATCCCCCAACTAACTCATTAGTCACATTGCTTGCAAGCTTATTGTGATGTTGTATTACCGAGAGGGCCCAGAGATATCTCTCTGTCTCATGGAGTGACAAATCCTAGTCTTGATCCATGCCAACTCAACAGACACCCTCGGAGATACCTGTAGAGCACCTTTATAGTCACCTAGTTACGTTGCGACTTTTGGTACACACAAGGTACTCCTCTGGTGTCAGTGAGTTGCATGATCCCATGGTCATAGGAACATATACTAGGCATGCAGAAAACGATAGCAATAAACTTGACACGATCATATGATACGTTCATAGTTTGGGTCTTTTCCATCACATCATTCTCCTAATGATATGACCTTGTTATCAAATGACAACTCTTGTCAATGGCTAGGAAACCATAACCATCTTTGATCAACGAGCTAGTCCGGTAGTGGCTGACTTGGGACATATTGTCGTCTATGCATCCACACATGTATTTGAGTTTCCAATCAATACAACTATAGCATGGATAATAAATGATTATCATGAACAAAGAAATATGATAATATCCAAATTATTATTGCCTCTAGGGCATATGTCCAACATGAAGCTTGTATTATTTCTATTTGTTTCTAGAGTTGTGTTGTGATATCATCCTGTGAGTCCATGATCTTGGTCGTACACATTTGCATGCATGAATAGTGTATGGTCAAATCGGGGGCGCCACAATGGGCCCGCGAGGTTGTCGTCCAACTAATATATGACATAACAAGAAAGGTAATTTGACAAACAAGGAGGATTATTTTCGGGTTGTGTCACGATACGTACGTAGGAGTATATATTACGCGTCGAAGAGGGGAGGGGGGAAACATATATATACTACGCGTCATGAACCTCGGTTCATGTGGGGGACTTAATGGTTTCCGAGGTAGGTGCCACATCACAGTTCTGCATATATATTAGGTATTCAAAAACATCATAACCACACATGTCCATACATGTGTTTGGCCCACAAGCAAGCGATGGCAGTTGTCCTCTAGCACTCACTCACGGGGTTATCGGCCAGATGCTTTCGTCCATCTCTGTGTGCCCGCTTGGTCAATCACTTCGATCGACAGCAATAGAGGTTATTTGACTTATAATTATGAGGGGATTAAATTTTGGTTCATCATATACGGTTCGGTACATGCAATCGCGCGCATGTGTACGCACGAATCCCTCTCACCGAATCGAAGTGGGGGAGGGCGGCGAGCACGCAAGACATCACAAACCAGATCTGTGTGGGGACTGTACGTTTTTCGATGCATGCATACCCCCACATCAAAATGTTTTGATTTTGGTATTCAAACATATATGCATGCATCATGCATGTCCATACATATGTTTGGGGCACATACATGCAGCGGTTATCTTTGGACACTCTCCCTCGCTTGGTTATCATCGACAACCTATATATTCATGGGCCCGCGTGGACGTCTCCATCACTTCGACTAACAATGCGAGAGAGGTTACCAGGGTGGATTCTTCTTTTCTTGGTTCGTGTTACCATATAGTCGTACGTTAATCATGGTGAGATTAGAGACCTAAGTTCGAGGGCTCACATGCACATGAATCAAAGTTATGCATTGGGTATATTCAAACACCACATGACACTTCATACATATGTTTGGTCCACATGCACGCAGTGGTTGTCTTCATGCACTCCCTCGCGTGGTTATCGATCGGTGACAAGCTAGCCTATTTTTTGGGGCCATGTGCGGAATGTTAATGCATGACTTTGACCCAACAAACAAGAGATGTTCTACAACCTAGTGGTGGTGATTCTTCTTGGTCAGTCTTACAATACACCCTAGTGAGATGCCCCTTCCACCAACTCAAAGTGTGTGTGGGGGGGGGGGCGCACTGTACTACTAGGTACTAGATGAATCTCCATGGTGTTGGGGATGCCCGGTTAATTTGCGATGCACATGTGCCACATCAAATTTGTGATTTGGTTATTTAAATATCATAGCACATCATTGTCACACACACACACACACACACACAGATCGGGCCACCCGCAGGTGTGGTTGGTAAGTGGTCTCACCCATCTAACGCCAGAAGAACACATTTGTGGGCCCGCACACAGTCCACGTTTGATGAGAAGCAAAGGGGGGGGGTTGATGTACTCCTTTCGGTTTTGTGTTACAGTACAGTGAGATGTTAGACCTAGCTATTTGCGGGCATGTGTTCATAGCTAGGATTCCCCTCCCGGCAACACGAAGTGTGTGTGTGTGTGTGTGTGTGTGTGTGTGTGTGTGTGTGTGTTTGGGGGGTGGGGGCTATCAATAATAATGTGTGCTTTGTGCGACACATTCCACATCAAAGTTGTGAATTGGGTATTTGAACATCGAACCACCCTTTTTATACATATATTTGGTCCACATGCAAGTGTGTTCGTGTTCTGACCCTTTCCCGCGTTTTTTTGGCCAAATTTATATACAGCAGACAAGTCGGACGTAGCAACCGTCTGCAATCGGGTACGAAATAGACAGGTTCCCTAGGACTACCCATGCCGCGCCCCTGCCCTTGTCACCCACATGATCACAGTAGATTGGGCTCCACAAGGCTTCCTTCCCCCTCACAAAAATATCCACTCCCTCGCAATCTCGAAAATATCTACCCGCGTCGATGGTTTTTCTGTTTGATAGCACATGATTAGTATGTATGGACCGTGTGCGATGTCTGTTACTCCCGCTCTACTTCAATTAGTAGATCCAAATTTTTAGTAGCCCCGGCATTTTACTCCCGCCTTCATCCCTCGCAATCTCAGAAATATCTACTCGACTGGAGTGTTTTTCTGTTTGATAGCACATGATTATTATATTTTAACCATGTGTGAAGTTCATTACTCCCGCCCCACTCTGCTTCAATCCCTTGATCCAAATTTTTGGTAGCCCCGCCATTTTACTCCCACCTAGTAAAATTTTCAGTACCTACGGCATTTCCACAAAGACCACCTTGGTCCGCCCGCTCCACACACACACACCCCCCAAATCCTTCGCTCATCCCAAATCCCCCGCTCACACACATACACACCACGCCTCCCTCGCTCCAAACCTAGCTAGGTCGCCGTCGCTGCTGTCGCGCCGCCTCCATCGTCAACCTCTGCTGGTCTTCCCGTGCCATTTACCCACCGATATACATACCCTTGCCGCCCTGAGTTTCTTAGATGATGCATGAGAAACGCCCCTTTCCCACAGATCCCCATCCCCACCCCTCCCCCACTCCAAAGCGTCGCAACCTAAGCCTAGATATGCTTCCCGGGGAGCTCGAGGAGCGAATGACCCAAAAGAGCTTTACCGCGGCCTCTTCGCCCGACATTGGCGAGGTGGCCGCCGAGGAAGCTAACGACGATGACTGGACCTGGATTGAGCCTTTCAATCAGCGGTCTAGAGTATTCTAGCATGTCGTGGGCGCCGGCTATGACATCGAGGTCATGGACACCGACAGCTTGATGCGGGTTATGTCACATGTTAAGTTTCCCACCCCAACCCTTCGGGTTCAACAGCGATCTCATCGATGGCCCTGCCGCTGATCTCCTATGGATAGTTATGAACAATTTTCCATCCTTCATCGCCATGGAACCCCTTTTGTCCTTTCTAAAGGACATGTTCTGCGACGCTGGCTTAGGATCCGTCGCTGACAAGTCAGACCTCATCGATGGCGACCACGAGGAGGAGCCAATCTATGACAAGTGATGAAACCCATGATTTGTTTTCTCGAACCCCTTTTGTGGTGAGAACTTGTCCAGTATTTATTGCTATATTTGGTTGTTTGCATTATGCCTTGTTTATTTCTATGATTTATGTTTGTTCGGTTGTTTGTAGTTAGCACATGTCCAGTTTCAATTGCCATCTTTGGTTGTTCGTAGTATGCATTGTTTATTTCAGCTATTCATAGTGTCATGTTATATTGTTCTATATGTGCTAGTATGAACTGTGCAGTTCAATTTCATCAATACAAACTTAACAATACCTCTATGAATCACTATATTTGGTTGCTGATAAGCATGTTGTACTCCCTCGGAATCTTTTTAGTTTGCATATAAGATTTGTCTAAAGTCAAGCCTCGTAAAGTTTGACCAACTTTATAGAACAAAATACAAACATTCACAGTATGAAATAAATATCAGTACATGTGTCATGACTTAAATTTTCATATTGTATTACTTTAGCATGCTAGATGTTGATATTTTTTCATATAAATAAGGTCAAACTTTATGAAGTTTGACTTTAGAAAATTCTTATATGCAGAATAAAAAGGGCCGGAGGGAGTATTGAACACGCCTTTCCATTTGATTTAACAATGGCACTATTTGGATACTCTAACTTAGCTAGAGGATAGAGTTAGTTTCTAGCTCATGACAGTTAAAAGGGAGAGAGAGAGAGAGAGATTTGTGGAATAGTTGATTGTATTGCTTGAGCCTCGTGGGCACATATATAGGAGTACATCATTATCTTGGAGTACAAGTCAAGGTAGAATAAATCCTACGCTATCCTATGTTTGCTAAATAACAATGATACTAAACAATGACTAACCCTGAACTAACTCTAGCCAAAGAGGTGTTTGGATGACAGTGTTAGATTGACAATAAATGCACTAGGAGAACGAGCCCCAATCAGCACCTCTTGGGTGGGATAGTTGTTTTGGGTGGGTTTGACGCAACTAGCTTAAACAAGCCCTCATGTTTGGATACTTTAGGGCTATTTTAGCCCAAACTAGCTCAAACTAACTCTAATCCAAGGATCTAGACATGGCCAATAACTAGTGTACTTAGACCTGCACAATACAAGTTTGAATGACTATGGTGGCTTGTTTTTAAATATTAGGCATGTTGTAGTTAATAGCACACATTTCCACTTCTTGTTTCTAAATATTAGGTTTTTAACAATTTGGTCTTGCACATGTAGGTCATGGTGTCAGAGGTTTTGACCCACTGTTTGACCCTTTTTGCATATGTGGAAATGAGTTGTCCATGAATATTAGTCAAGTCAAGTAACTCAGAAAGATTGTTATGATAAAGAAATTAGCGACAAAAAACAACAAGATCTTTGTCTGCATAATTAAGAAGACATCAGTTCACTACGTGTCGGTGTATTTGGATCGACACCTATGGGATCACAAGATCTCTACTACGGTTGCGGGGCGCGGGGTTGAGAGAAGAGCGGATCTGACGATCAGGACACGGTTCCTTTTCCCAGGTTCGGGCCGCAAAGATGCGTAAAACCCTACTCCTGCTTTGGTGGATTATATGTTGGTGTTCTTCAGCTAACGAGGAGCTCCAAAAGAGATGTGAGGGGTTCCGAAAAGCCGAATCCTTCTCCTGGTCGCCTCGGGCCTCCTTTTATAGGGAAAAGGGGTTGCCACAGTGGCACACAGGAGGTGGAAAGGGTACAGTGATGCGAGGTTATCCCTCATATTTCATGACAAGGTGCATTTAATGCGCCCTGCTTAGGTGTCCTTGCTTTATCGGGGACGAGGGGAGACGCCCGTCTTGTCCATCGCCGCTCCTCCTCATGTCGACACGCGCCCTGGCCAGCGGTGCCTGAGGTGCCATGTAGGCAGACAGGCAGCTGAGGTGGCGCAACGACGGGCCTCCATGAAGATCTGTGGGTTGCTACGCAGGAGCCCGTCCAGCTGGTTGGGTCGGCAGCTGCGTGGGTCGGTGGAGACCCAGTTGGTGCAGGCCTGATGGTGGCCCCATGGATGTCCTCGGCAAGGGCCTTGCCGGGGTCCCGGTAAGGGTCTTGCCGTGGCGCCTGTTGTCATCCCCGGCAAGGTGCTTGCCGGGGGCCTTGTGGACCTCCTTGGCTGGGATGCCGCCAAGGGTCGTCTTCTTACCTTGCATTTGATCTTGAAGGTCTTCACAAAGATCTGCATGCCACCACAGGGATATCTCCCGAATCCTCCCCCCATGGGGGTGGTGGACTCAAGGGTGATTCGCTCCGTAGGCGGGGGGG
>LR738715.1:532208549-532280180 GCA_902687465.1 Secale cereale
CTTACCGGGGCTGCCAGAGCCGGCCTCGGCAAGGATCTTGCCGGGGGTGGCGCTTCGTCCCCTTGCTCTCCGTGGTATTGTTCTTGGTGTCGCTCCAGTCTTCATCAAGCTTCAGTCTTGCCCCGGCTTGCCTCCCTTGCCTTGCTTGGTAGGATGGCGCCGTGGCTCAAACTTCCCGTGCACAGTCATAGGGGTACAAAAATTGCACCCCTCTTTTTGTACACCGACAGGAGCCCCCGGGCCCGGGCCACACATAAGCGCGACACGTTGTTGAGCCAGGCCAAGAACGGTGCGCGGGCAGGCGGGATGGTTCTCACCGCGGTAGAATTTTCGCGCGCTGCGCCTCCCACGGCCCGCGCGAGCAGCGTGGTGTGGAGGGGCGTGCGTGACGTGGGCAGCATGCGTGGGGCGGTTTCCGCACGCATGCGTCATGTCGCAGTAAATGTGAAAGGAGGTGGCCCGCGCCTTCCCCATAAATGGGGAAGGTGTGGGGGCGTGGCTCACTGACTGGATGGGGCCGAGGCGCAGTCTGCTAGGCGTCCACCCCCCACGATCACGGGGTGGGGAGAAGTCACCTCATCCGTCCCTTCGGTCCCGCGCGTTCGCCACGTGCCCTCCATGCGTTCGAGGTGGCGAGCGATTGAGGCGGGAAAACGAGTCGTTATTGGTTGGGGCGGCGGGACCGCCCCAGCCCCTCTCGCCTTCTGCGTCTTGATTGGTCGAGCGGGGCGGTCGAGCTCCAGCCCCGCCCCTTTATAAAGGTCGGAGGGAGGGGACGGCGCTCCACACTCCTCCATCTTCTTTCTTCTCCAGCTTCTGCTCCTTTCTTCTATCCGCCATGAAGAAGGAAAACCCCGGCTCCTCAACGGTGGGGGCGAGGGTCGCCGCTCGACAACGCGTCCCCCCTTCTCCTGCACCCGCAGTGGCTGAACCAGCTACGAGGGGAAGAGGGAGGGGGCGAAGCCGGGGTGCTCGGGGAAGAGGAAGGCGGGGCGGCTCGCCGGCCTCGCCCCCGCCAGCAGCTCCTCCTCAGGTAGAAGGTCATGTTGGAGATGACCCCTGCGAATTCTTCATTAGGATGCAGGCGTCGCCGCGCCGTCGCCTTCGTCTCCCGACCCCGTTTGCGCGGGAGATGGAGGCGAACCCGCCGGAGTCGCTACGGTTGCACATGAGGAGTTGTGGGATCAGTGGCACGCGAGCCCTCGTCGACTTCCCCGCCCCTCATGTGATGTATCTTCGCCGATGATGGAAGAGGTTCGCTCGTATCCACAGCCTGACGGATGGGCTCACCCTCCACTTCAAGCTGATGGGGGATGGCCACCTCTCCGTCAAGGTCTTCGGGCACCTCGGAACTCGCGCGAGGTGCTGCATGGAGAGCTCCTCCGACGACGAAGACTCCTCCTCGAACGAGGGTGACGAGGAGGACAGCGACAGCGACGATGAGGGCGGGGGACGGCAGGATGACGGGTCCGACTAGGTGTCGGGCGCCGATCCTGGTGGCACCGACGACCCCATCATCCGCGTCGCCGGCTCCTTGAACTTCTCGGGGTCGTCTCCTTGGCGGCTGGCGTAGGGAGGTAGCGGAAGAGGAAGAGGAAGAAGGTGGGCGGGAAGGTCGTCATGTCGGAGTACGCGGGCACCGACGCCTTCGTCTCCTACTGACGTCCTGCCGCCTCGTCTTCGAGCTCAGCCTCCGGCGCCGTCATCAGCGTCCAGTCCAGGGGAGGCCGCCGAGATGCCTTCTCGGTGTCTTCTGCCACCCGTAGCTCGCCTAGGCGCCCCTTTTTCCCTCCTTGCCTCCTTGACCTACCTCCTGAGGAGAGGGACAAGAAAGGCATTACGGGCATCTTATCTCTTTTTAGTCTGTAAGCCTTCGGGCATCTGTAAAGTTTAAAACTTGTAATCTCCCTTATTCATGTTTCTTATTCCCTAAGAACTGTACCTGAATGGAATGTTTTTAATGAAAAAGGAATGTCTACCGGGTCCTTTTGTTCGTAGGTAGAAACCCACAATAGGGAATAAATCCATGATATCCTTAAGATGAACATTTTTATTCGCCCGGCAACAAGCCCTGCCGTTTCCCCTCTTCACTCGACCTTTCTCACGCTCTTGGCGGAGGCAGGGATGAAGCGGGCCTAGGCTCCTCGTCTTATCCTTTTGCTGCTACGACTGTGACCAAACTTGGTCCCAGGGACGAGCCTTAGGACCTAGAGTTATGGGAGAACGGAAGCTCAAGGAAAAGAACGAGGTTTCACATACCTCAGTCCATAGCAGAATGCATGACAAGGGAAAAGGACTTATCTGAGATTGCAGCCCTCGGCAACCCTGGTCTGACGTGGGCGAATTCTTGCTCTTGTAGCCCCCGGCAATGCTGGCTTGTCGGGGTCCAAGTACTGATTTGTTCTTCTCTCCTCCCTTCATGTAGCCTCGGTAAGGATGCATGTGCGTCCTGTAAACCAAGGATGACAGAGGAAAGACAAAGACTCGACCTCTAAGCTAGGGGTTAGCCGCTGCTAAGCACTATCAACCCTAACCAAGGACGAGACTCGACTCAGCATGCATGCTAAAACTTAGGGCGTCAGCGCTTCATTTATTTATGCTCAGGGTCTGCGCCTGGCTTTGCACAAAGGGTTACATGACTTGCCGGCAAAGCTTGTACAAAAGGGTGGCTTGCTGATGATAATCCTGTTGGGTACACCAAAACGGCACACTAGCCCCTTGAAGAACTTGACGGCTGACTGAGCTGTGACCTTCCTCACTGCTTCCACTTCTGGCCACTTTGTGAACTTGTCGATTGCAACGTACAAGTACTCAAAGCCCCCGACGGAGCGGGGGAATGGGCCCAGTATGTCGAGCCCCCAGACCGAGAAGGGCCAGGAGAGAGGAATGGTTTGAAGGGCTTGAGCTGGTTGATGAAGCTTCTTTGAATGGAATTGGCACGCTTCACACCTGGTGACCAGCGCCGCCGCATCCTAGAGGGCAGTGGGCCAGAAGAAGCCTTGCCGGAATGCCTTGCCGGCAAGGGCTCTTGACCCTATGTGGGATCCACACATGCCTCCATGTATTTCCGCCAACAGCTCCAGTCCTTCCTCTCGAGGGATGCACTTCAAATTCACACCGTTCGGTCTCCTCCTGTACAGGACGTCATCGACGAACTGATACATGGCGGACCGACGGGCTACTTTCTCTGCTACTTCCTGCTCCTCAGGAAGTTCCCTAGTCTGAAGGAATCAGACGGTATGCTGCGCCCACGCTGGAGCCTGGGGCTCGACGGCGAGGACTAAAGGCATTTCCTCCACCAGGGGAGTGGCCATCTCGACGGCAAAAGCTTGACGCTCCGCCGGAGTTAGCCCTCCAGAGGCGGGCTCAGTGCCCCCGGCAACATCCTTGTCGGCGGCTCCGGGGAGCTCGGCGGGAAAGTACTTGTCGGGCCCTGACTTCCTCCTCTTGTTCTGCTCTGTTGATGGATCAACGGATGGCTGAGAAAGCTGGAGCAGAAAGGTACCTGGTTCCACAGGTAACTTGAGAGCAGCGCGCTTTGACAGGTAATCGGCGACGTCGTTCTCCGCTCGGGGAACGTGTTCTGCCTGTATACCATCAAAGCGCTCTTCCAACGTCCTCAATTCATCGACATAGGCCTTCATCAACGGGCTCTGGTAATCCTTGTTGACTTGTTTGACGACAAGCTGTGAGTCGCCTCTGACAATGAGCTTCTTGATTCCGAGGCCGCCGCGATCCTAAGACCGGCAAGCAGCCCTTCGTACTCGGCAGTGTTGTTTGTTGACACCTCCCTAGGGAAGTGCATCTGGACCACGTACTTGAGGTGCTCTCCGGTGGGCGCAACCAGCAGTACGCCAGCCCCGGTGCCCTGTAAAGAGAAAGCGCCGTCAAAGTACATGACCCAGTTGCAACTTGCCTCTTTGCCGGGGAGAGCAGTTTCTTGGACTTCTTCATCAGGCGTCGCAGTCCATTCTGCGACGAACTCTGCCAGGACTCGGCTCTGAATTGTCGAGGTGCTCTCAAACTTGAGGCCAAAGCTGGACAGCTCCAGTGCCCACTCCACAATCCTTCCCGTTGCATATGGATTGTGCAATATCCATTGCAGAGGGAGGCGAGTGACGACAATGATCTCGTGCGCCTGGAAGTAGTGACGCAACTTCCTTGAGGCCATAAGAAGGCCGAAGAGCAGTTTCTGCACACCGGAGTACCTTGACCTAGCCCCCTGCAAGAGGGAGCTAACGAAGTAGACCGGGTGCTGCATCATCTTCTTCTTTGGCTGCACTCCAATCGGCTGTGTCGCCTCTACGCCAGTGGGACCATGCTCCGTTGCTGCTATCACGTCATCATTGATTTCTCTCTGCGCCACCAGTGCAGCACTGACCACCTGGTTCGTTCCCACTAGGTACAGCAGCAACGGTTCCTGCGGTCGAGGTGCAACCAGTATTGGCGTGGAGGAAAGATACTTCTTCAGATCCTGTAACGCTGCTTCGGCTTCTGGCGTCCGTTCCATTGGGCCCGCCTTTTCAAAATCTTGAAAAAGGGGAGGGCGCGCTCAGCAGACTTGGAAATGAATCTGCTCATGGCGGCAACGCAGCCAGCAAGCCGACGCATATCCTTGACCCGTTTGGGTGCTTTAATCTGCTCTATGGCTTTGATCTTGTCCGGATTGGCTTCTATCCCACGCTGTGATACAAAGAACCCGAGAATTTTGCCAGACGGAACGCCGAAAACGCACTTCTCAGGGTTCAGCTTGAGGTTGATCTTGCGCAGGTTCACAAATGTTTCTTGTAAATCCGGTACGAGGTTTGCCCTGTCCTTGGTTTTGACCACTATATCATCCATATAAGCCTCCATATTTCTATGGAGTTGGGGTTCAAAACCAATCTGGACTGCCCTCGCAAATGTCGAGCCAGCACTCTTTAACCCGAAAGGCATTCGTACGAAATAGTATGTACCACATGGGGTGATGAATGTTGTCTTCTCTTCATCTTCTCTCGTCATGAAGATCTGCTGGTAGCCGGAGTAGGCATCGAGGAATGATAGCAGGTTACACCCTGCCGTGGAGTCGACAATCTGGTCTATGCGTGGCAACGGGAAGGGGTCCTTGGGACAAGCTTTATTGATATCTGTGTAATCAATACACATCCTCCACTTCCCATTTGCCTTGCGCACTACCACTGGATTGGCCAACCACGTTGGGTGGAGCACTCCTCTCACCAAACCCGCAGCCTCCAGTTTCCGGATCTCCTCAGTGATGAACTCTTGTCGTTCCAAAGCTTGCTTCCTAACCTTCTACTTGACAGGCCGCGCATGAGGGCAGACAGCAAGGTGGTGCTCAATCACCTCCCTGGGAACGCCGGGGATGTCGGATGCTTGCCAGGCAAACACGTCGACATTCGCCCGCAGGAAGGTGACGAGCGCGTCTTCCTATTTTTTGTCAAGGGCGGAGCTTATGGTAAAAGCCCCTCCCATGCCGTCCTCCTTGACAGAAACCTTGTTGGTTCCTGGCGGCGTAGCTCTTGATCTATTGTTTCTGCCGGTGGAGCTCTCTGGCACGTCCTCGACGGGAGCGCAACACTCCGAAGAGGCGCGCTTGCCGGAGTGGGTGTCTGAGGTCTCGCCGGTCTTCTTCTTCCTGGTGGAACTCTCAGGCACGTCCTCGACGGGAGCACAGCACTCCGAAGAGGTGCGCTTGCCGGAGTGGGCGCCCGAGGTCTCGCCGGTCTCCGTCTTCTTCTTCCCTCCCGGGGCTCCAGTGGCAGGAGCAAGTGCCCCCGTAGCGGCAGTTGCTGCAACTGCTTGTTGGTACAATTGGTCGGCGCAAATCAGCGCTTCTTTCTTGTCGGAGGGGATGGTGATGATCGTCACGGGCCCTAGCATGTTCAGGGTGTTGTAGGCATAGTGTGATGCTGCCATGAACTTCGCCAGCGCTGGGCGGCCAAGGATCCCGTTGTAAGGCAGGGGGATCCTGGCGACATTGAACATGATCCTCTCCGTCCTGTAGTTCAGATCACTTCCAAAAGTCACGGGCAGCGTGACTTTCCCCTTCGGTTGGCTCCTTCCTGGGCTGACCCCTTGAAACGTGCCTGTCTCCTCGAGGTCTCCATCAGGAACTTGCAGCTTCTCAATCACGGTGGGCGAGAGTAGGTTTAGGCCGGCCCCGCCATCGACTAGCATCTTCGTCACTTTGAGGTTGTGTATTGTTGGTGAAACCAACAACGGCAAGCACCCGACCGCAGTAACGCGATCAGGCTGATCCTCGGCGTCAAAGATGATAGGTGTGCTGGACCATTTCAGCGGCTTTTGGGCACCGGGTGATGGCTCTGCCGCAATAATCTATCGCGCCCACTGTTTAAGCTGGCGGTGAGAAGCATGCAGCGAAGCGCCACCATCGACGCACATGGCGTCCGTAGCCTTCTGAAATTCTTGGCCACCGGACTCGTCGTCCTCTTCGTGATTGTCGTCTTCAGGTCTTCTATCGTGGCCCCGGGCGGGCCTTTCTTGTTGTTTCTCCTTGCTGCGACGCCCCGCTTGGCCGTCACACTTCTTGCTGGATCCTTCAGCGCCGTCTTGGCCCTTCTCTTTGTCCCGCCTCTGGTATTCAGCTCTTTGCTTCTCAGCAAGGAGCTCAACCTGGTGGCAGTCCTGGAGATCATGGCTCTTGGTGCGATGGATCTTGCAGTACCGTTTGCCGGAGTTTCCTGGCTTCTCGGCGGCCGCCAAGGCTCGGCAGGTGACACATCCGGCGATTTCCTTGCCAAGGTCACCCGCCTTGGTTTTCTTGGCGGAGCCGGCATCATCAGATCCCTCAACGGCAAGCACGACCTTCCCCTTGCGCTTCCTGTTGCGGTTCCGGCTCTTCTTCGCTGGAACAGCGGTATCTTCGTCCGAGGAGTCGGTTTCCGCGTCGGCGCTCTCGTCGGGGTACTTCCTTCCCTCTTCGGCCCGGGCACATCTGTCGGCAAGAACGTAAAGTTCTGCCATGTCCTTCACCTTGGTCATTGCCAGTTCTTCGCGCATCTTGCGGTTGCACATGTTCTGTTGGAACGCGCTGATGATGGCGGCAGGGTGAACATCGGGGATATTGTACTGTACCTGACTGAATCTCTGTATGTACTTGCGTAGAGTCTTGCCTTCCTTCTTATCGTCGCGGGCCCCAGCAGCTTGCATCACGATGGTGTAGATGCTGAGGAACTCCGACGGGTGGGTCTTGCCGTTGTACTTCTCGCCAACGTCAGGTTTGAAGGTGCGGGGAAAGGGCCACTGGAACTGTCGTAGCTCACGGGTGAAGGCCGGACAGCCCACCTCGTAAGGTAGACCTCCAGGGCTTTCCGGTGCTGGGCGGTCCATGGCAGGCCCTGCTCGCCTGTCTGACTGGTGGCGCGTTTCGCGCCGGCGCTCGATGGTGGTTCGAGCGTCTTCATGGGCTCTCTCCTAAAGAACTTGATGCTGGTCGCCGCGGGTCTGCGGGTCGGACGACGCTATGGAGATGGCGTCGCCCGCGACGTCCCGACGGGTCGACGCACACGGCGCTAGGCGAGGAGGAGGCGAATGCACCATAGCCACGGCACTGCCAGCTCTCCCACCCGCGGTGCGTGGGACCCCATCGGAGCATCGGCCCGGGAGCTCCACTGGATTTAGGTCGTCCCTGTTGGCAACTGCGACAAGGCTTCGGATGGTGGCTCTCCATTCGTCGAGTTTCATCGTAACGGGAGGAAAGTCGAGGAGCAACTGCGCGCGCGCCAAAGCTTCGGCTGGCGTCGGCGGTAACGAAACCTGCACGGATCGTGACGCGCTTCGACCCCTGACCGCGTCAGGGGGAGCTCCATCACGATCCCGCGGTCGCCTATCGTCTCCACCAGCGCTTCGGTGAGCGGGCAGGCCTTCTACGTCCCGAGAGCGGCACTCGAGGCTCTTCCCATGGCGACGTCCGGGGTCTACGGGACGACGACGCCGTTTGTCGCGCGCTGCTTGAGAAGAGCGCGCTGTTGGCGCCGGCGTCGGAGTTCTGGAGGGCCTCGCGTCGTCCTCGGGTGGTGCGGCCACGGCCTTGGAGGGCCCCGCACCACCCGAGGAGGGCCGGGTTCCATCTCTGGAACTGGTGATGTGCGGCTTGTTACCAGGCGCACATGCATCGCCACCTCCCAAACTCCGGTTATCGGTGTGGCGTTGGTGTTCGCGAGCAGTGCCCCGAGTCCTTTCCGTGACTGGTCCACTGCTCGCCCGCGTCAGGACGGGCTGTCCAGCTTCCGACTGGCCAACCGCCACCGTCGTCTTCTTCTTGGGCGCCATGATGATGCAGAAGCGTCGAACTAACCGCTAAAGCCGATTCTCAGAACTGCGCCCCCTACCTGGCGCGCCAAAGATGTCGGTGTATTTGGATCGACACCTATGGGATCACAAGAATCCCTACTACGGTTGCGGGGCGCGGGGTTGAGAGAAGAGCGTATCTGACGATCAGGACACGGTTCCTTTACCCAGGTTCGGGCCGCAAAGATGCGTAAAACCCTACTCCTGCTTTGGTGGATTATATGTTGGTGTTCTTCAGCTAACGAGGAGCTCCAAAAGAGTCGTGATGGGTTCCGAAAAGCCGAATCCTTCTCCTGGTCGCCTCGGGCCTCCTTTTATAGGGAAAAGGGGCTGCCACGGTGACACACATGAGGTGGAAAGGGTACAGTGATGCGAGGTTATCCTTCGCAATACATGACAAGGTGCATTTAATGCGCCCTGGTTAGGTGTCCTTGCTTTATCGGGGACGAGGGGAGACGCCCGTCTTGTCTGTCGCCGCTCCTCCTCATGTCGACACGCGCCCTGGCCAGCGGTGCCTGAGGTGCCATGTAGGCAGACAGGCAGCTGAGGTGGCGCAACGGCGAGCCTCCACGAAGATCTGTGGGTTGCCACGCAGGAGCCCGTCCAGCTGGTTGGGTAGGCAGCTGCGTGGGTCGGTGGAGACCCAGTTGGTGCGGTCCTGATGGTGGCCCCGTGGATGTCCTCGGCAAGGGCCTTGTCGGGGTCCCGGCAAGGGTCTTGCCATGGCGTCTGCTGTCATCCCGGCAAGGTGCTTGCCGGGGGCCTTATGGACCTCCTTGGCTGGGATCCCGCCAAGGGTCGTCTTCTTACCTTGCATTTGATCTTGAAGGTCTTCACAAAGATCTGCATGCCACCACGGGGATATCTCCCAAATCCTCCCCCCATGGTGGTGGTGGACTCAAGGGTGATTCGCTCCGTAGGCAGGGGGGGAGCCGCCGCGGCAAGGGTCTTGCCGGGGCTGCCAGAGCCGGCCCCGGCAAGGATCTTGCCGGGGGTGGCGCTTCGTCCCCTTGCTCTTCGTGGTCTTATTCTTGGTGTCGCTCCAGTCTTCATCAAGCTTCAGTCTTGCCCCGGCTTGCCTCCCTTGCCTTGCTTGGTGGGATGGCGCCGTGGCTCAGACTGCCCGTGCACAGTCATAGGGGTACAAAAAGTGCACCCCTCTTTTTGTACAACGACACTACGGGATGGTACTAACTGTTGTACCTTGTCTTTTTAATTCCTTCGCGCCATTTCAAATCTGGAGAATATATTTATGCATATCCTTGTTTTCAGCCCTTTCCAAAGCAGTTCACCGATGATTACCTCTCAAACCACCTGTATGGTCAGGAGGTGAGGAAGGTATTCATACAACACCGACGGTTCAATATTGAATTCTTCCTGAAGAGGATGAAGGATGGACGGTCAATCATCCACAGACACTAGCCTAAAGTTGCAAAGACCTTCAACATCAATGAAGGCTCAATATTCGCCTTCCGCTTCAGCACTATTCTACATGAGATTCATCTGTCTATGTACCATCTATGATGCTAATTTCGAAAGGTTATAGATGTTGCATGTGAAACTTGGTGCTGGTGCAGTTGTGTAATAGGATAGCTGAGTGCTGAAGCTATGTGATGTTGTACTCTGATGTATTTCAATTATGAAATCATGCTTCCTTAATATGGAAATGAAATATATTGTGTGCTTAATATGAAATGTCAATTAGATTAATAAATAGATTATTAATAATAGGGCAATTAGCCTACTAACTAGGTTTTCTATTGCAAACGGTTATTGAGGAAACACCGCGCGTGATGACCTCGGGCAACGCACACAGTTTCTAGGAATAAACTATGTTGGATCAATAAATAATCATACATGACATCCTCTTGAAAACTGTTTGCGTTAGGCCACCTTGCGCAAACGTTTACCACATAAAAAGTGTGTGTGATGGATAGCCTTTGCCACACTGTTTCTTGTATGCACCGTGTGTGATGCATTCAATAACTCAAACGATAAAATTGTTAATATCGTGTGCAATGGCAACGTGGTCACAAAGGATTTAATGGGGAAAATTGTGTGTGATGTACCTCTGAACGAAAACGTTTTCCTTGGAGTGACTGTGTCGGATGTATATACGAACGGAAATGTATTTCTTGCATTAACTGTGTGGGATGTACATACTAACGGAAACATATTCCTTGGATTGACTGTGTGTAATGTACATACGAACATAAACGTTTAGCAGGGACAGACTGTGTGGGATGTATTTACGACCGGAAATGATTTGGCCTGTATAATTGTATTTTAGCACTACTGTACGTATAATGGTATTTCATTGCTAGTCGGTCACACACGACCTCATTTTGCCGAGCGTGTGTGCCAGGAGGGCATATCCCTGACGGTTTCTGGGTCGTGTGGGAAGGACCCCCCTAATGCAGTCACTCACTAGGCGATGGTTGAGAACATCATCCCGGAAAGGGGTTAAAAACCGTCTGTATAGCACCTCGATGTACCAGTGACACTCTCCCCTCTCGTTGCTATGCATCTCCATGAATAGATCTTCTATGTGCGTATATATTTTTTGTTTTCCATGCAACGTTTCCCAACAGTGGTATCAGAGCTAGGTCTATGCGTAGATGATATGTATGAGTAGAACACAAAGAGTTGTGTGTGATGATGGCCATACTACTTACTACCAATGTCTTATTTTGATTCGGTAGCATTGTAAGATGAAGCGGCCCAGACCAACCTTACATGTCCACGTACATGAGACCGGTTCCACCAACAGACATGCAACTAGTTTTGCATAAATTAAGGTGGCTAGCGGGTGTTTGTTTCTCCTACTAAAGTTGAATCAAATTTGACTACGACCGGTCCTTGAATAAGGTTAAAACAGCAAACTTGATGAATCACCATTGTGGTTTTGTGTCGTAGGTAAGAACGGTTCTTGCTAGAAGCTAGTAGCAGCCACTTAAAACTTGCAACAACAAAGTAGAGGACGTCTAACTTGTTTTTGAAGGGCATGCTGTGATGTGATATGGTCAAGATGCGATGAGTTATACATTATTGTATGAGATGATCATGTTTTGTAATATCGACAACCGACAGGAGCCTTATGGTTGTCTCTTAATTATTGTATGAAATGCAAGCGCCATGTAATTTCTTTACTTTATCACTATGAGTTAGCAATAGTTGGCGAGACGACCACGACGCAACGATGGAGATCAAGGTGTCGAGCCAGTGACGATGGAGAACATTATGATGCTTTGGAGATGGAGATCAAAAGCACAAGATGATGATGGCCATCTCATGTCATACATTTTGATTGCATGTGATGTTTATCCTTTATGCATCTTATTTTTCTTAGAACATCGGTAGCATTATAAGATGATCCCTTCACTAAATTTCAGATAAAAGTGTTCTCCCCGAGTATGCACCATTGCTAAAGTTTGTCATTTCGAAGCACCTCGTGATGATCGGGTGTGATAGACTCTACGTTCACATACAACGGGTGTAAGACAATTTTGCACATGCAAAATACTTGGGTTAAACTTGACGAGCCTAGCATTTACAGACATGGTCTCGAAACACTAGAGACCGAAAGGTCAACATGAGTCATATATTAGATATGGTCAACATAGAGATGTTCACCATTGATGACTATCCCATCTCATGCGATGATCGGAAATTGGTTAGTTGATTTGGATCATGTATCACTTAGATAACTTCAGGGATGTTAATTTAAGTGGGAGTTCATTAGTAATTTGATTAATTGAACTTAAATTTATCATGAACTTAGTCAAAATGTCTTTGCATATTGTGTTGTAGATCAATAGCTCGCGATGTAGCTCCCCTGTTTTTGATACGGTCCTAGAGAAAACTAAGTTGAAAGATGATGGTAGCAATAATGCGGATAATGTCCGTGATCTAAGGATTATCCTCATTGTTGCACAGAAGAGGTATGTCCTTGATGCACCGTGTAACATCCCAAAATTCTAAATTTTGGAATGTTATAATAAATAGATAGATTTGATTGCTTGCTTGATGTGCTGTGTGAAATTGAGTGAAATTTGAATCTTTTGAAAGTTAAAATGAGAGGGAATAAAATGACTTTCCCAAAAACTTTCACTTTGCATTTTGATCTCTGGGAATTCAAATTCTTTTCAACATAAAACCCTAGAGTGAAGATAATATGACTCCTTCCATTTATTAAATGAAAAAGGGTTTTGAAAGGATTCTTGAATTTCATTCTCGAGTTATTTCAAATTCAAAAACTTTATGCGACTCAATGATTTTCCTGAGAGAAGATAAAATGACTTCTTCAAATTATAGGAAATATGAGTTGGAAGTTTTTCTGAAATTTTCTGCAACTCATTTTCAATATTTGAGTTACTGGGTTTTATTCAAATTATTTTTCTCCAAAAATAAACTATATGGAAAATAGGGTAACATGATTCCCTACAGTAGAAAATTGGAGAGAAATAAATTTGAAACCATTTTGGTATTTTAAAAATGATTTTTATTGGATTTTATTGCAACACTAGCACTGTTTGATTTATTAGAATTTGTGAGGATTTTATTTGGCTGTAGAAAAATGTTAATGTTGTAGGGTTTGTTTTTCTGAAATTTTTGATATATAATATGCCTATAGTATATTATTTTTTATTTGGTTTTATGTCTTGTTTTGTTTTTGTTTAAAAAAAAGTTTTCTTCGCCGACTGGGCCGGCCCAGCTGCTGCCAGGCCACGACCCAGTCCAGCGCGTCGCTCGTCCCCATCATCCCCGAGCGGGACTTCGCTCGAGGAGACCGCCGCCGCCACGGCCGTCGCCGTGTCCTCTGTGGACACCTCACCCTTGCCCCTCCTCCACGCCTAGCCACCGCCCCTCCCCTCTATAAAAGTCGGAGCCCGGGCCCCGCTGCCCCTCGCTTTGCGCGCCGCCGCCGCCTACTTCGCAGCCGCCGGCGAGATCCACCACCGCCGCCCGCTCGCTTCTCGCCGCCCCGCGCAGCTGCTTGCTGCTGCAGCGCCGCACGACGCCGCCTTAGCCACAGCGCCGCCCGCTCGCCTCGCCCCGCGCCGGATCGCCCAGCGCCGCCGCCGCCGCAGCCAGGCCTCGCTGGAGCTCACCGCCGGCGGCATCCGATCGCCCGACCCGGTCCGCGCCGGATGCGCCCCGGTTTTCCCCACCCGAACCGCCTAGGTAAAACCGCCCCGGTTTTTCCTTTTATTTCGGTTTTAGTTTTTACATCGGTTTAGTTTTTTTTAGTTAGATCTATACAGTGAATGTTCACTGGTTAGAATTAAAAAGAAAGCGTTCGCTCGTTAACCTTTTTCTTTTCTTTTATTTTGGCCAGGGACCTCTCTGTAAATATTTTTTTTACAGTTTAGCCCCTAATCTTTAAACAGCCATAACTTTTTGCTCGTTGGTCCAAATCTAACGAAACCAATGCCCACGTCTTCGTTATGATCCCCTCTTTCCAGTAAAACGACTTAAACATGTTTTTGAAAATTTAAAAATTTGAATTCAACTAGATTTGAATTTGAACTTTGTTTGATCATAACTTGAGTTTTATAACTCCGATTTAGTTGATTCTTTTTGCAAATCGATGCTCTTGACCTAAACTTTCTCATAAGGCCAAATTCACATAATTTTGGTACTGTTAGAAATTGTTTTCTGTTTCAAGAGTCATTCGTTTGTTTTCGAAGTTTTCCGTAGTGTTTTATTCGTTTTGTCCGATCTTTCTGAGTGATTGCTTATGTGTGGTTAGTATTGTTTGCTTATGATAGATTTATCGGAGTGTGACGAGTAAATCTATCACGAGTTTTGGGTGCGAATCATCTACATTGTCAGTACAAGGCAAGTTCACACTTTGATCATACGTTTCAATACCCAGTTTTCATTCATTAGTTATATCCTCAAACACTTGCATGAGTAGGATCTCTTAACTTGTGGGTCTGGGAAGTAGATTGAGGTAGAACCTATTACCTGCATTATATTCAAACCCCTGGGAGTTACTTCTACGTTCTGCTTAGGTTGCCATGCTATGCTCGTAGACGTGGTTTGGTATGAGAGTTTCATGAAAGATGTGAGTGATATTTAAGGGAAACTTTAAGGTGGTAATTTAATACACATCTAGGTGGATTGGTTGTGGCACCCTGGAGTACCAAGTGGTTGTCGAGCACCTGGAGAAACCAGTGTTTGCCCTAGGGGATCCCGGAGGAACCATGTGATCACCCTATTGGAATGCCACCCAGGCTCAAGGGGATCATATGATATATTCATGCCTAGAAACTTCCATGTGCAGCCACAAGCCATTATGGGCTCTGGCATAGTATGAGTAAGTTGTGTGAGCTCTTTCAGTGGTGGACTAGCAGATGTAGCGGATGTAGGTGTACGGGTCCACCCGGGGTAAAGAGTAAATGCTTCTGAAAGACTGTGTCTCGGTCATCCGTTTCTCCAACACCTTGCAGTGCGAGAAATTAAACGGAGGCGGTCGAGTCTTGTGGGGAAAAGTGCACAAACCTCTGCAGAGTGTACAAACTATTCATGAGTAGCCGTGCCCCCGGTTATGGACATCTTTGAGTATCTAGAAGTGGATTATTTCTTGACCTCAACACTCTATTTAATTAATTTGTTGGGTTAATAATGACTTTGGTTTGGGATTGAGATGGAGGAACCATATCAATTGTTCATGATTTAAATTTAACAAAGTAGTTAAATAAATGCATTCCTTTGTGGTAGGGAAAAATCAGCTTTATGCAAAAACAGCCTTACAGCCTCCACCAACCAAATATGCATGTAGTTGTAGGCATTGTTCATCATTATCATTACAGTGTGAAATTGCCAGTACATTCAATGTACCGACCTACATGGTTGCAACGTCTCATGTTGTAGGTTTTATTCGACGAGTAAGTGTTACGTTAGGGTTGCGCTGTCTACACTCAACTTTGCCGTTGGTGTTGATGGAACTCCACAACCCTGTTACTTCCGCTGTGTTGATTGAGGTAATAGTACTTACGTTACTTTATACATGTGATTTGCCTCTGTTATAAATCCTTGAGTACTGTGTGTGTCAGCATACCGATCCAGGGATGACACTTAAGCACAAAGACTTGATCCATATGGGTCGGGTCGCTACAAGATTGCATTAGAGCACATGTTGACTGTAGGACGTGACCCTAGAAACTGGCAAGCCCATAGGAGAGGATTTCTCTAAAACTTTCTTTTCAAAAAGATTCTTGATCTCTTCTTTTCTGAGCTTTGTCAAAACTCCCCTTTTCTTAAATAGTTAGACTACACCCTCGCCCCTTTTGACCACTTCGGAGTAAAGGGGATTTCACCATGCATTGCAAGTGTTGAAGCTACAATAGTGGATACTCCGAAGATTTGAAGAGTTGACCGCTTTGAAGAGATATTGACCTTTAGAAGACCAAACCCCTGTTATGTACTTACGTTAGATGTGACGATTGTGAGCCGTCGTTTGTTTGATGTTTTTCCGATGGCCACAAAACAAAACTCGTCTTTTCAAAGCGATTGTTTGTATTCAGTGTATCTCTCTCCATCTCCCAAATCTCATCTCAACAACCCTTGGACCCAATAGAGGATGAATGAAGATAGACTTGTATTCTCTGAAATGATGACCCAGCCGTAGGCAGAGCTATGGATACGCAACATGGAGGATCACTTCAGGAAGAATTTGGTTGCAAGACAGTATGAGGTTCAATACGCTCTTCAGTACTTTACAAAAAGTGCTGCAACATGGTGGAAGATGCATCAAGCCATACAAGGATTTAATGGAGCAGTAAGTTGGGAGGAATTCAAGAAGACTCTGCTAAGATCCCGTCTCATCCGAGAGCGTGGTGACAACTCGAAGAAGAAGCCTTGTGCTTGCAGGATTTCTGGAGAAATAGGACACACCCAGGAGGAGCACAAGGATGAATGCCCATATTGTGAAGGAAGTCACCCAGCTGAAGAATGCCCAACTAAGCCAATTTCTTGTTTCGTGTGTGAAGGAACTACCCACTACCTTGCTCAGTGCCACATTTACCCCATGGTGCAACGATCTATCCAGCAGAAGAAAGAAGCAATGAAAGAAGTCCTCGAGGAAACCTTAAAGGAATCCGCGATGGAGGAAGATATTGACGACCCTGATGGAGAATGACTAGATAGATATTACTCACATGCTTGCTACTCATGTGGAAAAGAAGGACACCTTTCACAGTATTGCACGGAGGAAAGCCGTGAGTATCTGGGAGACTTCCCGACAGAAGAGGTGGAGTTTGATCCACAAAAGATAGAAGAATTGATAGGAACAAAGAAGTCAAGGAAGAGAAAGAGCATGTGTCCCCAAAAGAACCCAATCTTTGTGGAAAAGGACCTAAGTCACATCACATGTTATCGGTGCAAGGATTTAGGTCATTATGCTAGCAACTGCCCAACAAGGAAGCCAAGAACCCGGTGAACCAAGACAGCCACCATGAAGTCCTTAGATTGGTCTTATGACATTAGTTTACCCTGCAAGGAAGTAGGGCATTCTGCTAAGAGAAGGTTCAGACCAGAGGAAAGATGAATCAGCATAGTTGAGATCTGGATATTGGAATGAAGCATGTAGATAAATGGGGAACACACTTTTTTTTACGATGTTGAGTTGAGTTATGGAAAGAACATTGTAATAGTTCGTGAAGCAATGGAAGTTAATATTTTTGGAATCCAAGAAGGAAATGTTGTGAGTTGTTGGATGATGGTGAGTGCCTCTTACCCAGACCAATACCTAGAACCCATGGAGAGGCTGACCCCAAACCTTTCTCGGACAACCAAACCATCTCACCCAAGGAAATCTGTATGTTGTCCTAAGAACCCCTTCTGTCTTATACCCACAGATGACAACTCTTTACGAGTCTTTTCTCAAGGGCCCGAAAACGATCATGACCCTGACTAGCGACCAGGATTACCCAAAGATTCTGAAGGACATGATGAAGCATATTCACCTAGAAGGAGATGCAGTTTACAAGGGTTATCCCTTCATGGAGAATGGAGTTGAACTTTGGTACATGGAGGTCCACCTCCATCGTGTGAAAGGAGTTTGCCCAAAGACTATGGGTCAATACTTTTTCATCTCCCGAGTACCACGAACTACATTCTTCGACTCTGTTCGTGAAGCTGCTATGGAGGCCATACGTCAGATTGGAGAAATACTTGAAGCAAGACTTCGTTATACTCAGGAATGCCTGAGTGAGGTGCATGCAGAGAAGATGGAGATGAAGCACACGACCAATAGGATGAAGCAAAAGATCGATGATTTCAAGAATCGCATTGCACAATTCCAGTGGGACTGAAGCGTCCTTAGCTAGGACAAAGGCATAAAGATGGGAGGAATGTTTGACCATACCCAACTATGTGGATGGCAACATTTGTAGTGAAGCACCTTTGTAATTGAGTATTGAATTGTGGTTCCGGAAGTAATAATAGATTTGTTATGAGGAGATTATGGATTATGGATGTACAAGTGCATTTTGTTTAGGATGATACTTTTCTGAGTGAACCGTGGACAAATAAAAAGGAAAGTGTTGCTCCAGGGAGTCGAGTTTGCACAAATAAGTTGGAGTTTATTTTTGATATGAAGCTTACCCCAAGAGTATGAAGGAAATAAGTACAATTGGATTTAAAGAGGATGTAATGCTGAATATGGAACAATAATGACTCCAAGGATGAGTTAAAGATATACAAGTTCTGAAGTGGACCCATAAGTCGAGGACCTAAGGAGGCTATGTAATTGCAAGGGAACCACGAGACTTGTCAGAACCAATATGTTTCTGCTGTAGTGAAGCAGGGCATTTTGCTAGAATGACCCTGGGAGAAGGAGACTTATGCTAAAGTAGTTGAGTTGAAGCCTGCAATGGGTATGCAGTAGATCGTAGTAAGTTGAGAATCAATACAATTAGCATCTTGTAAATTGATTGGAATTTTGTGAGTTGTTACTACATAAGTGATGAGTGAAGACATGATGCATGGAATAGGATTTTGAAGAAACTAGTGTTATTCATTTTAAGTGTGGTGGAATCCAACACCATTACCCGAATACACTAGCTAGTGGTTAGTTACGTTAGACTTGGATTGGATTGCCCAAGGATGAGTGTGAATAATCACACTCAGTTTTAAACCAAGAGAAGTAAGGGATAATTGGATGGATTTAACAAAACCAAGGAACTTGGATGTCGGAAGAGTGATCAGTTGCAGCCCGATGATGAGACCAAGTGTTACTAGTGACAAGTTGGAGATGATCCATAACCCACAGGCCCCAGGACCTGTCAAGGAAGCAAGCACACTCTTGCTGAAGGAAAACCTCTGGAAGAAGTTACGACTTTGCCAACATACGATCTTATAGGTGGTTACGTTAAACCCGAGGGTTGTGAAACACGATAGATGGTTGGTTGGCTTGCAGAATCAATGGATATATCCGAACTCAGTTCGTCGACAAGATGAAATTTTGCAATGCTCGTGAGGATGACCGAGAGTTAGAATGCGAGATTCACTATACCATATACAAGGTAATGATTAGGGTGCGAGATGGATTGATCACCATACCGATTTACTCTTATTATTCTCCTCTGTTATACAGTATGGTAAATCTGAGTGACTTACCTATAGTAGAGAGATGACGATGTCAAAACCTTGTTTAAACCTTAGATTGGTATAGAAATTTTCCCCTGTACAAGGCAGTTGTTGCCAACCGTAGGATATGCTGTGACGATGAAGCCCAGACACGTTTTCTGTAGGGACCCAATCAAATTGTTTCATGACCACCATGAGATATCGATACTAGTTTAGTATTGGGGCCAGACCGGTCAACTAAGGAAAACCAGACCCGAAAGAACCTTACCAAGATGAAAGAATACAAGAATTGAGGGCAAAGGTTGTGCCACTACCGAAAGAGCCCCAGAGAAGGTGTTACCCTGAAGATCTGAGAAGAATCAACACTGTGAACTAAGGATGAAGTACCTGTGTTTTGATGGAACCGTAACCATCGTTCTAAGTGTGGTAGCACACTAGACCATACCGATCAATGGATTTGTTAGGAGACCCCAAACCCTAACCTATTTCTTGCTAGCCTCTCCGAATCTCGAGGACGAGATTCATTTTAAGTGTGGTAGGTTTGTAACATCCCAAAATTCTAAATTTTGGAATGTTATAATAAATAGATAGATTTGATTGCTTGCTTGATGTGCTGTGTGAAATTGAGTGAAATTTGAATCTTTTGAAAGTTAAAATGAGAGGGAATAAAATGACTTTCCCAAATACTTTCACTTTGCATTTTGATCTCCGCAAATTCAAATTCTTTTCAACATAAAACCCTAGAGTGAAGATAATATGACTTCTTCCATTTATTAAATGAAAAAGGGTTTTGAAAGGATTCTTGAATTTCATTCTCGAGGTATTTCAAATTCAGAAACTTTATGCGACTCAATGATTTTCCCGAGAGAAGATAAAATGACTTCTTCAAATTATAGGAAATATGAGTTGGAAGTTTTTCTGAAATTTTCTGCAACTCATTTTCAATATTTGAGTTATTGGGTTTTATTCAAATTATTTTTCTCCAAAAATAATCTATATGGGAAATAGGGTAACATGATTCCCTACAGTAGAAAATTGGAGAGAAATAAATTTGAAACCATTTTGGTATTTTAAAAATGATTTTTATTGGATTTTATTGCAACAGTAGCACGGTTTGATTTATTAGAATTTGTGAGGATTTTATTTGGTTGTAGAAAAATGTAAATGTTGTAGGGTTTGTTTTTCTGAAATTTTTGATATATAATATGCCTATAGTATATTGTATTTTATTTGGTTTTATGTATTGTTTTGTTTCTGTTTAAAAAAAGTTTTCTTCGCCGACTGGGCCGGCCCTGCTGCTGCCAGGCCACGGCCCAGCCCAGCGCGTCGCTCGTCCCCGTCGTCCCCGAGCGGGACTCCGCTCGAGGAGACCGCCGCCGCCACGGCCGTCGCCGTGTCCTCCGCGGACACCTCGCCCTTGCCCCTCCTCCATGCCTAGCCGCCGCCCCTCCCCTCTATAAAAGCCGGAGCCCGGGCCCCGCCGCCCCTCACTTCGCGCGCCGCCGCCGCCGACTTCGTAGCCGCCGCCGAGATCAACCACCGCCGCCTGCTCGCTTCTCGCCGCCCCGTGCCGCTGCTTGCTGCTACAGCGCCGCACACCGCCGCTGCTTGCTGCTCGAGCGCCGCACGCCGCCGCCTTAGCCACACCACGGCCCGATTGCCTCCCCCGCGCCGCATCGCCCAGCGCCGCCGCCGCCGCAGCCAGGCCTTGCCGGAGCTCACCGCCGACGGGATCCGATCCGCCCGACCCGGTCCGCGCCCGATCCGCCCCGGTTTTTCCCGCCCGAACCGCCTAGGTAAAAGCCGCCCCGGTTTTTCCTTTTATTTTGGTTTTAGTTTTTAGATCGGTTTAGTTTTTCTTAGTTAGATCTATACAGTGAATGTTCACTGGTTAGGCTTAAAAAGCGAGCGTTCGCTCGTTAACCTTTTTCTTTTCTTTTAGTTTTCACCCAGGGACCTCTCTGTAAATATTTTATTTACAATTTAGCCCCTGATCTTTAAACGACCATAACTTTTTGCTCGTTGGTCCAAATGCAACGAAACCAATGCCCACGTCTTCATTACGATCCCCTCTTTCCAGTAAAATAACTTAAACATGTTTTTGAAAATTTTAAAATTTGAATTCAACTAGATTTGAATTTGAACTTCATTTGATCATAACTTGAGTTTTATAACTCCGATTTAGTTGATTCTTTTTGCAAATCGAAGCTATTGACCTAAACTTTCTGATAAGGCCAAATTCACATAATTTTGGTACTGTTAAAAATTGTTTTCTGTTTCAAGAGTCATTCGTTTGTTTTCGAAGTTTTCTGAAGTGTTTTATTCGTTCTGTCTGATCTTTCTGAGTGATTGCTTATGTGTGGTTAATATTGTTTGCTTAAGATAGATTGATCAGAGTGTGAGGAGTAAATCTATCACGAGTTTTGAGCGTGAATCATCTACATCGTCAGTACAAGGCAAGTTCACACTTTGATCATACTTTCCACTACCCAGTTTTCATTGCATTAGTTATATCCTCAAACACTTGCATGAGTAGGATCTCTTAACTTGTGGGTCTGGGAAGTAGATTGAGGTAGAACCTATTACCTGCATTATATTCAAACCCCTGGGAGTTACTTCTATGTTATGCTTAGGTTGTCATGCTATGCTCATAGACGTGGTTTGGTATGAGAGTTTCATGAAAGATGTGAGTGATATTTAAGGGAAACTTGAAGGTGGTAATTTAATACACATCTGGGTGGATTGGTTGTGGCACCCTGGAGTACCTAGTGGTTGCCGGGCACCTGGAGAAACCAGTGTTTGCCCTAGGGGATCCCGGAGGAACCGTGTGATCACCCTATTGGAATGCCACCCAGGCTCAAAGTGATCATATGATATTTTCATGCCTAGAAACTTCCATGTGCAGCCACAAGCCATTATGGGCTCTGGCATAGTATGAGTAAGTTGTGTGAGCTTAGAATGTCTAGGTACTACAATCGCTCGAATCAAGTGGGAGTTAATCTTCCAGATAAGATAGTGATTGACATATTTCTCCAGTCACTATCACCAAGCTACTAGAGTTTCCTGATGAACTATAAATATTAAAGGGATGACGAAAACAATTCCCAAAGCTCTTCGTGATGTTGAAGTTGGCCGAGGTGGAAATCAAGAAGGAGCATCATGTGTTGATGGTTCACAAGACCACTAGTTTCAAGAAAAAGGGCAAGGGAAAGACAGGGAACTTAAGAAAGAATGGCAAGCAAGTTGCCACTCCCAAGAAGAAGCCCAAAGCTAGATCCCAAGCATGAAACCGACTGCTTCTACTGCAAAGGAAATGGTCACAGGAAGCGGAACTGCCCCAAATATTTGGCAGATAAGAAAGATGGCAAAGTTAACAAAGGTATATTTGATATACATGTTATTGATGTGTTCCTTACTAGTGTTCGTAGTAGCCCCTAGGTATTTGATACCGTTCAGTTGCTAAGATTAGTAACTCGAAATAGGAGTTGCAGAATAAACGAAGACTAGTTAAGGGTGAGGTGACGATGTGTATTGGAACTGGTTCCAAGATTGATATGATCATCATCTCACACTCCCTATACTTTCGGGATTAGTGTTGAACCTAAATAAATGTTATTTGGTGTTTGCGTTGAGCATGAACAAGAATGGATCGTGTTTATTGTAATACAGCTATTCATTTAAGCGAGAGAATAATTGTTATTCTGTTTACATGAATAAAACCTTCTATGGTCATACACCCAATGTAAATGGTTTATTAAATCTCGATCGTAGTGATACACATATTCATAATATTGATGCCAAAAGATGCAAAATTGATAGTGCTAGTGCAACATACTTGTGGCACTGCCGTTTAGGTCATATTGGTGTAAAGCGCATGAAGAAACTCCATGCGGATGGTCTTTTGGAAATCACTTGATTATTAATCATTTGATACTTGCAAACCATGCCTCACGGGCAAGATGACTAAAACTCCATTCTTCGGAACAATGGAGTGAGCTAATGACTTATTGGAAACAATAAATACCAATGTATGCGGTCCGATGAGTGTTGAAGCACGCGGCGGGTATCATTATTTTCTCACCATCACAGATGATTTGAGTAGGCATGGGTATATCTACTTGATGGAACACAAGTCTGAAACATTTGAAAATTTCAAAGAATTACAAACTGAAGTGGAGAATCATTGTAATAAGAAAATAAAGTTTCTATGATCTGATCTCGAACGCGAATATTTGAGTTACGAGTTTGGTTTTCATTTGGAATAGTTTCACAACTCACACCACATGGGACACCACAATGCAATGGTGTGTCCGAAAGTCGTAACCGTACTCTCACTACTGCAGGATGCTGCTAATGAGACACTACGATCAGAGACCCTTCGAGAAACTATGTGTGATGCAATCATCACAAATGGTGGTGTATGAAAACCGTAAAAAAATGTGTAAAACGTTTGCGAAGATGGATGCATCAAACACGGTTCAGATTTTAGTTGCGTGTACGATGCAGGGCATACGGTTCAGTTCAATTCACTATTTGCGATGAGGAGGAACAAAAGAAACGGGCAGCCAGATGGAGGTGTGTGCGATATACAGCATACGGTTCACTCGGATGAACTGTTTGTGATTAGGCAACACAAAAGAAACGGTCAGCCCGATCAAGGTGTGTGCGATATACAGCATACGGTTCACTCGGATGAACTGTTTGCGATTAGGCAAGAGAACAGAAATGGTTCAATATTGCAAGACGTGTGTGATACGCGACAAACAGGTCTGTAATCAGAAATGTGTGCGAAGACCGATAATAACACAGACGATTGCTTCTAATAAGACGTATGTGATATGCTCTGTCTACATATGTCACACCCTGCATTTTGTAACATGTTATTTGCATTAATGGAGCATGAAAATTTGGAGCAGCAATTTTTTTTAGATCATTTGGCTTTTATTTGAATTGAGTTTTCTTCATGTGCTTTTTCATGTGCTCATTAAAGTCAACTATTACCTCTTATAGAATTCATCTCCATACCCAAAACTTCTGCCCAATGATCATACCAAGTGTTATATAACAGAATAGTATTTTTCTTACAAATTAATTTGGCCAAAATGTATTTTATAAATTTAGTTTTCCAAAAACCCCTAAATTGAGATTTGCACTGCAAGTACTTGATTTAGGGTGAGAAAATTATTTCAAAAAGTATATTTGAGACCTAGTAGTCATAGGACTCCCAAAAACCACAAAAGTATAATTTTAAAAGTTATTTTCCTATTTTATTTAAAAGCTTTTTCTTAAGGCCAAAAATGGTCTTTAATAGGGAAAAATTATTTAACTATTTCAAAAATATTTGCCAAAATTCAGGGAGACTCAGAGGACATATATTGTCCATATATAAGAGTTTCAACACTTGGTCATGTTCAAAATAATGGGCTAATCCCTCTAAAGCCCTTTCTGGATATTTCAAGCTTTTGAAATATTTACAAAGGAAATATTCTCCAAAAATTCCAGGAAAATTCTATCATGTCATATATGACATATTTGATGATGTTGCCAAGTCCCATGCCTTGGGAAGCAAGAAAACATCATCACAACCCTCCATAACCATTCTGTCCATATTTGAAGTTTGAGCAAATCTACATTGCCAAACTTGTCCAAATGCTCTCAAACTTGGTGCACATGCTAGAAATGCCTAATAAGGCATCTAGACCAAATGGCACAAGATTTGGAATAGAGCAACTTGATCAGAACACCCCAAAACCCTTTCTGTTCAGATGCAAATTTGAACAATTTTACATTACCAACTTTTTATCTGGAGCTTCAAACTTTGTGGGCATGATCAATACCCCAAATGATGAAACTACACCAAGTGGTGCATCAAGGGGAGATGATTAGCTTGACTCAAACAAGATGAAGCCATTTCTGTTGATTTCTAGGGTTCACCAAAGTTACATTGGCTAGTTTCTTCAAATGAGCCCAAATTTGGTGAAGCACCTTATTTTCACATGTCATTCAATCATGTTAAGTGTCATGGCAAGTGGAGACCATTTGCTTGACCAAACAGTGATCAAACACCTTCTGCAGATTTACTAAAACCCTCTTCTTGATCACTTTTACCCTTCTCCTTGGCTTCAACTTTCTACCACATGATCAACCAGTTACTGGCTACCTCCAGTAACTTCCCCAGGACCCCAGCTCCATGATTGAGGGGTAAGAACCCTAGTTTACCCTGCTGGACAGCCATTTCCTACCAAGTTACCAGCTTCCTCTCTCTCTCACAGCATCTCCAGATGCATCCAAGGCCTCAGGCCATTTCTTTACTCCTCCCTTGACCTTCTAGACAACCTTGGGCACGTTGGACATGACCAGAGCAGCGAGGGCACGAATGTGCCAGCCATTCGGGCGCTCTGGAGCACGCTACAGTGCGCCACCGCACTGTAGCTTCGCCCAATCAGCTGCCCCCGACAGCCTCGGGCCTCCCCCTCGCGCGAGTCGATGCCCCTCGACGTCAGCGATCACCCCGGCGTTGTCCCCCCTCCTCCTGCGCCCTCCAGTGGCCGTCGTCGCATGCGCACCGGCCGCCCGCAGCACCCACTCCTCGGCCTCACATGCGCGCACGGCCTGGATGGTTCCCCGCTCCTCCTCTCACCACAAACGGACGTAGAGCTCGTCCAGCAACGCCGTGGACTCACTCCCCTCACCTCCCGTGCGCTGTAGCGTCGAGCAGGAGCTTGCCGGCACACTGGACCACGGGGCTCCGTCGTTCCCCTATATATATGACCCCCCGAGCCACTCCAGCAGCATCAGCAGCTTCACCACACCTGCTTCAATCCCCCAGCACCACCAGTTCTTCCCCAGAAGGTCCCAGTGCTCGGGATCGACCGGAGCTCCGCCGCGCCGGGCCGCCGGTGATCTCGCAGTACGGGCCTCCTCCGCCATTCCTTTTGCCCGATTTGGAACCCCCACACTTCACTGATTCGTTCCCTCTGTTTCCCCCTTCTGTTACAGTCGGAAACGGCCGGAGCAACGACCTCCCGACGATCCTCCGCCGTCCCACCTCGCCGCCGGCGAACCTGACCTCCCCGGCGTGCCGCACCACCTCCACTGCATCCGCCACTCGACGCTGATCACGTCCCTGACCTCCGTTGCCGTCGCCGTGGCCGGAATCCTCGCCGGTGAGCTCGCCGTCACCGTGGCCGTGAGGTTGGAGATGACAGGCGGGCCCCGCCTGTCATCCTCACCCCTCTCTCCCCCTCCTCTTAGCCACTGACCACCGGGCACCGCCTGTCAGGTTTGAAAACCTGACATGCGCGCTGGCGCCCGTGCGGCTGGGCTGGTTTGCCCTGGGCCGTGCACTGTGGCCCCTCTGGCCCAGTAGCACAGGGGCATTTTCTTTTATTCTTTCTCTAAATATTTCTAACATTTTTACAGAAATGAATATTGGTCCAAATGAAATAATTCCAACTCCTAAATTCATGTAATATTCCAACCTATTTAATGGTGTCACTTTCACTGTCATCCATGAAACTTTTCTGTTCTGTTCAAATTTAAATTCAAATTTGAGCAATAAAACTCCTGTTCAAAAATCCCTAGATTCCATTCTGTAACTCCAAAAGTCCAACTAAGAATTTTCCCCATCATAGAAATCCCTCTAGTATTTAACAAAAATAAGTTGACATTTTTTTGAGCACTTTGATTTTTCTGTTTTATTTGTGGTCTTATTTTTCCGTTGTTACTATGCGACGTATAGACACCGTATTTGACGAAGTTGCTGAAGAAGGAGAAGGAGAAGGATTTGAAGACTTTGAAGACCAAGCCAATCCAGGCAAGCAACCCCTTGACCATGATACACTTGTTCTTTGGAACCCGTTTGTTTCCGATGCATGATGATAGGGTTACGATGGTGACCAAGTTGAAACCACCACATGATGCATGCCATGATCTTGATCTTGCTATGTGCTAGATGTTAGTAATGATGCTTAGTGATGCATGTGTGATATGAACCCTCGTGGTTGAAATCCTTGCATGAACCCATCGGGTGCCCCTAATGCCCGAGGGTGATGTTGAGTTAGGTCATCACTTGAGGAAGAAGTGATGTGCCGGTAAAACTTGTGCATGGTGAAATAATGGATTAGATTTATGTGTGACTACCGTCCCAACCAAACATGTGCAACCACACTACCCCTTGTGGGACGGGGCTTTATTGATTACTTAGGTCGATACTAGCATGGTGCCCACATTACTAGTGACGGGAAGACTTGAGGTCTTACCCGGGACAGGGTCGTGCTTGGATAGACGGTCATGACTGTTTTTACAGGGCACCGGACACACCGTTGGTCCCTTCGGGTACGCGCGACATTGAATTAGGGCAAGTCCCGTGATCTATTGTTTGTACCCGAGGGCCGTGTACCAACGACTGGACTCTATGTTAATGTCGTCTAAGGAAAGATAATGACCGGGTGCTTACCCCGGGTACTTGTGGTACCGCGGGATCGTGGATGACACGAAAGCTTCCCGGATCTTGTGGGTAAAGTGCGCAACCTCTGCAGAGTGAAAAACTATTCAAATAGCCGTGTCCACGGTCATGGACAGTTGGGTGGTGCTACTTAAACTATGTCCAGAATTTTACTTCATCGGTGAAAGTATGTATGTGATGAGTCAAGGTGGTGACTTGACTCGATGAGTTGAAACATATTCATGTTGATATCGGTAACCTGTCTTCAAGGTTACGCGAGATCATTGATGCATAAACTTGATGGTAGAATATTTATTCTAACCCTTTGCTAGATTGTTCATTATTGTTCAATTGCACTGTTACTTTGATCCACATCATGGGTTGCTTGCGAGTACATTCAAAGTACTCATTGGCTTGCCACTTGTTATTTAATTGGCCAGGCATGGAGGAACAGGAATATGGTGAAGAGTTCTTTGGAGACGAACATGCGAACTAGGACGCTATCCCAGTCAGAATGCCTGTAGGGTTAAGGCAGATGACATGGGTTCTACCTATTATCGAAGACTTCCGCTACTTAAGTTATTTGCTATTCAGCCCGTGAGGCTTTATCTATGTAAGACTTGGCCATAATGGCCTTAATTTGTGTAAGACGATATGTATGTATGTAAGACTCTTGTTATTCAGCTTCTGTGTGTTCAGTGAGCATTGATCTCTGGGATCACTATACACGTGCATTCGGTGATCTCGACTTCTAAGTCGGGGTCCCCACAGAGCTGGTATCAGAGCCATCCTGACTGTAGGAAGCCTTAGTTAGCATGGGCGTTAGTTAGATGAGGCCCTTTTTCAAAAACCTTCTGAACCTCTCTTCTTTTCTAAAACTAATATTTCATCAGCTTATTAACCCCTCCTATTCCACCTTTGTAGATGGCCGCTATACCCGAAGAGCACCTAACCACTGGGTTTCCCTTGCTTCTCGAGGATAGCCTCCAGGAGTGTCAGTTCCACCGAGCGCCCATGCTCACCTACCTTGAGCATTGGGTTAGCGACACTGAGGTGGAGTACCATGTGGAAGTGATCGTGAAGGCAAACGATCCTCCCACAAGTTGGTTCTTCGAGGGACCCCAGATGGCAACACTACCACTCGCTGTCGAGGCTGCTGCACTCAAGGCACTATCCCGTCTCCGCGAGCTTCTTCCGGAGATGGCAGCCAAGATGACAACTCGCTTCTTACCTTACCGGAAGGAAGGTGCAGAAGAAAGCAGCGCACTAGCCCCTCCACTGAAGGAAGGACTCTCGCTTCGGTTCCAGACCTACTTTAGTCTATGTGCCGACAGCTTGGCACAAGACTTGGCCTCGGAATCGATGAAGCTTCGAGAAGAACTTCACAAGACCAAGGCACTTCTTCGTCGAGCTCAAGATAAGACAAATAGGATCAAGAAGGAAGGAGCACCTTCAGGATAGTCCGCTATCGCATATCGAGGCGGAAGGCCCTCCGAGGATGTATCTTCCAAGAATGAAGAACCACCTCGGCGACGCCGGATGACGGCAAGGGAATATCGCAAGCTTTTCCCTGCACCACCGACGAAGCACCGTCGTATCCAACTCCTCCACTCCCCCACACCCTCAAGTGACAAGGGGCCCAGACAGATGAAGACAAGGAGGAAGACCCAGAAGAGCCGGAATACGTGACCGAGCATTCCGCCGCTTAGGCATTATTCGCTACTCGGATATGCCAGTTGTGACCTCTACGGTAGGATAGGTCGTGTAGCCCCTATGCGCAGTCGAGTCCTTGTATGGTTCATATGAAACCATCTAGTGTTTGCTTTTGTTGTGTCTGGATGTATGTCGTATTCTTCCTTCGGGAATGTGTAAACGACTACATCACCCATTTGGATTTTAATGAATGTGTTTTGGCCTTTTGGCCCTTGCATGATTTGATTAGTGTCACACCCACCCCCTTACTAGGCACCCATCTATCTTGCTTTCCCTCTTCCAAGTCATGAGACCTTTTACCGCTCCAACAGGATGCCTGTTGTAACTCGTACTGGTACCTCTACCCAGCAGCCTGAAGTCGGAGCATCCGCTCAGCCAGAGGCAGGCCACGACCAAACCAACGACCAAGCTCCACCACCACCTCCTCCGAACATGGACATGGCTCAGCTTCTCCAAGCTTTCCGAGAGGAACGCCAAGCCAACACTGCAGCCCTTCAGTTGATTGCTCAAGCTGTCACCAACAACCGCCAGCCGGCGGGGAATGGCAATGGAAGTTCCACGTTGGCAGAGTTCAAGAAGCATGCACCGCCAACCTTTATCGAGACTGCTGAACCCCTAGATGCAGACGACTGGATCCGCTCCATTGAGGAAATAGTGGAACTAGTCGGATGCACCGAAGACCGCGAGAAGGTGGCTTATGCAGCCCACTGCCTCGGGGGGACTGCTAGAGCTTGGTGGGATGGATTGGAGGCCATGCATGCTGAACAAGACATCACTTGGGTTAACTTCAAGGCAGAATTCCGCAAGGCCCACATTCCTTCCGGAATCATGGCTATCAAAAAGCGTGAGTTCCGAGCCCTGAAGCAAGGAAGTGGCGCTGTCAAGGAGTACATGCAGAAGTTCAGTGTTCTGTCAAGGTATGCCCCTGAAGATGTCAGCACTGATGCTGCAAAAAGGGAGCGCTTCATGGAAGGCCTTAATCAGACTCTGCAATACTCGCTTGTCGTGTGCGACTGCCCATCCTTCCCTGACCTGGTGAACAAAGCACTTATGCTTGAAGACAAGCGGCGTGCTTTGGAAGACACTCGCAAACGCAAGATGGTCAGTAAGGGAAGTTCCAGCAACCAGAAGCCTCGTCCGTGGCAGTCAGCCCCGGCCAAGCCAACCTATCAGCAACCAAGAGCTCCTGCACCTTGTGCCAACCCTCAGCCTCAGCAGTATGCCAACCCAAGGCCAGCTTTCAACCCCAATACCAGTGGTGGCAACAAGATCAATCCAAACCAAGTCACTTGCTTTGGATGTGGTCAGCCCGGACACATCTCAAGGGTGTGCCCCAACAAGAAGCCTGATGCCCCGCGCCCCAATGCGCAGAACCAGGGACAAGGCCGCGGGATGCCACCAAGGAACCCAGCTCCTCGCAATCCACCTAACCATGGGAAGGGGTGTGTGAATCACGTCACTGCTAAATAAGCCCAGGAAGACCCGGACGTCGTGCTGGGTACGTTCCTTGTCAACTCAGCACCTGCAACTGTCTTGTTTGATTCTGGGGCAACGCATTCATTTGTCACTCAAAGATTTGCATTAAAAAGTGGCATGACCCCTACACCCCTGAATAACCCTATGGTGGTACAAACCCCCGGAGCCGAGATGAGAGCCAAGATAGGCTGCAAAGGAGTCGGTATTACCATTAACGGTGTAGACTTCCTAGCAGACCTTATCGTCCTGAGATCACAAGGCTTGGATGTGATCTTAGGGATGGATTGGCTCAGTAAGCACCAAGGCTTGTTAGATTGTGCCAATCGGACAGTCACTGTGACCAATGACCAAGGAGTCGAAGTCAAGTTTGCTTCCAACTCCTCTTCCGCTCAAGCCGCTCAAGTCAACTGCCTATCTGAAGTTGGGCTAGAGCAAGTACCAATGGTATGTGAGTATCCTGATGTCTTTCCGGATGAACTACCGGGAATGCCCCCTGACCGTGACATTGAGTTCATCATCGAGCTCGTGCCCGGAGCAGGACCCATCTATAAGAAGCCTTATAGAATGGGGACGGAAGAATTAGCCGAGTTGAAGAAGCAACTGGAAGAGCAGCTAAGGAAGGGATTTATCCGCCCAAGTGCCTTCCCTTGGGGATCTCCTGTTCTGTTTGTGGCAAAGAGGGACGGTACCATCCGCTTATGCATTGACTATCGTTCCCTTAATGAAGTTACAATCAAGAAAAAATATCCACTTCCCAAGATCGAAGATCTGTTTGATCAGCTCAGTGGAGCCAAGGTGTTCTCCAAGATCGACCTCAGATCTGGGTAATACCAGCTGAAGATCAGACCCCAAGATATTCTGAAGACGACATTCGTAACCAGATATGGCCTGTACGAGTGCACGGTCATGTCCTTTGGGTTAACCAATGCCCCAGCTTACTTCATGTATCTCATGAATAAAGTCTTCATGGAATATTTGGACAAGTTCGTTGTTGTCTTCATTGATGACATTCTTGTCTTCTCGAAGTCGGAGGAAGAGCACGAGCAGCATCTGAGGATGGTCCTAGACAAGCTTCGGGAGCACCAACTGTATGCCAAATTCAGCAAGTGTGAGTTCTGGCTGCAAAAAGTTGGATTCTTAGGTCATGTCTTGACCGAGGAAGGATTATCCGTTGATCCCGCTAAGATCGAAGCTGTGACCCAATGGCAATCTCCAACGACCGTCAAGGAAGTCAGAAGCTTCCTCGGACTTGCGGGCTATTACCGCAAATTCGTGGAAGGATTCTCTAGCATTGCACGGCCAATGACTTAGCTCCTCAAGAAGGACAAGAAGTTCGAGTGGACGCCAAAATGCGAAGAGAGCTTCCAAGAACTCAAGAAGAGATTGACCACCGCCCCAGTTCTGGCAACACCTGATATTCACAAGGAGTTCGTGGTATATTGTGATGCCTCTCGAACCGGATTGGGAAGCGTTCTGATGCAAGAAGGCCGAGTCATAGCATACCTCTCCAGGCAGCTACGACCTCATGAGGAGAACTATGCTACTCACAATCTTGAGTTAGCGGCAGTAGTTCATGCCTTGAAGACATGGCAGCATTACCTCCTAGGGAAACGATGTGAGATCTACACAGACCACAAAAGTCTGAAGTACATTTTCACCCAAAAGGAATTGAACATGAGACAGCGAAGATGGTTGGAACTCATCAAAGACTATGACCTCAGTGTTCAATATCACCCCGGGAAGGCTAACGTGGTGGCCGATGCCTTAAGCAGGAAGGCTTGCTCTTTGAATACCGTTATTCAAGAAAGGCAGCCAGCCCTGTTTAAGGAACTTGAACAATTCAGTTTGGAATTGGTCACCCCTGGATTTTTGGATCATTTGGAAGTCAGACCGACCCTGATGGACGAATTCAAGAAGGCACAAGATGGACACGCAAGCATTGAAGGCATCAAAAAGAAGATGAAGCTAGGCAAAGCCCCAGGATTCTCTGAAGACGAGCACGAGATTGTTTGGTACAAAGGTCGTATCTGCGTACCAAACAACACAGAGCTGAAGAACCTCATTCTGCAAGAAGCCCACGACACTCCGTATTCCATCCACCCCGGAGGAACCAAGATGTATCAAGACTTGAAGGCACGATTCTGGTGGCACAGGATGAAAAGAGAGATTGCAACCTATGTTGCAAAGTGTGATGTGTGCCAAAGGGTCAAGGCTGAATATCAGCGACCTGCTGGATTGCTTCAACCACTCAAAGTTCCTGAGTGGAAGTGGGATAAAGTCGGAATGGACTTCATCACTGGATTACCAAGGTCGAATAGGGGACATGACTCCATCTGGGTCATAGTCGATCATTTGACCAAGGTGGCCCATTTCATTCCTGTCAAGACCACTTATGATGGCAACCGGCTGGCAGCTCTCTACATCGACAGAATCGTAAGTCTTCACGGCGTTCCCAAGGAGATTGTGTCAGATCGAGGAACCCAGTTCACCTCTAGGTTCTGGAAGAAGTTCCAAGAAGCCTTGGGAACCAAGTTATCTTTCAGCGCGGCTTTCCACCCATAGACCGGAGGTCAGACAGAGCGAGTCAATCAGATTCTCGAAGACATGCTCCGAGCTTGTGTCTTGGCATATGGAGCCAAGTGGGAAGATTGTCTCCCTTTTGCCGAGTTCTCCTATAACAACAGTTACCAGTCAAGCCTTCAGATGGCACCATTTGAGGTGTTGTACGGGCGCAGATGCCGCACACCCCTCAACTGGTCAGAGACTTGAGAAGGACTAGTCTTTGGACCGGATATTGTCTGCATAGCAGAAGAGCAAGTCCAACTAGTCAGAGAGCGTTTGAAGGCAGCCAAGTCAAGGCAAAAGAGCTATGCTGACACTCACTGTCGGGACATGAGTTTCCATGTCGGGGACCATGTGTACCTGCGGGTGACTCCTCTGAAGGGAACCAAGCGTTTCCTTGTCAAGGCGAAGCTCGCACCAAGGTTCACCGGACCCTTTGAGATCACTGCACGACGAGGAGAAGTGGCTTACCAATTGGAACTACCACCTGAGCTATCCGATGTGCACAATGTATTCCATGTGTCACAACTCCGGAAATGTCTCCAAGTTCCAGACAAGCCTAATCTCTATAAGGATGTTGATCACCAAGCCATTAATCTGCAGCCTGATTTGACCTACCGCGAGAAGCCCATCCGCATTCCGGACGAAGCAGAACGACGGACGCGAAGCCGTACCATCAAGTACTTCAAGGTCCAGTGGAGCAACCACACCGAAGCAGAAGCAACCTGGGAACGTGAAGACTATCTTAGATCCGAGTTTCCTGACCTCTTTTAAGACCTAGTTTAAGAATCTCGGGGACGAGATTCTTGTAAGGGGGGTAGGTCTGTCACACCCTGCATTTTGTAACATGTTCTTTGCATTAATGGAGCATGAAAATTTGGAGCAGCAAATTTTTTTAGCATCATTTGGCTTTTATTTGAATTGAGTTTTCTTCATGTGCTTTTTCATGTGCTCATTAAAGTCAACTATTACCTCTTATAGAATTCATCTCCATACCCAAAACTTCTGCCCAATGATCATACCAAGTGTTATATAACAGAATAGTATTTTTCTTACAAATTAATTTGGACAAAATGTATTTTATAAATTTAGTTTTCCAAAAACCCCTGAATTGAGATTTGCAATGCAAGTACTTGATTTAGGGTGAGAAAATTATTTCAAAAAGTATATTTGAGACCTAGTAGTCATAGGACTCCCAGAAACCACAAAAGTATAATTTTAAAAGTTGTTTTCCTATTTTATTTAAAAGCTTTTTCTTAAGGCCAGAAATGGTCTTTAATAGGGAAAAATTATTTAACTATTTCAAAAATATTTGCCAAAATTCAGGGATACTTAGAGGACATATATTGTCCATATATAAGAGTTTCAACACTTGGTCATGTTCAAAATAATGGGCTAATCCCTCTAAAGCCCTTTCTGGATATTTCAAGCTTTTGAAATATTTACAAAGGAAATATTCTCCAAAAATTCCAGGAAAATTCTATCATGTCATATATGACATATTTGATGATCTTGCCAAGTCCCATGCCTTGGGAAGCAAGAAAACATCATCAAAACCCTCCATAACCATTATGTCCATATTTGAAGTTTGAGCAACTCTACATTGCCAAACTTGTCCAAATGCTCTCAAACTTCGTGCACATGCTAGAAATGCCTAATAAGGCATCTAGACCAAATGGCACAAGATTTGGAATAGAGCAACTTGATCAGAACACCCCAAAACCCTTTCTGTTCAGATGCAAATTTGAACAACTTTACATTACCAACTTTTTATCTGGAGCTTCAAACTTTGTGGGCATGATCAATACCCCAAATGATGAAACTACACCAAGTGGTGCATCAAGGGGAGATGATTAGCTTGACTCAAACAAGATGAAGCCATTTCTGTTGATTTCTAGGGTTCACCAAAGTTACATTGGCTAGTTTCTTCAAATGAGCCCAAATTTGGTGAAGCACCTTATTTTCACATGTCATTCAATCATGTTAAGTGTCATGGCAAGTGGAGACCATTTGCTTGACCAAACACTGATCAAACACCTTCTGCAGATTTACTAAAACCCTCTTCTTGATCACTTTTACCCTTCTGCTTGGCTTCAACTTTCTACCACATGATCAACCAGTTACTGGCTACCTCCAGTAACTTCCCCAGGACCCCAGCTCCATGATTGAGGGGTAAGAACCCTAGTTTACCCTGCTGGACATCCATTTCCTACCAAGTTACCAGCTTCCTCTCTCTCTCACAGCATCTCCAGATGCATCCAAGGCCTCAGGCCATTTCTTTACTCGTCCCTTGACATTCTAGACAACCTTGGGCACGTTGGACATGACCAGAGCGGCGAGGGCACGAATGTGCCAGCCATTCGGGCGCTCTGGAGCACGCTACAGTGCGCCACCGCACTGTAGCTTCGCCCAATCAGCTACCCCCGACAGCTTCGGGCCTCCCCCACGCGCCAGTCGATGCCCCTCGACGTCCGCGACCACCCCGGCGCTGTCCCCCCTCCTCCTGCGCCCTCCAGTGGCCGTCATCGCACACACACCGGCCGCCCGCAGCACCCACTCCTGGGCCTGACACGCGCGCACGGCCTGGATGGTTCCCCGCTCCTCCTCTCACCTCAAACGGATGTAGAGCTCGTCCAGCAACGCCGTGGACTCACTCCCCTCACCTCCCGTGCGCTGTAGCGTCGAGCAGGAGCTTGCCGTCGCACTGGACCACGGGGCTCCGCCGTTCCCCTATATATAGGACCCCCCCGAGCCACTCCAACAGCATCAACAGCTTCACCACACCTCCTTCAATCCCCCAGCACCACCAGTTCTTCCCAGAAGGTCCCAGTGCTCGGGATCGACCGGAGCTCCGCCGCGTCGGGCCGCCGGTGATCTCGCAGTACGGGCCTCCTCCGCCCTTCCTTTTGCCCGATTTGGAACCCCCACACTCCACTGATTCGTTCCCCTCTGTTTATCCCTTCTGTTGCAGTTGGAAACGGCCGGAGCGACGACCTCCCGACGATCCTCCGCCGTCCCACCTCGCCGCCGGCGAACCCGACCTCCGCGGCGTGCCGCACCACCTCCACTACATCCGCCACTCGACGCTGATCACGTCCCTGCCCTCCGTTGCCGTCGCCGTGGCCGGAATCCTCGCCGGTGAGCTCGCCGTCGCCTGTCATCCTCACCCCTCTCTCCCCCTCCTCTCAGCCACTGACCGCCGGGCCCCGCCTGTCAGGTTTGAAAACCTGACATGCGCGCTGGCGCCCGTGCGGCTGGGCTGGTTTGCCCTGGGCCATGCACTGTGGCCCCTCTGGCCTAGTAGCACAGGGGCATTTTCTTTTATTCTTTCTGTAAATATTTCTAACATTTTTACAGAAATGAATATTGGTCCAAATGAAATAATTCCAACTCCTAAATTCATGTAATATTCCAACCTATTTAATGGTGTCACTTTCACTCTCATCCATGTAACTTTTCTGTTCTGTTCAAATTTAAATTCAAATTTGAGCAATAAAACTCCTGTTAAAAAATCCCTAGATTCCATTCTGTAACTCCAAAAGTCCAACTAAGAATTTTCCCCATCTTAGAAATCCCTCTAGTATTTAACAAAAATAAGTTGACATTTTTTTGAGCACTTTGATTTTTCTGTTTTATTTGTGGTCTTATTTTTCCGTTGTTTCTATGCGACGTATAGATACCGTATTTGAAGAAGTTGCTGAAGAAGGAGAAGGAGAAGGATTTGAAGACTTTGAAGACCAAGCCAATCCAGGCAAGCAGCCCTTTGACCATGATACACTTGTTCTTCGGAACCCGTTTGTTTCCGATGCATGATGATAGGGTTACGATGGTGACCTAGTTGAAACCACCACATGATGCATGCCATGATCTTGATCTTGCTATGTGCTAGATGTTACTAATGATGCTTAGTGATGCATGTGTGATATGAACCCTCGTGGTTGAAATCCTTGCATGAACCCATCGCGTGCCCCTAATGCCCGAGGGTGATGTTGAGTTAGGTCATCACTTGAGGAAGAAGTGATGTGCCGGTAAAACTTGTGCATGGTGAAATAATGGATTAGATTTAGGTGTGACTACCGTCCCAACCAAACATGTGCAACCACACTACCCCTTATGGGACGGGGCTTTATTGATTACTTAGGTCGATACTAGCATGGTGCCCACATTACTAGTGACGGGAAGACTTGAGGTCTTACCCGGGATGGGGTCGTGCTTGGATAGACGGCCATGACTGTTTTTACAGGGCACCGAACACACCGTTGGTCCCTTCGGGTACGCGTGACATTGAAATTAGGGCAAGTCCCGTGATCTATTGTTTGTACCCGAGGGCCGTGTACCAACGACTGGACTCTATGTTAGTGTCGTCTAAGGAAAGATAATGACCGGGTGCTTACCCCGGGTACTTGAGGTACCGCGGGATCGTGGATGACACGAAAGCTTCCCGGATCTTGTGGGTAAAGTGCGCAACCTCTGCAGAGTGAAAAACTATTCGAATAGTCGTGTCCACGGTGATGGACAGTTGGGTGGTGCTACTTAAACTATGTCCAGAATTTTACTTCATCGGTGAAAGTATGTATGTGATGAGTCAAGGTGGTGACTTGACTCGATGAGTTGAAACATATTAATGTTGATATCGGTAACCTGTCTTCAAGGTTACGCGAGATCATTGATGCATAAACTTGATGGTAGAATATTTATTCTAGCCCTTTGCTAGATTTTTCATTATTGTTCAATTGCACTGTTACTTTGATCCACATCATGGGTTGCTTGCGAGTACATTCAAAGTACTCATTGGCTTGCCACTGGTTATTTAATTGGCCAGGCATGGAGGAACAGGAATATGGTGAAGAGTTCTTTGGAGACGAACATGCGAACTAGGGCGCTATCCCAGTCAGAATGCCTGTAGGGTTAAGGCAGATGGCATGGGTTCTACCTATTATCGAAGACTTCCGCTACTTAAGTTATTTGCTATTCAGCCCGTGAGGCTTTATCTATGTAAGACTTGGCCATAATGGCCTTAATTTGTGTAAGACGATATGTATGGATGTAAGACTCTTGCTATTCAGCTTCTGTGTGTTCAGTGAGCATTGATCTCTGGGATCACTGTACACGTTCATTCGGTGATCTCGACTTCTAAGTCGGGGTCCCCACAACACAACATCTATTGGACATAGTGGGACAGGAGGTTATCCGGATACGCCATAAGGATGCGATGAGGCATTCCTATCGGCAAGGACTAGATGTTCCACCAGTAGCTCAGGTAAGAAAACTATCAAGTTAAGTGTGCTCAGGCTGGAGCAGCCATCAGATGGGTGACTATATGGGGAGTTGTGTTGATGTTAAATTAACTGGTAGGATGGGTCATTTCGGTCAAATGACCGAAATGCCCCATTCCCTCGGCTAATTTAACCTGGAGGTCCTTGTTTTTTATTTTTTTTATTGTTTAACACATGTTAAAGAAGGTCTACCGCATTACTTTTTGACAATGTGCGATACATGGCATACAATTGATCCATCCGACATGTTTGTGATGGAATAGGCAGTATGTGTTGTGGGCAAACACTTGCTAGTATTCAACCATTTCGGATTGATGAATTCATCACCACGGGTTCCCTAGTGTGGTACGTGTTCATCTGATCATCATCTACTTCTTGTGCTAGCTCGATGTTCCTTCTATGCTAAGTTTCCATTAATTGATGGCGTTTTATGAACACACCACCATTTCCTGCCATTTGCTCACCTGTTTCCCGCCACCCTGCTATATTGTGCATAGGCGGCGCGTGACGCACGGAGGCGACAAGCGCTGCCTGTAGCACATCCACCTTTTCAAAGCATGCCAAGCCACCAAAGTGTCGCCTCTGCCATCAACCTCATCGACGAGGAAAACGAGCAGGCGCGACGGACCTTCGAGGCCGAGGCGCTCCCCGGCAATGCGATGGACGACGCCGTGATGCGCATCATCGTTAGTGTTGAGAAGACCTTTGGCGCATTGCGCTTGAGCGCCGCGGATCAAGATAGGCATGTCAGCGCCGATTGGCTATAGCTCGCCGCACAACATGATCGATGGCGCGCCGCAGAGCAAGTTAGGTGTGTCCGCGCCGATAGCATGCAGCTTGCCGCACAGTGAGACCGTTGGAGCGCCGCAGAGCGAGAGGCGCAGAGTGCCGCACAGCAAGAGCGGATCCATCAGCGCTTGCCTGCTGTCGACACAACATCGCAGCTGGGTACACGTCCTGTCAGTACACCCATACCTCGCCATGAGTGGGCAGAGGCCCTCAGCGCCGTACTTGCACTAGAGGTCGGTCGTGCCGTACTTGCATCGAACGCCCGCCGCGCCATTCGCATGGGTGCCGCCGTTCACCTTGTCCGCGGCCCGCTAGATGCCAACGCGCTGGTCCGTAGGCTCGACGGCCTCCTTGGCCCAGGTGTCCACCTAGGCGCAGTAAACATGGCCGTCGCATCCTCGAGCTAGTGATCTCCGATGAAATAGCAAACTTGGAGCTCGAGATAGCACTCCAGATGTACCGCGAGCGTGTCGACCACTTGGACAAACACCTGCACGAGTTCAGGCAGAGCCAAGAGCTACACTAGGCGAGGGCTGCTGGTCATGGTCTCATGGACGCGTTTTATTTTGTTGAGTCTTTTCGACGTGGATAGCTATGTATTCACAGCAATCATAGTATTGCTTTGTTTATTCCTTTGTTTCAATGTGTGTACTCTGTTTTCTGTTCTTATATGTTCTGTTTCAATGTGTGTATATACGCTTTCCATTCTGTATATATATTAATTGTTCATTAGTTCACCACAAAATATATATAATATCATCACATATATGTGATGATACTTAACTACTAGGTACAATGCATAAAATTGAAAACGAACAATACTAAAACTAATAATCACTCCTAATGCGCGGCGTCATCCCAGCACGGAGGCAGTACTCCGCCTCCTCCGCCTCGCAGCGCTTGATGTACCGGTCTGCCTCTTGCTGGCGGACGAGCGCGGACGATCTTGCCATTTCATTGGGTGCCCACCGGAGCACCTCATCGGTGGCACGCTGGAGCTTATCGGCCCACCTCCATGCGGCGATGAGGCGCCTAGCACATTTGGCCTTCCTCCCGAAGTACCCGTCTTCGTACACCTCCTCCGCACGACGACGCGCCCGCCCCCAAAGCTCCACCTTCTCCTTTTCCCAGGCGGCATCACGGGCTTCACAGGCCACCTGGTACCTAGCTTTCTCCTCTGTAATCTCCTTCTTGAACGCCACTTTCCTAGCTTTCTCAGCCAGCGACAGTGACTTCCATAGACAAAGAGTGTACTGGCCCCAAAACCAATCCAAAGTTGGGGGGTCCGGCGCAACCTTGTCCGGCGGGGCGTAGGGGTCCTCCTCGTCACTGCTCATCGAATGAGCGTCCTCAGGGGGCGGTGACTCCTCGTCGGTGCATGGGCAGATCGGAGGCGCCATGGCAGTGCTTTGAGAGAGAGACAGAGAACAGTACACACGCCGGTCAATGGAATTTACGTGTACTGTAGTTTGAATTACACACGATAGCTGCATTAGAATCCATGTGTGAACAAAATAGCTGATGGTTTCCAAAACAGAACCGTGTCTGATTAATAACCCCTGCCATTCACCTTCCAAACCTTGAGGCACGAAATAGAATGCCAATCGTGTGGGGGGCGGTTGTCTTGCCAGATCTTTACATTTTCTTTTTTGAACACCAGATATTTACATGGTCTGAAGATTTTTTAACTCGCACACAAGTACACAAAAATATGATTTTTCAAACCGTTATGCTTAGACGTTGCACGTAGATATAGTTCAAATTTGAATTACGGTCATTAAATTGCTAGAAAATCACTTAAATGTCTTTATAAGGTCAAATGAAGTCAGAAAGGGTTGAAAATTGATGATGGGGCTTTGAATTGTGCATTTTGAACACACAAAATGTCCGGAGTTCAAATAAGTTCAAATAAATGAAATCCCTTTGTAACAGATGAGTTTCTGTCCGAAACCCTCATACTTCGAAAGAAATTGTCCATTTTGTACACGAAGTGCGTCCAGTTTTTGCCGTAACCCTCTCAACTTTTTAGCATATGCTATGTGGGTGAAATGTCGATACAATGCCAACTTTCAACCTTTTCAAAGTTCATTTGTAGTGCTTTTCAATTTCAGGGTCATTTAGCTTTAAAAAATCAGCCAATGCATGAAAAATACCAAATGAAGTAAGAAAGGGTTGCAATTTGATAATGTGGCTTCGAATGGTGCATTTTGAACACACAAAAAGTCTGGAGTTCAAATAAGTTCAAATAAATGAAATCCCTTTGTAACACATGAGTTTTTGTCCTAAACACTGATACTTCGAAAGAGATTGTCCACTTTGTACACGAAGTCCATCCAGTTTTGCTCGTAACCCTCTCAACCTTTTAGCACATGCTATGTGGGTGAAATGATGATACCATGCCAACTTTAAACCTTTTCGGAGTTCATTTGTAGTGCTTTTCAATTTCAGGGTCATTTAGCTGATAAAATCAATAAATGCATGAAAAATACCAATTGAAGTCAAAGAGGGTTCAAAATTGATGATGTGGCTTTGGATGGTGCGTTTTGAACACACAAAAATTCTGGAGTTCAAATAAGTTAAAATAAATGAAGTCCCTTTGTAACAGATGAGTTTTCGTTCGAAACCTTGATACTTCGAAAGAGATTGTCCATTTTGTACACGAAGTCCATCAAGTTTTACCCGTAACCATCTCAACTTTGTAGCACATGCTATGTGGGTGAAATGATGATACCATGCCAACTTTCAACCTTTTGAGAGTTCATTTGTAGTGCTTTTCAATTTCAGGGTAATTTAGCTAAAAAATCAGTAAATGCATGAAAAATACCAAATGAAGTCAGAAAGGGTTGGAAATTCATGATGTGGATTTGAATGGTGTATTTTGAACACACAAAAAGTCTGGAGTTCAAATAAGTTAAATAAAATGAAATCCCTGTGTAACATATGTGTTTTCGTATGAAACCCTAATACTTCGTAACTCTCTCAACTTTTTAGCACATGCTATGTGGGTGAAATGATGATACGATGCCAACTTTCAACCTTTTCAAAGTTCATTTGTAGTTCTTTTCAATTTCAGGGTCATTTAGCTTTAAAAAAATCAGTAAATGCATGAAAATACCAAATGAAGTCAGAACGGGTTGAAAATTGATGACGTGGCTTTGAATGGTGCATTTTTAACACAATAAAAGTATGGAGTTCAAATAAGTTCAAAAAATATGAAATACCTTTGTAACAGATGAGTTTTCGTATGAAACCCTAATACTTCGAAAAAGATTGTCTATTTTATACACGAAGTGCATCCAGTTTTTGCCCTAACCCTCTCAACTTTTTAGCGCATACTATGTGGGTGAAATGATGATGACATGCCAACTTTCAACCTTTTCAGAGTTCATTTGTAGTGCTTTTCAATTTCAGGGTCATTTAGCTTTAAAAAATCAGTAAATGCATGAAAAATACCAAATGAAGTCAGAAAGGGTTGAAAATTGATGACATGGCTTTGAATGGTGCATTTTGAACACACAAAAAGTATGGAGTTCAAATAAGTTCAAAAAATATGAAATACCTTTGTAACAGATTGGTTTTCTGAAATCGTAATACTACGAAAGAGATTTTTCATTTTATACACGAAGTCCATCCAGTTTTTGCCGTAACCCTCTCAACTTTTTAGCACATGCTATGTGGGTGAAATGATGATACCATGCCAACTTTCAACCTTTTCAGAGTTTATTTGTAGTGCTTTTCAATTTCAGGGTCATTTAGCTTTAAAAAGTCGGGAAATGCATGAAAAATACCAAGTCAGAAAGGGTTGAAAATTGATGACGTGGCTTTGAATGGTGCATTTTGAACACACAAAAAGTATGGAGTTCAAGTAAGTTCAAAAAATATGAAATACCTCTGCAATAGATGAGTTTTCGTATGAAATCCTAATACTTCGAAAAAGATTGTCCATTTTGTACACGAAGTGCGCACACTACGATCAAAGACCCTTCACGAAAACTGTGTGCAATGCCATAATTGCAAACGGTGGTGTAAAAGAACCTTCAAAAAAGGTGCAAAGCGTTTGCAATGACGGATGCATCAAAAAAGGTTAGATTTTAATAAAAATTATCTACAACATCACACACAGTTGTTTTCTAGGAACCATTTGCGATGAAAATATCTCGGTCTATTTAAGTCACCCTCCTTAAGCTTCGCTGGCTCGTCTACTCTATTGCTGGCAACCCCCGAATCCATGAATCTTGATCCCCATTCCTGCACCTCCTTCATGCAAAGATGACGCCGTGGAAACGCTTCGTGAAGGCTCATACAATGGCCGCGTTCCCCCGAGCGCGGATGCCTACGCCGAGAGCGCGGCCGCCTACGCCAAGAGTGCCGCCACATCCGCATTGAGTGCTTCCGCTTTTGCCGAGAGGGCGTCTGCGGCAGCCGACAGGGCAGTCGCAGCAGCCGAGAGGGCTGCAGCTGCTGTTGCGACGATGGCTGCAAATGCCAAGAGCGCTCGAGCTGCCGTCTGTGCCGCTGATGTCGCCCTGGCCCGGGTAGAGGCCATCCACACCAAGATCGAGGATGCACACGCCAATATATCCCAAGCCACCTCGGACTCCAGCATGCAACCCACGTCTGAAAAAGCGGCGGTGGCCATGGAGCACCTGCTTCCTCATGAGCTCGCCGAGCAGGAGCTGGGGATGCAGGAGGTGGCGGAGATTGAGGAGCGCTGGGAGGAGGAGTTGCGCGTGGACGAGGTCGAGGTAGAGAAGAGTCTGTCCATCGAACAATCGGTGGTAGAGTACCAACGCGAGCTCTGGCGCAGCCACTACTACGAGTACTACAACCTTGAGGGCGGCGCCGAGGACGAGGACGAGGACGCGGTCGACTTCAGTAGGGGGACGCGGAGTCCACCAACGGTGGCATGTCGCCAGGACAAGTCATCGACGTCTCATCTCACACCGGCGTTGCAAAGGCCGGCGCGACGGCGGATTTGTTAAACTTATGTGTACTTAGGCTTTGTTTTTAATGCTGGTCTTTTGCTAGAGCACTGTTTAGGTGAACTGGCTCTATTTAATTACTAAAATTGATCGATTCAATAAGTGTGGTATGTCTGCTGTACGCTCTTTTGTGTGCCCAAATTAGCAAGCGATGTAAAATTATGCAATGACATACCCGGGGAAATTACCATAAAATTTTTAATTATCAAACTCATCCCATGCGTGTAAAGCAGAAGAATCATTTGCGATGCGCACAATCATACCAAGTGAATGGTCCGGCGGTACCGCGCGCAAAGTTTCCCTCCACATTTCCAAAATTTTGGCCTAGCGCCAAAATATCTACCTGCCCCCTTCCCCCCTTCCCCAACCCCTTTTCTCCCCGACCACAAGTCACATTTCCCCAATTTTCTCCTTCCTACCTTCCTTGCTAGTAAGCTATAGCCGCTTCCCCGCTCTCGCCGTCTCGCATCCTACCGTCGGGGTTGCCACGGTCTTCTTCAAAGACCTCTCCAGTAGTTCCTCCTCCGGTGACTACTCCTTCACCACCCGGGTATGCCTCTCTTCTCTCTCTCTCGGGATATGACTTGGAATGAAGGATTTTTACCCGGCTGTCGATTTGAGTCATTTATTCCTCTTGTAGCTCCCTAGGACCATCAGTGGCAATGAACGGAGCAGGGTGGCTGAAGATCTATCTGCTCGTTGTCACCATCAATCTCCATGCGTGAAGCTAGTTGCGTTTGATTTTGTGGGCAGTGGGAGGAAGTTTTTGGCATCCGCAGAGAAGGTTAGACCCTCTTTTGTTGTTACAAATCATTTCTTAGATGTGATTCAGACACTGTCACGGTCCCAACCCATTCATACCACACCTTCAACCAAACGCATCCTAAGACAGTGTCACAGTTTGTACCTAGTATGTTAAATTGTTGCCATCTCATCAGCGATGCCATTAGAAAATTATTTGGCACCGCTTTAGCGGTTTGTGCAGCCAACTTTGGTCCACACATCCGAGCAGCCAAGCAGTAAAATACTAAATCTTTATGGCACAAAGGAACTGGGCATCAGAGGAACTACGTGCTCCGGAGTCCGGGTCCCTGATTTTTTTTCCGCTGCATTGGCTCGCCACGGTAGGGCACCGGGGCGAGATGTAGCAACAGTTGTCTTTACCCCAGTTTTGGCATACATAGTGGACGGCCTTAGTGCTATTAGTTCCATGTTACTAAATTTGTGCATGTACACACATGTTAGTATCAATTGGCTGTCATCCAAACATTGTCGCTATGTTGTTGCAGTTATATTTATCTTCCTCATAAAATATTCAATTTGCTATTTATTGTACATGAGTAAGAACTTGTAGCATTGTTGTAGTTAATTATAGCTTCTGATGTTCTAGAATTTGGTTGTTGTCTCAGTACCAATTATTTCATTTGCACATTGATCTTTTTGAGAAGATATGTCATAATTAACACGTTTCTTCAGTTTTTCAAAATAAGCATTGGTGATTTTCTATGTTGCTATAAACCCATTTCCCCTACAATTGTTACTGATCTAGTTTTAAATATTATAGGATGAACGGGAGTGTTCTTACTTGGAGTGGGTTGATCAAGAGTGGCCACAGTATTTGAAGATGTGCCTAGCGAAGCTCGGGAGCATGTATGAGGAAGAGAACACACGTAGGCTTAGAGAAACTATTGTCACCGCTGAAGCATATTTCAAGATGCGGGATAAAAAGTTGTAGGTGGAGAATGAGCTCAGATTTTCTAAATCAGACTTTGCTAAGATGGTGTTGGCGAAGGAGGAGGCACTTTCCGAGTTGGCCCGTGCAAAACGGGTTCTTGCTGAACTGAAAGCGGAGGTGGATAAGACGAGCATGGATGATCTCCATTAGGGAAATGAATACATTGTTCTTATGAAGCTGAACTAGCTATAAGTTGTACTGTGTTGTTTTCATGTAGCTACTGTACTGTGATGTTATAATATATTATGTGCCTGATATGAAATTGGCAAACAGTTGTTTGATGTGAAATGTGAATTTGCGTAATACTGGAATTATTAATTGTAAACCAATAAACCTACTAAATGTGTCATGGACCTTTTCAAACGGTTCTAGCAGTAAAAGCGCTTGCGATGGATAGCCCAATGCCACACAGTTTTCTTCATCAAATCGTGTGTTATATAGTTGATAAAAGCAAAAAGTTAACAAAGGCAGACCATGTGTGATAGTTACACCTTTCACACACGAGCCTACACATAAAACTATGTGGGATGTACGTCCGAACGGAAACGGTTTCCCTGGATTGACTGTGTGGGATGTACATAAGAACGGAAATGTATTCATTGTATTGACTGTGTACGATATACATACCTAAGGAAATATTTTTCTAGGATTCGCCGTTTGGGATGTACATACCTACAGAAATGATTTTCTCGGATTACCGTGTGGGATGTACATACCTACGGAAATGATTGGGTTTCGATGCCTCGCATGATCGCACACGGCCCCAGCCTGGGTCCCAGGAGGGCTTATCCCCGACGATTTCTGGGTCGTGTGGGAAGGACCCCCTATCGCCCACACTCACTTGGCGACGGTTCCAAATGCCGTCGCGGAAAGGGGTTAAAAACCGTTTGTATAGCACCGACGCGTACCAGTGTCTATTAGATATGGTGCGTTCTATGATGTCTCTTAACGATTTGCCTTTATCATTTTGGGGTTATGCATTAGAGACAGCTTCATTCACATTAAATAGGGCACCATCTAAAGCCATTGAGACGACATCGTATGAACTATGGTTTGGCAAGAAACCAAAGTTGTCTTTCTTAAAGTTTGGGGTTGTGACACTTATGTCCAAAGGCTTCAGCGTGATAAGCTCAAACCCAAATCGAAGAAGTGCATCTTCATAGGATACCATAAAGAAACAATTGGGTACACCTTATACCATAGATCCGAAGGCAAGAATGGGTCCTTTCTAGAGAAGGAGTTTCTCTCGGAAGAAGTGAGTGGGAGGAAAGTAGAACTCGATAAGGTAATTGTACCTTCTCTTGAATTGGAAAGTAGCACATCAGAGAAAATTATTCCTGTGGTACCTACACCAACTAGAGAAGAAGCTAGTGATGATGATCATGAAACTTCGGATCAAGTTACTACTTAGCCTCGAAGGTCGACCAGAACACGTACCACGCCAGAGTGGTACAGTAATCCTATCCTGGAAGTCGTGTTATTAGACAATGACGAACCTTCGAACTATGAAGAAGCTATGATGAGCCCAGATTCCAAAAAATGGCTTGAGGCCATGAAATCTGAGATAGGATCTTTGTATGAGAACAAAGTGTGGACATTGGTGGACTTGCCCGATGATCGGCAAGCCATAGAGAGTAAATAGATCTTCAAGAAGAAGACTGGCGCTGATGGTAATGTTACTGTCTACAAAGCTCGTCTTGTCGCAAAACATTTTCGACAAGTTCAAGGGGTTGACTACGATGAGACTTTCTCACCCATAGCGACGCTTAAGTCTGTCCGAATCATGTTAGCAATTGCCGCATTTTATGAAATCTGGCAAATTGATGTCAAAACTGCATTCCTTAATGGATTTCTTAAAGAAGAGTTCTATATGATGCATCGAGAAGGTTTTGTCGATCCTAAAGGTGCTAACAAAGTGTGCAAGCTCCAGCGATCCATCTATGGACTGGTGCAAGCATCTCGAAGTTTGAATATACGCTTTGCTGAGGTGATCAAATCATATGGTTTTATACAGACTTACGGTAAAGCCTGTATTTACAAGAAAGTGAGTGGGAGCTATGTAGCATTTCTGATATTATATGTGGATGACATATTGTTGATTGGAAATGATATAGAATTTCTGGATAGCATAAAAGGATACTTGAATAAGAATTTTTCAATGAAAGACCTCGATGAAGCTGCTTATATATTGGGCATCAAGATCTATAGGGATAGATCAAGTCGCTTTATAGGACTTTCACAAAGCACATACCTTGACAAAGTTTTGAAGAAATTCAAAATGGATCAGTTAAAAAAAGGGTTCTTGCCTGTGTTACAAGGTGTGAAATTGAGTAAGACTCAAAGCCCGACCACGGCAGAAGATAGAGAGAGAATGAAAGTCATTCCCTATGCCTTAGCCATAGACTCTATATGATATACCTTGCTGTGTACCACACCTTATGTGTGCTTTGCCATGTGTCTGGCAAAGGGGGTACAAGACTGATCCAGGAGTGGATCACTAGACATCGGTTAAAATTATCCTTAGTAACTGGAGAACTAAGGAATGTTTCTCGATTATGGAGGTAATAAATAGTTCGACATAAAGAGTTACGTCGATGCAAGCTTTGACATCGATACGGATAACTCTGAGTAGCAAACCGGATACGTATAATGGAGCAATCATTCAAAATAGCTCCAAGTAAAGCGTAATAGCGGCATCTACAGTATGACCTAAGGATTTGCAAAGTACACCCGAATCTGAATGTTGTAGACCCGTTGACTAAAACCCTCTCTCACAAGATAAAACATGATCACTTCTTAGTAAACACTTTGGGTATGAATCACATGGTGATGTGAACTAGATTATTGACTCTAGTAAATTCTTTGGGTGTTAATCACATGGCGATGTGAACTATGGGTGTTAATCACATGGCGATGTGAACTAGATTATTGACTCTAGTGCAAGTGGGAGACTGATGGAAATATGCCCTAGAGGCAATAATAAAATGATTATTATTATATTTCCTTAATCATGATAAAGGTTTATTATTCATGCTAGAATTGCATTGACCGGAAACTTAAATACATGTGTGAATACATAAACAAATACTGTGTCCCTAGCGAGCCTCTACTAGACTAGCTCGTTGATCAAAGATGGTTACGGTTTCCTAACCATAGACATGACTTGTCAGTTGATAACGGGGTCAAATCATTAGGAGAATGATGTGATGGACAAAACCCATCCGTTAACTTAGCATATGATCATTCAGTTTATTGTTATTGCTTTCTTAATGTCAAATACATGTTCCTTTGACTATGAGATCATGCAACTCCTGGATACCAAAGGAATACCTTGTGTGTGCTATCAAATGTCACAACATAACTGGGTGACCATAAAGATGCTCTACAGGTATCTCCGAAGGTGTCTGTTGAGTTGGCAATGATCGAGATTAGGATTTGTCACCCAGTGTATCGGAGAGGTATATCTGGGCCCTATCGGTAATGCACATCACAAGAAGCTTGCAAGAAAAATAACTAAGGAGTTAGTTATGAGATTATTTATTACAGAACGAGTAAAGAGACTTGCTGGTAACAAGATTGGATTAGGTATGGAGATATCGATGATTCTCGGGCAAGTAACAAACTGACGGACAAAGGGAATTACGTATGTTTTCATAACGGTTCGACAGATAAAGATCTTTGTATAATATGTAGGAACCAATACGAGCATCCAGGTTCCGCTATTGGTTATAGACCGGAGAAGTGTCTTGTTCACGTCTACATAGTTCTCGAACCCTTAGGGTCCAGATGCTTAACGTTCGATGACGATATAGTGTTATATGAGTCATGTGATTTGGTTACCGAATGTTGTTCGGAGTCTCGGATGAGATCATGGACATGACTAGGAGCTCCAGAATGTTCCGGAGGTAAATATGATATAGGACAATAATATTTCGATGCTGGAAGAGTTTCGGGGGTACAGGGTAGTAATTGGGTCACCGAAAGGGGTTTCGGGAAGGCCCGGGAAGTATATGGGCCTTATGGGCCAAGTGACGGAGCACACCAGCCCACAAGGGGCTGGTGCGCTCCTCTATGCCAACCGGCCCTAGGGGAGAGAAGGAAAGAGGTGAATAAGCCTCCTCCTTCCTTGCCCTTCCTCCTCTTTCCTTCCCCTTAGGTGAATTATGGCAGGGGGCACAGGCCAGGGCAGGAGCCCTAGGGCTGGCCGGCCACCTTTGTGGTGCGTCTGGCTGCCTATCTCTCCCCCACCTATATATATGTGGGGAGAGGGCACCACACAAGTAGACAATATTGTCTTAGCCGTGTGTGGTGCCCCTCTCCACAGTTTCGTTCCTCGGTCATATTTTCGTAGTGCTTAGGGGAAGCCTTGCTAAGATAGCTTCACCATCACTGCCACCACGTCGTCGTGCTGCCGGAACTCATCTACTACTTCGCCCATCTTGCTGGATCAAGAAGGTGAGGACGTCACCGAGCAGAACATGCATTCAACGCGGAGGTGTTGTTAATTCGGTACTTGATTGGTTGGATCACAAAGAAGTTCGACTATATCAACCGCGTTAATAAACTCTTCCGCTCACGGTCTATGAGGGTACGTAGACACACTCTCCCCTCTCGTTGCTATGCATCTCCATGGATAGATCTTCCGTGTGCGTAGAATTTTTTTCCATGCAATGTTTCCCAACAACTACCTCATTTGAGGCATTGATGAACCTATCACGTACACCATAACAGTGACTTGACTGTTTTTGATATTCCTCAGACGGCTTTGTGATTTCAGTTTGAAGAGTAACCAATTGATGCGGAGATATGAAGAGCATGTTCTTCTTCATCTCTCTTTCTTTCTCTCGTTGTTGCTTCTTCAACAACTTGGCCCGTTGAATCTTGTGCTTCTCATTCATCATGAAAGCAGTGAGCACATGACCAGGACTAGGAGGAAAGTCAAGGTCGGCAAGTGGCGTGTCTAGCTAGTGCAACAGATATCAATGAAGTCAAGCAGGTTCTTCGGGTCCAATGGCAAAGGAACTAAGGAATTCTTTGCAATGGTTGCTTGCAAAGCTTTCTTCTGAGGAAATCAGCAAGTTCATCCTCATCTGCCATGTCATGATCATTAGCCTGAGGCACATCAGCCTTGTTCTTAGGACTTGGCCTAGAACCAAAACCTACAGTGGCCTCTTGCTTCAGCTTGGGCGTTGAGGAGGTTGGTGGCCCACTGGCTGAGGCACTTGATGCAACAATTGAGGCTACATGAAAGCCCTTGGTGCGCTCGCAAGATGCAAGCACCACCGGTGTTGAAGCTTTAGCTGCGGCCAAAGAAGAACTTGAGAAGGAGGAGGTGCTGAAGACTTTGAATTCTTGGGTGCGGAAGATTGTGTAACAACAGGCGGGGCCTCTGAAAACATTGGTACAGACGGCCTTGTTTTTGTGATAGGATTCTTCTGCATAGCCTTCTTGGGAGCTCATCAGGTCGCACTTCCTCTAGCACCGGCTTCAGTTGAAGCCTTTGAGGCTATGTTGAATTTATCAATAGCCTTATTCGCCTGTTTGGCCAATTTGGCTTGTCACTTGACCCATTCTTCAGGAAATTCTTCACCCCTTATGATGCTTGAGGGATGAGCCTCTTGACCAGGAGCCAGTGGAGAACACTTGCATGGAGTCTTCACAGCGAACTCCTTCATGTATTTGGGCATGACGTATCTGTAAGCTTTCCATTCATATGCTCATATGTTTGTCCTCTACATACGAGTCTTTCGCTGTTTGTCAGTCTCCTTGCCATGAACATTTTCATCTGGCGTGTAGTACGCTGAGTACAATTCATCAGGAATTTATGTTGTGTGTTCCTCTTTCCACTTTCCACCTTTCTGTGGCTTCTTTCCATCAGCCTATTTCTTCAACTGAGGATTGTGAACTTTTGAGGATTCTGAAATGTTTGAAGATTTTCCTCAAGTTGTGCTGTAAATGAATTAATTTGATGAGAACCTAGTGATTTGTCAGTAGACATTGTACCTGTGAACAGAGTATAGCTGTGAAGAAATGGGAAGAGTCACATGCGTTCACGGAGATTATCAAAATTAGCTAGCATGAGGAAATTGACCCTTGTCGTCTTGAGAAATTTCATCAAGTGTTCTAGATATAGGTTCCTTAGTTATACAAATTGACGTAATTTGCACAATTGAGGAATCTCATTTTCAAGCATACCATTGATGAAATACACAAGACTGGCCAAAAGAAAGTGATGAGGAATTTGTAGAGTGGTAAAAACAGCACTTGAAGATTTTTGAGTGGAATTAAGATCAAAGCGAGGCATTAAATGAGCATTTAATTCACTCCAGAATTGAACTCGATGAATTGGACGACGGGGCGAAGGAAATCATGAGTTCAAATCTTTCGTGCCCTAACTCAGCGACGAAAGACGTCTTCGACGGCGGCGGAGGTGAGGAAATATGCGTCCGGCATGAGTGCGACGACGAAGAAGTTGAGGCAGCGAAGCTTGATAACCCACAAGTATAGGGGATCAATTATAGCCTTTCTTGATAAGTAAGAATGTAGAACCCAATGAGGAGCTAAAGGTAGAACAAATATTCCCTCAAGTTCTATCGACAACCGATACAACTCTACGCACGCTTGACATTCGCTTTACCTAGAGCAAGTATGAAACTAGAATTACTTTGTAGGTGTTGTAGGATAAGTTTGCAAGATAATAAAGAGCACGTAAATATAAACTAGGGGATGTTTAGATAAATAAGCAACTAAATTAGTTTTAGTAGAGAGGTTTTTGTCACACAAGAAAGTTATTTATCCCTAGGCAATCGATAACTAGACAGGTAATCATTATTGCAATTTTATATGAGGGAGATGCATAAGCTAACATAATTTCTCTACTTGGATCATATTAACTTGTGATTGGAACTCTAGCAAGCATCCGAAACTACTAACGATCATTAAGGTAAAACCCAACCATAGCATTATAAGGTATCAAGTCCTCTTTATTCCCATACGCAAACAACCTACTTACTCGGGTCTGTGCTTCTGTCACTCACGCCACCTACGCAAATCATGAACATATTGCAAACCCTACAGCGGGGATCCCTCACGCTTGCGCAACACAGAGAGCATCATAGGACATCACCAATAATAAAACATACAACTGAAACCAATCATGATCATCAATCGACCCATAAGACAAAACAGATCTACTCAAAACATCATAGGATAGCCATACATCACTGGAATAATATATAGCGTTGAGCACCACGTTTAAGTAGATATTACAGCGAGTAGAAGATGTGTTACACCACTGCATAGAGGGGGATAGAGTTGGTGATGACGGCGGTGAAGTTGTTGGGGTAGATCGATGTCACGATGATGGCCTCGGCGGCGTTCCGGCGCCATCGGGAGAGAGGGGAAGAGAGCCCCCCTCCTTCTTCTTATTCTTCCTTGACCTTTACCCTAGATGGGAGAAGGGTTTCTGCTCTGGTGCATGGTCTCCATGGTGGCAGAGGGGCGGGATCCCCTCCGAGATTAGATCGATCTCTCCGTTTCTCTTCTGTTTCGCGACCCCCGTTTCTGGCCATTCACCATTTCTTAAATTCCCGGAGATCCGTAAGTCCGATTGGGCTGAAATTTTAACACGATTTTTATCCGGATATTAGCTTCCTTGCTTCAGAAGGACACCTCCAACCGACCTTCAGGGTGGCCACAAGACCCCTGGGCGTGTCCTGGGTAGGGGGCGTGCCCCTATGGCATGTGTGCCCCTCGGGCACCACCATGCGTTGATTCCACTTCCCAAAATTCACATATATTCCAAAAAAATCTCCGTAAGTTTTTCGCGCATTTGGGCTCCGTTTGTTATGGATTTTCTACGACACAAAAAACATGCAACATACAGGAACTCGCACTGGGCACTTGATCAATATGTTAGTCCAAAAAAATCTTATAAATTGTTGCCAAAAGTATATAAAAGTTGTAGAATATTGGCATGGAACAATAAAAAATTATAGATACGATGGAGACGTATCAGCATCCCCAAGCTTATTCATGCTCGTCCTCGAGTAGGTAAATGATAAAAAGGATAATTATTTATGTGGAATGCTACCTAGCATAATCTTGATCATGTAATCTAATCAAGGCATGAATATTAAGACATGAGTAATTTGAAGCAATAATCTATCATTTGACATAAAAGAAATTAATAATCGGGCATCCCAACAAACAATCATGTATTTCAAAATATCGATGCTAAAGAACACTATCCCTACAAAATCATATAGCCTTGTCATGCTCCATCTTCTGAACAAAAGATATAAATCGTGCACAAGCCCGGTGTCAGCCAAGCAATTTGTTCATACTTTTTATCGCGCTTCAGATTTTTCAACTCTCATGCAATACATGAGCGCGAGCCATGGATATAGCACTATGGGTGGAATAGAATGCAGTGGTAGAGGTTTATGTAGAGAAGATAAAAGGAGAAAGTCTCACATCATCGAGGCGGATCAACGGGCTATGGAGATGCCCATCAATCGATATCAATGCGAGGAGTAGGGATTCTTAGGCAACAGATGCATTAAGAGCTATAAGTGTACGAAAGCTCAAAAGAAAACTAATTGGGTGTGCATCCAACTTTCTTGCTCATGAAAACCTAGGGCAATTTGAGGAAGCCCAATGTTGGAATATACAAGCCAAGTTCTATAATGAAAAATTCCCACTAGTCATATATAAAGTGTCAAAATAGGAGACTCTCTATCATGAAGAACATGGTGCTACTTTGAAGCACAAGTGTGGAAAAGGATAGTGACATTGCCCCTTCTCTCGTTTGTCTCATTTTTTATTTTCTCTTTTTTTTAGAGACTCCCCTTTTTTTTGGAGACTCTTTCTCTATTTTTTTGGAGACACTTTTGGCCTCTCTCTTATTTTCATTTCCTCGCATGGGGCAATGCTCTAATAATGATGATCATCACACTTTCATTTACTTACAACTCGAGAAAACTAATACACAATGATTATATGAATGCCTCTGGCCGTGTACCGGGATGTGCAATGATCTAGCATAGCAAAGATATCAAAAAACAGACAAGCCATCAAAAATATCATGCTAGCTATCTTACGAACATGCAAAGAATATGACAATGAACTCTCAAGTCATGTATATGAGGATGATGGAAGTTGCATGGAAATATATCTCGGAATGGCTATGGAAATGCCATAATAGGTAGGTATGGTGGTTGTTTTGAGGAAGGGTATAAGGTGGGTTTGATGCACCGGCAGAAGTTGCACGGCACAAGAGAGTCTAGCAATGGTGGAAGGGTGAGAGTGTGTATAATCCATGGACTCACATTAGTCATAAAGAACTCAAATACTTATTGGAAAAGTTTATTAGACCTCGAAGCAAAGTACTACTACTCATGCTCCTATGGGGGATGTTGGTACGATTTAACCATGGCGCGCCCCCGACCTTCACACAAAGATAGACAATCAAGGATAAATTGTGCTCCAACTTCTTAGCATAACGGGAGACCATATGTGCATGCTTCAGGAATTGTCAGGGATATTACTACCAGGTATAAACCGGCCAAGAGGGTCCGGTTTAAGTTATCAAGATTGTATTATCATAAGCCCAGCGGAGTATGGAATAGGAAGTTATAGCCCAGGAGTCTTAGAGCCCATATGATAGGGCCCATGATTTGTAAACCGTCATACTGTATAACTTGGGATGTAAGATAGAAAGAGCAGAGACCGAGGTGGACACGTTTATGAGCCGGCCTCGGGACTTTGTAAACCGGACCGGGCGTCACCTCTTATATAAAGGGACGACCCGGCGATGGTTCAGGACAAGAAACAACAACAGCTCGAGACACAGGTAAAGCGGATTCGCTCCATGGTCATCGAAGCCCAAGCAATACCACACCAAACTAGACGTAGACTTTTACCTTCATCGAAGGGGCCGAACTAGTATAAAATCCCTGTGTCCTTCATCCGCTTTAACCCCTTTAAGCTAACCCGTAGCGATGGCCTGACGACTAAGTCCTTTTGCTAGGACATCTGCCGTGCTAAATCCACGACAGTTGGCGCCCACTGTGGGGCTATCGCACGATGGTTTCGAGTTCTTGAAGGGCAGCTTTGAAGGGCTCAAGGGCTACGCAATGGGCCGGATGACTAAGAGTCGTCGGGCCGGATCTACATCGACGATGTAGGCTGGGGCCCCGAGGCCGATTCAATCGAATACGGGTACCGGGTCCCCTTCGGCGGCATCCACGTCTTCATCGGCAAGATCGGCGAACCGGGCCCTGAGCCGGACACCTTACCCAGCATCATCGAGCTGGCTCAGCGTGCGAGACCTGCCCGGATTCAGCCCGCCATGAACCACGTCTTTGTTAGAGCAGTGCATGGAGTACAAGCCGAGGATGGATCGGACTCCGGCGGCGAGACCGTTGTTTATTCCGATGATGAATCTTCGTCCGGAGAGACCGAATCTTTGTATCTGCTGCAGGACGGCCGATCTGAGGGTTGTTCCGATGGCGATAGTATTCCGGACCACCTCGATCCGCCAAACAGGGTTGTTGTTTTCATGGCCGGATCACAACCCATGTAGCAGCCCTCAACGACAGGGGCATTAATCTCAGAGGCAATGGGAGCTAGAGATGGAGATCCTCCCCTGTCGCCCTCTGATGCTCTATCCATCTTAGTCGACACTTTGACAACGCTTGCAATAGGAGAGGTAGCTCAGGCCGACAAGGAGCAGCATGATGCAGAGATCGCTCAGGTGAAGAGCCGGATTGAGCAAGCTAAGTTGGATCTGGCCGCGGAGAAAGCTAGGATGGATACAAGGCAGGCAGAGCTGGATTCTCAAGCTTATCGGCTCAGGTTAGATCAGAACGCCTCACATGAGGTAATGTGGAGTAGACAACGATCTAGTTTGCCGCCGGTTTATGAGGCGAGGAATCTCTTTAGCACGCCAGGCGCAGGGACCAGTGATCATCCAGAGATAAACCGGGGAGGAGCACCAGGAACAGGCGCGTCGGCTCACCTGCAGGCCGCAGAGACAAATCGCCAAGTTGTGCCGACCCAACATGTGCCCACCCCTCCGGGTCATTACTCTAATCCGTTGGACAACATAGTTGCTGCCGCTTCACGACTGGCCGCCCTTCCCATTGAGGGAACGTCCCCCATAGCAGTAGAGGCACGATGGGCCAAGGAGTTGCTCGATACGGCGCTAACTCAACAGCAAGCTTATTCATATAGCCGGGAGACGATTCATTCAACCCCTCGCCCGAGCCGGAGTTATAAGAGGCGTCTGGATGAACCGGCTGTAACAAGTAGCGCACGGAGACGGCATCTCCAGAGGCAGGATAATCCGACAGGAGAAGAAGCACATGCACAAGAGGTAGTGGATAAGGCCAGGCATACTGCCCAATACGATGCCCGTCAGGCGACGCCAGTTCATCCCACCGCCACAGTCGAACCAGCAGTCATGTCCAGTTCCTTGGGAGTGCAGTGTCTCATCCCTGCTTTACGGAACGTGAAACTACCCAAAGATTTCAAAGGTCCGCGTAAGGTGCCCAACTACACGACGGATCTTGCTCCGGAGGCGTGGGTTGAGAGTTATGAGATGGCCGTGGGTATGCTTGACGTAGACGAAGCGGCATGTACTAAATACTTCACGATGATGCTCGAGGGCACGGCCCGGACATGGCTAAAGGGTTTGCCACCTAACTCCATCGGATCATGGGGTGAATTACGGAGCCGGTTCATCAATAATTTCAAAGACACATGCAAGCAGCCGATGTCTGTTGTCGATTTAGCTGCATGCGTTCAAGGAGAGCAAGAGTCCACAAGCATTTGGGTGCGTCGAGTGTCCGAACTCTTGCACTCCTCCAATAACATCAACCCAAGTACAACGATAGTTACCTTGGAAGGCAATTGACGGTTTGAACCTTTGAGGCAGAAGTTGCGACGGCTCAAATGTGATTGCAACGACATGGGCACACTCATGGGTGCTTTGGTGAAATACGGGGATTCTGATAACACCAAATATCTAGACGCAGATGGAGACAAGTCAGGGAAGGCGAGCAAGAACGGTAAACCGCCGCAGACCAATCCGGCGGGCCAAGGATACAATGGCAAGCGTAAAGAGGAAGGCAACTCAGACCTTGTGGCCATTACCAACGTTCAGTACAATGGACAACGCCGCAAGGGTAGACCGCCCCCACGTAACGGGAGGCCGCCTATCAATCTGGAGCGCCAGTTGAACGTGCCTTGCCCAAAGCACGGAACAGCGGAAAACCCGGCTACGCATCTCTAGAAAGACTATTTTATTACAGGAATTTATGAAGCAGACTAAGTACGATCATGGCCCCCTGGCAGATCAGGCCCCGGTTTTCAGGGTCCAGGTTATCAAGGTGGTGGATTCGGTTCAGGATACCATGGCGGTAACAATAACCACAATGGCAACAATCAACATCAGCACAACCAGCAGCATGGTCAGGGCGGATACAACAACCAATGGAATCAACAGCGTCAGCACCAACAGCAATCCGGATATCAGAATAATCCAAAGGAGCTAAGCAGTGGGCAGTATCACGTCTTCACCACGAGTTTATGCAAACGGGATCAAAAGGTTCTGAAGAGGGCAGTACATTCTGTTGAACCGGCGATACCACGTTTTTTGCGTTGGTCTGAGCTACTCATTGTGTGGAGCAGAGAGGATCACCCACCCCGGGTTGATAATCTGGGTCAATTGGCTCTAGTAGTGGCACCACAGGTGGGTGATTATAAGTTCACTAAAGTTCTTATGGATGGAGGCAGCAGCATCAACATCCTTTATTATGAGACTTTTCGGCGCATGGGGCTGACAGATAAAAAGCTTCGACAGTCCAATACATTGTTCCATGGGGTAGTGCCCGGTAAATCGGCTTATCCAATTGGCAAGATTGATTTGGAGGTCACCTTCGGAGATGAGCATGACTCTAGATCAGAGATTGTGACCAATGAAGTCATGAAGATCAGGAGCCCATACCACACATTGTTTGGGCGGCCGGTTTACGCCAAGTTCATGGCTAGGCCGTGTTACGTCTATTTACAGCTTAAGATGCCAGGTCACAAGGGGACTATTACGGTTCATGGGAGCCGCAAAATTGCATTGGAGTGCGAGGAAGGAGATGTAGCTTATGCTGAGACGGTTTGTGCTACGGAGGAGCTGAAGTTCTATAAGGACAATGTTGATCCGGCAGATATGTCCCCGCTGAAGAAGCCAACTACAGAGCATGATCCGGCATTAAAGTTCAAATCGGCTGAGGAGACCAAGCAGAACAATTCACTATCAGTGCTAACCTAGACCCCAAATAGGAAAGCGCGCTCATCGAGTTCATCCGTGAGAACCGGGATATCTTTGTGTGGAAGCCTTCTGACATGACAGGTATACCGAGGGAAGTCGCTGAGCATAGTCTTAATATCGATCCTAAGTTTAAAACGGTCAAGCAGTATCTGCGCCGCTTCAATGAGGAGAGACGCAAGGCTATAGGAGAAGAAGTGGCTAGGCTTTTGGCTGCAGGTTTTATAGTTGAGGTGTTTCATCCAGAGTGGTTGGCTAATCCGGTGCTAGTACTGAAGAAAAATGGAACTTGGAGGACGTGTGTTGATTACACAGACTTGAACAAAGCTTGCCCAACTGATCCTTTTGCTCTCCCCCGTATTGATCAGATTATTGATGCTACGGCAGGATGTGAGCGGCTAAGTTTTTTGGATGCATATTCAAGTTATCATCAGATCAAGATGGCAGTTAAGGACCAGGAGAAGACAACTTTCATAACTCCCTTTGGAGCCTTCTGCTATGTATCTATGCCATTCGGGCTCAAGAGTGCCCAGGCAACCTACCAGCGTTGTGTGCAGAACTGCCTACAAGGGCAGATTGGGAGAAGTGTCCATGCATATGTAGATGACATTGTGGTGAAATCCAGGAAGGAGGAAACACTGATAGAGGATCTAAAGGAAACCTTTGACAACCTCCGAGTTTACAAAATGATGCTTAATCCGGAGACGTGCGTTTTCGGTGTTCCGGCATGCAAACTCCTGGGGTTCTTAGTGTCAAACAGAGGGATTGAAGCTAATCCGGAGAAGATCAAGGTGATCACGTCCCTGGTTAAACCGGTGTGCATCAACGATGTCCCACGTGTGGCGGGCCGTATTGGAGCACTGAGCCGGTTTATCAGCCGTTTGGGGGAGAAGGCAATCCCGCTTTATCAGATGATGAAGAAGATAGACAGGTTCATCTGGAGCGACGCTGCTGATGCAGCGTTCGAGGATTTGAAGAACCAATTGGCAGAGCCGCCAGTCCTTGCTGCCCCGGTGGACAATGAACTGCTGCTGTTATACGTGGCTGCCGATGCCCGTGCAGTAAGCGTGGCCATTGTGGTAGAGCGCAAGGAGGCAGGCAAAGAATATCCGGTTCGACGGCCGGTTTACTACATTAGTGAGGTGATCATTGAGTCACAGAGATATCCACATTGGCAGAAGCTGGTGTATGGAGTGTTCATGGCAAACCGGAAGCTGAAGCACTATTTTCAGGGCCACCCAATCACTGTGGTCAGTTCAGCTCCATTAGGGGATATAATCCAGAACAGAGAAGCCACTGGTAGGGTTGCAAAGTGGGCCATTGAGCTTAGCCCGCACGGATTAAAGTATGTACCCCGTACTGCTGTAAAGTCACAAGCACTGGTGGATTTTATCAACGATTGACAGAGTTGCAGGCACCTAAGGAGAAGCCGGATCATACATACTGGACTATTCACTTTGACGGTTCAAGGCAGTTGGAGGGCTCGGGGCCTGGAGTCGTGTTAACTTCCCCATGAGGTGATAAGTTCTGTTATGTCCTCCGTTTAATGTTCTCTTGTACTAACAATGCTGCTGAGTATGAAGCTCTCCTCCACGGTCTGCGGATGGCCAAGGAGATGAACTTGAGCCGGGTTAAATGCTTTGGCGATTCAGATCTGGTAGCACAACAAGTATCTGGCAAGTGGGACTCCAAGGATCCGCTTATGGCAGCATATCGACGAGAGGTGGACGCTGTCACCGGACATTTCAAAGGATATCAGGTGGATCATATAGACCGGCGAAAGAATGAAGCGGCTGACGCGTTAAGCCGGCTGGGCTCCCAGCGTAAACCGGTTCAACCTAATACTTTCTTGGATGAATTGCATAATCCGTCGGTGCAGATACCTTCAGAGGAGGACTTGGCTGTACCTGATCCAGAAGCACAATTGGTTGCAGCACTTCATGTCATTCCAACACTCCCTTACTTGGCATACATGAGCCGAGGTGAGTTACCAAAGGACGAAGTCGAGGCCCGGAAGATAATCCGGCGGTCTAAATCTATGACTATCGTCAATGGAGAACTTCATCACCGCAGCGTTTCTCGAGCGTTTCAGTGGTGTGTATCATCAGAAGAAGGCTGTGATATTCTTCAGGAAATTCATGAAGGGGATTGTGGTCATCACGCCGGTTCAAAATCCTTGGTGGCTAAAGCTTTTCGTCATGGTTTCTATTGGTTGATGGCTCACACCGACGGAGAGGACTTGGTCAGAAAATGTGATGCTTGCCAGAAATTCTCACGGCGTGCTCATATACCAGCGCAGGAACTGAGGATGATTCCAATTACTTGGCCGTTTGCAACCTGGGGGCTGGATATGGTTTGACCCTTCAAGAGATCCCAAGACAATAAGACCCACCTTCTGGTGGCAGTGGACAAGTTTACAAAATGGGTTGAAGCGGAGCCTGTCAGTAAGTGTGATGCAGCAACAACGGTTCAGTTCATCAAAAAGGTGATATTCCGGTTTGGCTTTCCACACAGCATCATAACTGATAATGGCACCAATTTATCCAAGGGGGCTATGGAGGAGTTCTGTCAACGAGAGCATATTCTCCTTGATGTATCATCAGTAGCTCACCCTCAGTCTAGTGGACAAGCTGAAAGAGCCAATCAAGAGATTTTGAGAGGCATCAAACCCCGGCTTATGGTTCCTCTACAAAGAACACCGGGTTGTTGGGTGGAGGAATTGCCTTCTGTCTTATGGAGCGTCAACACTACACCTAACAGATCCATGGGGTACACGCCTTTCTTCATGGTATACGGAGCTGAAGCGGTCCTCCCTAGTGATGTCCGGCATGACTCACCGCGGGTGGCGGCTTACGTTGAAACGGATAATGAACAAGCAAGACAAGACGGCTTGGACCGGCTAGACGAGGAACGGGACACGGCTGCAGCGCGATCAGCGATTTATCAACAAGACCTGCACCGGTACCACAGCCGCCGTGTAAGGACTAGGACGTTTCAGGAAGGAGATCTGGTGCTCCAGCTCATCCAGGACCAGACAGATATGCACAAGTTATCCCCACCTTGGGAAGGACCCTTTGTGGTCAGCAAGAACCTACACAACGGATCATACTACCTCATCGACGTTCGAGAACATAAGGACTCACGCACGGCGGAGGAGGAGACCAAGCGGCCATGGAACATCGCTCTTCTTTGACCTTACTATACTTGAGCCATCGGCTCCGCTTTATGTACAATGTATATGTTATGATTAATAAAACAAACTGGCACCCCCGGTAAACCGGGGAATCAGCCATCCTTTGCACAAAAGAGTATCACATGGAGGCTTCCGTGCCAGGAAGATTTTCATGGCCTCTTAAACCGGCGCCCTTGATAAAATCAAGGAATCAGCCGTCCTTTTTATACAAACAAGAATCACATGGGGGCTTCCGCGGGCAAGGAAGTTTCCCATGGCCTCTTGAACCGACGGCGATATGAAGCCCATCATAAGAGCACTGCTCTGGTTGCTTCGGCAATTTCCACATGATGATGAAGGGGCAAAAGAGGGTTTGACGCCTAGCACGACTCAAACATATGCCCCGACGAGCAATGCTCACACGCTACCTGGGGGCTCTCAGCGAGTTGAAAACCCTTGTAGTAAACACGGCTTGGAAGCCCGGTGTATACACCTAAAACCCCGGATTAACCTGCCTGCATCAAGTAAATCGCGCCGTCCAGGTAAACCTGGTATGACCCGTCGAACGTATCACAAGTCAATCCTTCGGGACCCTGAACTTGGTCATGTTAAATTGACGATCATCAAGTGATTACCCAAGCCAAAATCTTTATGAGATTTTGAACATTGGGTAGCTGTTGACATTGATGATTTGGTTAAAGATTGCGGATCATCTTGACAGGCTTTGCTAAAATGGTTAATGATAGTAGCCTAGCAGCTCATAAAAAGCCTCAAATTTGGAGCCTAGCAGCTCGTAAAAAGCCTCTACTACATGGTCTTATTTGCCCAAAAAATTTTATTTTCCATTTTTTATGTTTTCACAAATCTTTATCATCAAGGTCATTGGATTTTCAACCAAGTCCATTGATTCAAGATGGCTACAAAGTTGTCACTACAGAGCTATTGTGTGGGTCATGAACACCAGTACTAGTTAAACCATTGTTCAACACAACCCAGATCGGCCTTCATGATAAGCCGGCAAAGAGCCAAGTAAGTCCTCAACACTTATGCCCTGGATTGATCTTGCCGGGTTAAAGTTTATATATACACTTAATCACAGGACAGTGTAACCCGTCCGGTGGTAAACCGCCAGGACATTTTTTAGCATTGTTTATGCAGATACAGGTAAACAAAAACCAGGGACACATTGCAAGCAGAAGATAATGCAAGAATTGCCAATCAAAGTAATGCCATGAACTATAAGAGTGGGACAAAGACAGTATCTCAACTATTCTATTACAAGGCACTTGCAGGCCCAAAAGAATATCAGTTTATTGCAAAGTATTAAACACATAAGATTAAACCGGAGCCGGTTTAGGACTCTTCTTCGGCTCGCCGGGAAGACTGAGGGTCAGCTTGTTCCGGATCTTCGTCGGCTTCTGGCAGCTGCTGGTAATCAGGAGTGCTCTAGTCAATCTTGGCGAGGGCGCGGAAATATACTTCATCGGTTATGAGTTCTGACGGTTCAATGTCAGGAGCGAAGGTATGCTTACGAACGGGTGGAATTAGATTTTCGACGTCATAAGTCGGCCGCTCCACCCGCGAGTTCTCTAGATCATAACCCAGATGATACCTTGTTAAGTCCGCTTCATCAGCGAGCTTACTGGCAAGAGGGCACATATCTTTGGTCAAAGCGCGAAGATCTTCGGTGGAGAAGGCTGATCCGTCTTCTTTCATACTGGGATAACCATTCATAGCCTCCGCCGGATCAAAATCAGGCACCCACGCCTTGGCCCGGGTTACGGCCATGAGGGAACCAGCTCTTGCAGAAGATTTCTTCACTTCAACAATTCGGGCAGGCAAGATGGATAATTTCTCCAGAGTACCTTGGATGGTAGTCGGCGCCGGTTTATTGTGCGAAATTGCACTAATGGCCCTCTGAGCTCCGGCATAGAGCTGCTCCACCAAGGTATAAGCAGCCTTCAGCTTCTTCCGGACATCATCCCCAAGATGAGTCACGCGCCTCCCTGTGTACAAGTGATGAGTTAAGCAGGAGCAGTATAAGATAGCAAGGATAAAGCGTATGAACACAAGTACTTACCAAAGATGGCAGAAATCATATCGTCTATATGCTGTCTTAACCCGGATAACTCCTCCGTCACCGGGTTAAGGGCAGCGTCAGCATCCTTAGCTCTTTTCTCTAAAGCAGCCCTTTGCACCTCCCAAGTGGACCGCTCCGCTTCAAAATCTTATTTTAAGCTTCTCCATGTTAGCTAAAGCCAGGGTAAGTTCCTCCTTGACTTTAGTTGAAGAAGATTCCTGGAAGGCCAGGTTATTCTGGAGCTCAGTTATTTCGGAAGCTCTCCGGTTCAAATCAGCCTGCAGAAGACAGCAAATATCAGATATTCATGAAGAACAGTTCAATCAAAAGTCTCAAGCACATAACAAGTTATGTCCTTGAAACTTGGGGGCTAATGTAAAGTCATTCTCAAACATGGCAGAAGTCCCGTTTCACCTGCAATGGAGTAAACCGATCCTTGGGGGCTACACATGCAAATCAAGCTATTCTAGTGAAATCTATCAAAGTCCCAGTTCACCCTAAAGGTTAAACCGGCACTTGGGGGCTACAATGGCCTAATGGTACAGTTACAAAATACAAGCAGAAATGAAAGGCAAAGGGAAAGAAGTTACCTCATATTTTTCCTTCATCATGTTTACCAAACCGGCCTCGTGGTCGCGGCTGGTGAAGAGCCGGTTTAGATACCCAGAGTGGAGCTCCTGGGCACTAAGCTGGGCATAACTCGACAAGTCAGTGCTCCATTTTCCCTTATCTTTCTGCAGAGCTTCCTCCCTGGCAGTATGTCTGGCCAAGATAACAGGCTCCGCGGGAGCAATAAAACCTATCCCAGTTATCTCAACATCTTCTGTCGAGGCAGCAGTTGGCCTAGGGGGATCATCGATGCGCACCGGACTAACAGGAGCCGGGCTAGCCTGAGGAGGACTAACCCAGACAGGGCTGGCCGGTTCAGCAGCGTTCTCCATGGCGTCGCCCCCCGGAGCAGCAAGATCTTCTTGGTCCATTGGGGAAGGATCATTGAGCGGAACCTCGGCATTCTCTTCCAGAGGATTGGTAGCGTCAACATCCTCTGCCGGTTCACAAGTGTTTCCGGCTGCCGGTTTATTTAATTTCGCCTTCTTACTAGGCTTGGGCATACTGAAATATTAAAAGAGTAATGAAAATCACAAAGTCAACACGGAAAGGTAAACTGGACATTTGGAAAGATGACTTACCCAGGAACGGTCGTAAGCACCGGGACTTGGGTGGCAGTTGACTCGCCGGAAGAAGACACAGGAGTTTCCTGATAGTTGGGATCAGACGATTTAAGAAGATTGCGGATAAGACCTGCTTTTGGATGAAGAATGGTTGGAGTAAGCAAAACCTCTGAGCGACGTCTACGAGCTGGCGTGTGGGGTAATTCGGATGATTCAACCACGTGACCACTATGGCGTGTGGTCCGGCGAGCCTCATGCTGCTGTTTCTTCAAAAGAAAGTTGGGATCCAATTGAGCATAAGGGTGAGAAAATGGAAATTTCTGGGCTACCCAGCGAATCTTGGGTGGCAATGGTTCTAAATCAGATGAGAGAGAAATTATCTCAACTTCATCTGCTTTACTCCCCTCCGTCGGATCCTGGGAAAAGACATTATTGACATAAATGCAGACAAAGGGAAATTGTTGTAGGGTGGAACCCTAGGTGGAGATCTTTCACAAATTGGAGGGGAATCCCCAAGAACAACATGAACACAAGAGAGGGAAAACACTCAAATTGACTAGATCCAATCACACATATGCTAGATCCAAGAACATGCAAGAGTTCACAATGATTCAAGAACAACAAAAGGAAAGATACAAGGTAACTAGTTCATCCCACTCCTAGAGGAGGTGAGGTCTTGCAATCCACAAGGATTCTTCTCCCTTGGGAGGTCTTGCAATCCACAAGGATTCTTCTCCCTTGGGAGGTCTTGATCTCCTAGAGGAGGGGATACAAGGAGCAAAGCTCTCAATGTCTATCAAACTACTTTGCTGAACCTTAGAAAGAAGGTGGGGGTGGTCTATTTATAGTCTAAGCCATGAAGGGGTAAGTGGAGAGGGATACAAGGCCAAAGGCCCGCGGCTGCGCACAGGCAGGGCGGTAGTATCGGACCTCGGGCGGTAGTACCTCTTGGGAGCGGTAGTACCGCCTGTAGGCGGTAGTGCCGCATGGGAGCGGTAGTACCGCTTGTAGGCGGTAGTACCGCTCGTTCCGGACTGGACATGCCCTTCTTCGTTTGTGTCGCTCCTTTCCTCCTTCTCGTACGTCTCCATGTGGATTTGGTGGTGCCCCCCGGCTTCATGTAGGTGGTCGTCCTTGTACCTAAAGATGGACGATGTTCCATGGTGAGGTAGTGACCAAGTCCAAATGATATTCATGTAACCCTCGAAGAGGAGCGAGTTCACCTTAAGTCCGATAGGTTCACTTGGGGCTTGAGGAGCTATGACGGTGTACATGGAGATAGCCGTAGGATGCTCCGCATCATCTCCTCCCCCTTGAGAAAGATCCGTCCTCGGATCGTTAACCATATCGTCGGGTACACGGTAGGCATGGATGAACTTGGAGTTGGACGACTCCAAGATGTCGTCGGAATGGTAGACATGCAAAAAGAGCAAACACAAGGGACACTTGGAAATACAATGGTTAGCGGACGCAAGGTGTCCATCATTTAAGCATGAGTCCGTCCAAACAAAACGGTAGTGGCAATGAGCATGAATTGTAGCAAAATGAAAGAGCATGGCATACAATGCATTCATGTGATCAAGCTCATTGTGCAAGAAGTTGCAAATGCTACCATTGTGCAATATGATGTCATAATGGGATTGTGTATCAAAAGCATGAACATGGTAAATGATGCTCAATGTGAGTATGTGATCATGCAATTGATGCTTGGCAATGTGATCAATATGTATGAAGAGTCCATCAAGAAAGGTCACAACAAATTTGCTAAGAAAATGCACAAGCTCGTATATCATGGATGACATGGGAATACAAGATGCAACAAGGCAATCATAATGGGAGTCAATCCATGCGCAAGATGCAAATTTGTTATGGGAATGATATGTCCATGGAGCATGGCATGTGAGCGCACAATCAATAAATATGAAGGTTTGGGTGCAATGTGCCAAAGGAGTGTTGATATACTCATGCTCAAAGTCATGGCAATAGTGGTAGACCGGTGGTGCATCCATGAAATCCAAGCGTATGTGAGGATGGCTCACTAGGAAGGAATGCACCTTGATGAGAATGTCGAAAACGGTGTTGTCGTCGTGCAACGTGTATGCCTTCACATGCCCAAGATGCCTCGTGATGGTACCGCCTTGTGAATCCTTCAAAATGAAAGAAGAAAGGACAAGGGGACATGGCAATGTATGGAAGCATATGATGCGATAACAACCAAAGGCATTAAGCTCAAACAAGCGAGCATGCATCACAAGTAAGGTGTCCGAGTCTCCAAGATCAACAAGTATAGCATGGTTGCACTCACAACAAGTGAATATGAGAGATGCAACTATTGGAGACAAGTGACAATGGTCAAGATATATCATGTGAAAAGCATGAACATAGATGTCATCAACCCAAGAAATCAAGTAAGAGTGGAACATGGGTGATGCAACATAGAAAGCAATCATGGCAATCAAGTAGTGTAAGCTAGTAGTGCGAAGATGCAATCTACTAGAGGTAATCATGGCAAGCATGGTATGTGTGCAAATAGTGGGCATGAATAATGCACATGGCATAACACAATCATGAAAGCAAGATGTGAGCAAAGTCTCATCAATAGCATGGGGCACAATGAAAACATGGCAATAGCAACAAGTATCTCCACCAAGCATGCAAATACACATAGAAGTAGCATAATGGTGAATCATGTGTAAAGGCAAGCAAGGGTCACAATTGCATGGCAAATTCATAGCAAGAGGCATAACATGCTAAGTGAACACGATAGAATGGGCATAAGATGACAAGTGGTAAATAGCCCATAGTCATGTGAGAGCTAAGTAAAAGAGATGCGCGTAGAGGCTGCGCGAAGAGAACAGTGGAAAGGATTGTCCACGGGATCCCAAGTAGTCGTTGCTCTCTAGAGCTCGTTTCTTCAACTCCTGAGATTGTGAGGTTGACAAGTATTTGTGGGTACCTACACAAAAGAGACACAAACCAAAGAAAGTGTGTGCGTGGTAAATGTAAACATCATCCATCATGATGTGTATGTGTATGTGTGAGTTAGCACAAGATAAGCATCGCTCAAAGAAATTTGATGCATGGTATAAGAGCATGTCATCCATCATGAATGAATAGTTATTGTGTATAACATGATGATGACACAAATTGAGAATGCTAGTATATGGCACATCAATGTCATTTTCATTCATGGGGGGCATATTGTGCACACAAGTATGGGGATCATGCAATGGATGGGATGGATCAAAATCTCCTAACATGTATGAGGAAACTATGGGGGTCTCCTCGTGAGAAATAGTGGGACAATAATATGGAGAAGTGGAACAACATCCAAAACAATGCATGTCCATAGCTAGGTTGTCATGGCATGGCATATGATGGATATGATGCAAAGGAAGCATGTCAATATCATCGTAAGAAAAACAAATGCCAATAACCATAGGCTTGTCATCTATGCCATATGTGCACATTGGGTTTATTTTAATGGCATGTGCATAGTTACTACGATGAGATTGCAAATATGACATACGAATGATCTCATGCATAGCATATGACAAGTCAAGCGGATTATCAAACATGATGTGACCTAAAGAATGATCACAAGAGATCCTATGCAACATGGCATCACAACTAATAGACTCCTCATGGCAATCATCAAACTCATCATAAATGGGTAAATCATCGCATGGGGAAATCATACTAGCACGAAGCATGGCAATGGGTGGATCAACATCATGCAAGCAATCAATGTCGACATAGTCCACTAGTGGGACGAGAGCATCACCTTCACCTTTGTTACCTTTCTCATTCCACTCATGTGGTGTAGGTGAGGTGGGAAAGACCAAATGGTGGTCATTATCGTCAGCTTGATGGAACCATGTGGGGGGTGCATCATATTCCACCATGGCCATCGTCTTGTCCAAAGGGAGGATGAAGTCGTCGTGAATCGGCGCATCATCATATATGGGACCTAGCACCAAAGGAGAAGACAAAATAGAGGTAGAGGTCAAGTTGTTAGAAATGCAAATGGCCTCACGTGCCCTATCAACTTCCTCACTCTCTCTATGTGGTGGTGGCTCACTCACTCTCTCAAGGTAGGTGCACGCAATGTCACATATGGTAGAGGCACTCATCTAACTCAAGTGGTGGGGGTTGTGGCTCTCCTCACATGGGAATTGTGGCAACTCATCATATATGGGGCTAGTGGTGAAATCACTCTCACTCTCAATATGGTGGCAAAAGTCACTCAAGTCATCATACGTCGCCGTGGTCGAAGGGAAAATCCCATGCTCAACCATCTCGTAGTCGTCGTCGTGGATGAAGGCCGAAGATGGCACATCATCACTCTCGCCTCCAAAGATGGAAGCATCATCCTCGCTCTCCACCTTGTCGCTTGCCTCCAAAGCTTGGTCCTCGAATGGCTTCATAGTCGTAGTCGTCGCTGCACCGTCTTGAAAAAGAGTCGAAGTAGACTCGGCATCATCAATGCCAAAAAGAGGTATGGCGGTGGAGTCAAAGTTGGGAGCGTCATCTTGGAGCTCGTTGGGCTTGGACATCGCGGTGGTACTAGCCTCATGCTCGCCATCTTGGGGTTTGGTCTTCGAGAAGTGTGCTTGCGGTGGAGAAGTCTTGGCCTTCATGAGTTCTTGTTCCGCCTTGAGAGCACCAATGTAGTTGTCGTCGAGGGACTTGTAGTTCTCGAGGAAGATAGTCTTGGAGATGTCGTTGTCCAATCCCATCATGAAGTAAAACTTCATCCAAATGGGGTCGTCCACGCCGGCTCGTCGCAAGGCCTTCTTCATCTCCTTGAAGTACACGTCGATGGACTTGGATCCTTGTATGGTGTTCTCCAATTGGCGAAGAAGTTGTTCCGTGTAGGTGGGAGGCACGAAATCTCGCCGCATAGCTTTCTTCGTCTTGGACCAACTCATGTCGTAGTTCTCCGAAGGTGTGTGAAACCACCATGTCGACGCGCGGTCGTGGAAGTTTCTTGTGGCGCATTTCACTTGATCTTCGGGAGGAACTTGATGTAGCGTGAGGTCGTCGTCCATCAAGCGCTCCCACTCGAGATACTCCTCGGGGTCTTGAGTCCCATAGAAAGGAATCACGTGGTCGTTGTCGAGGTCATAGTAGCTCGTGGAAGTCGCGGACTTGAGCTTGGGAAGCTTGTCTTGAGGTGCGGGTCGGCGAAGATGCCGCAAGTCCAAAGGCGAAGATGCCTTGAAGTCACTTGGCGAAGATGCCAAGGTAGATGGTGAAGTCGTTGAGCAGTTGTTGATGTTGAGCTCGTGACCTTCACGTTCTTGTCGTTGATGGTGTCGATGCCGGTGTGATCTTGCCAGAGATGAAATGCCTTGCCTATCCATCACAAGACTCGAGCAAATGTGAGTCGGAGAAAGGAAAGAACTAGACCAAATGTACCTTTCCAATGTTGAAGATGGATCAATGATCACTCAATAATGTATCAAGGAAATAGCACAATTGGTACCGGATCTTGTCAATTCTCACACCTACACAAGTAAGGCTTATGGTGGAGCTTGGTGAGGATAGTGGCACAAAAAATTGATGCAAAATGTTAGAAAGAGTCAATAATGTTGAAAGAGATTCACAAATTCGCAAATGTAACAAGTAGACCAATAGCAAAATGTGGCACACGGAAACACACACACGGATAGATAAATGGGGTCGTGCAACCAAGGAATGAGCACAAAATGTGGAGTCCACGGAAAATGCTCGTGTTGCACAACTCAAGAGAGACGCTAGCACGATTGCTCAATAGGCGGATACGACACTTGTGCACAACCTATAAGATGCAAAATGTATGAGCTTTCTATCCCAAGTATGCTATGTGTATGATGTTCCGGTGCTTTTAGCACAAGATGATCCAAGATGATCAAGTATGATATGATATGATGCGATGCTATGGCTCTTGCTTACAAGCTTCTTTGTCTTTCTCTTTTTGCTTAAAAGCTTATTCTTCTTTTCTTTTCTTTTTTTT
>LR738715.1:532280885-532316606 GCA_902687465.1 Secale cereale
GGTGAGGATAGTGGCACAAAAAATTGATGCAAAATGTTAGAAAGAGTCAATAATGTTGAAAGAGATTCACAAATTCGCAAATGTAACAAGTAGACCAATAGCAAAATGTGGCACACGGAAACACACACACGGATAGATAAATGGGGTCGTGCAACCAAGGAATGAGCACAAAATGTGGAGTCCACGGAAAATGCTCGTGTTGCACAACTCAAGAGAGACGCTAGCACGATTGCTCAATAGGCGGATACGACACTTGTGCACAACCTATAAGATGCAAAATGTATGAGCTTTCTATCCCAAGTATGCTATGTGTATGATGTTCCGGTGCTTTTAGCACAAGATGATCCAAGATGATCAAGTATGATATGATATGATGCGATGCTATGGCTCTTGCTTACAAGCTTCTTTGTCTTTCTCTTTTTGCTTAAAAGCTTATTCTTCTTTTCTTTTCTTTTTTTTGTATATGGCCACGATGCACAAACCAAGATAACAATTGTGTATATGTGGGAACAATCTAGTGACACAAGGGATGATATGATGATACCAAGATGATATGGTATGTATACAATGGAAGGGCGGATCGATGATTAGTAATATGCACAAGTAACGTTGCCGGCAATACTCAATGGCTAGTCTCGATAGGCAAGTGACGCAAAATGGGCTAGGGGTTAACAATGCAATTGCAAGGGGAATATACAAAGATGTCGTCGAAGTTACCGTCCGATGATGATGATGAGATGCGGTGCTCTTGATGGTGGTGGTTGTGTATGATGGGCTATACACGTTGTCGGAGTTGAAGTCACGGTCCCTAAGTAGCCGAAACACCTTAGGAGACACAAGCCACAACTCAAACAAGCTCAACAAAAATGGGTTAAGTTGGGTTGGCAGAAATGTATAGTGGGCAATGGGTATGCGGAAGTGGTGGTGGTGGTTGATGAAGAATCAATTGTCCCTAAGTAGCCTAAACACCTTAGGAGACTCAAATCACTACTCAAGCAACCACAAATGCTATGGGAAACAAAATGGTTAGGTTGCGGAAGTCGGTGGTGGTATAGCGGATGATGTGGTGGAAGCCCTAGGAAGAGATGTCAAAATTCACAAAATATGATGGAGTTAAATGATGATGGTAGTATTTTTGTGTTATGGGGGATGTCAATAGCTTCAAAACGAGCTTAAAACGTCAAAATCGGACTCCGGATGAATTAGTTATGGTCAAAACGGTGAAACTCGGAAGGCTGAAAAAGTGCGGGGCGGTAGTACCGCTTTGGTTGAGCGGAACTAAAAAATTAGTACCGCTTGTAGGGCGGTAGTACCGCTTGGATGGGCGGTAGTACCGCTGGTGTCGGGAAAAACTTCGCAGATCGCGATCGGGGCAAATTTGGGGCGAAAATGGATGATTTCGGGGGCGAAATTGGATGGATTTCGTGGATGGAAAGTGGTGAAACTTGGGGAGATGCTAGATCCACTCGAAACCAAGCAAATCCATGGATCAAATCCAACAAAACATCATCAAACCAACAAATCACAAAAAAATTGGGGCTATTTTTGGTGGGGATTTTCGAAATTGGGCAAGAACACAACAAAATTAGGCTAGAAAACAAGAAGGGGGGCTCCAATTTCGTGAGAAACCATAGCTCTAGATACCATGATGTCGTAGGGTGGAACCCTAGGTGGAGATCTTTCACGAATTGGAGGGGAATCCCCAAGAACAAGATGAACACAAGAGAGGGGAAACACTCAAATTGACTAGATCCAATCACACATATGCTAGATCCAAGAACATGCAAGAGTTCACAATGATTCAAGAACAACAAAAGGAAAGATACAAGGTAACTAGTTCATCCCACTCCTAGAGGAGGTGAGGTCTTGCAATCCACAAGGATTCTTCTCCCTTGGGAGGTCTTGCAATCCACAAGGATTCTTCTCCCTTGGGAGGTATTGATCTCCTAGAGGAGGGGGTACAAGGAGCAAAGCTCTCAATGTCTATCAAACTACTTTGCTGAACCTTAGAAAGAAGGTGGGGGTGGTCTATTTATAGTCTAGGCCATGAAGGGGTAAGTGGAGAGGGATACAAGGCCAAAGGCCCGCGGCTGCGCACAGGCAGGGCGGTAGTACCGGACCTCGGGCGGTAGTACCGCTTGGGAGCGGTAGTACCGCCTGTAGGCGGTAGTGACGCATGGGAGCGGTAGTACCGCTTGTAGGCGATAGTACCGCTCGTTCTGGACTGGACATGCCCTTCTTCGTTTGTGTCGCTCCTTTCCTCCTTCTTCTCGTACGTCTCCATGTGGACTTGGTGGTGCTCCCCGGCTTCATGTAGGTGGTCGTCCTTGTACCTAAAGATGGACGATGTTCCATGGTGAGGTAGTGACCAAGTCCAAATGATATTCATGTAACCCTCGAAGAGGAGCGAGTTCACCTTAAGTCCGGTAGTTTCACTTGGGGCTTGAGGAGCTATGACGGTGTACATGGAGATAGCCGTAGGATGCTCCGCATCAGAAATCAAAGGACATAAGAGTCAAGTAGTACCTCAGAAGCCGGATCATCTTCTTCGGGGTTTGAACTGGAAGCGGCGGCAGGTTTCTTCTTATGTTTCTTTACGGCTAAGTTTTTCTTGCGAGTTGGCTTCGCCGGTTTGTCTTGAGCCTTCTTCTTCCAAAAGGGGTCATTGGCCTGTGTAAAGGGGTAAAAACATATTGAAGACAAGCAATATGGTCGGATTACAGTAAAAAGAAAGGGACAGAAGAATCTTACCGACGGTGGTTTGTTATTCACACAGAAAGGTGCTAAACCGGTTCGACTGCACTCCTCCAGTGGAATGTTCAACATCTTTTTAGGAGACTCAGTAACTTCATTGTCGGGAAGCACTATATCTGTGTGACGTTGAGAGTCCTCCGGAGTACCGGTATACTCGCACATTAAACCGGACCGCCGGCTTAACGGTAGAATGCTCCAAGAGAGCCAGCAGCGGACAAAGTCAACCCCAGTTAAACCATTGGCTACGAAAGCCCTGAGTTTGGAGAGTTGGGGGGCGTATCGAGCCCGGTCTTGGGCACTCAGACGCTGCGGGAAAGGGTGATCCGCTGTCAGACGATAAGGGTGGTAACCCGGTAGTGGATTTTCTCCCTCTGGTGAAGTGTCCTTGCAGTAGAACCAAGTCTGATTCCACTCCTTGGGGTGGCTATGAAGAGTGGCGTGAGGGAAGCTGACATCCTTCCTCTTCTGGATGCTCACACCACCAACTTCGGTATGGGGCCCGTCGGAGAATTCAGTCCGGCGATTCAGATGGAAGAAGTCCCGGAATAGCTCTACTGATGGCTCCTCTTGCAGATATGCTTCTGAGAAGACTTGGAAGTTGCAGATATTTGATATGGAATTGGGACCTATTTCTTGTGGGTGGAGTTGAAAATTTGCTAAAACATCGCGGAAGAACTTTGAACCGGGAGGGCTAAAGCCCCGGGCCAGATGATCAAAGAAGACAATGGTCTCTCCCTCCTTAGGCTGAGGAGGACACTCTTTCCCAGGGCCCCGACAGTGCAGAACCTCCTTCGGACCCAGAACGCCAATTGAGGCTGCCTTTTCTAAGTCATACTCGGTAATCCGGGATGGAACCCAGTTGCAGGCAACAAATTGTTTCGCCGTGGAAGACATATTTTTCAAGGAGGGAATGCTGAAAAATACAATGCAAGACCCGGTTTACAATCCACTAGATATAAACCGGCATGTTCTATGAAGATATTGACCTAATTGACGGTTTAAGCAAGGGACTAATGGTACCTACTGATCCTGACCAAGCATGAATGAGACAGCTATCGGTTTGTGAAGTTTAGGAGTGAAACGTTAAACCGCCAATTACAGGATGCATGTCTAAATCTAAACCATCAGCACAAGCGTATAAGGCGCAGGTTACAATTGAACCGGTGACATAAGCAGATAAGTTGCAGATTTAAAGTGTGAGAAACAACTTTCCCATGGGCAGTGGTAAAATATGGATCTACATCACAAGGAAAAATCAAGATAATTCAAGTCATATCCGTTGAAGACAGTGAAGGTTTCTACAGATCCAATCTAAGCTAGCAGTATTGGAGGAACTAAGATTATAAAAGTGGAGTGGAGTCATGAGCACGAGAGTTGACCTAAAAGTTTTACATCTATAGGTAAAGAACGGCCTACGGTGATGAGCTGCGAAGAACAAGGGTTCGTGGGCGAGCTACAGAGAAACCCTGGAGCTAAGATCTATGGGGAAGAAGAAGTAACATACCCGAGGAAGCAAAGGACGGCGACGAGTCTCTGGACGCGCTCAGGTTGATGCAGCGGTCGTGCTTTGTGACGACGACGAGCTCGAAGGACGGCGGCGGAGCTTGGGCGCTGGAGGACAGAGGAAGACGAAGCAGAGGGGATAAAGAGATGGTCCTCGGCAATATTTATAGGCCGAAGAGATAAAACAGCAGTCGCGGGAATCGAGGAGACAAAAAATCAGATATAGATTGAGCTGTCACCTTGATCTTCGGAACGGTAATAAGTAAAGGTAAAAAACAGGTGCAGGCATTGAATGCGCAGATGATGTCACGATGGTTTAAAGCGGCACAGAGGGATGACGTCATGCCGGTTTACCAAAGTATACTGAAGCTGTGGAAACGAAAAAGCTGTACAAGACTTTGGAGATTGACATGAACAGGTTCAAATCAATCTGGGGCCTAATGTCAGGGATATTACTATCAGGTATAAACCGGCCAGGAGGGTCCGCTTTAAGTTATCAAGATTGTATTATTAGAAGCCCAGCGGAGTATGGAATAGGAAGTTATAGCCCAGGAGGCTTAGAGCCCGTATGATAGGGCCCACGATATGTAAACCGTCATACTGTGTAACTTGGGATGTAAGATAGAAAGAGCAGAGACCGAGGCGGACACGTTTATGAGCCGGCCTCGGGACTCTGTAAACCGGACCTGGCGTCACCTCTTATATAAAGGGACGACCCGACGACGGTTCAGGACAAGAAACAACAACAGCTCGAGACACAGGTAAAGCGGATTCGTTCCCTAGTCATCGAAGCCCAAGCAATACCACACCAAACAAGACATAGGATTTTACCTTCATCGAAGGGGCTGAACTAGTATAAAATCCCTGTGTCCTTCGTCCGCTTTAACCCCTTTAAGCTAACCCGTAGCGATGGCCTCACGACTAAGTCCTTTTGCTAGGACATCTGCCGTGCTAAATGCACGACAGGAATCACAAACCTTAACACCAATATTCTTACCAAACCACAATCACTCACTAGTACCTCCCACATATTACAATCTCTATATCGCAAAACTATTGCTATGAATCAAACATATCATATTCAGCGATCTACAAGTTTTATGCAGGATTTTATGACTGACCATGTGAATGACCAATTCCTGTTAACTCTCTAAGTAAATATAAGTGAAGCAAGAGAGTTTAATTCTTTCTAAAAAAAGGCTTGCCCAAACTCAAACAAATATAAGTGAAGCGAAAGAGCATTCTACAAATGACGATTTTTCTATGTAGCGAAACAGGCATCTAAACTTCAGATGATATAAGTGAAGCACATGAAGCACTCAAAGCCATACTCAAAAGATATAAGTGAAATGCAGAGAGCATTCTGTAAATCAAACAAGAACTATCACATACCAGCATGGTGCATTTAATAAGAAAAAGCACATGACGCTCCAAGAATTTACGCATATCATCTGACAAATAAAAATATAGCTCCAAGTAAAGTTACCGATGGTTGTTAGAAGAAAGAGGGGATGCCTTGCGGGGCATCCCCAAGCTTAGTTGCTTGGGAATCCTTGAATATTACCTTGGGGTACCTCAGGCATCCCCAAGCTTAGGCTCTTGCCACTTCTTATTTGTTCATCCACCATGATTTCAGCCAAAACTTGAAAACTTCAATCACACAGAACTTAACCGAACTTTTTATTAAAGGGGTTAGTACATATAACATCAAATCCCATCATGTCATGCCGTAAAATTATTGTATAATTGTAATCAAACATTATCCACTGTATGCTATCACAATTCTATGGCCCCAAGTCAAAGGAGGCTCAACAAGATTTCAAACATAAGCAAATAATGAAACTATAACAGCAATCTGTGAAAACAAGACAGTTTGTAAAGACTCAAATTAATGTCATACTTTTGTACCTCTAAAAATTCAGACAAATTAGGACATAATAAACAATTTGCATAGCAGTATTTTGTAAAAATTTCAGAAATGTATGACATTCCAGTAAAAAAGTTAAATTCACGCACTACAGCAAAAGTTTATGTTTTTTTCACTACGCACACCAAACAAGCAATCTAAATGTCCTAAAGGTAAATCATGGCAAATTATTTTTATAATACAATGGATTTTTATGAGGGGTTAATTATTTTTGTGAGAAACTTCCATGAAAAATTCTACATTGTTTCCATGGGCATGAACACAAGTGTTCAAGGTCGACCCTCACTTCTCCAATGCATAGCCTTCCAATCGCTTCCCTTTTTGAAAAAAGTTTTTAGGTTCCCCCTATATTTTTTGTTTTAAAACTTTTTAAAATCACTCAAAAGAAATAAATGACTCTCTAAAACTTCCGAGTTGTCACCCTGGCAGCTCTTTCTTTAAAGCCATTAAACTAGGCATATAGTGCTCAAGTAATGGATCCACCCGGATCCCAAGGTATATCAAAGTCAATTTTAATTAACAATGATTTGTGATTTAGTAGTGAGCACAAAGTAACATATATCATGAAACAACAACGTCTAACTCTCTTACTATGCATCGTCATGTCATAAAAGAACAATTCATGCACACATAGTAAAGGCCGATACATAGCATAAATAGTTTCGTTCAATTTTATCGTATTGGATACATAGAGAGGCGGAGATGTCGTTCCTCTCTCATAGTAATTGCAATTCGGAATAGCAAGCACATGCATATTATATTTATCAAAATCATCATGTGCAATAGTAGAACACACCCATCAATATCATCCTTAATAAGCGCAAACTTCTCCGATATAGTGTAGTTGGGAGAATTCAAAGGGATAATAGGACTATCATGCGTGGGTGTAATAGCAACTATTTGATTCTTAACATAAGGAACTATAGAAAGTTCATCTCCATAAGCATAATTCATATCGGCATCATGGCCACAACCATAGCCAGCATCAAGTTCATCAAAAAGCGATATTTCAAACGAATCCAAAGGATCATGGCAATCGTCATAGCATTCATCCTTCGGTAAGCATGAAGGGAAATTAAACATTGTATGGGATAAAGTGATACTCTCATTAGAAGGTGGGCACGGGTGATCAATCTGATCTTCCTCCTTTTGTTCTTTGCTTTCCTCCTCATCTTTTTCATCTAATGAGCTCACAGTGTCATCAATTTCTTCTTCCATAGATTCCTGCAAAATATTAGTCTCTTCTTGGACAGCGGAGACTTTCTCAATAAACCCATTAATATAAGCGTTAGAAGCTTAGCTTTCATAGCAATATTTAAGTATGGCAAAAATTTCAGATTCGTAAAGAGTAATATCATACTTTTCAATCAAAAGCAATTTTATAAGCACCTTTAAAAGCAACAAATTCTTCAATTTTTCAATATCAAAGTAATTATAATCATCTTTCACATAAGAAGATAAGATTCCATTATCACTAAACTCACATTGGTAGGGAAGGTGTTTCTTAGGGTCTTCAGAACAACAAGTCAAATAATATATTTCACACAAATTCTAGGCATATCACTGCAAAGTATTAATATGATGCAATAAAAGTTTCCCTTTTTGTGATAAGCGGTGTCGCACAAATAAGCATGCTCATTTAATGATTTCTCACAACTAAGCTAGTTGAGTTTTCAGCATGAGCACTAATAGATTGAAGATGATCCAAGTAAAAAGCTTCAGGAGTGTGGTAGATTTTGAGTGGTTCTTCAACCACTAGGCTAGCAGGTACAACTTTTTTTGGTATTTTGTGTTTCCTAACCATAACTAAAGATAAAAAACAACTTAGAACATGAAATAAAAATTACTTAGTGATAAAGCAAACAAGCACACACGAGAATATTCACCCCACGCTCTTGCTCTCCGGCAACGGCGCCAGTAAAAGGTCTTGATAACCCACAAGTATAGGGGACCAATTGTAGCCTTTCTTGATAAGTAAGAGTGTCAAACCCAACGAGGAGCTAAAGGTTGAACAAATATCCACTCAAGTTCTATCGACCACCAATACAACTCTACGCACGCTTGACGTTCGATTTACTTAGAACAAGTATGAAACTAGAAGTAATTTGTAGGTGTTGTAGGATAAGTTTGCAAGATAATAAAGAGCACATAAAGAAAAACTAGGGGCTGTTTAGATAAAGAAGAAACTAAATTAGTTTTAATAGAAAGATTTTTGTCACACAAGAAAGTTACATATCCCTAGGAAATCGATAATTAGACCGGTAATCATTATTGCAATTTTATATTAGGGAGAGGCATAAGCTAACATACTTTCTCTACTTGGTTCATATGCACTTATGATTGGAACTCTAGCAAGCATCCACAACCACTAAAGATCATTAAGGTAAAACCCAACCATAGCATTATAAGGTATCAAGTCCTCTTTATTCTCATACGCAAACAACCTACTTACTCGAGTTTGTGCTTCTGTCACTCACACCACCCACCATAAGAAAATCATGAACATATTGCAAACCCTACATCGGGGATCCCTCACAACTGCGCGACATGGAGAGCACCATAGGACAGCACCAATAATAAAACATACAACTCAAACCAATCATGTTCATCCATCAACCCATAGGACAAAGAAGATCTACTCAAACATCATGGGATAACCATACATCATTGGGAAATAATATATAGCGTTGAGCACCATATTTAAGTAGATATTACAGCGGGTAGAAGAGGTGTTACATCGATGCATAGAGGGGGAGAGAGTTGCTGATGACGGCGGCAAATTTGTTGGTTTAGATCATCGTCATGATGATGGCCTCGGCGGCGTACCGGCGCCATCGGGGGAGAGGGGGAGAGAGCCCCACTCCTCATTCTTCTTCCTTGATCTTCCCCCTAGATGGGAGAAGGGTTTCCACTCTGGTCCATAGCCTCCATGGAGGCGAAGGGGTGGGAGCCCCTCCGAGATTGGATCTATCTCTCTATTTCTTTTTTGTTTCGCGACCCCTGTTTCTGGCCTTTCACCGCTTCTTAAATTCCCAAAGATACGTAACTCTGATTGGATGAAATTTTAACAAATTTTTTATCCGGATATTAGCTTCCTTGCATCCGAAGGTGAAAACACAAGTGCTCCCTGGGTGATTTTGGTAATTAATGTCAACATATCTCTTGTTGGAGTAATACCTTTACCTAGTATATCTCATATGAGTTCAACAGTGGAGTGGCACAAACAAGAGGATGTGGAACCCCTTCAAGAAGCTAAGGACAGAAGATTGGCAAAAGCTCAAAGCTCAAGACTCTTTGTTTTAATTTTAGTGATCCAAGATCACATTGAGTCTGTAGGAAAGCCAATACTATTAAAAGGGGATGAGGTGTTGCTTAAGGCCTTGCTTGCTCAAAGTGCTTAGTGATATGTTGCAAAACCCTCAACCACTTTCTTCCACATACCCCCTAAACCTAAAGTTAAACTCGGCCCCACTGATTTGATCTATCCGCGCCACCGAGTTCACCTGACAAAGCCACTACCAAAACCCTAATCAGTTTGGTCTCATCGATAGGGATCTCGGTCTCACCGAGATGGGAATGTAAACTCTCTGTTTCCTATTTGCAACATTTCGGTCTAACCGAGATGTGAGAATTGGTCTCACCGAGTTAGCATTGGAAACTCTCTGTTGCCCTTTCATAACATTTCGGTCTAACCGAAATGAGCGAATCGGTCCCACCGAGTTTGCCTGACCAACTCTCTGTTTGCCTATTACAAAAATCGGTCTCACCGAGTTGATGTGATTGGTCTCACCGAGATTACGTTATGCCCTAACCCTCATGAAATCGGTCCCACCGAGTTGATAATGTTGGTCCCACCGAAAAGCCTAATGTTCACATTTTGAACTAAATCGGTCCAACTGAGTTTCTTGATTCGGTCCCACCGAGTTTGGTAAATCATGTGTAACGGTTAGATTTTGTGTTGAGGCTATATATACCCCTCCACCCATTCTTCATTAATGGAGAGAGCCATCTGAACATACCTACACTTCCATTACTCATTTTATGAGAGTGAACCACCTAATCATCTGTTGAGGCCAAGATATTCCAATCCTACCATATGAATCTTGATCTCTAGGCTTCCCCAAGTTGCTTGCCACTCAAATCATCTTTCCACCATATCCAAATCTGAGAGAGAGAGTTGAGTGTTGTGGAGACTATCATTTGAAGCACAAGAGCAAGGAGTTCATCATCAACACACCATCTGTTACCTTCTGGAGAGTGGTGTCTCCTAGATGCGTTAGGTGTCAGCTGGGAATGTCTGACAATATTCTGGAGTTGAACCAAGGAGTTGGCAAGGGCAAGGAGATCACCTACTTCGTGAAGATCTACCCTAGTGAGGCAAGTCCTTCGTGGGACATGGCCAAGGTGGGACAGACAAGGTTGCTTCTTCGTGGACCCTTTGTGGGTGGAGCCCTCGGTGGACTCGCCCAGCCGTTACCCTTCGCGGGTTGAAGTCTCCATCAACGTGGATGTACGATAGCATCACCTATCGGAACCACGCCAAAAACATCTGTCTCCAATTGTGTTTGCACACTCCAATCCCATCCCTTTACTTTCTTGCAACTTGCATGCTTTACTTTCCACTGCTCATATACTCTTGCCATGCTTGCTTGAAACGTATTGTGTATGTTTGAAATTGTGCTAAAACTCTACCTCAACTCAAAGAAATTAAAAAGTGCTACTTTCCTTGTTGAGTGTCTAATCACCCCCCCCCTCTTTGGACACCTCTTCTTCGATCCTCTCAGGAGGACACCTCCAACCGACCTTCAGGGTGGCCACAAGACCCCTAGGCGCGCCCTTGGTAGGGGCGCTCCCCTAGGGCTTGTGGGCCCCTCGAGCATCGCCTTGTGTTGATTCCACTTCCCAAAATTCACATATATTCCAAAAAAATCTCCATAAGTTTTTATCGCATTTGGACAGCGTTTGATATGGATTTTCTGCGAAACAAAAAAAATGCAACAAACAGGAACTTGCACTTGGCACTGGATCAATATGTTAGTCCAAGAAAATCATATAAATTGTTGCCAAAAGTTTGTAAAAGTTGTAGAATATTGGCATGGAACAATAAAAAATTATAGATACGATGGATACATATCAAATCTCGTCTTCTCCAGGGCGATGAAATCTAGCAGCGGCGCTAGGGTTTGAGGACGCAGAGCGATAGGGGCTGGGAGGCGAAGTGAAAGAGCTTTGATGAGGTCAACACTATTTATAGCTACAGTGAAAACGGAGTGGTCCAAACATTTGGACAGATACGCCCCTGACGATTTGCATTTTAGCGGCGCGTGTCACGCATGCATTTAATACTTATCCAGGCATGTGAAGTGCGGGATGAAGTTATAGAGACAAAGCGGACTTTTAATATTTTACAAAGTGTTCGCAATTTCTTCAGCTGTCAAGGACACAGTGAAGACTTTGAATAGTGTCAAGTAGAACGCATGTGAAGAAGTTGTGAACAGAGTGGGGTGAGCTGAGCATAGAGGGGAGAGGGTCCGATCACACCCACATAGATGAACAAATCAAGTTGAAGAATGAGCAATATGTGGATGTTGTTGAGGACATAAAAAGATCGAATAAAACAAGAGAAAACAAGCAGTGAAGAATAACCTCAAATGACGGATTTGAAAAGTTTGACAAAATTTCAAAATGACGAAAAACACAAATTTGAAGAATTTCATAGAGAGGTGGTGGCGTTACCCACCATATAAGAACAGTGATGACCTTAGACACCGCGTACAATGTCAGAGGGTTAGTCTTTGTTGATTGAAGAAAAATGTTACTCCGTGTGTTGTGCATCATAGTCATCAAATATGCATAAGTGTTAGGATGTGTGTCCACTTCAGAGGACATTTGAATATTCTAGGATCTTTAACTAACACCACAACTTGTGGAACCTCTTCTCATCCAAGGGCTTAGTGAATATATCGGCAAGCTGGTCTTCGGTCTTCACGTGGTCGATGACAATGTCTCCCTTCAGCACATGATCGTGAAGAAAGTGATGACGAATCTGAATATGCTTTGATGACCCACAAGTATAGGGGGTCAATTGTAGCTCTTTTTGATAAGTAGGAGTGTCGAACCCAACGAGGAGCAGAAGGAAATGACAAGTGGTTTCCAGCAAGGTAATGTCTACAAGTGCTGAAGTTGTAAGTAACAGAGTAGTTTGATAGCAAGATATTTTTGTACCGAGCAAGTAATGGTAGTAGTAACAAAAGTGGAGCAAGGTAGCCCAATCCTTTTGATGCAAAGGACATGCCAAAACGGTCTCTTATAATAAGCAAAGCGTTCATAAGGGTACACGGGAATTTCATCTAGTCACTTTCACCATGTTGGTTCGATTTGTGTTTGCTACTTTGATAATTTGATATGTGGCTGGATCGGTGCTTAGGTGTTGTTCTTACTTTAACAAACCTCCTACTTATGATTAACCCTCCCGCAAGCATCCGCAACTAAGGGAAAAGTATTAAGAATAAATTCTATCCATAACATTGAACTTTTGGATCCAATCGGTCCCTTACGAAATAGCGCATAAACTGGGGTTTAACCTTTTGTGACTCTCACAACCCATCATCTAATTACTAATCCACAATGCATTCCCTTAGGCCCAAATATGGTGAAGTGTCATGTAGTCGGCGTTCACATGACAACACTAAGGGAATTACAACATACATATGATACGTCTCCAATGTATCTATAACTTTTGATTGTTTCATGCTATTATATTATCTGTTTTGGATGTTTAGTGGGCTTTACTATGCACTTTTATATTATTTTTGGGACTAACCTACTAACCCAAGGCCCAGTGCAAACTGCTGTTTTTTGCCTATTTCAGTGTTTCGCAGAAAAGGAATATTAAACGGAGTCCAAATGGAATGAAACCATCGCGAGGATCGTTTTTGGAACAAACGCAACCCACAAGACTTGGAATACACGCCAGGGAAGTCACGAGGCGGTCATGAGGCAGGAGGGCGCGCCCAGGGGGGTGGGCATGCCCCCCACACTCGTGGGCCCCTCGTAGCTCCACCGACATACTTCTTCGTCCTATATCTACTCATATACCCTGAAAACATCTGAGAGCACCACAAAACCCTAATTCCACCGCCGCAACCTTCTGTACCTATGAGATCCCATCTTGGGGCCTTTTTCGGAGCTCCACCGGAGGGGGAATCGATCACGGAGGGCTTGTACATCAACACCATAGCCTCTCCGATGAGTTGTGGGTAGTTTACCACAGACCTTCGAGTCCATAGTATTTAGCTAGATGGCTTCTTCTCTCTCTTTGGATCTCAATACAAAGTTCTCCTCGATCTTCTTGGAGATCTATTCGATGTAATACTTTTTGCGGTGTGTTCGTCGAGATCCGATGAATTGTGGGTTTATGATCAAGATTATCTATTGACAATATTAGGTTCTTTTCTGAATTCTTATATGCATGATTAAAATATCTTTGCAAGTCTCTTCAAAATTATCAGTTTGGTTTGGCCTACTAGATTGATCTTTCATGCAATGGGAGAAGTGCTTAGCTTTGGGTTTAATCTTGCGGTGTCCTTTCCAAGTGACAGCAGGGGCAGCAAGGCACGTATTGTATTGTTGCCATCGAGGATAAAAATATGGGGTTTATATCATATTGCATGAGTTTATCCCTCTACATCATGTCATCTTGCTTAAGGCGCTACTCTGTGTTTATGAACTTAATACTCTAGATGCATACTGGATAGCGGTCGATGTGTGGAGTTATAGTAGTAGATGCAGAATCGTTTCAATCTACTTGTTACGGACATGATGCCTATATACATGATCATGCCTAGATATTCTCATAACTATGCGCTCTTCTATCAATTGCTCGACAGTAATTTGTTCACCCACCATAGAATTTGCTATCTTGAGAGAAGCCACTAGTGAAACCTATGGCCCCCGGGTCTATCTTTACTTTTATTTTGCAATCTTTACTTTTCAATCTATACAATAAAAATACCAAAAATATTTATCTTATTATCTCTATCAGATCTCACTTTTGCAAGTGGGCGTGAAGGGATTGACAACCCCTTTATCACGTTGGTTGAAAGATTCTTATTTGTTTGTGCAGGTACGAGGGACTTGAGTGTAGTCTCCTACTGGATTGATACCTTGGTTCCCAAAAACTAAGGGAAACACTTACGCTACTTTGCTGCATCACCCTTTCCTCTTCAAGGGAAAACCAACGCATGCTCAAGAGGTAGCAAGAAGGATTTTTGGCGCCGTTGCCGGGGAGATCTACACACAAGTCATATACCAAGTACCCATCACAAACTCTTATCCCTCGCATTACATTATTTGCCATTAGCCTCTAGTTTCCCTCTCCCCCACTTCACCCTTGCTGTTTTATTTGCCCTTCTTTTCTGTTCGCCTCTTTTAGCATGCTTCTTGTTTGCTGTGTGTTGGATTGCTTGTTCATCACTATGGCCCAAGACAATACTAAATTGTGTGACTTTTCCAATATGAACAATAATGATTTTCTTAGCACTCCAATTGCTCCTATTACCGATGCTGAATCTTGTGAAATCCATGCTGCTCTGTTAAATCTTGTTATGAAAGATCAATTTTCTGGCCTTCCTAGTGAAGATGTCGCTACTCATCTAAACAACTTTGTTGATTTATGCTATATGCAAAAGAAGAGAGATGTGGATAATGATATTGTTAAATTGACGCTATTCCCGTTTTTGCTTAGAGATCGTGCTAAAACTTGGTTCTCTTCTTTGCCTAAAAATAGTATTGATTCATGGAATAAGTGCAAAGATGCATTTATCTCTAAGTATTTTCCTCCCACTAAGATTATCTCTCTTAGAAACGATATTATGAATTTTAAGCAACTTGATCATGAGCATGTTGCACAAGCTTGGGAGAGATGAAATTAATGATACGTAATTGCCCTACACATGGTTTGAACTTATGGATGATTATACAAAATCTTTTATGATGGATTGAATTTTGCTTCTAGAAATCTTTTAGATTCGGCCGTGGGAGGCACTTTCATGGAAATCACCTTAGGAGAAACTACTAAACTCCTAGATAATATTATGGTTAATTACTCTCAATGGCACACCGAAATATCCACTAGTAAAAAAGTCCATGCGATTGAAGAGATTAATGTTTTGAGTGGAAAGATGGATGAACTTATGAAATTATTTGCTAATAAGAGTGTTTCTTCTGATCCAATGATATTCCTTTGTCCACGTTGATTGAGAATAATAATGAATCTATGAATGTGAATTTTGTTGGTAGGAATAATTTTGGTAACAACGCTTATAGAGGAAACTTTAATTCTAGGCCGTTCCCTAGTAATTCCTCTAATAATTATGGTAATTCCTTCAACAATTCTTATGGAAATTTTAATAAGATGCCCTCTGATTTTTAGACTAGTGTTAAATAATTTATAAATTCGCAAAATAATTTCAATGCTTTGCTTCAAGAAAAATTGCTTAAGATTCATTACTTGGCTAGGAACGTGGATATAATTTATCTTGATGTTGATTCTTTGAAACTTAGATCTATCCCACCTATGCATCATATCAATGAGTCTCTCAAAGCCATGAGAATTTCCATTGATTAGTGCAAAGAAAGAACCGCTAGGATGTGTGCAAAAAAAGATTGCTTTATGAAAGCGTGTTCTTCTAGTTTTCATGATAATAATGATGAAGATCTAAAAGTGATTGATGTGTCTCCTATTAAATCCTTGTTTTCTAATGTGAATCTTGATAAAGATGGGACTGGAGATGAGTCAACTTTAGTTAAAAGGCGTCCCAATGATTCGGAGGTTTTAGATTGTCGGGGGAAACTGTCCACCACGAACACCTATGGGACCGGAGCCCCTTGTACGTTGCGGTAAGGGAGCGGAGGGAGCACAAAGAGCGGATCGAAGAGCACACGCGGGCAGTTTACCCAGGTTCGGGCCGCGCGGACGCGTAGAACCCTACTCCTGCTTGGTTTGTATTGAGTTTGTGAGCTCGGGAGCTTGAAGAACTAGCTACACCGAGCGAGAGAGCTGTCTAGGTTCCGAACCCTTTCTACGTTGTGCATGGGCCTCCTTTTATAGCTCAAGGGGTCACCGACAGGTGTCAACGTAGAAGAAGGGCAAAAATGTAACTTTGGTGGTAGTTGTAACAGTGCGGGAATAGTGCATGAACAGTCTTCACCTAACTTGACAGTGGGGGACAAGGACATTAAATGCCCGTCACTGTTGACCCCAAAAGCACCCGTCCATGCGTCTCCGTTCGCCACGGCGATAGCCTCGTCACCGTGGAGTGCCACCGTGCCCCCCAGGCTGCACAGCCATCCGCCACGCGTCCCTGGAAGGGCCCCAGGGCGACGCGTGGGCCGATGAGCTGGAGCGCGGGCACACAGCGCAGGTTCCCCCGGCAAGCACCTTGCCGGGGTCTTGATCTTGCCGGGCTGGGAAGCTTGTCGCTCCCTGGGCCCTTGCCGGGGCGCATGCTGCGCCAAGGCATGTGTTCGGGGATGCAGTCTTCTGGTTTTCCTGGCAAGCTCCTCTTGCCAGGGTCTTGTGCTAAATGTGATAATCTTGAGCCTGGGACGGCCTTCCCGGCAAGCTCCACTTGCCGGGGCCTTGATCTTCTGTCTTGTATACTTTGTTTTTGAATGGTTTGATAAGGATCAGAAAGGTCTCCGGCGAGCACGTGGTGAGCCCTACCGCGGGAAGCTGCTACTGCCCGTGCACAAGTTGGGGTACTAAGGTACCCCTATCTTAGTACACCGACAGGAGCCCCCGGGCCTGGGCCATACACGGTGCCGAGCGCTGTTGGGCCAGGCCCAAAACAGTGCACGGACACACGCGGCCCACGGCACGCCGAATCCCCTTCCGCATCCGCCGCGCCCCTCCCTAACGGCACGCGTCGATTGCGGCGTCGTGGGAGAGATCGTGGCCACGTTCTTTAATGGAAAATGCGAAACGCCCCCCACTCCCCCCTTAAAAGCGGAGGGAACAGGGGCAGTTTCCCTCCTCCGCTTTCACTTCGTCTTCAACCTCCAGAAATCCCCCGCAGCGCTTTGCCTCCACACCTCCTCTGCCCTCTTCCGCACCCGCGGCACCGCCGAACTGCTCGCCCCTTCGCCCGCCGCCTCCGCCATGGCTCCGAAGGCCGAGAAGGCGAAAGCGGAGAAGGCCAAGAGGGAGAAATCCGAGCAGGCGGCGAAGCTCGCCGCCCTGCGGAAGAAGAACGTAGTCTTCGCGCCGAGGCTCAGCGCGAGGGAACTCTAGAACAAGTATTACCTTTTGTGGGCCAAGGAGACCAAGGCTCATCCCCGTACCAGAGTCTACCCCGCCGTCGCCAAAGATCTGCTTCCCGGCGGGTACTTCTTCTTTGCTGTCTTCTTTCACTGCGGCTTGTGCCCTCCGTTCTCGGAGTTTTTCTGCGACATCATGAACACGTACGGACTCCACCTCCTAGACTTCACCCCCAATGCCATCCTTACGATGGTGGTTTTCGCACATCTGTGCGAAAACTACATAGGGATCTATCCAAACGTAGCGCTCTTTCGCCACTTTTTTATGCCTAGAGTAGAGGCCGGCGCTCCCCTCTCCGGGGGTATCTCTTGGATCTTCCGCTTGAACAAGAAGGAGTCATATCTGAAAGGAGAGCTCCGCGGCAAGTGGGAAGAGTGGCGCGCAGATTGGTGTTGGATAGTGGAGGACCAGCCGGAGCCTTTCACTGCGCCGCGCACAACAGCCATAGTGCGCGGCAGGGACTGGAGCGAGTTGGCCCCGGATGACGTCAAGCTCAACGTCGCCCTCGTCAGGATACTTCGTCTCCGGGTAGCCAAACTGACCATCGGAGAGGTAGGGGCAGATTTCCTCCGCCGCCGCATTGCCCCTTTACAAGAGAGGAAAAGGCCAGCATGGGAGTTTGGCAACGCGGCGGACATTATGAGGCTGCGCCCGGGTTTGAACTTCAACTTCACGGCTTTGGAGTTGAAGGGGATGGTCCGGGAGCTTTTTAAGCACGACCCGGCCCATCCAGAGTGGTTTAGATCTCCCCGGGGAGTGGTGCCGCTGTGCAACATCACCGCCCGGGATGCCTTGCGCGCAATGATGCCCGCGTGTGACTCTCACGGCGTCGACCCCACCTGGATAGTGCCCACGCCGGATGCAATTATGAGTTTCTTCGATAACTTGGTCGAGGTGCCGAAGAACACCGAGGAGAACAAAGGCCTCACTCGGGCCACCATAGAGCAGGACATAGCCTACATCGCTTCCCGGATGGAAGAGGCCGCCGCAGCTGCAGCAGCAGGGGACTTCGGATTCACCATGGACGAGGCGCAGGCCGAGGACGAGGTGTGCCAAGCAGAGGAGGCTGAGATCCGCAGACTGCTCAAGCTTCCGCCCGACGAGCTTGCCGGGGTCCCTTCCTTGAGGCACGCCGGGATTCCCGGAGTCATGAGCGAGGCCGCGGCAAGCGAGGCCGCCGGAGGGAACAGAGGTGCCGGAGGGAGCGGAGCCACCGGAGGGAGCGGAGCCACCGGAGAGAGCGGGGCCGCAGGACAAGATGCTGGACCCAGCGAGCCCGCCGGGGAGGAGGAGGAGGACACCGAGGCCGATGAGGACTCCAGTGGGTCTCTGGGGCTGGACGATGACACCTCATCGTCCTCGGAGAACTCCCCGTCTCGGGCAAGTCCCAAGCGGACACCGCTGAAGCGTCTCTGCAAGGCGGCTACAGCAACAGGGACGCAGGCGCCCCGACAACAGCCTGCTCGCCGGGCGACGCGCGCCACCAGAGCGAGCCAAGCCGCGACGGAGGCGCCCCGCGCACCAGCCGCGGCGGAGGCGCCCCACGCACCAGCGCCAAGCGGAGGGGGGTCTTCTCAGAGCGGAGCGGCCGCTCCGCCTGCTCCTCGGGCCTCGGCGTCGGCGGAGGCTGGGTCTTCGCAGCCCCCAGCCCCGGGGACCGCCAAGCGCCCGAGGGAGCCTTCTCCTCCTGCTCCTCGCGCCGGAGCAACTCAGGTGGAGTTCGATTTCTCCGCCCTTAGCGACGACGACGAGGAAGAGGAGTAAGCATCTGTAACTTATAGCTTCTTCAATTCTGACTTGATCTTTCTTCGGGATTCTGATCTTGTTCTTGTTTTGCTTCCAGGACCCTGGCCCAGCGGATGGCAAAGCGGGCCAAAATCCCCGTGGTTGAGGTCGAAGACGACTCGCCCGTCGCGGCGACAGGGAACACGTCGGCGACCGGCTCGTCGGACCAACCTGCTGCTCCGAGGAGCAGCCCCCAGCGTAAGTCTGGGTTTTAGATTTTTTGTTCTTCGGGCGCGCTTGAGGTTTTAACTTGTACTGATAATCTTGCTGCTTCATTTGTCTTGTGCAGAAGTGGAGCCGCAGTTGCAGGAGCGCCCGGAGACTACTCCCGAGGAGCCGCAGGTCCCGCCATCCCCGCCAAGGGCGAACTCCCCGGCGAGGGAGAGCGCTCCGCCAAGGACGGGTACTCCGCCAAGGGCGAGTACCCCGCCAAGGGCGAGCAGCCCGGCGAGGGTGGCGACCCCGCCAAGGGAGGACTCCCCGGCGAGGGAGCCTGTCGTCGACGAAGTCCGCGAAGGTAAGTCTTGTAACTTCGTCTTCTTGGACTTATCTTTTTGGATATTTGCTTGAACTTCTTCCTTTCTTTTTCTTCTGCTTGATCCTCCTCCCCCGGAGCGGATGGAGGCGGAGGTCATCGTCGAGGAGGAGGGCGCGCAAGGCGACGCCGGCAATGCCACTGTCGTCGAAGACATGGCAGGAGCCGACGAGCCTGCCGCTGGGGAGACTGCCCCGACTGCAGACGCCGCGGCTGGGGAGGGGGACGGCGGCCACACTGCCGGCCCGGAGGCGGCAGGAGCGTCAAGCGCTGCGCCGGCCGCCGACCCCTCCGCCGGCAAGGAGCAGTCGGGCATCTATCTTGAGGCCCCCAATGGCGTCTTCATACAAGTGCCGTGGGGGTCCTCGTCGCGAGCCCCCGTGGAGGGAGAGACCTTTGATGGAGAGGTCCTCGCCTCCGCGGGGTTCAAGATTGTTGAGGCGCCTGGCGGGAGCGATGAGCCCGAAGAGGGGAAACTTCTCCGCCAGCTCCTGGCCCTTTACCGGGCCAGGCAGGCGAAACTGGAGTCGCGAGAAGCCCTCACCGCCAAGGCCGGAGCGGACTTGGAGAAACGCGCCGCAGAGCTCCGCGCCGCCCACCAGGCAGCTCTCCGCGACTTGGCGGAGGAGCGTGAGAGGCTTGCTGGAGAGCAGCAGGAGTTCCTCCTGGAGAAGGCTGAGGCCGAGGAGCAGCAGCGACTGGTCGGCGAAGTGCTGACCCAGCGAGAAGGCGCGCTCAACCAGCGGAAGGTCGACCTCGACGCTCACGAGGACGACCTTACCGCCCGGGAGCAGGCCCTTGGCGGAGAGTTGAAGGAAGCGAAAGCCGCCGCAGCCACCGCGGAGACCGCCAAGAAGGACCTTGAAGCTAAGGTGGTGCAGCTGGAGGAGTACCTGAAGGCGAGCACGGAAAGGGTCACCGCGCTCAACATAGAGCGCGAGAAAGACGCCCATACCAACTCAGACCTCCAGGTACGCCTCTCCAAGCAGGGTGACGAGCTCAAAGCCGCCAAGGACTCAATTGCTTATCTGGAGTTGAAGGTTTCCACTTTGAGGGATTCACTTGACGCCGCTCGGGACCGTGAGACCAAGCTGAAGGAGGAGGTCCGCAAGGAGCGGGAGCTGGTGGAGAGCGCCGCCACCTCCGCGAACAACTTCAACCGGGCGGTGGAGCAATGGACGGAGGACCTGGTCACTTCCGCCGCCAATATCGACAAGGAGCTGATGGCGCTGAGGGTGGAGCACCTCGTGTACTCTCCGGACCCGAACCTCCCCCACAGCGCCAAGCTCAGTCTTTTCTTCAGGGGAATCACGCCGGCGCTCGCACGGCTGCAGCAGAAGCTCCCCGCGCAGCTGGCCGAGGAGTCGCGCCAACTCTGCGCGGGTACCTTGGAGCGTGTCTTGACCAAGATCGTCTACCGCAATCCTGGTATTAATCTTGTCAACGTCCTCCGCAGCTTACCGGCCGACGCAGATCAGGAGGCGCTGAAGGTGCAGGTCGCCCACATCATCGCCAAGGTGAACAAGATCTAAAGGCGTGAAGGCGATCGCGTAGATTAGGCCTCTGTCTTCTTATTTCCTTTGCTGCTGCAAGGTGTGCCATGAACATGAATCTATTAGTCATTGCGACAAGTTATCTCTGTAATATATTATCTTATTTTGGAGCAATTGATGCAGTGTTATCTCCCTTGTTTTGGTCCTTTACTTTGTATGCTTTTTACCCTACGCTTTCCGGGGACTTGCCGGCAAGGGACCCTTGCCGCGAGCGCTGAGTGTTGGACCCTGAGCACCCTGCTGGCAAAGACCTTATCGGCAAGCAACCTTGCCGCAGCTAGTCGCAACGCACTTAGCTTGCTGAGCGAACTCGAAAACGAAGTAAGGGCGCGACACTTGTCGCAGCTCACTTAAGCCGTTGAGGGTACTCGAAAACAAGATAAGGGTGCGGCTAGCCACGGGTAGGTTCCTCCGCGCACAGGTTTTCCATACAAAGTGTGGTTGTTCAAGGAAGATAACTAAATTTTTTAAAATTTGAACTGCTCAAATTCTGGTAACTTAGCTTTCATAATCTGTTCGTTCTCCGGTAAGCTTCTCTTCCTTGAACAGTACTTGGTTCGTGCTCCACCTCCTTCCCCCCCGGCAAACTTGTGCGCGAGGAATGTCCCTTCTGCTTAAGAGGGAAAAAAAGGAGAGGGAAAACAAGTATATTGCCTTTCGGCGCGCTAATGCTTACCGGGTATGTGTGTTGCACAAGATGCCAAACAATGCATGCGAATAACAAAGAAAAGCATGAAAATGGCAAATAGCGCGAAACACAAAAGATTTACTGATGCACGGGATCTGCGCCCGGCTTTGTACAAAGGATTACATGCGACAGCGGCAAGACTCGTACAAAAGGTGGTTGCCGGAGCGGATCACGGCAACCGCGCCTTATGGGTGAAACTTGCGAAGATGCTCTATGTTCCAGGAGTTGCTCACCGGTAAGCCTTCTTCGGTCTCAAGGCGGACAGCGCCGAGCCTTGTGACTTGTCTCACCCGATAAGGGCCTTCCCACTTCGGCGTCAACTTGTTGGAATTCTTGGCGGACTGAACACGCCTAAGAACAAGGTCGCCTTCCTCGAGACTCCTGGCCTTGACCTTGCGGCTATGGTAGCGACGCAAGGCTTGCTGGTATCGAGCAGCTCGTACAGCAGCCTGGAGATGTTCCTCCTCGAGGAGCAATGCGTCATCTTGTCGCAGTTGCTCTTGCTCGAGCTCATCATAAGCGAGCACTCGAGGATATCCGTATACGAGTTCCGTGGGGAGAACTGCCTCTGCCCCATAGACAAGGGCAAAGGGTGTCTGCCCGGTGGCTCGACTTGGTGTCGTTCTGATTGACCAAAGAGCCGCCGGCAACTCCTCTATCCAGTTTCTTCCGCACTTGCGCAGCCTGTCGAAGGTTCTTGTCTTGAGCCCGCGCAGCACTTCAGCATTGGCCCTCTCCGCTTGACCATTGCTCCTCGGGTGAGCAACAGAAGTGAAACAGACCTTGGCGCCAAGGTCTTGGACGTACTGCATGAAGGTGCGACTAGTGAATTGTGTACCGTTTTCGGTGATGATCCTGTTAGGGATTCCGAAACGGCAAACAATCTCTCTGAAGAACCTGACCGCTGACTGTGTTGTCACCTTTCTCACTGGTTCCACTTCTGGCCACTTTGTGAACTTGTCGATCGCAACGTACAAGTACTCAAAGCCCCCGACAGCACGGGGGAAGGGGCCGAGGATATCGAGCCCCCAGACCGAGAAGGGCCAGGACAAAGGGGTCGTCTGGAGAGCTTGAGCTGGCTGATGAATTTGCTTGGCATGGAATTGGCACGCTTCACACTTGGTTACTTGTGCAGTTGCATCTTGGAGGGCTTCTTGCCAAAAGAACCCTTGCCGGAATGCCTTCCCGGCAAGTGCCCTTGCGCCAATGTGGTGGCCACATATGCCTCCATGTATTTCTGCCAACAGCTTCTGCCCGTCTTCTCTGGAGATGCACTTCAACCTGACACCATTGAGCCTTCTTCTGTACAGTTCATTGTCCACGAACTGGTACATACTTGACTGCCTGCTTATTTTCTCTATCTCTGCTGGGTCGTCGGGAAGTTCTCCAGTTTGCAGAAAACGGACGATCTGCTGTGCCCATGCCGGAGCCCGAGGCTCAACGGCAAGGACTAAAGGCATGAGGGCCGCTGCGGGAACCCCAGCTTCTACGGCAAGAACCTCTGGTTCTGTCGGAGCTGATGGTCCCCCGGCAAGCATGCCGGGGCAAGGCTTGTCGGGAACGCTTGCTTCAACTGTACAGACCCTTGGGTCCGCAGGAGCAAACTGTTCCTCAGCGTTCTGGTTGTTGATCTTGGGGACCTTGGCGGCGGCTTCGGGAAGATCCGCCGGCAAGTAGTCGCCGGAGACCAACTTTCTCTTCTTGGGCTGCCCAATTGATTGTGTAACGGATGGCTGGGTCAGCTTGAGCAGGAAGGTCCCTGGTTCCACAGGTAACTTCATCGCAGCACACTTTGAAAGGCCATATGCTATATCATTCTGAGCTCTCGGGACGTGCTCCATTTACAAACCTTCAAAGTGCTCTTCAAGCTTTCTCACTTCATCTACATAAGCTTCCATCAAAGGGCTTTGATAACATTTGTTTACTTGTCGGACCACCAACTGAGAGTCTCCCCGCACAATCAACTTCTTGATCCCAAGTTTAGCTGCAATCCTGAGGCCAGCAAGAAGACCTTCATACTCAGCAGTATTGTTTGTCGCTTGTTCTCTGGGAAAGTGCATCTGGATAACATACTTGAGGTGCTCTCCGGTGGGCGCTATGAGTACCACGCCGGCACCGGCGCCTTGCAGCGAGAAAGCACCATCGAAGTACATTACCCATTCGCTTGTCGCTTCTTGTACGGGGACGCTTGTCTCTGGAACTTCTTCATCTGGCGTTGGGGTCCATTCAGCTATGAATTCTGCCAAAGCTCTGCTCTGTATGGTTGAAGTACTTTCAAACTTGAGACCAAAGCTTGACAGTTCCAGTGCCCACTCGACGATCCTGCCTGTTGCTTCTGGATTCTGCAATATCCTCTTCAACGGAAAGCGAGTGACCACTGTTATCTCATGTGCTTGGAAGTAATGGCGCAGCTTTCTCGAGGCCATGAGGAGACCGAAAAGCAACTTCTGCACCCCGGAGTACCTTGATCTAGCCCCCTGCAAGAGGGAGCTCACAAAATACACCGGGCGTTGCACCATCTTCCTTCGCACTTCTCCTTGCTCCTGCGCAGAGTTGTCCTTGTCGGGGCCAGAGCTTGTCGGTGGAGCCCCCTGCTTGTCGTTGGACTCGCTCGCCGGAGGTGTGGGCTCTTCCTCTGCCTCCCTTTCCGCTACCAACGCAGCACTAACCACTTGATTGGTTGCCGCTAAGTACAGCAGCAACTTCTCTTGTGGTTTAGGTGCGACAAGTATTGGAGTGGAGGACAGGTATCCTTTCAAATCCTGCAGCGCTGCCTCCGCTTCCGGAGTCCATTTCATAGGACCTGCCTTCTTCAAGATCTTGAAGAAAGGCAGGGCGCGTTCTGCAGACTTTGAAATGAACCTGCTGAGGGCAGCCACACAACCGGCAAGTCTCCTTACGTCCTTGACGCGCCTCGGGGCTTCGATCTGCTCGATGGCTTTTATCTTGTCGGGATTAGCTTCAATCCCCCTCTGGGACACGAAGAACCCGAGAAGCTTGCCGGAGGGGACTCCGAAGACGCACTTCTCGGGGTTCAACTTGAGCTGGATCTTGCGCAGATTTGCAAATGTTTCTTCTAAGTCTTGGATCAGGGTATCTTTGCTCTTGCTCTTGACCACTATGTCATCCATGTAGGCTTCTACATTTCTGTGGATCTGTGGCTCAAAAGCAGTGTGCACCACCCTTGCAAACGTTGAGCCTGCATTCTTCAATCCGAAAGGCATGCGAATGAAGCAATATGTGCCACATGGAGTAATGAATGCAGTCTTCTCTTCATCTTCCTTGGCCATAAAAATCTGGTGGTAGCCTGAGTATGCATCAAGGAAGGAGAGCAGCTCACACCCAGCAGTGGAGTCAACAATCTGGTCAATGCGCGGCAAGGGAAATGGATCCTTGGGACATGCTTTATTCACATCAGTGAAGTCTATACACAACCTCCACTTCCCGTTAGCCTTACGCATGACAACTGGGTTTGCTAACCACGTCGGATGGATCACGCCTCTAACCAGGCCCGCTGCTTCTAGCTTCTTAATCTCTTCGGCAATGAATTCTTGGCGCTCCACGGCTTGCTTCCTGACCTTCTGCTTGACGGGCCGCGCATGAGGACAAACAGCAAGCTTGTGCTCAATTACCTTCCTGGGAACGCCGGGGATGTCAGATGGTTGCCACGCAAACACATCGACATTCGCCCGCAGGAAGGCAACGAGCGCGCTTTCCTATTTGCTATCAAGTGTAGCACTGATGGTGAAGGTACCACCAGTGCCGTCCTCCTTGGGGGACACCTTCTTGGTTGCCGGTTGAGCGGCCATCCCTTTCTTGCACTTGCCGGTGGAGCTCGATGGAACGTCCTCGACGGCAGCGCAGCACTCCGAAGAGGTGCGTTTGCCGGAGTCGGCCCCAGAGCACTTGCCGGACTTGGTCTTGGTGGTGTTGGTCTTCTTCCCCCCGGGAGCTTCAGCGGCAAATGTGTTGCTCTCCGCCGCGGCTGCTGCATCCCGGTATATCTTGTCGGCGCAGATAAGCGCGTCCTTCTTGTCGCCATGGACAGAGATGACGCTTATCGGCCCCGGCATCTTGAGTACGTTGTAAGCGTAGTGGGAAGCTGCCATGAACTTGGCGAGGGCAGGACATCCAAGTATCCCATTGTATGGCAACGGGATATCGGCCACGTCAAAGGTTATCCTCTCCATCCTGAAGTTGAGTTCCCCGCCAAATGTCACCGGCAGAGTGATCTTCCCCTTGGGCTTGCTCCTTCCCGGGTTTATTCCTTGGAACGAACCGGTCTCTTCGAGCTCGCCATCTGGGATCTGGAGTTTCTTGATCACAGCCGAGGAGATCAAGTTCAGGCCGGCCCCGCCGTCAACCAACATTTTGGTGACCTTGAGGATGCGGATGGTTGGTGAGACCAACATCGGCAAGCACCCGACCGCCGTGGTGCGGTCAGGGTGATCCTCAAGATCAAAAATGATGGGCGTGCTGGACCACTTCAGGAGCCTGCGTGACTCAACGGGCGGTTCTGCTGCGTTTACTTCCCGCACCCACTGCTTGAGTTGGCGGTGGGAAGTATGCAGAGAGGCGCCCCCGTCGACGCACATCACTTCTGTGGCCTTCTGGAACTCCTGCTCGCTTTTATCACCTTCCTCCATGTCGTCGTCGTCGTCTTCTTCCTCATCCTTGTCGCGGCCCCGGGGAGGTCGATCACCTTGCCGCTGCTTGGCCTTGCCGCGGCGTCCTCCCCGGCCATTGAATGGCCGCTTCTTGCTTGGCTCTCCTCCGCCACCTTGGGCCTTCTCCTTGTCGCGCCGCTCGTATTCAGCCTTCTGCTGCTCTACGAGGTACTCGACGCGCTTGCAGTTCGAAAGGTCATGACCCTTGGTGCGGTGGATCTTGCAATATTGCTTGTCGGAGCCGTCCTGCTTGTCGGCTGCCGCTACAGGGGCAGGCTCCTTACCGGAGCCGCCAGCCTGTGCTGTCTTGGCGGGAGCCTCCTTGCCGTACTTCTCGACGACCAGCACCTCCTTGCTCTTCTTCTTTCTATTGTTCCGCCGCTGGCTCTTCTTTGCCGGGGCGGCATCCTCGCTGTCGCTTCCCCCTGCGCCAGCATCCTCTCCGGGGAGTCTCCTCCCTTCTTCGGCGCGCGCACACTTGTCAGCCAGAGCATAGAGCTCGCTGACATCCCGTATCTTGGTCATGGCCATCTCTTCCCGCATGCGACGGTTACGCATGTTCTGGTGGAACGCGCTGATAACCGCGGCGGGGTGGACGTCGGGAATGTTGTGCTGTACGCGGCTGAACCGTTGAATGTACTTGCGCAGGGGTTCTCCTTCCTTCTGGGCCAAGATGTGGAGATCACTCTCCTGGCCGTGGGGTTTGTGGCCACCCGTGAAGGCGCCCACAAACTGATGGCACAAATCTGCCCACGAAGAAATGGAGCCTTCCGGCAAGTGCATAAGCCAAGAACGAACGTTCGGCTTAAGCACTAGCGGGAAATAGTTGGCCAATATCTTCTCGTCGCACCCCCCGGCAGCCTGCACCGCGATGGTGTAGATACTGAGGAACTCCGAGGGGTGCGTCTTGCCGTCGTACTTCTCGGGTACGTCGGGCTTGAAGTTTTTCATGCTGGGCCACTGGACGCGCCGCAGCTCATGGGTGAACGCAGGGCAACCTGCCGCGTACGGGAAGTCGCCTGGTTCACCGGGCGCATGCGTGTCGACAGCGGTCCCAGCACGCTGATCAGATTGTCGCCGGGCTTCTCGGCGGCGCTCGATTGTCGTCCGAGCGTCTTCTTGTCGCCGGTCATCAAGGACTTGGCGCTGGTCCCGACGAGCCCGCGGATCCGACGACGCCGTGGAGTCGTCGTCGACGTTGATCCGGCGGGGAGGCGTCTTCTGCTTCCGCGGCGGGGAGTGCACGGTGGTTGCACCCGCGGCGGTCTTGTCGCCGTCGGCCTTCGTCTTCTCGACTTGCCGCGGCCGCGATGTCGCCGGCTGGTGCGGCGTGTCGTTGTTGGCGAAGGCGATCAGGCTTTGGATCGTCACCCTCCAGTCCTCGGCCTTGTCTGCCGCTGGAGGGAAATCGAGGAGCAGTTGCGCTCTCGCGAGAGCTTCTGTTGGAGAGGAGGGGAGCAGTGGCGAGCGGTGCGAGGAGCGAGATATGCTCGGACTTCTAACAGGGTTAGAAGGAGCAGGATCTCGCCCCGGCGACCGCGCCTTGCTTGTACCAGGACGATGGCCTTGAGCTTCCCGCGAGCCTCCGGTTTGCCCTTGGCCCAGCAAGCGGATGGTACCTCCTGTACCACGGAGCTGCTGGCCTGTCATCTGCTGAGATGGACGTGGCGCGTCTACGGACACCGAGGCCTTGGAGTTGGTCCAGTCGTCCGCCTTGTCCTTGGACTTGGCGGTGCCGTGAGTTTCCTCACCGGCGACCACCCTTACGCCGGCGTCTCCTCCACCCACCGTTGGTTCTGGTGGCGGGGGAATCGACGCAGACGGGCCTGCGACCTCCGAAGCCTTCTTCTTCGGGGCCATGTTGCTGCTGCTGATGAAGTTGACGAAGTTGGAGAGGTTGATGAAGAATGCGCCCGCGTGAGCGCCCAATCAGGTTCGCACAACCTCGACGCCCCCTACCTGGCGCGCCAAAGATGTCGGGGGAAACTGTCCACCACGAACACCTATGGGACCGGAGCCCCTTGTACGTTGCGGTAAGGGAGCGGAGGGAGCACAAAGAGCGGATCGAAGAGCACACGCGGGCAGTTTACCCAGGTTCGGGCCGCGCGGACGCGTAAAACCCTACTCCTTCTTGGTTTGTATTGAGTTTGTGAGCTCGGGAGCTTGAAGAACTAGCTACACCGAGCGAGAGAGCTGTCTAGGTTCCGAACCCTTTCTACGTTGTGCATGGGCCTCCTTTTATAGCTCAAGGGGTCACCGACAGGTGTCAACGTAGAAGAAGGGCAAAAATGTAACTTTGGTGGTAGTTGTAACAGTGCGGGAACAGTGCATGAACAGTGCGTGAACAGTGGTCTTCACCTAACTTGACAGTGGGGGACAAGGACATTAAATGCCCGTCACTGTCGACCCCAAAAGCACCCGTCCATGCATCTCCGTTCGCCACGGCGATAGCCTCGTCACCGTGGAGTGCCACCGTGCCCCCCAGGCTGCACAGCCATCCGCCACGCGTCCCTGGAAGGGCCCCAGGGCGACGCGTGGGCCGATGAGCTGGAGCGTGGGCACACAGCGCAGGTTCCCCCGGCAAGCACCTTGCCGGGGTCTTGATCTTGCCGGGCTGGGAAGCTTGTCGCTCCCCGGGCCCTTGCCGGGGCGCATGCTGCGCCAAGGCATGTCTTCGGGGATGCAGTCTTCTGGTTTTCCTGGCAAGCTCCTCTTGCCAGGGTCTTGTGCTAAATGTGATAATCTTGAGCCTGGGACGGCCTTCCCGGCAAGCTCCACTTGCCGGGGCCTTGATCTTCTGTCTTGTATACTTTGTTTTTGAATGGTTTTATAAGGATCAGAAATGTCTCCGGCGAGCACGTGGTGAGCCCTGCCGCGGGAAGCTGCTACTGCCCGTGCACAAGTTGGGGTACTAAGGTACCCCTATCTTAGTACACCGACATAGATCTTGATGCAAAATTTGTTAAAAGTGAGATTGAAGAGGTCAAGACTTTACAGGAATTTAATTATTATGTTTGCTCTTAGGTAGAGTGTATTTCCTTGTTGCAATCCATGCTAAATTATCCTCATGCTTACAGTCAAAATAAAGCCTTTACCAAACACATCGTTAATGCTTTAATGCAATCTTATGAAGAAAAACTTGAATTAGAAGTTTCTATCCCTAGAAAACTTTATGATGAGTGGGAACCTACTATTAAAATTAAGATTAAAGATCATGAATGCTATGTTTTGTGTGATTTGGGTGCAGGTGTTTCGACGATTCCAAAAGCTTTGTGTGATTTGTTAGGTTTCCATGAACTTGGTGATTGTTCTTTAAATTTGCATCTTGCGGATTCTACAATTAAAAACCTATGGGAAGGATTAATGATGTTCTTATTATTTCAAATAGGAATTATGTACCCGTAGATTTCATCGTGCTTGATATAGTTTGTAATCCCGCATGTCCTATTATTCTTGGTAAACGTTTCCTTAGAACAATTGGTGCAATTTTTGATATGAAGGAAGGAAATATTAAATTCCAATTTCCATTAAGGAAGGGCATGGAACACTTTCCTAGAAAGAAAATAAAATTACATTATGAATCTATTATGAGAGCCACTTATGGATTGCCTACCAAAGATGACAATACCTAGATCTATTCTTGTATCATGCCTAGCTAGGGGCGTTAAACGATAGCGCTTGTTGGGAGGCAACCCAATTTTATTTTATTTGCTTTTACTTCTGTTTAGTAATAAGTAATTCATCTAGCTTCTAGTTAGATATGGTTTTGTGTTTTAACTAGTGTTTGTGCCAAGTAGAACCTTTGGGAAGACTTGGGTGAAGTCTCTGCGATCTTGCTGTAAAAAACAGAAACTTTTGCGCTCACGAGATTAGCAGCCATTTTTTACTGGAGAGTGCTTTTAAGTTGATTGTTTTTGTAGATGATTAATAGACAAATTCCTCACGTATAGCAATTTATTTTAGAATTTTTAGAGTTACAGAAGTATTCGAAAGTTACAGATTGCTGCAGACTGTTTTGTTTTTGACAGATTCTGTTTTTCGTGTGTTGTTTGCTTATTTTGATGAATCTATGGCTAGTATCGGGGGGTATGAACCATAGAGAAGTTGGAATGAAGTAGGTTTAACACCAATATAAATATAGAATGAGTTCAATACAGTACCTTAAAGTGGTGGTTTGTTTTCTTATTCTAACGGAACTCACGAGATTTTCTGTTAAGTTTTGTGTTGTAAAGTTTTCAAGTTTTGGGGTAAGGATTTGATGCACTATGGAACAAAGAGTGGCAAGTGCCTAAGCTTGGGTATGCCCAAGGCACCCCAAGGTCCATTTGAAGGACAACCAAAATCCTAAGATTGGGGATGCCGCGGGAAGGCATCCCCTCTTTCTTCTTCGTCTATCAGTAACTTTACTTGAGACTATATTTTTATTCACCACATGATATGTGTTTTGCTTGGAGCGTCTTGTATGATTTGAGTCTTTGCTTTTTAGTTTACCACAATCATCCCTGTTGTACACACCTTTTGAGAGAGAAACACATGAATCGGAATTTATTAGAATACTCTATGTGCTTCACTTATATCTTTTGAGCTAGATAGTTTTGCTCTGGTGCTTCACTTATATCTTTTTAGAGCACGGTGGTGGTTTTATTTTATAGAAATTATTGATCTCTCATGCTTCACTTATATTATTTTGAGAGTCCTTTAGAACAGCATGGTAATTTCCTTTGGTTATAAAATTGGTCCTAATATGATAGGCATCCAAGATGGGTATAATAAAAACTTTCATATGAAGTGCATTGAATATTATGAGAAGTTTGATACTTGATAATTGTTTTGAGATATGAGGATGGTGATATTAGAGTCATGCTAGTAGACTAGTTGTGAATTTGAAAAATACTTGTGTAGAGGTTTGCAAGTCCCGTAGCATGCACGTATGGTAACCGTTATGTGACAAATATGAAGCATGAGGTATTTCACTGATTGTCGTCCTTTGTGTGGAGGTCGGGATCGCGCGATGGTTAACTCCTACAAACCCTTCCCCTAGGAGCATGCGTGTAGCACTTTGTTTTAATGACTTGTTGATTTTTGCAATAAGTATGTGAGTTCTTTATGACTAATATTGAGTCCATGGATTATACACGCTCTCACCCTTTCACCATTGCTAGCCTCTCTTGTACCGCGCAACTTTCGCCGGTACCATACACCCACCATATACCTTCCTCAAAACAGCCACCATACCTACCTACCATGGCATTTCCATAGCCATTCTAAGATATACTGCCATGCAACTTTCCACCGTTCCATTTACTATGACACGCTTCATCGTTGTCATATTGCCATGCATGATCATGTAGTTGACATCGTATTTGTGGCAAGGCCACCATGCATAATTTTTCATACATGTCACTCTTGATTCGTTGCACATCCCGTACACCGCCGCAGGCATTCATATAGAGTCATATTTTGTTCTAGTATCGAGTTGTAATCCTTGAGTCGTAAATAAATAGAAGTGTGATGATCATCATCATTAGAGCATTGTCCCGAAAAAAAGAAAAAAAAAGAAAGGACAACAAAAAAGAAGAAAGGCCAAAAAAGTAAAAGGCCCAAAAAAAGAAGAGGACAATGCTACTATCTTTTTCCACACTTGTGCTTCAAAGTAGCACCATGATCTTCATGATAGAGAGTCTCTTGTTTAGTCACTTTCATATACTAGTGGGAATTTTCATTATAGAACTTGGCTTGTATATTCCAACGATGGGCTTTCTCAAATGCCCTAGGTCTTCGTGAGCAAGCAAGTTGGATGCACACCCACTTAGTTTCTTTTGTTGAGCTTTCATACATTTATAGCTCTAGTGCATTCGTTTCATGGCAATCCCTACTCACTCACATTGATATCTATTGATGGGCATTTCCATAGCCCATTGATACGTCTAGTTGATGTGAGACCATCTTCCTCTTTTGTCTTCTCCACAACCACCACTCTGTTCCACTTATAGTTCTATATCCATGGCTCACGCTCGTGTATTGCGTGAAAATTGAAGAAGTTTGAAAAAAATTAAAGTATGAAATAATTGCTTGGCTGAAACCAGGGTTGTGCATGATTTGGGTATTTTGTGTGATGAAGATGGAGCATAACCAAACTATATGATTTTGTAGGGATGAACTTTCTTTGGCCATGTTATTTTGAGAAGACATAATTGCTTTGTTAGTATGCTTGAAGTATTATTATTCTTATGTCAATATTAAACTTTTGTCCTGAATTTTTCGGATCTGAACATTCATGCCGCAATAAAGAAAATTATATTGAGAATTATGTGAGGTAGCATTCCACATCAAAAATTCTGTTTTTATCATTTACCTACTCGAGGACGAGTAGAAATTAATCTTGGGGATGCTTGATACATCTCCAACGTATCTATAATTTTTTTATTGTTTCATGCTATTATATTATCTGTTTTGGAATTTTTAATGGGATTTACTATGCACTTTTATATTATTTTTGGGACTAACCTACTAACCCAAGGCCCAGTGCAAATTGTTGTTCTTTTTTGCCTATTTCAGTGTTTTGCTGAAAAGGAATATCAAACGGAGTCCAAATGGAATGAAACATTTTCGAGGATCGTTTTTTGGAACAAACACAACCCAGAAGACACGAGGAGGGCGCACCCAGGGAGGTGGGCGCGCCCCCCACCCTCATGAGCCCCTCGTAGCTCTACCGACATACTTCTTCGTCCTATATATACTCATATACCTTGAAAACATCTGAGAGCACCACGAAACCCTAATTCCACCACTGCAACCTTCTGTACCCGTGAGATCCCATCTTGGGGCATTTTCGGGAGCTCCACCGGAGGGGGAATCGATCACTGAGGGCTTGTACATCAACAACATAGCCTCTCCGATGAGTTGTGAGTAGTTTACCATAGACCTTTGGGTCCATAGTTATTAGCTAGATGGCTTCTTCTCTCTCTTTGGATCTCAATAGAAAGTTCTCCTCGGTCCTCTTGGAGATCTATTCGATGTAATACTTTTTGCGGTGTGTTTATCGAGATCCAATGAATTGGGGGTTTATGATTAAGATTATCTATGAACAATATTTGGTTCTTTTCTGAATTCTTATATGCATGATTAAATTATCTTTGTAAGTATATCCAAATTATCAGTTTGGTTTGGCCTGCTAGATTGCTCTTTCTTGCAATGGGAGAAGTGCTTAGCTTTGGGTTCAATCTTACGATGTCCTTTCCCAGTGACAACAGGGGCAGCAAGGCACGTATTGTATTGTTGCCGTCGAGGATAAAAAGATGGGGTTTATATCATATTGCATGAGTTTATCCCTCTACATCATGTCATCTTGCTTAAGGTGTTACTCTGTTCTTATGAACTTAATACTCTAGATGCATGCTGGATAGCGGTCGATGTTATCGGCACAAAAAGACACCTATGAGATCACTGGAATCCCTTTTACGGTTGGTGGGCGGGAGGTTGTGCAAAGAGCGGGTCTAAGAGTCAGCACAAAGATCGTTTACCCAGGTTCGGGCCGCGAGAATGCGTAATACCCTAGTCCTGCTTTGGTGTATATTCGAGTTTTCTTGAGTTCTTGAGCTAATTACGGTGCCTGTCTAGCTTTCCAAGGTCCGAATCCTTCTCCAGTATGCCGCGGGCCTGCTTTTATAGTCCAAAGGGGCTGCCACAGTGGCACACAGGAGGTGGAAAGGTGTACATTGTATAGGCTTATCCCATGCCATTACGGGACAAGACGCATTAAATGCGCTGCTTAGGTGTCTATTTGCTTTATCGGGGATGGAAAAGAAGCCCGTCCCATCCATGGCCGATCCGTCTGGTCGCGACGCGCGTCCAGGCCGATGGGGCAGGCAGCTGAGGTGGCGTGGTGGTAGGGTCTTCACGATGATCTGTACGCCACCACGCATGTTCTTGATTAGCTGGACCAGGAACCACGTATCGCCACGTGGGTGTCTTCCTGGGCTAGAGGGTCGGCCTCGAGCTGGGGCGACGACGGGGTGGTAAGGGCTTGCCACAGTCTTGCGTCTATTCCCGGCAAGGGTCTTGCCGGGGCCTCTGTGAGTGTCCCTCGTCAAGAGGCTTGCCGGGGCTCCGGGGTGTCTTCGGCAAGGAGCCTTGCCGGGGCCTCGTGGGCATACTCGGCAAGGAGCCTCGCGATCGACGTGTCTTCTGGTTCTTATCTTGGGAGTCATAGACCTTTGTCTTCACAAAGATCTGCATGCCATGACATGGGCGCTTCCCGAGCCTTGGTTCCAATTTTGTTGATGACGTTGGAGCTCCAAGGCTCAAGGGCAGCTGCGATGGAGGCATTTGGGTGAATCGCCCCTGCAAGAGTTCTTGCCGGGGGTGCGCAGGCCGCCTCGGCAAGAGCCCTTGTCGGGGGAGAGCCTGTCTCCTTGCTTGGTATTCTCGTGCCATCGTCTTGGCGTTGTTTTGGTAACTTTGCGTCTCTGGCTTCTCTCCTCTGCTCTGTTATGTTTGGTCACAGGCGTGGCTCTGACTGCCCATGCACAAGTAAGGGGTAAAAAATAGCGCCCCTATTTTTGTACACTGACAGGAGCCCCCGGGCCTAGGCCATTCATAAGCGCAACGCGTTGTTGGGCTAGGCCCAGAACCGTGCGCGGGCAGTAGGGTTGGATTCTTTTTTATCGCAGTAACTCCTCCGGTGGTTGCGCTTCCCCACGATTTGCGCTGACGTGGGGGTCGTGCGTGGGATGACCGCAGCATGCTTGCGTCACCTTGCAGTTCCAATAGTAAAGAGACAGTTCGCGCCCTCCTCATAAAAAGATAGAGGAAGTCGCGGGGGCACGGCTCATTTACTAGGCGGACTTGGGTCGCCCCACGATCACGGGGTGTGAAAAATGGGCGTGCCACGTGCCACCCGATACCCTGATCTATACGCCACGTGCCCCTCATGCATCGGGGAGGGCAGGCGGTGGATGTAGAGGGTGCGGGCTTTAACGCTGGAGCG
>LR738715.1:532316976-532358124 GCA_902687465.1 Secale cereale
GGTCGGTCCTATTCTCTTGTGCCCCCGGTGTTTGGACTGGTTGATTTGGGCGGTTTCCCTTCTATAAGGAGGGGGGAGGAGAGGGACAGTGCTTCTCACCCCCCCCCCCACTCATCCTCATCTAGTTTGGTCCCTTTTCTCCTCAAGATATGCCGAGAGGGCGTGGCCGTGGCCGTGCCTCCGCGGAGGCGACCAGGTCGTCCTCCCGTCTGAGGGCGGCGGCAGTCAAAGAAGAGCCGGATGCCCAGGATGAGGACCACACGGGAGGCAGAGGCGCCGGCCGGGGTCGCGGTTGGAGAGGCGGTCGAGGCAGGGATGGATGAGGTCGGGGAACGCCCGCGCCGTCATCATCACTGTCTCCATCTCCTCCGTAGTCTCCTCCTACCTCCCCACGTGGCCATGTCAGGGACACGGCGCTGGAGTTCATCTTGTAACTGCGCGAGCCGCCATGCAGTCGCCTCCGTCTTCCCGAAGCGTTCGCTAAGGTGTTGGAGGTCGATCAGCCACCGAGGTTGAGGCTTCACATGGAGGGGTGTTGCCATGGCGCCATGTGGGTGGACACCAAGTTCCCCGCTCATGTAATGTTCCTCCGCCGGGGGTGGAAGACCTTCGCGCGCGCCCATTGCTTGATGAAGGGGCACGTCCTCTGCTTCAGGTTGGCTGAGAGCGATCTGCTCTCCGTCAAGATATTCGGGCGCTCGGGACACAGACTAGGGTGTTGTGCGGAGAGCTCGACTGACGACGAAGACTCCTCCCCAAGCGAGAGCAATGGGGAGGACAGCGACAGCACCGACGAGGGCAGTGGGCGGGAGGATGACGGGTCCGACAAGGCGGCGGATACGCCATCCCCGGGTGATGCCGGTAGCACCATCATCTGCACCGCCAGCCCCTCGAACTTCTCGGGGTCGCCTCCTTGGGCTACTGGCGTTGGGAGGCCAGAGAAGGCGAAGAAGGTGTGCGGCAGTCGTCATGTCGGAGTACGTGAGCATCAACTCGCGCATTGCCAGCCCGCTGCCCCATCTTTCGGCTCCTCTCCCGGCGTCATCATCGCCAGCCTCCTTCGGGACGGCTGCCGGTATGTTCTCTTGGTGCTTTCTGTTGCTCGCGCTTCGCCTAGGCACTACTTTTGCCCTTTGCCATCTTGTTCCATTTCCTGAGGAGAGGGACAAGAAAGGGATTATGGGCAGCTTATCTCTTATTAGTTTTTAAGCCTACGGGCCTTTGTAAGATTTTAAATCTCGTAACCCCCTCGCTTATGTATGCATTCCGTATGAATTGTGTCGGCGTCCAGGGAACCAGGGTACCCAGACTTGCCTGTCTGCGGGCCGCGATGCGCTCCTGCTACGGCCTGGTATGGCCCAGATGATCGGTCAGCTATCCAAGACCCTCGCGAGGGGGCTAAGCCTCGCGAGGAGAACAACGTCGCGACTCCCTCAGGAGCGGCCTCGGCAAGGTGCTCCGGAGGAGTGGAGAATCCAAGGCCAAGTCCGCCTCAGGAGGAGGCAGAGACGTCAGCAGTGATGCACCGCGCCAGCAGGTGCTAGCGCCCGCTAGCTGTGTAGTTGCCATTTCGGTGCAAAGGAGGCAGCGTAGCCGCATGTTCCCGAGGAGTGGGACAAAGGTTTCCCCTTTGGTGCAACAAGACCAAAGACCGCAAGGATGACAAGGAGGATGTCACCGTCGAGCCCACCATCGCGTCACCGCTTGATCCTTTTGCAGGCGAAGACCGCTTTTGTTAGGATAGGAACATCCTTGTGTTCCCGCTCAAAAATGGCCGTTGTGGGATCCCTTCCCGCCTAAACATTTCGATGGAAGAGGACCATGGCCGCCTATATAAGTAGCTAGGACCCCCACTGTGGAGGGACAAGTCGAACCAAGCCCAGCCAAGTAGATTAGACCCATAAACTCTGCCACCACGCAAGGGGCAAGAACACTTGCCTCCTGACCCTCCTGAGCTCACCTCCTGAGCTCAGGAACCACTATACTACTTGGTATTCCCGCCCTCCCGAGGCTAATCCACCAAAGCAGGAAGTAGGGTTTTACACCACACGGTGGCCCGAACCTGGGTAAACTCTTGCGTGTTTTATCTGTTGTTTGCTTGAATCTCTTCACCAAGGCGAGAGCAAGACGCTAGGTAGGCGCGAGTGGGAGAGATCTTTGTTCACGCCCCTGTGTTCGAACTTCTTGGGTTTTACGGAGCCCTAAATCCGACATTTGGCGCGCCAGGTAGGGGGCGTGTCGAGATCTTGCTTCTTCGACGACCTTGTTCCGCTCTCGATGCCGGCTCCGCTCCAAAGCCATGGTGGACACACGCCGAGCTCGCGCCGCCCGCCACATCGCGAATGTCGCTCAAAGCATGCCCGCGAGCAACGGTGCACCGCTCCGCCCCAACTCGCCGGTCGCCAACGCCGCCACCGACCGCCGCGTCCACGAGCAGTAGGGCTCGTCGCTACCACCGTCCATGCGGCGCGATGACCGCACGGCGACGACTTCACCCTCACTGGCCGCGGCATCATCCTCACTGGTCTGTCGCGGGCTAGTCTACCAGCAGCCTGCACTGCTGCGGGCGCGAGAGCTCTTGCACTACCGCCCGACAGATGACCTCTACGACGAGTAGCTCCACTGCATCAACGAGCTCGTCAACACCTCTGGAGAAGCAGCGACACCAACGCACTCCTCCAATCCCCCATCGCCCCAAGCGGGGAACGAAGGCCATGGAGTCCCGGCTCCGCCTCCACTCTACGATGCCGGCCAGGAGGTCCGGCGCAAGGCTCCGCGACATGAGCCGCCCCGCAGAGCCCATGCGCGCGACGAGGAGAGCTGCCAGGTGATTCCGCATCCTAGGCGGGGGCTCGCGGGCCCCCTGGCCTGCAGAGCCAAGACCGCGCGCCACAGGAGGTGGTGGCGCCAGCACCCCAAGAACCAGCACCGCAGGGGCAGGGGGCGCCTGCGATCATGAGCGTGGCTGGATGTCGCGCCCTAGCTCCTGTGCTACGGCGCCTCGTCTGGCCCAGCAAGTTCAAACCGGACCTACCACCATGCTACGACGGCACCACCGACCCCACAGGGTTCCTCCAACTCTACGAGCTGAGCATCGAGGCATCCAACGGCACCGAGCAGGTCATGGGGAACTGGTTCTCCATGGCTCTCAAAGATGGCGCATGCTCCTAGCTCCTGAACCTCCCCGTGGGATCCATCTCCTCCTAGGAAGAGCTTCGTGAGCGTTTCGTCGCCAACTTCCAAGGCACCCGCGACCAAGCCCCGGCAGCTCCTGATCTGCGCCGTGTGAGGCAGCAGCCGGGAGGGACCCTACAAAAGTACATCCAACACTTCAACACCATGCGCTTCCGGATCCCTAGGGTCTCGGACGAGGCCATCATCTCGGCGTTCTCCGACGACGTCCGCGACATTAGGATGAGGGAGGAGCTCGCCATCCACGAGGACCTATGCATAGCCCTCGAGATGTTAAAGCTCGCGGCAAAGTGTGCCAGGGCGGAGGAAGGACGTCTCTCCCTCCAGGAGCTGCCTGAGGCGGAGGTGGACGACAAGAAGGCCAAGGCCAAAGAAGCAAAGAGCAAGGGGCCCGCCGTGCTGGCTGCGGAGCCAGAAGTAAAGCGTGGCTGCGGCTACGACGACCTCCCCAGAGACAACCGACCGTACTGCGTCTTCCACAACGTCCACAACCACAACACTAACGATTGCCAGGAGCTCAGGGCGATGCGCGGCGGGCGCGACAGCCGTGGCTACGGCCGTGGAGGAGGCCGAGGTGGAGGACGTTGGGACGGCAGGAACTCACGCTAAGGGTGGCGCGAACAGCCTCGTGAAGACCACTAGCAGGAGCAGCCTCGTGACGCCCCCTGGCGCGACCAGCCTCATGAGGGTCGCCCTTAGGGCAATGGAGGCATGTCTCCGCTGCCACCACCACCAAGAAGGAATGACGACGACCACCAGGGAGATGGAGCAGGGGCTTCCAGGAGCCGCGTGCAGTTGCGTGCATCTTGGGAGGAGCCCATGCCCCGGTTTCCCATCGCATCTTCAAGTAGTTCGCCCATGAGGTGAACGCGGCGCTTCCCAGGCCTGATGCCGCGCGCAACCTCAGGTGGACCAAGCAAGTCATCGCCTTCGACCCCAAGGACCAACTCAAGTGCACCGCGGCCCCAGGCGCTCTCCCGATGCTCTGCACCCCAACCATCAGCAACGTCCTCATGACCAAGACCCTCATCGATGGCGGAGCGGGACTCAACGTCCTCTCCGTCCAGACCTTCGAGACGCTCCAGGTCCCCTACGATCAACTCCACCCAACCAAGCCATTCTACGGAGTCACGGATGGCTCCACACTCCCGATGGGGCAGGTCCGCCTTCCTGTCACCTTTGGTGACCAAGACAATTACCACACCGAGCTCATCGACTTCGACGTCGCCAACATACACCTCCCGTACAACGCCATCCTCGGGTATCCTACCCTCGCCAAGGTCATGGCGGCAACCCATCACGGCTACAATGTCCTCAAGATGCCTGGGAGCGGTGGAGTCATCACGATCGCCTTCGACGAGAAGGAAGCGGTGTGTCCCCTGGAGCGCGCCTACCAGACCGCGGCAGTCAAATGCTCCGATGAGGATGGAGCCGTCCTCGCCCTGCAGACCGCCCCCAAGAAGAAGAAGAACCTGCCCGTCAGTGGACCTCGGGACGTAGGGGCTCCTGACGGCCCGGCCTCAGGACTCGTGCCTGTTAACGAGGCGCCCTCCACCCTCGCATAGGGAGGTGCGCCCGATGCCCCTCTCGTGACGGGCTCGGGGGATCTCCTCTGGAGTGTCTCCGGACTCACCAGCGTCTCGAGGGGGGTGTTCGGGCACCACCTGGAAGCATGTCTTAACGTGTGTTTTTGTGAGCCCAGCGCGAACCGCTCAGCGTTGGGGGCTCAGGACTTCGTCGACCAAGTTACCGAGGAACATCAGTACGCAAGGCTCATCCGCGGTGGGCGTAACCGCGCAACCCCAAGCTCACCTGCCCGCGGCCCAAGTGACCCTTCCGCGTCTGCGTTGACATTGCGGGTCTCAACCGAGCCGCCTCTCAGGAGCCCTTCTGACCGACGATGGTCGGCCGAAGGAGGGCCCTCCCTTGCAGCTACGTCCGCACACTCTTCGGTTTCGGCAACACAGCTGCCACGTTCCAGCATCTCGCGCAACATGCCTTGGGGGCTTGGGAGGCTCAGTGGCAGGCGGTCCGGATGGAGCAAGAGCCGGACCCGCGCGACCACTGAGAGCCTTCGGAGCCCTTGGGCCTCAGGAGCCCGACGATCCTCGGGAGCGACCCGCATGGCTTGTGTCTTCAGCTACCCCAACTCTTCTTCGACAAGTATCAGGTGACGCTTCAGGTATCCAATCGAGGGCGCCCCCCGGGCTGCATCATCCTCGGACTGCTGGGGGCTGTTCCCCCACAGTTGTCTCCCTTTTTGCATGATCAAGCCTAGTTGTTTCTTTCCATTCGCATTATCTGCATGCTTGGCATCCTCACCGCCACTAAGGTCATGAGCCCTTGTGAGCCCACTCGCGACCGCCCCATGATTAAGGACTGGCACGGCGTCTGTGCTCGGGTCCGTCCCTGCAGCGTCGCTAAACCCAAGGGTTGACCTTTGTCTCGCGAGCCATTCCCGTGATGTCACCTCCCGTGGTCGTTGGTGCCTTGTTATCGCATGGGCTAATCATGGATGGGTAAGTAGGGGCCCATGGCAGGTGCCTCGCTTATGCGAGAACCACGCGCCGGTTGTTTTTCTTTTGGATCGTTGCATGAGAAGACTGGGCACGACATCTGTGCTCGGGTCCGTTCCTGCAGCGTCGACAAATCCAGCGGCTGAGCTCTGTCTCGCGAGCCATTCCCATGACGTCACCTCCTGGGGTTGCTAGTGATGTGGCCTTCTCATGCGATACACTCGGCGCAGGTCGACACAACACCTCTCTTTTCACATTTCGCAGAAGAAGACTCAGGCGCAACCCGCCTCAGGGTACGTTCTCGTGAGTGATGTGTAAGCTCACGAGAACTTCCTCAGAGTCATTCAGTTTGTCCTGAGGAGGGCCCATATACACCTTGGCTGTCCTACCGTGCAAGCCACGTGTCAGGACGGGGCTGTACACACCCCGGAGTCTCTCCCCATGGGAGGCTCCCTCCCACGGTCCAATTGAAGTACCAAGCTCCGCGCTGGCAGATCCAACCGAGAAGTGGTTATGGCCATGAACCAGTGGAAGCACCAAGCTCCGCGTTGGGCACTACGACCGAGGCGCAGTTATGCCCACACTCCGCGCAAGTGTGGTAGCTCTATGCTCCGCGCTAGTTATAAACAACTGAGGGCGGCTCCTAGTGGTCGCACCAACCTCAGGGAGCTTTTCAGCTCACGACGCTCACAGCTTCTCATTGGATGGGTGTTGCGAGGGGGGCTAGGCACGAGGCCTATGCTCAGGTCACGCCTGGCGGATGCCACCCTACCAGGTGCCCAGACACCTGGCCTTCTTGCGCCCCCATCCCAGGCGAAGGCTCGTGAGCAAGGTATGGTGCTCGTTCTCCTTCATGAAAGCCGTTCGTAGGTCAAAGGGGACCCCCGGGCATCGCGACCCAGGGGCCTAACTAGCCACGTAGCCCCTCATCCCTTGAGTCTAGTTATGACGATAACCCCGGTCACCCGGAGGGCTCAATGGCGATCGAGGTATGCGTGGGGTTGGGCCCTGCCGACGCAGAACGAAAACGGGATCGCTTGAATGTCAAGGGGGACCCCTGGGAATCGCGACCCAGGGGCCTCACTAGCCACGTAGCCCCTCATCCCTTGAGTCTAGTTATTGCGATAACCCCGGTCACCCGGAGGGCTCAATGGCGATCGAGGTATGCGCGGGGTTGGGCCCTACCGACGCAGAGCACCTAAGCAAACATGAAAGGAAGCAAGCACAGAAATCATCTAGCTATTACAATAATACCAAGTTTTTCAAATTTAAACAGAGTTCTCACGCCTCCTCGAGGCACTCGCACTTCCGTCTTTGGATAGGAACAGATCAGGCATCACCAAGTGCATCATCACCGGTCTCCACCTCTTCGGCTGCGGTAGCAGTAGCCTAGAGGAACGCCTCCACCAGCTCCATGACCTTCGCCCCCAGGGCCTCGGCAGCCGTGCCCTCCATGACTATGGTCACGGGCTTAGACAGCAAGGCCAGGTCAAGGGTGGTGTCACGAAGACTTAGGTGACTGCACACCTGCGTCAGAACCAAGGTAAGGAGTGTGCGGCTCTCAACGTCGGCTAACTGGCCAATCGCGGCCGCAACCTCGCGCAGGGACTTCACAAGCGCAACGAGGAGCCCGGCGGGGCCTCCCTCCGGGGCGGCCAGCGGTTCCTTGAACCCTTCCCCGTAGGCGGCCTGCAGCGCCTTACGGGCCTCAAGATCAAAAGCGGCGAGGGCCTCGCGACACACTGCTGCCGAGGCCACAAGGGCCTCCTCCTTGTCGCGAGCGGCTTGGGTCGCCTTGGCCTGCTCAACCTCAATCTTCAGCTTCTCCAGGGCCGCACGGTCAGCAAGCTGCTCTTGTTGCAGCCGGGACGTCTCAACCTTCTGCGCCTCGAGCTCCTTCTCCAACCTCTTGAGCTCCAGGCGCGCCCAGTGCCTTCTCGCGAAGGGCCTCTAGCTCGCTCTCCGCCTTTAGGCAGCGCTTCTCGAGGGACGCAGCGTCAGCTCGTGTGGTGTCGCGAGCCCGCGTGGCTGCCACAGCTTCCTCTTGGCCCTTGGCAGCTATCGATGAGGCCTGGTCCCAGGAGGTTCGCACAGACTCGTCTGCCAGGAGCCACCCGTGGATCAGCCCCAGGCATCCTTCCATCAGGCGGCCATCACCACCTTGCAGTTCGGCGCGAAGCCGACCCGGCGCGGCGGAGGCAGCCTCCAAGGTCTCAGGGCCGGGCTGCGCCGGCTGGCGCATGACCACCGACAAGGCCGACTGCTCGACCAGGGGCTCGAGGGCTCCGACCCCCCTCGCTAGAGCAGCCGGAGCAGGAGCCACCGCAACCTCGCAGGAAGCGAGGACGCCCTCAAGCGAAGCCGCCACCACATGCTCGGTGGCCTGGTCGACCAAGACGCCCAGCGTCGTGGCATCCTCCCCTGTGGTCGCATCAGTAGCAGGAGGGGCAGGGCATCGCGACGTGACCTCCCCCTTCGCCTTCTTCATCACACCGCCCAGGCTGCTGCGTCAGGAGAAGCACATCAGGGACACAGTAACTAAGAATGGCGAGAAATTGCACACTTACTCGTCGAAGGCGAGGTGCCCCTTCTCTTGGCCAACAGGTCAGCAGCAGCCGCTGGATCTTGGCAAGGCGCGAGGCCACAGTCCTGGGCGCTGCCGTCGTCGGCAGATTCACTGGCACCATGCTCATTGACGGGGTCGCCACATTGCTTCCCCCGGATGCAGCGTGTCCGGATCGACATGGAGTGGCCGCCTGGGACCGTCCGGCGGCACCCGCGCCTGGCGTCATTGCTCCAGCGAACGCCTCGGAGGAGTCCCCCTCGTCGTCCAGGGTCTCCTCTAAGCCCCCCTCGTCGCTCTCGTCGTCAGCACCAGAAGACACGTCAAACATGGGCAGAGCGCCCACGAACGCACCAAAATCCAACACGGCCTTCAACAGCTCGGCCTTGTCAGGGTGGCTGTACAGCGGTAGGTGGGTCCCGGGGAGGTCCTACGGAACCATCCCTAGGAGGGTGGCCGAGGTGAAGTCCAGATCGTCCTCGGCCGGCGCCCCTGAGTGCAGCCGTAGCCTGTCGTCATCGCCCATTAGCTCCCACATGGGGCGTGAGTGTGCCTGCAGTGGCGGCAGACGCTGCCTCAAGAACTCCTTCACGATCTGGCCCCCTTCGAGCCTCGAGCTCAGGTCGGCCTCAATCCTTTCCAGGATAGGCCCGGCAAGGGGGTCGGTAAGCTTCGTGTAGCTCCAGACAGCGCGTTTCACCGGACGGGCGGTAGGCAGCGCCAGCAGAGGGTGAACGCGTTGGGCATCCAGATAGACCCACCTCTTCCGGTGGTAGTCTATCTTCTTCCTGGCCGTCATCAGCCGACAGCCCTGGCGCTGGAAGACGAAGGACACGCAGCCCGAGCACGGGCCATCGTTGTACCGGTGCATGGAGAAGAAATGGCGGAAGAGGGCGACAGTCGGCCTCACCCCCACGAGTGCCTCACAGTAACAGGCGAAGAGCGACAAGACGAAGATGGAGCGAGGCTGGATATGGAGAGCATGCACCTGGTAATGTTCCAGGATGGCGTAGAAGAACTCTGAGAAGGGTGGCACGAGCCCCACGGAGATGCTGTGGAGGAAGAAAGGGTAGCAGGACTTCGGCAGGTTTCGCGTCGTGGTGGATCTGGCCCAGATCTCGTCGGGCCATGCTCGTTGTGGACGCTTGATAATAAAGGTTGGACCTCTGAATAGTCCTCCATGATGATGGAGGACACCTCGAGCGCCGCCTCAAGGGAAGAAGCAGATCCAGACGCTGGCGCAGCACCCTTGTTCCTCTTCGCCATTGCTGAAGGAGTCGAAGGACACAGGCGATTTAGGAAGGCAGGAGGCATAGGAGGGCGAAATCTGAGCAGGAAGGAAGGGAAGCGATAACTCCCCCCAGTGGAGACAGCCCCTTTTGTCAAGACGCACGGTTGCTGAGACGGCGTAGGGAGCGGAGTCGCCCGCGTCCCATCCAACCGTCACGCGCCAGCCTGGCCCGCAGGCTTTTTGGGGCCCGCGACGCTTCGTCCTCGGCTAAGGCTTTGCCCCAAAGCCAACTTCGCGCGCGCCTTGGGACCGGGGGCTACTGTCGGTGTCCTGGGAACCAGTGTACCTAGACTTGCCTATCTGCGGGCCGCAACGCGCTCCTGCTACGGCCTGGTACGGCTCAGATGATCGGTCAGCTATCCAAGACCCTCGCGAGGGGGCTAAGCCTCGCGAGGAGAACAACGTCGAGACTCCCTCGGGAGCGGCCTCGGCAAGGTGCTCCGGAGGGGCGGAGAATCCAAGGCCAAGTCTGCCTCAGGAGGAGGCAGAGATCTCAGCAGTGATGCACCGCGCCAGCGGGTACCAGCGCCTGCCAGCGGCGCAGTTGCCATTTTGGTGCAAAGGAGGCAGCGCAGCCACAGGTTCCCGAGGAGCGGGACAAAGGTTTCCCCTTTGGTGCAACAAGACCGAAGACCGCAAGGATGACAAGGAGGATGTCACCGTCGAGCCCACCACCGCGTCATCGCCTGAACCTTTTGCAGGCGAAGACTGCTTTTTTCAGGATAGGAACGTCCTTGTGTTCCCGCTCAAAAATGGCCGTTGTGGGATCCCTTCCAGCCTAAACATTTCGGGGGAAGAGGACCCTAGCCGCCTATATAAGTAGCTAGGACGCCCACTATGGAGGGACAAGTCGAACCAAGCCCAGCCAAGTAGAGCAGACCCATAAACTCTGCCACCACGCAAGGAGCAAGAACACTTGCCTCCTGACCCTCATGAGCTCACCTCCTGAGCTCAGGAACCACTGTACTAGTTAGTATTCCAGCCTTGACGAGGCCAATCCACCAAAGCAGGAAGTAGGGTTTTACACCACACGGTGACCCGAACCTGGGTAAACTCTTGCGTGTTTTATTTGTTGTTTGCTTGAATCTCTTCACCGAGGCGAGAGCGAGACGCTAGGTAGGCGCGAGTGGGAGAGATATTCGTTCACGCCCCTATGTTCGAACTTCTTGGGTTTTTCGGAGCCCTAAATCTGACAAAATGTACTTGTTTACAGCGTATTAATGAAGAGAAGGGTGTTTGATGGGTTTCTTTGTGCGCGGGCAGGAGCCATACCAAGGAATGGATCCTTGTTATCTTAAGATAAATAGCGTGTCCTGGCAACAAGCCTTGCCATCCCCCCCCCCCCCCGCTCCATAATTGTATTCGCGCCCTTGGCGGAAGTAGGAGCAGGGTAGGGTTAGGCCCTTCGACCGCTCCCTTCCCATCGCACTACTACCAAGTCCCGGTCCAAGACAAAGCTTGTTGGACACAGGGAAAAAGGGAGCATGATGGCATAAGAACGAACAAAGCCTCGTACGCCCAAGTTCCATACGGAAGGAAGGAGCGGGGGATGAAAGACTTATCTGGTCCTGTAGCCCCCGGAAACCTTGTCTTGGCGTGGCTTGACCCTTGGTCGTGGAGCCCCCGGCAACCTCTGTTTTGTCGGGGTCAGGTCGTTGGCTCGTTCTCTTTCTTCCAAACAACTCAGCAGAAATATCCACACATCCTGCAAACAAGGGGACGGAAAGGAAACAGAGAGATGCAAACTCGACTTCTATGCTAGGGGTTAGCCGCCGTTAAGCACTATAAACCCCAACAGAGAAAGAGACTCAACCTAGCATGCATGATAAACTTAGGGCGCCAGCACTTCATTTATTTATGCTCAGGGTCTGCGCCTGGCTTTGTACGAAGGGTTACATGCCTTGCCGGCAAGGTTTGTACAAAAGGTTGGTTGCCGGGAAGCCCGGCAACCGCGCCTTATGGGCAACACTTACGAAGATGTTCGATGTTCCAGGAGTTACTCACTAGAATACCATCTTCGGTCTCTAGGCAGACTACGCCAGGCCTGGTGACTCGTATTACCCGATAAGGGCCTTCCCACTTCGGCGTGAACTTGTTGGAATTCTTGGCCGACTGAACGTGCCGAAGAACAAGGTCGCCTTCCTCAAAGCGTCGGGCATGAACCTTGCGGCTATGATAGCGGTGCAAGGCCTGCTGGTAGCGCGCTGCTCGCATAGCCGCCCGAAGACGATCTTCCTCGAGGAGCGTGGCGTCATCTTGGAGCAGCTGCTCTTCCTCAAGCTCATCATAAGCGAGCACTCGGGGTGACCCGTATGTGAGTTCCATGGGGAGAACTGCTTCCACCCCGTAAACAAGGGAGAAAGGTGTCTGGCCGGTGGCTCGATTTGGTGTCGTTCTAATTCACCAAAGAACCGCCGACAGTTCATCAATCCAGCATCTTCCGCACTTGTGTAGTCTGTCAAAAGTTCTTGTCCGGAGGCCCTTCAGCATTTGCCCTCTCTGCCTGGCCGTTACTTGTAGTATGCGCAACGGAATAAAAATAGACCTTGCTGCCGAGATCTTGAATATACTGCATGAAGGAGTGGCTTGTGAACCACGTGCCATTGTCGGTGATGACTCTGTTTGGTATCCTGAACCGGCAGACCAGGCCTTTGAAGAACTTGATGGCTGATCGCGCCGTCACCTTTCTCACTGCTTCCACCTCTGGCCACTTTGTGAACTTGTCGATTGCAACATATAAGTACTCAAAGCCCCCCACAGCACGGGGAAAGGGCCCAGTATGTCGAGCCCCCAGACCGAGAATGGCCAGGAAAGAGGGATTTTTTGGAGAGCTTGAGCTGGTTGATGAAGCTTCTTTGAATGGAACTGGCATGCTTCACACTTGGTTATTAGTGTCGTCGCATCCTGGAGGGCAGTGGGCCAGAAGAAACCTTGCCGGAATCCCTTGCCGGCAAGGGCTCTCGACCCTATGTGGGAGCCACATATGCCTCCGTGTATCTCTGCCAACAGCCCCAGCCCTTCCTCCTGGGGAATGCACTTCAATTTCACACCGTTTGGCCTTTTTCTGTACAAGACGTTGTCGATGAACAGGTACATGGTGGACCGACAGGCTACTTTCTCCGCTTCTTCCTGCTCCTCAGGAAGTTCCCCGGTCCGGAGGAATTGGACGGTATGCTATCCCCATGCCGGAGCCTAGGGCTCGACGGCAAGGACCAAAGGCATTTCCTCTGCCACGGGAGCGATTGCCTCTACGGCCAGGGCTTGATGCCCTGCCGAAGTCCGTCGCCCCATGGCAGGCTCAGCGTCCCAAGCAACACCTTCGCCGTCCACCCCTGCGGGTTCAGCAGGAAAGTACTTGTCGGGGCCTGATTTCCTTCGCTTGTTCTGCTCGGTTGATGGTTCAACAGATGGCTGAATTAATCAAAGCACAAAGGTACCTGGTTCCACAGGTAGTTTGGGGGTGGCTTGTTTTGACAAGTAGTCGGCGATGTCGTTCTCTGCTCGGGGGACATGCTCTGCTTGTATACTATCGAAACGCTCCTCCAGCTTCCTCACTTCATCCACATAGGCTTCCATCAACGGGCTCTGGTAATCTTTCTTCACTTGCCTGATGACAAGCTGTGAATCACCTCTGACGGTGAGCTTTTTGATTATGAGGTCTGTCGCGATCCTGAGACCAGCAAGCAGTCCCTTGTACTCGGCAGTGTAGTTCATTGACACCTCCCTGGGGAAGTGCATCTGGATCACATACTTGAGGTGCTCTCCGGTGGGTGCAATGAGCAGCACACCGGCACCGGCGCCTTCAGCGATAAAGCCCCATCGAAGTACATAATCCAGTCGCGACTCGTATCCATGCTGGGGAGAGTAGTCTCCTTGATCTCTTCGTTGGGTGTTGAGGTCCATTCTGCAATGAACTCCGCCAAGACTCTACTCTAAATCGTCGAAGTTCTTTGAAATTTCAAACCAAAGTTCGAGAGCTCCAGGGCCCACTCCACAATCCTCCCAGTCGCATCTGCGTTATGCAATATCTGCTACAACGGGAGGCGAGTGACGACGATAATTTCATGTGCTTAGAGGTAATGATGCAGCTTCCTCGAGGCCATAAGGAGGCCGAAGAGCAATTTCTGCACGCCAGAGTACCTTGACCTAGCCCCGTGTAGTAGGGAGCTGACAAAGTAAACCGGGTGCTGCATCTTCTTCTTCTTCCACATTACTCCATCTGGTTGCGTTGCTTCGGCCCCTGCGGCATCGGGTTCTGTCGTTGCTATTGCTTCCGTATTGACCTCCCTGTGGGCCACTAGCGCAGCACTGACCACTTGATTGGTTGCCGCTAAATACAGCAGCAACGGCTCTTGTGGTTTAGGCGCGACCATTATCAGCGTAGAGGAGAGGTATTTCTTCAAATCTTGCAGTGCCGCTTCGGCTTCTCGGGTCCACTCCATTGGGCCCGCCTTTTTCAACATCTTGAAAAAGGGGAGGGCGCGCTCGGCGGATTTGGAGATGAATCTGCCCATGGCGGCAACACAGCCAGCAAGCCGACGCACATCTTTGATCCGCCTGGGTGCTTCAATCTGCTCGATGGCCTTGATCTTGTCTGGATTCGCCTCAATTCCATGATGTGACACGAAGAAACCGATAAGCTTGCCGGACGGGATGCCGAAGACACACTTCTCAGGGTTCAGCTTAAGGTTGATCTTGCGCAGATTCACGAACGTCTCTTCCAAATCTTGTACGAGCGTTGCTTTGTCCTTGGTCTTGACCACTATATCATCCATATAGGCTTCCATATTTCTATGTAGCTGGGGCTCAAAACCAATCCGGAATGCTCTTGCGAATGTCGCGCCAGCACTCTTCAACCCGAAAGGCATCCGTATGAAACAATACGTACCACATGGGGTGATGAATGATGTCTTCTCTTCGTCTTCTCTTGTCATGAAGATTTGATGGTAGCCTGAGTAAGCGTCGAGGAATGATAACAGGTCACACCCGGTCGTAGAGTCTACAATCTATTCGATGCGCGGCAACAGGAAAGGGTCTTTTCGACAGGCCTTATTGATGTCTATGTAATCAATACATAGTCTCCACTTCCCTACCTTGCGCACCACCACCGGATTGGCCAGCCACGTTGGATGGAGCACTCCTCTCACTAAGCATGCCGCCTCTAACTTCCTGGTTTCCTCTCTGATGAACTCTTGCCGCTCCAAAGTTTGCTTCCTGACCTTCTGCTTGACGCGTCGCGCATGAGGGCAGACAGCAATATGGTGCTCAATCACTTCCCTGGGAACATCGGGGATGTTAGACGCTTGCCATGCAAACACGTCGACATTCGCCCGCAGGAAGGTGACGAGCGCGTCTTCCTATTTGCAGACGAGGGCGGAGCTTACGGTGAAAGCTCCTCCCGTGCCATCCTCCTTGACGGACACCTGCTTTGTTTCTGGTGGAGCAGCTCTGGATTTCTTGCTCTTGCCGGTGGAGCTCTCTGGCGTGTTCTCGACGGGAGCACTGCACTCCGAAGAGGAGCGCTTGCCGGAGTAGGCGCGAGAGGTCTTACCGGTCTTCTTTCCTCCCGGGGCTTCATTGGCAGGAGCAAGTGCCTTGGCGGCAGTTGCTACAACTGCCTCCCGGTAAAGCTGATCAGCGCATCCTTCTTCTCGGAGGGGATAGTGATGATGGACATCGGCCCAGGCATCTTCAGCGTGTTGTAGGCGTAATGTGACGCCGCCATGAATTTGGCCAATGCTGGGCGACCGAGGATCCCGTTGTAAGGCAAGGGGATCTCTCCAACAAAAAACAATCCTCTCTATCCTGTAGTTTAGCTCACCCCCGAATGTCACGGGCAGCATGACTTTACCCTTGGGCTGACTCCTTCCTGGGTTGACCCCTTGAAACATGCCCATCTCCTCGAGGTCTCCATCAGGGATTTGCAGCCTTTTGATTACGATGGGCGATATCAAGTTCAGGCCGGCCTCGCCATCAACCAGCATCTTCGTCACCTTGAGGTTGCGTATTGTTGGTGAGACCAACAATGGCAAACACCCGACCGTAGTTGTGAGATCAGGGTGGTCCTCGGCGTCAAAGATGATAGGAGTGCTGGACCACCTCGGCGGCTTGTGGGCATCGAACGATGGCTCCGCTGCTATGATCTCACGTGCCCACTGTTTGAGTTGGCGGTGAGAGGTGTGCAGGGAGGCACCGCCATCGACGCACATGGCCTCCGTGGCTTTCTGGAACTCTTGCTCGCCGGACTCGTCGTCCTCATCACGATCATCATCTTCTCGCTTCTTGTCACGACCACGGGCGGGCCCTTCTTGTTGGTTATCTTTGCCGTGGTGGCCAGGCTGGCCGCCACGTTGCTCGCTGGATCGCTCAGCACCATATTGGCCTTTCTCCTTGTCCCGCCTTTCATATTAGGCCTTTTGCTTCTCTGCGAGCTGCTCGACTTGTCGGCAATTCTGGAGGTCATGGCCTTTAGTGCGGTGGATCTTGCAGCACTGCTTGTCGGAGCTTCCTGGCTTGTCGGCGGCCGCCAAGGCCCGGCAGGTGACACACCCGGTGATTTCTTTGTCGGGGTCGTCTGCCTTAGTTTTCTTGGCGGCGCCGGCGTTGCCGGATCCCTCGATGGCAAGCACAGCCTTGCCCTTGTGTTTCCTGCTGCGGAGTCGACCCTTTTTCGTCGAGGCAACGGCGTCTTCGTCCGAGGAACCGGTTTCCACATCGACATCTTTGCCTGGGTACTTCCTTCCCTCTTTAGCCTGAGCGCCTCTGTCGGCTAGAACGTAGAGTTCGGCCACATACTTGACTTTATTCATCGCCAGCTCCTCGCGCATCTTGAGGTTGCGCACATTCTGGTGGAACGCGCTGATGATGGCGGCGGGATGAACATCTGGGATGTTGCACTGCACTCGGCTGAACCTCTGTATGTACTTGTGCAGGCTTTCACCTTCCTTCTGTGGGATGACATGCAAATCACTTGCTTGGCCATGAGCCTGGTGGCCTCCCATAAAGGCGCCAACAAACTCATGGCACAAATTCGGCCAGGAAGAAATGGAATCTGCTGGCAAGTGCATCAACCATGACATGACGTTGGGTTTAAGTGCCAATGGGAAATAATTGGAAAGCACCTTGTCGTTGCGCGCCCCAGCAGCCTTCATCGTAATGGTGTAGATGCCGAGGAACTCTGATGGGTGAGTCTTTCCATTGTACTTCTCGCCGACGTCGGGCTTGAAGGTGCGGTGGGTGGGCCACTGGAACCGCCGCAACTCGCGGGTAAAGTCTGGACAACCTACCTTGTAAGGTAAGCCTCCAGAGCCTCCCGGTGCTGGGTGGTCCGTAGTGGGCCCTGCCCGCCTATCTGATTGGTGGCGCGCCTCGTGCCGGTGCTCGATGGTGGTTCGAGCGTCCACATGGGCACGCTCTCGAAGAACTTGGCGCTGATCATGGTGGGTCCGTGGGTCGGATGACGCTATGGATATGTTATCACAAGCATCGTCCCGACGGACCGATACTCGTGGTAGCTGGTGAGAAGGAGGAGAATGCACCGTGGCTGCGGCACCTCTGGTCCTTCCACCGCTGGCGTGCGGCGGCTCGATAGAGCATCGGCCCAAGGGCCCCACCGGCCGAGGTTCATCTTTGTTGGCGATGGCAACGAGGCTACGAACGGTAGCTCTCCACTCGTCGAGCTTCTCCGTGGTAGGAGGGAAGTCGAGGAGTAACTGTGTGCGTGCTAAGGCCTCCGCCGGCGTGGGTGGCGGTGAGAGTTGCATGGACCGTGACGCGCTGCAACTTCTAACCATGTTAGAAGGAGCTCTATCACGGTCCTGCAGCTGCACGCCATTCTCGTCAGCGCCTCGGTGAGCATGTTGATCCTCTACATCCCGCGACTGATGCGCATGGCTCTTTCTACGGCGGTGCCTGGGGTCCTCCGCGTGGCGACGCTGCTCATCGCGCACGACCAGGGAGGAGCGCGCCGTGGGCGCCGCCTGGGCATCTTGGAAGTCGCCGCGTCACCCGTGTGTGGTACGACGCCGCTCTTGGAGGGCCCCGCGCCGCCTGCGGGGGGCCCGGCTCCGCCCTTCAACTTGGTGGCGTGCGGCTCGTCGTCTCACGCACGAACGACGCAGCTTGCCAGGCTTAGGCTGCTGGAACGACGCGGGTGTTCGCGGGTTGTGCCTCGGCTTCCATCCGCGACCACCCCGTCGCCAGCCCGTGTCGACACGGGCTGCTCGGCTCCAGACGAACTGACCGCCGCGAGCGTCTTCTTCTTAGGAGCCATGGCGCTGAAGAACCGCTACACTAACTACTAGACCGGATTTTCACAACTGCGCTCCCCTACCTGGCGCGCCAAAGATGTCGGCATGAAACGACACCTATGTGATCATTGGAATCCCTTCTACGATTAGCGAGCGCGAGGTTGTGCAAAGAGCGGGTCTAAGATTCAGCACAAAGATCTTTTACCTAGGTTCGGGCCGCGAGGATGCGTAATACCCTAGTCATGCTTTCGTGTATATTCGAGTGTTCTTGAGTTCTTGAGCTAGCTACGGTGCGTGTCTAGCTTTCCAGGTTCCGAATCCTTCTCCAGTGTGCCGCGGGCCTCCTTTTATAGTCCAAAGGGGTTGCCACAGTGGCACACAGGAGGTGGAAAGGTGTACAGTGCATAGGCTTATCCCATGCCATTATGGGAAAAGACGCATTAAATATGTTGCTTAGGTGTCTATTTGCTTTATCGGGGATGGAAAAGAAGCCCGTCCCATCCATAGCCGCTCCGTCTGGTCGCGACGCGCGTCCAGGCCAGCGGGGCAGGCAGCTGAGGTGGCGTGGTGGTAGGGTCTTCACGAACATCTGCATGCCACCACGCAGGTGCTTGATTACCTGGACCAGGAACCACGTATTGCCACGTGGGTGCCTGCCTGGGCTAGCAGGTCGGCCGTCGAGCTGGGGCGACGACGGGGTGGCAAGGGCTTGCCGCAGTCTTGCGTCTGTTCCCGCCAAGGGTCTTGCTAGGGCCTCTGTGAGTGTCCCTTGGCAAGAGGCTTGCCGGAGCTCCGGGGTGTCTTCGGCAAGGAGCCTTGCTGGGGGCCTCGTGGGCATCCTCGGCAAGGAGCCTCGCGATCGCCGTGTCTTCAGGTTCTTATCTTGGGAGTCATAGACCTTTGTCTTCACAAAGATCTGCATGCCATCACGTGGGCGCTTCTCGAGCCTTGGTTCCAATGTTGTTGATGATGTTGGAGCTCCTAGGCTCAAGGGCGGCTGCGATGGAGGCGTTTGGGTGAATCGCCCCAGCAAGAGTTCTTGCCGGGGGTGCGCAGGCCGCCCCGGCAAGAGCCCTTGTCGGGGGAGAGATTGTCTCCTTGCTTGGTCTTCTCGTGCCACTGTCTTGGCGTTGTTCTGGTAACTTTGCATCTCTCGCTTCTCTCTTCTGCACTGTTATGTTTGGTCACAGGCGTGGCTCTGACTGCCCGTGCACAAGTAAGGGGTAAAAAAGAGCGCCCCTATTTTTGTGCACCGACAGATGTGTGGAGTAATAGTAGTAGATGCAGAATCATTTCGGTCTACTTGTTATGGACGTGATGCATATATACATGATCATGCTTAGATATTATCATAACTATGCGCTCTTCTATCAATTGCTCGACAGTAATTTGTTCACCCACCGTAAAATTTGCTATCTTGAGAGAAGCCACTAGTGAAACCTATGGCCCCCGGGTCTATCTTCCGTCATATTAATCTTCAATCTATTAGCTATCTTTTATTTTGCAATCTTTACTTTTAAATCTATACAATAAAAATATCAACAATATTTATCTTATTATCTCTATCAGATCTCACTTTTGCAAGTGGCCGTGAAGGGATTGACAACCCCTTTATCGCGTTGGTTGCAAGGTTCTTATTTGTTTGTGCAGGTACGAGGGACTTGAGTGTAGTCTCCTACTGGATTGATACCTTGGTTCTCAAAAACTGAGGGAAATACTTACACTGCTTTATTTCATCACCCTTTCCTCTTCAAGGGAAAACCAACGCATGCTCAAGAGGTAGCAACATACTATCAAAATATCAAACACACATCAAGTTCACATGATTACTTGCAACGTGATTTCTCCCGTGACCTCATGAACAAAAGTAACTACTCACAAATGATAATCATTCTTAAGATCAGAGGTGTATTAAATAGCATAATGGATCTGAACATATAATCTTCCACCAAATAAACCATATAGTAATCAACTACAAGATGTAATCAACACTACTAGTCACCCACAAGCACCAATCTATAATTCCGATAACAAGATTGAACACAAGAGATGAACTAGGGTTTGACATGAGATGGTGTTGTTGAAGATGTTGATGGAGATAGCCCTCCCCAAGATGGGATGGTTGTTGGTGATGATGATGGCGATGATTTCCCCCTCCGGGAGGGAAGTTCCCCCGGCGGAATCGCTTCGCCGGAGGGTAAAAGTGCTCCTGCCCAAGCTCCGCCTCGAGACGGCGGCACTCCGTCCCGAAAGTCCTCTCCTTATTTTTTTTCTAGGCCAAAATGAGTTATATACCAGAAGGGGGGCACCGGAGGTGGGCCTGGGTGAGCACAACCCACCAGGGCGCGCCTGGGCTCCCTGGCGCACCAGGTGGGTTGTGCCCGCCTGGTGGGCCCTCATTGGTACTTATTTGCTCCAATAATCCTCAAATATTCCATAAAAAATCTCCGTGAAGTTTTTGCTTGTTTGGAGTTGTGCAGAATAGATGGCCCGACGTAGCTTTTTAAGGTCCAGATTTTCAGCTGCTGGAATTCTCCCTCTTGGTGCATACCTTGCAAATTATGAGAGAAAAGGCCTTAGAATTACTCCAAAAGCATTATTATGCATAAAACATCATAAATAACAGTAAGAAAACATGATGCAAATGGACGTATCAACTCCCCCAAGCTTAGACCTCGCTTTTCCTCAAGCGAAAACCAAAATCGAAAAACATGTCCACATGCCTTGAGAGAGAGGTGTCGATAAAAAAATACGGACATAGAAGCATCATGTAGGTCATTATAACAACAACAAATGTAAACATAAAACTTCTATCATAGAACTTTTAGCATAGACTTCTCATGAATAAGTACCATTTCATCACACAATCGAAGTATAAAGCATAAACTCTATTAGAAACTAACAAACTATGTTCTCAGTCAACTTTGCAACTACAATTCATCATGTTTTCAGGAAGGGTCACGTATCGGAGCCTTTAGGCAAGTCCACATACTCAACCATCATATAGTCTTCTATGATTGCTAACACTCGACATACACATGATCAAAACGTTTCAACCGGACACATAGAAAGAAAGGGGCTTATAGTTTTGCCTCCCAATGTATTCACCTCAAGGGTGATGTAAACAATAATAGCTCATGCCACTCATATTCAACTGGACATATGTGACTAGATCTTTCCTCACCACATGATGCTTGCCAAAGGAGAAAAATAAAAAGGAATAGAGAGAAAACTTTGACTCTTTGCATAACAGTAAATACATGAAAGTAAAGGATATGCCTTTCGCAGAGGGAAGCAGAGGTTGCCATGTGCTTATTTGTTTGTATGCTCGACCCCTTAGTGCAAAAGAACGTCACATTGCATTGCCCCTTGTGATAACGACATTTATTATGCAGTCTATCGCTTTTATTCTCCACCTTCACAAGTTCATGCAACGCTCAATTTTCTCTTACAGTAAATGATCTCACAACATTCAGAAGCAATTTTTATTGCCTTTATTATGCAGTCTTGGGATGACATGATTTCAGATCTGACTGGAAAACAACAAGAAAAGAGAACAGAAGATTTCTCCCTAATACATTGGTCAATAGGTTCGAGGGGTATATAAAGAATTTTTTTATCTTGAGAAACAAGCAAATGGAAGAAAAATGGAGTCCGAAAGGTGCCCCAGGTGGGCACAATCCACCACCTGTGCATGCCTGGTGTCTTATGCCCGCCGGGGTGCGCTTCCTGGAAGTTTCTTATTTTCCTAATTTTCTAAATATTCCAAAACTGACAAATAAATATTTTTGCGGATTTTCCGGAGTCCATTTACTTACCGTATCACATACCTCCTTATTTTCACGATTCTAGAGTGTTCCAGAAGGAATCTTTTATGTGGTCTTCCGTTGTTGAAGTTTGGATAATATTGCTTTCAACATTAATGGGCGTACCTGAGATATAATGTTTTATTCGTTACCCATTAACAACCTTCGGGTTGGTACCTTCGGCATTACTTATTTTGATAGCTCATACCGATAAACCTCCTCGATGACATAGGGGCCTTCCCATTTGGAGAGGAGTTTTCCTGCAAAGAATCTGAAACGAGATTTGTACAAAAGAACATATTCTCCAACTTTGAGCTCACGCTTTTGGATTCTTTTATCTTGCCATATTTTAACATTTTCTTTTAAATAACTTGGCATTTTCGTAAGCTTGGGTTCTCCATTCATCTAATGAGCTAATATCAAATAACCTCTTTTCACCGGCAAGTTTGAAATCATAGTTGAGTTCCTTGATTGCCTAATATGCCTTATGTTCAAATTCAAGAGGCAAATGACAAGATTTTCCATAAATCATTTTATAAGGAGGCATACCCATAGGATTTTTATAAGCTGTTCTGTAAGCCCAAAGTGCATCATCTAATTTCTTACACCAATTCTTCCTGGACCTATTGACAGTCATTTGCAAAATTAATTTTATTTCTCTATTGCTAAGCTCAACTTGACCACTAGACTGAGGATGATAAGGTGATGCAATTATATGGTTAACATCATACTTGGCAAGCATTTTGCGGAAAGCACCATGAATAAAGTGTGAACCACCATCAGTCATTAAATATCTAGGAACTCCAAATCTTGGGAAAATAACTTCCTTAAGCATTTTAATAGAGGTGTTGTGATCAGCGCTACTGCTTGGAATAAGTTCTGCCCATTTAGTAACATAATCAACAGCAACCAAAATATGTGTATACCCATTAGAGGAAGGAAAAGTTCCCATGTAATCAAATCCCCAAACATCAAATGGTTCAACAACAAGTGAATAATTCATAGGCATTTCTTGGCGCTTACCGATATTACCTATTCTTTGGCATTCATTACAAGATAAGACGAACTTAGGGGCATCCTTGAAGAGAGTAGGCCAATAAAATCTAGATTGTAATACCTTGTGAATAGTTCTGTCTCCAGCATGATGCCCTCCATATGCTATGCTTCGGAGTGACATTTTCGAAGGATTTGTCCCAATTCACGCTCAGGTACACAACGTCTAATAATACCATCTACTCCTTCTTTATAAAGATGTGGGTCATCCCAAAAGTAGTGTCTTAAATCATAAAAGATTTTTTTTCTTTTGTTGGTATGTAAAGCGAGGTGGTAATTATTTAGCAACAATGTAATTAGCATAGTCAGCATACCAAGGAGTATTATGAGAAACATTTATTACAGCTAACTACTCATTAGGAAAACTGGCATCAATGGGTAGTGGGTCGTCAAGCACATTTTCAAGCTTACACAAACTATCAGCTACGGGGTTCTCAGCTCCTTTGTATCAGTAATGGTATGTAGCAAGAGAACCCATTGAATAAATCTAGGTTTAGCATCTTTATTTTCCATAAGATATTTAATGGCAGCATGGTCAATGTGAACAATTACTTTTGAATCAACAATGTAAGATCTAAATTTGTCACAAGCAAACACCACTGATAGGAATTCTTGTTCAGTAGTAGCATAATTCTTTTGAGCATTGTCTAGAGTTTTACTAGCATAATGAATAACATTCAGTTTCTTATCAACTCTTCTCCCTAGAACAACACCAACAACATAATCACAAGCATCACACATAATTTCAAAAGGCATGTTCCAATCAGGTGGTTGAACAATAGGTGCAGAAATTAAGGCTTTCTTGAGTGTTTCAATGGCTTCTAAACAATCATCATCAAAAACAAAAGGGACATCCTTTTGCAAAAGGTTTGTAAGAGGCCTAGAAATTTTAGATAAGTCTTTGATAAATCTCCTATAGAAACCAGCATGACCTAGGAAACTACGAATACCTTTGATATCCTTAAGACATGGCATTTTCTCAATAGCATCAACCTTAGCTTTTTGTCCACTTCAATACACTTTTCAGAAATCTTATCACCCAAGACAATACCTTCATTAACCATAAAGTGGCAGTTCTCCTAATTCAAGACAAGATTTGTTTGTTCACATCTCTGCAAAACTCGATCAAGATTGCTTAAACAATCATCAAAAGATTTCCCATAAATAGAGAAGTCATCCATGAAAACCTCTACAATCTTTTCACAAAAGTCAGAGAATATAGCAGTCATTGTGATGCCCGGATAATTAAGCTACAGTCATTCCCTGCTAATGATGCCACGTCATCATGATTACTGTTGTTAAGCTCGCGTTGGTTCGAATCCGTCCAAATTCAAATTTAAATTAAAGTCAAAAATAAAAGTTTTCAAACATAGAATCTAAAATGTTCAAAGTGTGGAAAATAATCTTTGGTTATTTGTCATGATGAAACCAACCTCTTTTGCATTTCCAAAATGCCCCTCGGAATTAACTTATTGTTCCAGCAGCAATTAAAATTGGCCTTTCCAAATTTCTAAAAATGGTTAGATAACTCCTTTTGGCCCCAAACTTTTTGTGTCATCTAGTATTGTTGTGCTTGATTTATATGCAAAGTTTCACATGTAACAAAAATCATTTGATAGCTAGAATAAATAGAAATAGTAGCGAGCCCATCGCAAAAAAAAATAGTAGCGTGAATGTAAAACAGTAAAAGAATAGAAACTGGATAAAGCCTATTGTGCCACTGGGCCAGAATTGGCCTTAGCACACAAGGCCCAGCCCACACCCCACTTGCCCCCCATCTCCAGCTACAGAAGCACGGATGGGCGTGGCGCTCATCCATCGGTGCCATGGACAGCAATGCACACACGTCGGGCATCCATCCGAGCTCCGTCGAAGATAAGACCGACCACCAGCCCCCCCCCAACAAACCCTAGATCTCACATCCCCCTTCCCTCTGACCCGTTCGCTCGATGCGGAGCTCCACCGTAGCCCCGCCGCCATGCTCGTCAATCCCGTGGACACCAGCCGTCCCTCGTCCTTGTACCATGTCCAGAAGCACCGGCGCCTCATCTTCTACGCCTACATGTGCTGGATCGAGGCTGGGAAGCTGCAACGCCAGCATACGCATCAACCCCTTCCGCCACGGCCATAGCGCACCGCCATAGATCGTCGTCATCCTCGTCTTCCTCCGGCATCCCCGAGCTCATGTGCGACCTCCTCTGTGAGCCTCCGTCCATCGCCCCTCTCCCCCCCCCCTCGAATCCCCGCCATGCCCAGTCCTCCATGGCCATGCCCCTGCCGCGTTGGCCACGCGTGCCACTTCCTAGCCGCGCCCAGGAGCATGCCCGCTGCCTGCCATGTACCCGTGCCACCAGCGCTTCGTCCGGTCGCCGCGCCCCTAATAGCGCCCCCGCCGCTGTTGGTGCCCGCTAGCCGCAGCAAGCTACGCCCCACCGCCCGCCCGCATGTGGCCATCCATTCAGCGCCACCGCTCCCCACTACCCTCGCCCGCCTTCTTGCTCTGCCACTGCTGCCACCACTCACCTGGCTGCGTCGCGGATTCTCCTACCCCTCGCTTGCCAGCAGCACACTGCGCCCACCCGCATCTGCCCCGCCGCCTCTGGCCACCGGCCCGCGGCCGCGGCCTTGGCTGGTCAGGTCCGGCGCCCGCAGCCCCGCCAATTCTTCCGCGCTCCGGTGCTGCCTTGCTGTGGCCTCGCCACCGCCGCCGAGGGAGATCGACCTCGCCATCCCTACGGGCGAGCGCCCAGTGATACGTCTCCAACGTATCTATAATCTTTGATTGTTCCATGCTATTATGTATGATGTTTTGGATGTTTAATGGGCTTTGTTATGCACTTTTATATTATTTTTGGGACTAACCTACTAACCCAAAGGCCCAGTCCAGATTGCTGTTTTTTGCATGTTTCAGGGTTTTGCAGAAAAGGAATATCAAACGGAGTCCAAACGGAATGAAACCTTCGGGAGAGATATTTTTGGAGAAAATCGTGCAGGGGAGACTTGAGAACCACGGAGTAGGGGCCATGTGGTCCTGACGAGGGTGGGGGCGCCCCCCCTAGGGCACGCTCCACTGCCTCGTGGGTCCCACGTAAGGCCCCCGATGCCCTCCTTCCTCCTATATAAGCCTATGTACCCCGAAACCATCAGAAGAGGAGGAAAAACCCTAGTTCCACCGCCGTAACCTTCTGTTCCTGTGAGATCCCGTCTTGGGGCATGTTCCGGAGCTCCGCCGGAGGAGGGATATACCATGGAGTGCTTCTACATCATCATCATCGCCTCACCATGAGTTGTGAGTAGTTTACCACAGACCTTCGGGTCCATAGCTAGTATCTAGATGGCTTCTTCTCTCTCTTTGGATCTCAATACAAAGTTCTCATCGGTCTTCGAGGAGTTATATGCGATGTAATCTCTTTTTGCGGTGTGTTTGTCGAGATCCAATGAATTGTGGGTTTATGATCAAGATTATCTATGAGAAATATTTGGTTCTTCTCTGAACTCTTTATGTATGATTATAATATCCTTGCAAGTCTCTTCGAATTATTGGTTTGGTTTGGCCTACTAGATCTATAGTTCTTGCAATGGGAAAAGTGCTTGGCTTTGGGTTCAATCTTGCAGTGTCCTTTCCCAGTGACAGTAGGGGCAGCAAGGCACGTATTGTATTGTTGCCATCGAGGATAAAAAGATGGAGTTTATATCATATTGCTTGAGTTTATCCCTCTACATCATGTCATCTTGCTTAAGGCGTTACTCTGTTCTTATGAACTCAATACAATAGATGCATGTTGGATAGCGGTCGATGTGTGGAGTAATAGTAGTAGATGCAAAATCGTTTTTGTCTACTTGTCTCGGACGTGATGCCTATATATAATGATCATGCCTAGATAGTCCCATAATTATTCGCTTTTCTATCAATTGCTTGACAGTAATTTGTTTACCCGCCATAGAATATCGCTATCATGAGAGAAGCCACTAGAGAACACTATGGCCCCCGGGTCTATTCTCAACATATCAATCTAACACCTACTTTACTTTTTCCGCTTTTACTTTCTATTCTTATAACCAAAAATACCAAATATATAAACTATCATCTCTATCAGATCTCACTTTCGTAAGTGACCGTAAAGGGATTGACAACCCCATATCGCGTTGGCTGCGAAGTTCTTATTTGTTTGTGCAGGTGCGAGGGACTCGCGCATGGTATCCTACTGGATTGATACCTTGGTTCTCAAAAACTGAGGGAAATACTTACGCTACTGTGCTGCATCTCCCTTTCCTCTTCGGGGGAATACAATGCAAGCTCGAGAAGTAGCAAGAAGAATTTATGGCGCCGTTGCCGGGGAGGCTTACGCAAAAGACATATACCAAGTACCTATCACAAGCCCTTATCCTTCGCATTACATTTTTTGCCTCTCATTTTCCTCTCCCCCACTTCACTCTTGCCGTTTTATTTGCCCTTCTTCTGTCGTGTGTCTATAGTTCGCTTCCTCCTTGTTTGCTTGTGTGTTTCTTGCCTGCTTGTCATCATATCTAGCACACCTATCATTATCAACACTCCCGAGAGTGAGGTCCTCAACTTTAAACAAAGGGAGGAAGAAAACCTAAAAAATGCCTGGTATAGAATTTGCAATGCTCAAAATAGATCTAATAGGAAGCTTTCCACTTCCGTGCTTCTTCGCAATTTTTATGTTGGCATAACCCCGTGGAATAGATTTATTTTACATACCGTTACTGGAGGGAATTTATTGGGTAGCCATACTTTTGATTCTTATAATGCAATGACTGAATTATTTGGCTCACCACCTCTTATGGTTAATGGGACCATTTTAACTTTGGAGCATGTTATGCAAAGGCTAGAAATCATTAAAAACAAAGTTGCTATGGTAGAACTGGTTGAAAACTTGGATAGAAAAATCCATAATGAAATCACCCAATATGGATCCAAAATAGGAGTTGTTCTGAAAAATCTTAAGGAAAAGGAACCCATAGTTAAAGAAAAGCTAGATCGGGATTCTACTAGAATCAATAAGCTTGAGAATATTATTATAAATGTGGGTTCTGCTCTTTCTGCTATAAAAACTACTCCAAATACTTCTACCACTAAATTATCTAAGTTCATGTATGTCCCTAAAGACAAGGGTGAAACATCTAGTAAAGGAATTGCAGATCTCAAATCCATAAGTGTTCAACCTAATTTTCGTACTTTTGCAAGAGACCCTTTTGACACTTTAGAATTTCTTGATTTCTTGCCCAAGAGTTTGATTATCAATAGGGATAAACAAGTGACTAAGAATCACAAGTGCTTAATTAAAGAATTGCCTTCTAAAGATGGCAATACTTAGATCTATCCATGTATCGTGCCTAGCTAGGGGCGTAAAATGATAGCGCTTGTTGGGAGGCAACCCAATTTTATATTTTTTGTTTTTGCTGCTGTTAGGGAATAGATATTGCATCTAGCTTCTGTTTAAATGCGGTTTTTCGTTTTGTTTAGTGTTTGTGCCAAGTAGAACCTTTGGGAAGACTTGTGTGAAGTTTATATGATCTTGCTGTGAAAAACAGAATCGTTAGCGCTTGCTATAATGGTCATCAGATTTTACTGGAACGTGCTATTTAGTTGATTCTTTTTGCAGATGATTAATAGACAAATTCCTCACGTTTACCAATTTAGTTTGAAGTTTTTGGAGTTACAGAAGTATGCGAAACCTGCAGATTACTACAGATTGTTCTGTTTTTGACAGATTCTGTTTTTCGTGTGCTGTTTGGTTATTTCAATGCATCTATGAGTAATATTGGGAGGTATGAACCATAGAGAAGTTGTAATACAGTAGGTTTAACACCAATATAAACAAAGAATGAATTCATTGCAGTACCTTTAAGTAGTGGTTTGCTTTCTTATACTAACGGAGCTCACGAGATTTTTGTCTAAGTTTTGTGTTGTGAAGTTTTCTAGTTTTGAGTATTGCTTTGATGGACTATGGAACAAAGAGTAGCAAGGGCCTAAGCTTGGGGATTACCAAGGCACCCCAAGTAAAATTCAAAACAACCAAAAGCCTAAGCTTGGGGATGCCCCGGGAAGGCATCCCCTCTTTCGTCTTCATCTATCGGTAACTATACTCGGAGCTATATTTTTATTCACCACATGATATGTGTTTTACTTGGAGCGTCTTGTATAATTTGAGTCTTTTCTTGTTAGTTTACCACAATTATACTTGATTGACACAACTATTTGAGCGAGTTAAATATGGCCTAGGAATTGTTAGAACACTCTATGTGCTTCACTTATATCTTTTGAGTTGAATAGTTTTTGCTCTAGTGCTTCACTTATATCTTTTAGAGCACGGTGGTGATTATATTTTGAAGAAATTGTTGAACTCTCATGCTTAACTTATATCTATTAGAGAGTCTATTAAAACAGCATGGTAATGTGCTTAGGCTATAAAACTAGTCTTCACATGATAGACATCCAAGATCAATGTAGTAAAAACTTTCACACTAAGTGCATTGAATATGATGAGAAGTTGGATACTTGATAATTGTTTTGAGATATGAGGATAGTGATATTAGAGTCATGCTAGTGGAGTTATTATGAAAATGAGAAATGCTTGTGTTAAGGTTACTGATTCCCAGAGCATGCACATATGGTGAACCGCTATGTGACGAAGTTAGAGCATGAGGTATTTGTAAAGTGTCAACCTTTGTGTGCAGGTCGGGGGCGCGCGACGGTTAACTCCTACCAACCTCCCCCCTAGGAGCATGCGTTGATTGCTTTGTTTTGATGACTCGTAGATTTTTGCAATAAGTATATGAGTTCTTATGACTAATGTTCAGTCCATGGATTATACGCACTCTCACCCTTCCACCATTGCTAGCCTCTCTTCTACCGCGCAACTTCCGCCGATACCATACACCTACTATATATCCTTCCTCAAAACAGCCACCACATATATTCCTCAAAACAGCCACCATACCTACCTATCATGGCATTTCCATAGCCATTCCGAGATATATTGCAATGCAACTTTCCACCGTTCCGTTCATATGACACGCATCATATTGTCATATTGCCATGCATGATCATGTAGCTGACATCATATTTGTGGCAAGGCCACCATGCATAATTTTTCGTACGTGTCACTCTTGATTCATTGCACATCCCGGTACACCACCGGAGGCATTCATATAGAGTCATACTTGTTCTAGTATCGAGTTGTAATATCGAGTTGTAATTTAATGAAAGTGTGATGATCATCATTATTAGAGATTTGTCCCATGTGAGGAAAGGCTAAATCAATAAAGCCCCTCCACAAAAAAAGAAAAAAAGAAAGGCCAAAGAAGAAAAGGCCCCAAAAAAAAGAGAAAAGAAAAGAAAAGAAAAAGGGACAATTGCTACTATCTTTTTCCACACTTCTGCTTCAAAGTAGCACCATGTTCTTCGTATTAGAGAGTCTCATGTTTAGTCACTTTCATATACTAGTGGGAATTTTCATTATAGAACTTGGCTTGTATGTTCCAACGATGGGCTTCCTCAAATGCCCTAGGTCTTCGTGAGCAAGCAAGTTGGATGCACACCCACTTAGTTTCTTTTGTTGAGCTTACATACATATTTAGCTCTAGTGCATCTGTTGCATGGCAATCCCTACTCACTCACATTGATATCTATTGATGGGCATCTCCATAGCCCGTTGATACGCCTAGTCGATGTGAGACTATCTCCCTCCTTTTTGTCTTCTCCACAACCACCTCTCTATTCCACCCATAGTACTATGTCCATGGCTCACGCTCATGTATTGCGTGAAAGTAGAAAGGTTTGAAACAATAGAGTATGAAAACAAGTGCTTGGCTGAACTTGGGGTCGTGCATGATATGAATATTTTGTGTGATGAAGAGGGAGCATAGCTAGACTATATGATTTTGTAGGGATAACTTTCCTTAGCCATAGTATTTTGAGAAGAGATGATTGCTTTGTTAGTATGATTGAAGTATTAGTATTTCTTATGTCAATATAGATTTTTGTCTTGAATCTTTCAGATCTGAACATTCATGCCACAATTAAGAGAATTACATTGAAAAACTATGTTGGTTAGCATTCCACATCAAAATTTCTGTTTTTATCATTTACCTACTTGAGGACGAGCAGGAATTAAGCTTGGGGATGGTTGATACGTCTCCAACGTATCTATAATCTTTGATTGTTCCATGCTATTATTTATGATGTTTTGGATGTTTAATGCGCTTTGTTATACACTTTTAAATTATTTTTGGGACTAACCTACTAACCCAAGGCCCAGTCTAGATTGTTGTTTTTGCCTGTTTCAGGGTTTTGCAGAAAAGGAATATCAAACGGAGTCCAAACGGAATGAAACCTTCGGGAGAGATATTTTTGGAGAAAATCGCGCACGGGAGACTTGAGAACCATGGCGTATGGGCCACGTGGTGCCCACGAGGGTGGGGGCGCCCCCCCAGGGCGCGCCCCCTACCTCGTGGGTCCCACGTAAGGCCCCCGATGCCCTCCTTCCTCCTATATAAGCCTACGTACCCCGAAACCATCAGAAGAGGAGAAAAAACCCTAGTTCCACCGCCATAACCTTCTGTTCCTGTGAGATCCCATCTTGGGGCCAGTTCCGGAGCTCCGCCAGAAAAGGGATCTACCACGGAGTGCTTCTACATCATCATCATCGCCTCACCACGATTTGTGAGTAGTTTACCACAGACCTTCGGGTCCATAGCTAGTATCTAGATGGCTTCTTCTCTCTCTTTGGATCTCAATACAAAGTTCTCATCGGTCTTCGAGGAGATCTATTTGATGTAATCTCTTTTTGCGGTGTGTTTGTCGAGATCCGATGAATTGTGGGTTTATGATCAAGATTATCTATGAGAAATATTTGGTTCTTTTCTGAACTCTTTATGTATGATTATAATATCCTTGCAAGTCTATTCGAATTATTGGTTTGGTTTGGCCTACCAGATCTATAGTTCTTGCAATGGGAGAAGTACTTGGCTTTGGGTTCAATCTTGCGGTGTCCTTTCCAAGTGACAATAGGGGCAGCAAGGCACGTATTGTATTGTTTCCATCGAGGATAAAAAGATGGGGTTTATATCATATTGCTTGAGTTTATCCCTCTACATCATGTCATCTTGCTTAAGGCGTTACTCTGTTCTATGAACTCAATACACTAGATGCATGCTGGATAGCGGTCGATGTTGAAGGAAATATGCCCTAGAGGCAATAACAAAGATGTTATTTGTATTTCCTTATATCATGATAAATGTCTTTTATTCATGCTAGAATTGTATTGACCGGAAACTTAGTACATGTGTGAATACATAGACAAAACAGTATGTCCCTAGTATGCCTCTACTAGACTAGCTCATTGATCAAAGATGGTTATGTTTCCTAGCCATAAACATGAGTTGTCATTTGATGAACTGGATCACATCATTAGGAGAATGATGTGATGGACAAGACCCATCCGTTAGCTTAGCACTATGATCGTTTTAGTTTTACTGTTATTGCTTTCTTCATGACTTATACATGTTCCTATGACTATGAGATTATGCAACCCCCGTATACCGGAGAAACACCTTGTGTGCTATCAAACGTCACAACGTAATTGGGTGATTAGAAAGATGCTCTACAGGTGTCTCTGAAGGTGTTCGTGGTGTTGGCATAGATCTAGAATAGGATTTGTCACTCCGAGTGTCGGAGAGGTATCTGTGGGCCCTCTCGGTAATACACATCATAATAAGCCTTGCAAGCAAATGAGTAATGAGTTAGTCACGGGATGATGTATTACTGAACGAGTAAAGTGACTTGCCGGTAATGAGATTGAACTAGGTACTGAGATACCGACGATCGAATCTCGAGCAAGTAACATACCGATGACAAAGGGAACAACGTATGTTGTTATGCGGTTTGACCGATAAAGATATTCCTAGAATATGTAGGAGCCAATATGTGCATCCAGGTTCCGCTATTGGTTATTGACCGGAGATGAGTCTCGGTCATGTCTACATAGTTCTCGAACCCGTAGGGTCCGCACGCTTAACGTTTGATGACGATCGGTATTATGAGTTTAAGAGTTTTGATGAACCGAAGGTAGTTCGGAGTCCCGGATAAGATCACGGACATGAAAAGGAGTCTTGGAATGTCCGAGACGTAAAGATTGATATATTGGACGACTATATTCGGACACAGGAAGCGTTCCGTAAAGTTTCGGAATTAACCGGTGTGTCGGGGGGTTACCGGAACCCCCCGGGGAAGGTATGGGCCTTAATGGGCCATAGGAGAAAGAGAGAAGGAAGGCCAGGGCTGGGCCACGTGCCCCCACCCCTTGGTCTGAATTGGACAAGGAAGGAGGGGGGGTGGCGCCCCTTTCCTTCTCCCTCTCCCTCTCCTTCCTTCCCCCCTTCTCCCTCTTGGTGATTCCTACTAGGAATAGGATTGCAATCCTATTCCTAGTAGGATTGCTCCTCCTAGGCGGGCCATAGGGGCTGGCCGGCCTCTCCCCCTTGCTCCTTTATATACGGGGGCAGGGGGGCATCTCTAGACACACAAGTTGATCTCTCCAGCCGTGTGCAGTGCCCCCCTCCACAAAAACACACCTCGGTCATACCGTTGCAGTGCTTAGGCGAAGCCCTGCGCCGGTAACTTCATCATATGTGTCACCATGCCGTCATGTTGATGAAACTCTCCCGTGAAGCTCAACTGGGTCAAGAGCTCGTGGGACATCATCAAGTTGAACGTGTGCTGAACGCGGAGGTGCCCTACGTTCGGTGCTTGATCGGTTGAATCGCGAAGAAGTTCGACTACATCAACCGCGTCACTTGACGCTTCCGCTTCCAGTCTACGAGGATACGTAGACGCACTCTCCCCTCTCGTTGCTATGCATCTGGTAGATAGATCTTGCGTGATCATAGGAAAATTTTAAAATACTACGTTCCCCAATAGTGGCATCATGAGCCAGGTCTATGCGTAGATGATATGCACGAGTAGAACACAATGAGTTGTGGACGATACTAGTCATACTGCTTACCAGCATGTCATACTTTGTTTCGGCGGTATTATGAGATGAAGCGGCCCGGACCGACATTACGCGTACGCTTACGCGAGACTGGTTTCACCGTTATGAGCACTCGTTGCTTAAAGGTGACTGGCGGGTGTCTGTCTCTCTCACTTTAGCTGAATCAAGTGTGGCTACGCCCGGTCCTTGTGAAGGTTAAAACAGCACATACTTGACTAAAAATCGTTGTGGTTTTTGTATGCGTAGGTAAGAACGGTTCTTGCTAAGCCCGTAGCAGCCACGTAAAACTTGCAACAACAAAGTAGAGGACGTCTAACTTGTTTTTGCAGGGCATGTTGTGATGTGATATGGTCAATACATGATGAGTTATACGTTATTGTATGAGTTGATCATGTTTTGTAAAGTTATCGGCAACTGGCAAGAGCCATATGGTTGTCGCTTTATTGTATGAAATACAGTCACCATGTAATTGCTTTACTTTATCACTAAGCGGTAGCGATAGTCGTGGAAGCAATAGTTGGCGAGACGACAACGATGCTACGATAGAGATCAAGGTGTCGCGCCGGTGACGAAGGTGATCATGATGGTGCTTTGAAGATGGAGATCAAAAGCACAAGATGATGATGGCCATATCATGTCACATATTTTGATTGCATGTGATGTTTATCTTATTATGCTTCTTATTTTGCTTAGTACGATGGTAGCATTATAAGATGATCCCTTACATAATTTCAAGGTATAAGTGTTCTCCCTGAGTATGCACCGTTGCGAAAGTTCGTCGTGCCGAGACACCACGTGATGATCGGGTGTGATAAGCTCTACGTTCAAATACAATGGGTGTAAGCCAGTTTTGCACACGCAGAATACTCGGGTTAAACTTGACGAGCCTAGCATATGCAGATATGGCCTCGGAACACTGGAGACCGAAAGGTCGAGCGTGAATCATATAGTAGATATGATCAACATAAGATGTTCACCATTGAAACTACTCCATCTCACATGATGATCGGACATGGTTTAGTTGATTTGGATCACGTGATCATTTACATGACCAGAGGGATGTCTATCTAAGTGGGAGTTCTTTAAGTAATATGATTAATTGAACTTTAATTTATCATGAACTTAGTCTTGATAGTTTTTTGCATATCTATGTTGTTGTAGATCAATGGCCCATGCTACCGTTTCTTTAAATTTTAATGCATTCCTAGAGAAAGCTAAGTTGAAAGATGATGGTAGCAATTACACGGACTGGGTCCGTAACTTGAGGATTATCCTCATTGCTGCACAGAAGAATTATGTCCTTGAAGCACCGCTAGGTGACAAGCCCCCTCCTGCTAATGTAGACGCTTTGAACGTCTGGCACACGCGGTCTGATGACTACACGATAGTTCAGTGTGCCATGCTTTACGGCTTAGAACCGGGACTTCAACGACGTTTTGAATGTCATGGACCATATGAGATGTTCCAGGAGTTGAAGTTAATATTTCAAGCAAATGCCCGGATTGACAAATATGAGATTTCCAATAAGTTCTATAGCTGCAAGATGGAGGAGAATAGTTCTATCAGTGAATACTTGCTCAGAATGTCTGGGTACTACAATCATATGACTAAACTTGGTTGCAAAGTTGACGAGGATAGTGTTATTGATAGAGTTGTTCAATCAGTGCCACCAAGCTATAAAGGCTTCGTGATGAACTATAATATGCAAGGGATGCAAAAGACAATTCCCGAGCTCTTCGCTATGCTCAAGGCTGCGGAGGTAGAAATCAAAAAAGGAGCATCAAGTGTTGATAGTTAACAAGACCACTAGTTTCGAGAAAAAGTGCAAGGGAAAGAAGGGGAACTTCAAGAAGAATAACAAGACAGTTGATATTCCTGTGAAGAAACCCAAGTCTGGAGCCAAGCCTGAAACTGAGTGCTTCTACTGCAAAGGGACTGGACACTGGAAGCGGAACTGCCCCAAGTATTTGGTGGATAAGAAGGATGGCAAGGTGAACAAAGGTATATGTGATATACATGTTATTGATGTGTACCTTACTAATGCTCGTAGTAGTACCTGGGATTTGATACCGGTTCGGTTGCTAATATTTGTAACTCAAAACAGGGACTACGGATTAAACGAAGATTGGCTAAGGACGAGGTGACGATGCGCGTGGGAAATGGTTCCAAAGTCGATGTGATCGCCGCTGGCACGCTACCTCTACATCTACATTCAGGATTAGTTTTAGACCTAAATAATTGTTACTTGGTGCCAGCGTTAAGCATGAACATTATATCTGGATCTTGTATGTTGCAAGACGGTTATTCATTTAAATCAGAGAATAATGGTTGTTCTATTTTTATGAATAATATCTTTTATGGTCATGCACCCTTGAAGAGTGGTCTATTCTTGTTGGATCTCGATAGTAGTGATACACATATTCATAATATTGAAGCCAAAAGATGTAAAGTTAATAATGATAGTGCAACTTATTTGTGGCACTGCCGTTTAGGTCATATTGGTGTAAAGCGCATGAAGAAACTCCATAGTGATGGACTTTTGGAATCACTTGATTATGAATCGCTTGGTGCTTGCGAACCGTGCCTTATGGGCAAGATGACTAAGACTCCGTTCTCCGGAACTGTGGAGCGAGCAACAGATTTGTTGGAAATCATACATACTGATGTATGTGGACCAATGAGTGTTGAAGCTCACGGCGGGTATCGTTATTTTCTGACCTTCACTGATGATTTGAGCAGATACGGGTATATCTACTTAATGAAGCACAAGTCTGAAACATTTGAAAAGTTCAAAGAATTTCAGAGTGAAGTACAGAATCATCGTAACAAGAAAATAAAGTTTCTACGATCTGATCGTGGAGGTGAATATTTGAGTTATGAGTTTGGTCTTCATTTGAAACAATGTGGAATAGTTTCACAACTCACGCCACCTGGAACACCACAGCGTAATGGTGTGTCCGAACATCGTAACCATACTTTATTGGATATGGCGTGGTCTATGATGTCTCTTACCGATTTACCACTATCGTTTTGGGGTTATGCTTTAGAGACAGCTGCATTCACGTTAAATAGAGCACCATCTAAATCCGTTGAGACGACGCCTTATGAACTGTGGTTTGGCAGGAAATCAAAGTTGTCGTTTCTTAAAGTTTTGGGCTGTGATGCTTATGTGAAAAAGCTTCAACCTGATAAGCTCGAACCCAAGTTGGAGAAATGTGTCTTCATAGGATACCCAAAGGAGATTGTTGGGTACACCTTCTATCACAGATCCGAAGGCAAGATGTTCGTTTCTAAGAATGGATCCATTCTAGAGAAGGAGTTTCTCTCGAAAGAAGTGAGTAGGAGGAAAGTGGAACTTGATGAGGTAATTGTACCTTCTCCCGAATTGGAAAGTAGTACATCACAAAAGCTAGTTCTAGTGATTCCTACACCAATTAGTGAGGAAGCTAATGATGATGATCATGAAACTTCAGATCAAATTTCTGCTGAACTTCGTAGATCAACCAGAGTATGTTCCGCACCTGAGTGGTACGGTAACCCAGTTCTGGAAGTCATGTTACTAGACCATGATGAACCTATGAACTATGAGGAAGTGATGATGAGCCCAGATTCCACAAAATGGCTTGAGGCCATGAAATCTGAGATGGGATCCATGGATGAGAACAAAGTGTGGACTTTGGTTGACTTGCCCGATGATCAGCAAGCCATCGAAAATAAATGGATCTTCAAGAGGAAGACCAACGTAGACGGTAATGTTACTGTTTACAAAGCTTGACTTGTTGCGAAAGGGTTTCGACAAGTTTAAGGAGTTGACTACGATGAGACTTTCTCACCCGTAGCGATGCTTAATTCTGTCCGAATCATGTTAGCAATTGCCGCATCTTATGATTATGAAATCTGGCAAATGGATGTCAAAACTGCATTCTTGAATGGATATCTCAAAGAAGAGTTGTATATGATGCAACCAGAAGGTTTTGTCGATCCAATAGGTGCTAACAAAGTGTGCAAACTCCAGCGATCCATCTATGGACTGGTGCAAGCATCTCGGAGTTGGACTATACGCTTTGATGAGGTGATCAAAGCATATGGTTTTATACAGACTTTTGGAGAAGCCTGTATTTACAAGAAAGTGAGTGGGAGCTCTGTAGAATTTCTGATATTATATGTGGATGACATATTATTGATTGGAAATGATATAGAATTTCTGGATAGCATAAAAGGATACTTCAATAAGATTTTTTAAATGAAAGACCTCGGTGAAGCTGCTTACATATTAGGCATCAAGATCTATAGAGATAGATGAAGACGCTTAATTGGACTTTCAGAAAGCACATACCTTGATAAAGTTTTGAAGAAGTTCAATATGGATCAGTCAAAGAAAGGGTTCTTGCCTGTGTTACAAGGTGTGAATTTGAGCAAGACTCAATGCCCGACCACTGCGGAAGATAGAGAGAAAATGAAAGTCATTCCCTATGCCTCAGCCATAGGATCTATCATGTATGCAATGCTGTGTACCAGACCTGATGTGTGACTTGCTATAAGTCTTGCAGGGAGGTACCAAAGTAATCCAGAAGTGGATCACTGGACAGCGGTCAAGAACGTCCTGAAATACCTGAAAAGGACAAAGGATATGTTTCTCGTGTATGGAGGTGACAAAGAGCTCGTCGTAAATGGTTACGTCGATTCTAGCTTTGACACTGATCCGGATGACTCTAAGTCACAAACCAGATATGTATTTTTATTAAACGATGGAGCTGTCAGTTGGTGCAGTTCCAAGCAGAGCGTCGTGGCGGGATCTATGTGTGAACCTGAATACATAGCTGCTTCGGAAGCAGCAAATGAAGGAGTCTTGATGAATGAGTTCATATCCGATCTAGGTGTAATACCTAGTGCATCGGGTCCAATAAAAATCTTTTGTGACAACACTGGAGCAATAGCCTTGGCGAAGGAATCCATGTTTCACAAGAGAACAAAGCATATCAAAAGACGCTTTAATTCCATCCGCGATCTAGTCAAGGAGGGAGACATAGAGATTTCCAAGATACATACGGATCTGAATGTTGCAGACCCGTTGACTAAGCCTCTTCCACGGGCAAAACATGATCAGCACCAAGACTCCATGGGTGTTAGGATAATTACTTTGCAACCTAGATTATTGACTCTAGTTCAAGTGGGAGACTGAAGGAAATATGCCCTAGAGGCAATAATAAAGATGTTATTTGTATTTCCTTATATCATGATAAATGTCTTTTATTCATGCTAGAATTGTATTAACCGCAAACTTAGTACATGTGTGAATACATAGACAAAACAGTATGTCCCTAGTATGCCTCTACTAGACTAGCTCACTGACCAAAGATGGTTATGTTTCCTAGCCATAGACATGAGTTGTCATTTGATCAACACGATCACATCATTAGGAGAATGATGTGATGGACAAGGCCCATCCATTAGCTTAGCACTATGATCGTTTTAGTTTTACTGCTATTGCTTTCTTCATGACTTATACATGTTCCTATGACTATGAGATTATGCAACTCCCGTATACCGGAGGAACACCTTGTGTGCTATCAAACGTCACAATGTAACTGGGTGATTATAAAGATGCTCTACAGGCGTCTCCAAAGGTGTTCGCGGTGTTGGCATAGATCAAGAATTGGATTTGTCACTCCGAGTGTGGGAGAGGTATCTCTAGGCCCTCTAGGTAATACACATCATAATAAGCCTTGCAAGCAAATGACTAATGAGTTAGTCACGGGATGATGTATTACGGAATGAGTAAAGAGACTTGCCGGTAACGAGATTGAACTAGGTATTGAGATACCGACGATCGAATCTCGGGCAAGTAACATACCGATGACAAAGGGAACAACATATGTTGTTATGCGGTTTGACCGATAAAGATCTTCATAGAATATGTAGGAGCCAATATGAGCATCTAGGTTCCGCTATTGGTTATTGACTGGAGATGAGTCTCAGTCATGTCTACATAGTTCTCGAACCCGTAGGGTCCGCACGCTTAACGTTTGATGACGATCAGTATTATGAGTTTATGAGTTTTGATGAACCGAAGGTAGTTCGGACTCCCGGATAAGATCACGGACATGACGAGGAGTCTCGGAATTCCCGAGACGTAAAGATTGATATATTGGATGACTATATTCGGACACCAGAAGTGTTCCGTAAAGTTTCGGAATTAACCGGAGTGCTGGGGGGGTTATCGGAACCCCCCATGGAAGCTATGGGCCTTAATGGGCCATAGGAGAAAGAGAGAAGGAAGGCCAGGGCTGGGCCGCACGCCCCCCACCCCTTAGTCCGAATTGGACAAGGAAGAAGGGGGGCCGGCTCCCCTTTCCTTCTCCCTCTCCCTCTCCTTCCTTCCCCCCTTCTCCCTCTTGGTGATTCCTACTAGGAATAGGATTGCAATCATATTACTAGTAGGATTGCTCCTCCTAGGCGCGCCATAGGGGCTGGCCAGCCTCTACCCCTTGCTCCTTTATATACGGGGGCAGGGGGCACCTTTAGACACACAAGTTGATCTCTCCAGCCGGGTGCGATGCCCCCCTCCACAGAAACACACCTTGGTCATACCGTTGCAGTGCTTAGGCGAAGCCCTGCGCTGGTAACTTCATCATATCCGTCAGCACGCCGTCGTGCTGATGAAACTCTCCCTTGAAGCTCAACTGGATCAAGAGCTCGTGGGACGTCATCAAGCTGAACGTGTGCTGAACGTGGAGGTGCCATACGTTCGGTGCTTGATCGGTTGAATCGCGAAGATGTTCGACTACATCAACCGCGTCACTTGACGCTTCCGCTTCCGGTCTACGAGGGTACGTGGACACACTCTCCCCTCTCGTTGCTATGCATCTGGTAGATAGATCTTGCGTGATCGTAGGAAAATTTTAAAATACTACGTTCCCCAACAGATGTGTGGAGTAATATTAGTTGATGCAGAATCGTTTCTATCTACTTGTCTCGGACGTGATGCCTATACATAATGATCATGCCTAGATAGTCTCATAATTATTTGCTTTTCTATCAATTGCTTGACAGTAATTTGTTTACCCGCCGTAGAATATCGCTATCATGAGAGAAGCCACTAGAGAACACTATGTCCCCCGGGTCTATTCTCAACATATCAATCTAACACATACTTTACTTTTTCCGCTTTTACTTTCTGTTCTTATAACCAAAAATATAAACTATCATCTCTATCAGAACTGACTTTCATAAGTGACCATAAAGGGATTGACAACCCCTTATCGCGTTGGCTGTGAAGTTCTTATTTGTTTGTGCAGGTGCGAGGGACTCGCGCGTGGTCTCCTGCTGGACTGATACCTTGGTTCTCAAAAACTGAGGGAAATACTTATGCTATTGTGCTGTATCTCCCTTTCCTCTTCGAGGGAATACAACGCAAGCTCGAGAAGTAGCACCCAGCGCTCGCTCACCCCCCCCCCCCC
>LR738715.1:532358190-532369256 GCA_902687465.1 Secale cereale
AACTCGGGGGCCCCACGTCCCTGCTTAAAAGAAAAAGAAGTTAAAATAAAAAAATAAAATAAAAGTTAAATAATTAATTAATAATTAACTTATTTAACTATGTTAATTAGTTAATTAACTTAATCTAATTAATCCAATAAACATATTAGTGTAATTAAACTTGCTTAGTTAAGCTAGTCAATGACAATGGGTCCACTGAACCCACATGTTAGATTTGACTCTGGTCAGTTGGGTTTGACCTGCTGACATCACCTTTCCCTATTATGGACAATGTTTGTTTTAAATAATTAAATAAATCTAGAAAATGCTTTAAACTTTGGAAAATCATAGAAAATAAACCGTAGCTCAGATGAAAACGTTTTTTATATGAAAGTTGCTCAGAACGGCGAGAGGAATCCGAATACGCAGTCCATTCGTCTGCCACATGCTCCAATGTAGCGAACGTGCAACACCCCCCTCTGATTCATTTGTCTAAAAACACGAAACACCCGGGATACTTTCCCGGATGTTATCTCCCTTCGCCGGTATCGTATAGCATAGCGTTAGAACACCCTAGCACTGTGTGTTGACATGTCGTGCTTCTTTGTTGCATCTGTATGCTTTGTATTTATTGTTTCTTCCCCCTCTTCTCTCCGGTAGACCTCGAAACTAATGCTACCTCGGTGATCAACTGCATCGACGACGACCCCTCCTTCTCGTCTGAGCAACCAGGGAAGCCAACCCCCTTTGCTCATTCCGATATCGCCTACTCTCTTCTCTCTTATGCTTGCATTAGAACTGCTACTGCTTTTTGTATGATCCTATCATGATGCATAGCCTGTTGTTGATACATGTTTTCATACTTTACATGTTTATACTAAACTGCTTAGTATTGGCTGGTTAGAGATCCATCAGAGACCCCCACTTTGTCCCGACTACCTCGCTGGATTATCAGAAGACCCGACCAACGGGATCGAAGACCAGGCCCTGGCACTGCACATCACTTTCCCCTTAGTTGCTCGACACTACTGGGTTACTATCGAGTGCCAAGGGTGAGACCTCATCAGCACTTCTGATGTTAACCTTGTAGGTTAGTTCATCGGTTATGGTCATCGAGGGTGATTTCCTCCTCCACTCCCGATAACGACACCGTCGTGTCCCTCCTCAATAGTGGACCTCGAGGGTGACTCCTCCTTCGTTCACCTTGATGATACACGTCAGGTGGAATTCCATCGGGGGTGATTCCTCAGGTTTCCCTTTAGTGTTAGACACACAGCACCTATGGTTACTATGACTTTACACTGAACCATGTTACTAAAGACGGGTCGGCCCTGAGGGGTACCCACGCGAGCTTAATTGCGAGTGATATGTAGTCGGGTTGACATGGAGGGTGCCCGCGAGATAATTACGAGGCGTGGCCGGGCATTCTTAGCCCTTGCCGCAAGTCCTCGAGACGGGGCGATGGGGTTACATGATCGTGAGTCTCTTATCGTCACCGCGCGTTCCCAAGACACTAAACGGTTTGGATATTTGATCCGAGGGGCCTCTGGCCTGATAGCGCTAACCATCACGTGGGCATAGTATGGGCATTCTACGTCGTATGCATCAGCCGAAGCTTAACTCACGTCATGCGACTGAGCGGTGCGCGCCGGGTTGGACCGCGTAAGCACCTGCCTTTTTAAGGAGGTAGCCCAGGTCTGCTCACCGGCCACATACGCTACGTGCAGGAGTTCCCGGGGAGATGGCCCATGACCCCTGGGGGCATAGGTTTAGTCCGGCGTGCATGACCTCTCTATTAAGCCTAGGTAGGGTTGCGGCGTATTGTTTGGCCGAGGCCGGATATGACCTGATGGTCTGTCCAGCCGGAGTTAAGCGAGCGTGGTGGGTAAGTTGGTGCACCCCTGCAGGGAAGAAAACATCTATCGATAGCCTGTCCTACAGTAACGGACACTTGGAGTTATATCCCGATCGCTACAACTAGAACTGGATGTTGAGGCATGATTTTGATATGTTGCTTCGGGGGTCTAGAAAGGATCCTGGAGCATTGAAACAACAACATAAATATGACTTATGTTATACTACTCTACTTCCCCCTCTTGCTGCAAGACGGTCGTTTCCAGAAGATGCTAGTATCCAATAGGAACAACTCCCCCCCCCCTCTTATTCTGGCATTCTGCAGCTTAGTCCACAGATATTACCCTTTTGATTGATATTGATGCATGAGTAGTGTAGATCCTTGCTTGCGAGTACTTTGGATGAGTACTCACTATTGCTTTGCTTCCTCTTTTCCCCCTTCTTTCTTCTTTATGGTTGTTGCAACCAGATGGTGGAGTCCAGGAGCCAGATGCCATCCTTGACGATTTCTACTACCCCAAGAAAGCCTACTACCTCATGGAGATAGCTGATGACCAGCAGCAGTTATTAGGTCCCAGGCAGGAGGCCTTGCCTTTTCGATCGTTGATGTTTTGTGCTAGCCTTCTTAAGTCAAACTTGTTTAACTTATGTCTGTACTCAGATATTATTGCTTCTGCTGACTCTTGTGTATTCGAGCTTATGTATTCGAGCCCTCGAGGCCCCTGGCTTGTAATATAAAGCTTGTATTATTTTATTTGTGTCTAGAGTTGTGTTGTGATATCTTCCAGTGAGTCCCTGATCTTGGTCGTACACGCTTGCGTGCATGATTAGTGTACGGTAAAATTGGGGGCGTCACAAGTTGGTATGAGAGTCGACTGCCTGTAGGATCCCCCTTTCCAACTCCTTGGTCGAAGTTGAGTCTAGTCTTTGAAAAACGGTTTTACTAACATGGTTGTGTGGCTTACTGGCCCACGTCGCAATTGGGTGGTATTATGATCTTTTATTCCTCGTCTATACTCTCGGACTTTATTCTCTCTTCTATTCGGGTTAAATGAATTTACTAACTACATTAGGTTCTCGTAACGACTTTCCCCGGAGAGCCCATTCATTCCGGATGGTTGCCTGCTTCACCAGAAGACTTCGAAGATACTCTCCGATCTACTCCCGAGAACTTGTGTTCATTTCTTTTGCAATCCCTTAATACCATTGAATCCTTATGGATAACTACGTACCCTCGCCGTTCATACTTCCATCCCTAGTTGTTCTTGTTATTACAAGATACCCGAAAGTATTCCTCGACTTTTGAGAATCCTTTTCCTGCTGCCTTGCAGCTCCTTTTTCACATGAATACATGTACGAATAATTCCTCACACTTACTGGGGATTCGTTCATCCCCAGTTGTTCATGCGTTTCACAAAGGTCCTCGAGACGCTATTCAATCTTCCGAAATTCTCAGCAACCTATTGCTCTGGAAAATTTTACCTGCTTGCATTATGGTTAATTCAATATGTATATCTATATTCATTAAAATCCTTTGTGATTGACTTTCTGATCTTATTGATTCAATAGGTTGCAAATACTTGCATTCATCAGTCAAACTAGAATTCGTTCTTCCAGCTCAGACGTCATTACGAATATGAGCTAGATCTCATCCTATCAAATTGCTGTCGATTGTACCCCTAATTCATTTCAACTTACCCATCCTTAATCGGAGCGGTTGCTTCTGATCGCTTGATCTGGAGACCATAATTCCTTTGCATTTGAGATTTGAATCAGTCAATTGTTTCTATGAACTAATATCCCTGCATTCTTTCTTCTTATGGTTGAGTACCGATGCTCACATCAGATCCCTGGTAGACCACCAGATCCTTTGTTGGATTAATATCCGACAGTGCCCCTCATATTTAATCTCCTTGTGAGTTCTTCCCGCATACATAACGCCTTGGTAAATTGTATCCTATCTCTTTAAGGTTGTGGTATATGTTCCTAAGATGCCCCTATGGGTTGAACCTATGCCTTCCCTAATCCGTGTGAACCCGAGAGTTTTCATGAGTTATACTCTTCTGGTGTTTTGCCAGATATAAGTTCAACACTACAACTTCAGTGGAAGCGAGAAGTGAATGGTAGGTTATGCATTGAAGAAGTGGGAGTCAACCTTGAACTTTGTGTTCATGCCCATGGACCCGATGTGGAACTTATCATGGAAGCTTCTCTTAAAATTAATTATCCCCTTGGTATAAGTTCATCTTATATCTGGGATTTGGCCTTTTGCAATCGTGGTTCCGACCATGCTCTCCTTTAAATACCACTTCTCGGACAAGTTAAACCACTTGTCCTCTGCAAGTCAATGCACCTATCCAACCTCTATTATGTTCTACCTTCGAGTATTACCTCGTGGTATCTCGATAATGTCACAGAACCATATTACTTGTTATGAGTTCTTCTTCAAGTATTACTTCTCACCGATTCCAATTTTCCCCGGGTTCTAAGTTGTTAGACACTCAAGGACACCGATAAGTGAATCAATTCCGCACTCCAATTCAATAACTCTAAGTAATCTCCATTACTTATGAGTTTATTAATTCTTCAAGTCATATCTAGCCTGGTCGGCTATATCATTATCTTGCATCTTTTTAACTGTGCTACCTGGTCCTTCTTCTCAGAGCACAATTTCGGCAATGAGCTAAGCTTACGTTGATCTTCCTCGGCATATCATTTCACCTTGAAAAACTAGCTTGATTTCAAGTTTGTATTGTACTAGTGGTTTCAATGACCTTTCGCTCCATCATCCATTTGACTTGATGTCATCGCCGATCGATTACATCTTAATGAAATCTCTCGAAAAATGTGTCGTGATCATCATCAACAATGATTTTCCTTCTTCCAAGTTGTGAATCGAATTCAAGATGGGAAATACCATCCTTTCCCCTCGATGATTTGTATTGACATCGACAACATTCTTGCATTCCCTCCAACACAAACTTGTTCTTGTTTTGTGCTATACCTTGAGTTCCTTGTTATTCGACTTATGGTATTGTCTACCTTGGAGTACTACCATCTTTCTTGTCAAGAATGTCATGAGAATTTCACCACCCCTTATGAATTCTTGATACTAGTAATACTTCTCGCCATCTTCGTTTGTTCCCTGGTCCCCGTGTTGTTTCTAACCGGAAACCCAACAATTGAAGTATGACGTGCGAATTCAAAACTTCTAGCAAACCGAATCCTTTGAAGTGAATGGTCGATAGTTTCATTCCAACCGTTCTGGTTATTAAACCTCCATGCTAACAACGATCTTGCTACTTGGTACGTATTTCCAGGTGCATTTCGTTCAGTACTTAATTGTGGATGTTCTCCACGAACACACTTCATTATATATCCTGGTGTATCCAAAGTCTGACCTTTGCTTGAAGACCATGTCGGGGCTATCTCAATGCATGTATGTGGTACTTCGAAGATCCACAAGAACATTGTAAGCACAATGCTAAATGTTCTTGATCAACTATCCAACATCGTTGTGTGGGTACATATCATAATTCTTCTTACCCCTTTTATCTATATGGTCATGACTTTGATCTGCTGACACGTATATTATGTCCTACTTAATCATGGGGATGATTTACTCCTATTCATTGTGTTTGAACACATTTTCCTTTCCATTTGTTTGTTTAACCTTTCTTTGATCTACATATAATCTAAGCAGTAATAATTTTCTGCTTATGTAAACACCTTGGTGTACAACTCTGTCAGCAAGACCCTGTTACTATTGTTGATAACATTCCGGTAACCACCGATGGACGAGAACTTTGCCTATTGGTCTGCCTCGTTGCAACGAGCAGGAAGATGGTTCCCTTCGTCCCTCGCCCTTGGTACCAACATTGTTGCCAACATAATTGACAAGCTATCCTCTGACCTGCCTTGCTGTCATGACCGTGCAAATATTAGCGCCTTCCTGCTTTTAACCCACATGGTGGGCCCATAGCCCATAGTTCCACAGGATAAAAACCTGACTCTCCTATACATCGCCGTTTTCCAAAGTTGTACCTCGTGCTTGGTTTCATATGTAATTCACGAGCCACCTTCCTACTGATCTATTATGTATAAACGCAATACTTATTCCCATTGCTCTAAACCCCTTTCACCCCCTGTTTCGGGCAACGAACGATTGCCTACCTGCTTGAAGCTTCTTATTGCACCTTCTTACCTTGCTCTCGACGACTTTATTGAATTTCAACTTGAGAGATGCCTCTATGCCACGTTCACTGAGGTAGCCCCCAAGTACCTATCTTGTGTTGAGCTCCGTCCTTCCCGAGTCTTTCCCTCCTTACTCCACCCCTTAAATCTCGGGACGAGATTTCTTGTAGTGGAGGAGAATTGTGACGCCCGGATAATTAAGCTACAGTCATTCCATGCTAATGATGCCATGTCATATGATTAATGTTGTTAAGCTCGCGTTGGTTCGAATCCGTCCAAATTCAAATCCAAATTAAAGTCAAAAATAAAAGTTTTCATACATAGAATCTAAAATGTTCAAAGTGTGGAAAATAATATCTGGTTATTCGTCATGATGAAACCAACCTCTTTTGGATTTCCAAAATGCCCCTCGGAATTAACTTATTGTTCCAGCAGCAACTAAAATTGGCCTTTCCAAATTTCTAAAAATGGTTAGACAACTCCTTTTGGCCCCAAACTTTTTGTGTCATCTAATATTGTTGTGCTTGATTTATATGCAAAGTTTCACAAGTAACAAAACTCATTTGATAGCTAGAATAAATAGAAACATTAGCGAGAATGTAAAACAGCAAAAGAATAGAAACTGAATAAAGCCTATTGTGCCACTCGGCCATAAGTGGCCTTAGCACACAAGGCCCAGCCCACACCCCCACTTGCCCCCCCCCCATCTCCAGCTAAAAAAGCAGGGATGGGCGTGGCGCTCATCCATCGGTGCCATGGCCAGCGATACACACACGTTGGGCATCCGTCCGAGCTCCGTCGGAGATAAGACCGACCACCACCCCCCCCCCCAACAAACCCTAGATCTCACATCCCCCTTCCCTCTGGCCCGTTCGCTCGATGCGGAGCTCCACTGCAGCCCCGTCGCCATGCTCGTCGATCTCGTAGACACCAGCCATCCCTCGTCCCTGTACCATGTCCAGAAGCACCGGCGCCTCATCTTCTATGCCTACATGTGCTGGATCGACGCTGGGAAGTTGCAACGCCGGCGTACGCATCAACCCCCTCCGCCACGGCCATCGTGCACCGCCATAGATCATCGTCATCCTCATCTTCCTCCGGCATCCCCGAGCTCACGCGCGACCTCCTCTGTGAGCCTCCGTCCATCGCCCCTCTCCCCCCCCCTCGAATCCCCGCCATGCCCAGTCGTCCATGGCCATGCCCCTGTCGTGTTGTCCGCGTGCGCCGCTTCCTGGCCGCGCCTAGGAGCGCGTCCGTTGCCTGCCCTGTACCCGCGCCACCAGCGCTTCGTTCGGTAGCCGCGCCCCTGCTAGCGCCCCCGCCGCTGTTGGTGCCTGCTGGCCGTGGCCAACTGCGCCTTGCCGCCCGCCCGCGCGTGGCCATCCCTCCGGCGCTGCCGCTCCCCACTGCCCTCGCCCGCCTTCTTGCTCTGCCACTGCTGCCGTCGCTTGCGTGGCTACGCCGCGGCTTCTGCTACCCCTCGCTCGCCGGAAAGGCGCCGCGCCCACCCGCATCTACCCCGCCACCTCCGGCAACCGGCCCGAGGCCGCGGCCTTGGCTGGTCGGGTTCGGCGCCCACGCCCATGGCGCCCGCATCCCCGACACTTCTTCCGTGCTCCGGCGCCGCCCCGTTGTGGCCTCGCCACCGCCGCCGGGGGAGGCCGGCCTCGCCGTCCCTACGGGCGAGCGCCCAGCGCTCGCTCGGCCCCACGCACTAGCGCCCGTGCCCAGTTAGCCGTCGCCCGTCGCCCGTTAAGCCCAGCCCACTAACAAGGGGGCCCCACGTCCCTGCTTAAAAGAAAAAGGAGTTAAAATATAAAAAAGTTAAATAATTAATTAATAATTAACATATTTAACTATGTTAATTAGTTAATTAACTTAATCTAATTATTCTAATAAACATATTAGTCTAATTAAACTTGCTTAGTTAAGCTAGTCAATGACAGTGGGTCCACTAGACCCACATGTTAGGTTTGACTCTGGTCAGCTGGGTTTGACCTGCTGACATCATGATGATGTCATGCTGACATCACCTTTCCCTCTTCCGGATAACGTTTTTTAATAATTAAATAAATATAGAAAATGCTTTAAACTTTGGAAAATCATAGAAAATAAACCGTAGCTCAAATGAAAATGTTTTCTATATGAAAGTTTCTCAAAACGACGAGACAAATCCAAATACGCGGTCCGTTCGTGTGCTACATGCTCCTAGCATAGCGAACATGCAACATCCCCCTTCGATTCATCTGTTTGAAAACATGAAACACCGGGGATACTTTCCCGGATGTTATCCCCCTTCGCCAGTATCGTATAGCACCGCGTTAGAACACCCTAGCACTATGTGTTGACATGTCGTGCTTCTTTGTTGCATGTGTATGCTTTGTATTTACTGTTTCTTCCCCCTCTTCTCTTCGGTAGACCTCGAGACTGATGCTACCTCGGTGATCGACTTCATCGACGACGACCCCTCCTTCTCGTCTGAGCAACCAGGCAAGCCAACCCCATTTGATTATTCCGATATCGCCCACTCTCTTCTCTCTTATGCTTGCATTTGAATTGCTACTGCTTTTTGTATTATCCTATCCTGATGCATAGCCTATTGTTGATACATGTTTTCATACCTTACATGTTTATACCAAACTGCTTAGTATAGGCTGGTTAGAGATCCATCAGAGACCCCCACTTTGTCCCGACCGCCCCACTGGATTATCAGAAGACCTGACCAATGGGATCGAAGACCAGGCCCCGGCACCGCACATCACTTTCCCCTTAGTTGCTCGACACTACTGGGTTACTATCGAGTGACGAGGGTGAGACCTCATCAACAATTCTAATGTTAACCTTGTAGGTTAGTTCATCGGTTATGGTCATCGAGGGTGATTTCCTACTTCTCCACTCCCGATAATGACACTGTCGTGCGGCTCCTCAAGAGTGGACCTCGAGGGTGACTCCTCCTTCGTTCACCTTGACGATATACATCAGGTGAAATTCCATCGGGGGTGATTCCTCAGGTTTCCCTTTGGTGTTAGACACACAGTTACTATGGTTACTATGACTTTACACTGAACCATGTTACTAAAGACGGGTCGCCCCTGAGGGGTATCCGTGCGAGCCTAATTGCGAGTGATGTGTAGTCGGGTTGACGTGGAGGGTGGCCGTGAGATAATTACGAGGCATGGTCGGGCATTCTTAGGCCTTGCCGCAAGTCCTCAAGATGGGGCGATGGGGTCACATGATCGTGAGTCTCTGCTCATTACCGTGCGTTCCCAAGACACTAAACGGTTTGGATATTTGATCTGAGGGGCCTCTGGCCTGATAGTGATAACCATCACGTGGGCATAGTACGGGCATTCTGCGTTGTATGCATCAGCCGAAGCTTAACTGATGTCATGCGACTGAGCGGTGCACGCCTGGTTGGACCGCGTAAGAACCTTGCTTTTTAAGGAGGTAGCCCAGGTCTGCTCACCGGCCGCATACGCAATGTTCAGGAGTTCCCGGGGAGATGGCCCATGACCCCTGGGGGCGTAGGTTTAGTCTAGCATGCATGACCTCTCAATTAAGCCTAGGTCGGGTTGCGGCATATTATTTGGCTGAGGCCGGGCATGACCTGATGGTGTGTCCGGCCGGAGTTAAGCGAGCGTGGTGGGTAAGTTATTGCACCCCTGCAGGGAAGAAAACCTCTATCGATAGCCTGTCCTATGGTAATGGACACTTGGAGTTGTATCCCGATCGCTAAAAATAGAACTGGATGTTGAGGCATGATTTGGATATGTTGATTCAGGAGTCTAGAAAGGATCCAGGAGCATTGAAAAAACAACATAAATATGACTTATGTTATACTACTCTACTTCCCCCTCTTGCTGCAAGATGGTGGTTTCCAGAAGATGCTAGTCTCCGATAGAACTAGCTTCCCCCCCCCTCTTATTCTAACATTCTGCAGCTTAGTCCACATATACTACCCTTTCCATTGATACCTATGCATAAGTAGTGTAGATCTTGCTTGTGAGTACTTTGGATGAGTTCTCACGGTTTCTTTGCTTCCCCTTTTCCCCCTTCTTTCTTCTTTCTGGTTGTTGCAACTAGATGGTGGAGTCCAGGAGCGAGATGCCACCCTTGACGATTGCTACTACCCCGACAAAGCCTACTACCTCATGGAGACAGCTGATGACCAGGAGCAGTTAGGAGGTCACAGGCAGGAGGCCTTGCCTTTTCGATCGTTGATGTTTTGTGCTAGCCTTCTTAAGGCAAACTTGTTTAACTTATTGTCTGGACCGGAATTTCGGGTTATCAATTTCCCAGAAAATGGCCCTTGTGCTCACCAGCCCCAGGATTACTGTTAGCTGATGAGGCACCAACTTGATACAGAAATTCCAAGCAAAGTACAAAATATGTAGTACAAGGCCATTCTGGCCTATGAGTACGACAAATGGTTTCTAGTGGCTGATGGCGGAAGCGGTTTGTGGTTCATCGGTGTCTATGGGACTCCATTTCCCACAGGAACAACTGACCAGGATAAATCCTATCTTTGCGAGGCTGTTATCCCCATTATGTAGGTTCCGGGGCTGTCATCGCAATGCTCCTCTCCATGCAAGAAATCTGGCCAAGACAATAGCCAGGGACAAGCCAGTGAGTACTTTGAATGTACTCGCAAACATTATGAACACTGGTATAATATAACAAATGATAATCATGCTCCGAAATATCCTATGATCACAACGTCAGTCACGAAATAAAAATCCATGATGCAAGCAGGTTGTTCATATACAATATGAATATGCCATAAGGGAGTAGAAATAGAATGCACCGATCGGGTGTCTGAAGCAGCGCCTCAAAAGGGTAATAATATAAAGCATGCCACAGTCGGGCGTCTGTGCGACACCACATAAAGGGCTTATGAAGTAAATAAATAACAAGCGTGCCGCAGTCGGGCGTCTCAGTGACACCACATAGAGGGCTTATAAGTCATTTAAATAACAAGCATGCCACAGTCGGGAGTCTCAGCGACACCACATAAAGGGCTTATAAAGAAAATAAATAAC